>JANHMN010000005.1:69545252-69694309 GCA_030674055.1 Rhabdomys pumilio | reverse complement strand
ACACACACACACACACACACACACACACACACACACACACACACCATACCACCCCCTTTTTCCCTCTCACTGTTCTTAGGTAGCCTCTCTTCCTCTGCTGTTCTCATATGAGTTGGATGTAGCTTATCTCTGACTCATTCTGTCAAATCTTTCTCTGATTCATCACCTTGCCCCTTAATTAAAAGTCACTTTCAAACACATTTCCGTCCTTCTACAAACTAATCTTACCTTCATTGTTAGGGACTAAAAGTGTATACTAAGGGCATGTCTATCTTCTTTGGACATGATCCCTTGCCAAAACAGCCATGTTGCTGGATTAAAATTTCTTTACAGGCAGCTCTATTAAGCTCCGTGGATGGTTTTCCACCTGTGAGTATATGAGCAGCACAAATTGAACTTGGTGGGTTATCACAAAATTTACAAAGAGGACATGAATTTAGGAGGATGAAGAGTTGGAGATGAGTATGGCCAAAATACATTGTATACATGGATGAGACTCTTAGAAAGTGAATAAAATACTATATTTTTAAAAGGATCATACAGATACCTGTATTCCTATTGGATTTCACAGTCCCTTTTGCAGAACATAGTAGTTTGTCACTCAATACATTTACCACACAAATCAGGAGCTTCTAGAAGTGCACTTCTTTGGTGTTGTGGGTGAAGGGATGGATGGATTTAGAGCCACTTGAACAAACTTACTCAAATAAATGCTGAATCTCTGAGGAGGAACAGAAGCGAAAGATTATTATAACTGTAAGTGGAGTACATATAGACACTAAGAGAGTTATTCTACCATGAAAGGAGTTGTTTTCTTGTGTGTATTTTTGTAAACAGAATTAGTTTTTATCTTGCACATTATAAAAATAAATTTTGGTGAAGTCTTTTGGCTGGTGGTGATAGGAGGTAATTTTACATGAGGAGTGCTTGTTGGGGAGCAGGTTGCCATCAGAAAGAAGGACTGCAATTAAAGCAAATGTGAGTTACATATTAAAGTAGTTGACAAACACTATAATAGCATAGAACATTTTAAGAAATGTACCACAAAAATTAGTTTTTCGTACTTTGATTACTTTGATCTTTACTGTATTGAACATTGCTAGCAATAGGGATATCTTTTAAAGTTTATTTTAATTCAATGATATCAACTTAATGCTTACACACTAACTTAGTAGGATAACAAGAAATGAAGATGAACATAAATAATATGATTCCTTTTTTCTTACAAAATAGTTAACATCTAGTTCAGTTTTCATCATGTAAAACCTACATCAGAAGAAAATATTGTGTGTGCAAGTACACGTGCACATGCGTGCACACACACACACACACACACACAGAAGGGGTGCAAATTTTATAAAAACTATTTGTTTACATTACATAGCTGGGATGTTTTGCAACTTACAAAATGATTTCATAAGAGGTCCTAGGAAGGTAATATGTGATATGTGTATGTTTATGTGAATATATTTAAGGTACATTTTCATAGTGTGATGACACTATAAGTAAGAGGCATAATAGCTGCTACAGGATTGACAGTCATGTCTAACAAATACCAGTCCCAATTTAACTATGTTTCTGCATTTGAAGGATATGAAAATCTTGTCAGTCAACAAAAATTTCTAGCTAGGAGTGGTGGCAAATGCCTTTTAAGTCCAACACTGGAGAGAGAGAGTAAAGTAGAGCGAGCCTAGTCTACATAATGAGTTCTAACCCAACCAGGGCCACAGAGTTTCTCTTATATAGTAAAGGTATTTGTTGAATATAATCTCACCTCTTGACAAGGAATGATACAAAACATTTTCAAGGCAGCACTTTTCATACAACTATGTATGATCCGAGGTAAGGTCTTTGATTACTATTTCAACTGTTAGTGTAAGTCAGACTGAAAATTGGGACTGACTCAAGGATTTCAGTACTAACATGATTAGTTATTGCTTAGAACTTGGCTCTGCATAGTCCAAGTTCAATGACAATTCAAGACCCCAGGAAGATACTGTACAGCTGACTAGATTTGCTAAAGAAATTTAAAAACTTGTTTAAAGCTATTTAAAATTCTTGCTACTTTTTGGCAGTGCTAGGTAGAACTTGGCTCATCATGGAGCTGGGGTAATCAAAGAGTGAGCAAATGATAATTTAGATCCTTAGGCAAACTTACAAGCTTTGAAGCTTCAGTATTTCTAATTGCACGCTTAATGGCTGATTGACGTGATTCTGAGGTTAGACAATTACCTCAAAATACTACTCTTAGTTGTTGATTGTTTACCAGTCACCTTCCACTCCTCCACATAGAACTCTGATTCATAGACTGACAGTGATCTGCCAGGGCTCAGGTTGTATCTTGCTGCAGTGTGGATTTTACTTGGGATTAAAGGAAAGTATTTCATATTTACTCGAATGTATATTATATGTCATATATGCACACACATACATATATATTCTTCTAAAGTAGAAGACATTTTAAGACTTAAGACTGTCCTTCCCTCTTCTGCCATGGGAGAAGCAAGGGTAAAGGAAGCACTGGGAAGTGTGGAGAAACTTAAAAGGCACTGCTGTGAATTGTGGCCACTTTTATGGAGTTCCCTTCTCTCTCAGACCTGCTCAGAAATCTCTGCTTGCTTCCTAAAAGTCAGCTCAGAAGTCATCCTTGCCAACTTCTCTACATTTTAAGGAAGAACTCTCTCTTCTGTGGCTCCACTGACTTCCTTCAGTGACCTTACCATCTAGCCTTGGAGTATTTAGTTTTTCCTCCTCACTAAATTGTAAGCCTTGGAAGAACATCTACAATTCTTTAGATGTGCGTTGCTGTGCACAGTATTAGATTAAAACAAGTACTCAGTGAATTGTTGAGAAATGGATGGATGGATAAGTGGAAAAGTGATAAGACGAACAAACAGGAAAAGTACATCCATTCATCATTGTCTGCACGCTTCAACAAAAGTCTGAACGCTCTTCCTAGTGCTCTATTTCAGGCATCTGCATATAAGAAAAGTTATTTACTATGTTGTTTTCAACTTATATATCAGCTATGACCTACTTTTAATATGGAAAAAAATCAATGTAATCTACTTCATTAAAAATTTCAAGAATGAAAGTCGTATGGTCATATAAGTGCATGCAAATAAAGCATGTAATGAAATCAAACAAATTGGAATATACAGATATTTTCTCATTCTTATAAAGGACAACCTATGGCTAGTCTTATCTGGAGATAAAAATTTGAAGACATTTTTTTCTGAAATCAGAAACAAGGCAACGATCTCTTTTGTCATCGCTTCTAGTTAATGTGCTAGAAGTTCTAGCCAAATATATAGAAAAAGAAGGCAACTAATTTTGATGTTGTTTATTATAGTGTTTGAAAATGATACTATCTTTATATGCAGACAACATGATCATCTTTGTAAGTCATAAGAAAGTTATAAAGCAATTACAAGAACTATTAAGTCAGTATAAATAATTCACAGGACATAATGTCACTATTAAAATCAATCATATTTCATATCAAGCATGCCATACACTCTGCCGCTGAGATCCATCCATGCCCCATTTTCTTACTGTTTTATTGTCCTCAGATCTGCACTTTGTATGACGTAAGATCTTTTGACATGATAATCCAATTTCATTTTAAATTTGTTCCTTGAGAATAATTCTAATTCAAGAATTAAATAAACTGGTTAAAACTCAAAATAATGAATCATATTCTGATATACATATATATATATATTAATAATAAACAATCATAAATTTTCAAACACTATAATAAATAGTATCAAAATTTTGCAACATTAAAATCCCAGTTTTCACAAACTTGATAATATAAATGTAATGTAATCCTAGATTTTGGCAAAAGCCAAGAAGATGATTTTAAAACTTCTATTGACAAATGATCCAGAATATCTAAAGCAACAACAAAAAGTTGAAGGTCTTGTGCTGCCTGATTTCATGATGTATTATTAACAAGTTATAGTAATCAAAACAGTGTGCTAGCAAAGTTCCCAACACAAAGGGGGTGGGGAAAGGATACAAAATTCTACCCCTAACCAAGAAGTTACTTGCAATTGGTACATTTTGGGAGAAAGAAAACCAGTTTTCTTCAATGGAATGTCACTGGGTATATCAGCCACACTTCAGGGCAATTCTATGCCCAGGAGTAGAGAGCCAACTCAAATCTCAACGATTTTTAGTGGGTTTTAGTGGGGTTTTTTTTTCTTTTTAAAGAGGGAAATATAAGTTGGGTAGGCATGGATGAAGGGAGGTTCTGAGAAGAATATGATAAAACTATACTGCATGAAATTCTCAAAGAAAAAATAAATTAAAACACATGGCATAGATTAGAGTAAAATATTTGCATAGCACTTATCTGACTTATATCAAGACTATTGGATGAATTATTAAAACCTGGATAATAAGTAGATATCTCACTATTTGAAAATAAATAAAAGGTTTGAACAGTTTCTTCAAAGAAATCTATGAAAAGATGTTCAGCACATTAGTCATTGGGGAAATGTAAGCTAAAACAGCATTGAGGGCTGAAGAGATAGCCCCATTTGTAAAGTGTTTGCCATACAACCATGAAGACCTGAGTTCAGATGCTCAGCGCCTGCACAGAAGCCAGGAGCATATACTAGATCTGTTGCTAGATGCTTGAAGAACCTCCACACTGATTTCTATAGTCGATGAACCGTTTACACTCCCACCAGCAGTAAAGAACTATTCCTTTCCCGCATCAGCACCAGTGTTTGTTATCATTTGCTTTGGTTTTTATCTTAGTCATTCTGACAGGGCTAAGATGAATTTTCAAAGTAGTTTTAATTTGCCTCTCTGCAATGACTAAGGATGTGGAACATGTTAAAAAAATATTTCTCAGTTACTGCATTTCTAATTTTCAAAACTCTCCATGTCCATGCCACAAGTTTTAATTATGTTTGTTTGTTTTCTTTATGCTTGTGTGTGTTTATTTTTTAGTTCTTAGCATATTCTAGACAGTAACCCTCTGCCAGATGTATACCTGGTAAAGATATTTTTCCCATTCTGTGGGCTGTCTAGTCATTCAAATGATCATGTCCTTTGCTATACATAACCTTTTTCATTTCACAAGGTTCCCATTTTTCAATAGTTAGTAGCCTGTGATACCAGTATCTTGTTCAGAAAATTCTTTCCTGGGTCTATAAGTTGAAACATATTCCCTACTTTAACCTCTAACAGATTCAGGATATCAGGTCTTATGTTGAGGTCTTTGATTCATTTGTAGTTAAGCTTTGTGCAGGTAAGAGATAAAGATGTAGTTTCATTCTTTTATGTGTAGCTATCCAGTTTGACCAGCAGTGCATAGTTAATATTCTTTCCTTTTTTTAGTGTGTATTTTGGCCACTTTGCCAAAAATCAGGAGGCTGTAAGAACATAGGCTCATATTGGGGTCCTCAAGTCTATTCCCTTGATCAGTGTGTTTGTTTTACTATAAGTACCATACTGTTTCGATTACTGTGGCTCTATATTATAACTTGAAATCAGGGATGGTGCCACCTCCAGCAGTGCTTTTATTGTTAAAGGTCATATTGGCCATCTTGGCCTTTTCTGTTTCCATATGAATTTTGAGATTGCCTTTTCAATTTATGTGAATATTTCACTGGAATTTTGGTGGGTACTACACTGAATATGTACATCACTTTTGTTACAATGGACATTTTCATGATATTACTACTACCAATCCATGAGCATGGGAGATCTTTCAATCTTACATTGTTTTTCAAATTTATAAGTGTTTTAAAGTTTTCATTATTTATATTTATTCTCAGATAATTTTTGAGGCCATTGTGAATGGAATTGTTACCCTGATTTCTTTCTTAGTATGTTCATTATTGGTGCATTGGCAGGCTGTTTCAGCTGTCCCACTCCTGGGCATAGTCCCAAATGACTCTATCCTATTACAGAGAGACTTAATGATACTCAATCTTAACTCCATATTCATTGCTACTCCATTCACAACAGTCAGAAAATGAAAATAGCATAGTTGTCCATCAACTGAAGAAAGGACAATGAAAATATGATACATATACATAATGGTTGGATTTTTTTGTCAACTTAACACAAACCTGGATCATTAGGGGAGGCTAAAGTTCAATTAAGAAAATGCCTCCATCAGATTGGTTTGTGGGCATGGCTGTGTAACATATTCTTGATTAATGATTGATGTGGGTGGAGGACCTGACATACTGTGGGCAGTGACACCTCTGTCATGGGTTGTATAAGAAAGCAGGTTGGGCAAACCATGGGGAACAAGCCAGTAAACAGACTTCCTTCATTGTCCATGGTCTCTGCTTCAATTTATCCCCCCAACTTCCTGCTTTGAGTTCCTGCCCTGACTTCCCTTCGTGATAGACTTATGTTTTAAAGTAAAATAAACCCTCTCCTTCCAAAGTTGCTTTTGGCCATGATGTTTATCACAGCAATAAAAACTAAACTAAGAATTATTCAGCTATAAAGAAAATGAAGTTATGAAACTTTCAGGTAAATGGATGGAGCTGAAAAGTTATCATTCTAAGTGAGACAGGTAAAGCAGACAAATCATATAATATGTTCTCTCATATACAGATACTAACTTTGAGATGTGCATCCAAATTGAAGTACCCATAGAAGTCAGAAAACTAGGAAGGAGTCAAGGAGGGAAATTTCAATGGAAGAGGGATAGAACACAAGTGGGATGAAAGTCTAAATTGGAGATCTCCATAGAGCCCTTTCCCTAGGATCTCAGGAAACCCCACAGAAGAGGGGGAGGAGAGATGTAGAGGTCAGTAGTAATGGAGGACAGCAGAAGAACATGGCCCACTGAACCAGCTAAGTAGGGCTCATATGGGCTCACAGAGACTAAAGTGGCAAGCATGGTGCCTATATGGGTCTGCACCAAGCGCACTGTATACATGTTACAGTTGTGTAGCTTGGTCTTTTTGTATGACTCCTAAAAGTGGGAACGGGCATGTCTCTGACTCCTTTGCCTACTCTTGGGACTCTTTTCCTCCAGCCTCAATATGTTAGGTGTTGCCTTGTCTTACTGTATCTTGTTTTCGTCCTGTTTAGCCTGTTTGAGGCCTGCTCTTGTCTGAAGGGATATGGGGGGAAAGTGAGTCCGGGGAGCAGGGGAAGTAGAGAGGATCTTGGAGGAGTGGAGGGAGGGTAAACTATGATTGAGATATATTGTTTTCAATAACAAAAAAAAGTTTTCCTGGAAAAAAGAAAGAGAAATAATGGAACAGGAAATATTTAATGGGAAGGGGGATAGGAGATCAGGGTAAAGGAGGGAGTATGGAAAGGGATTGCTAACACTAAAGGCTTTTGAAAATACCATATGGAAGCCTACTACTCTAGAAGCTTCCTGAAATATATAGTTGCATTCATATGCAAAAAGAGTTAGAATGGAGTTATCCTATAACATGTGAACAACCTCTCTCAGATACCTTAGGCTATCAAATACAAAACCCAGTGGCAGGTATGGGTTACCTCTTTTTGTGTTGTTGACATGTCTGACACCATTTACTGGGTAAAAAACCATGGCTGGCTAGGTCATAGGTCCTAAGGGAGAAGCTAATGCTATTACTCTGCTAAATGGACTTAGTATTAAACTGCCCCCTAAATACTCATCTCTATGCCCAGAGATTAGTGCTCTTTGAGCCGTTATTGGAGAAGCTTCTTTTCAGCTGATGGCAGTTAATACAAAGACTAACAACTGTTCATTTTACAGAGACTAGGGGATTTCAAGATGCTCAATTCTGATTGGACATCTGTCTTACACCACTACTCCAAAGCTCAAAAATATTGTATCAGTAGAAAGGAACACACACACACACACACACACACACACACACACACACACTCAACTCGTCATCATTATTTTAACTGTGTTGATAGATTTACACATATGCCAAAAATTACCAAGTTTTACACTAGGGTATTTCAGGGTTTTATAAGTATAAAAGAACATTTAAAAAAAACCTCTGTGGAAAAAATAAAGCAGGTCATAACTGTATCCATAATTTGTATTAAGTTTAAATGGTTTAAGAGAGAGGACATAGGCTTTAAGGCTATAACAGAGGGGGTATGTAGAAATGGCTCCTTGTCAACATTCTTGCAGGTGAAATTTCTCAGGCTGGTTTGAATTTAGATTTCTGTTTTAAGGTTCCTGGTTGATTTTGAAATAGCCATATGATTATCTTTATATTTTATGAAGTAGCAAAGTAGTGAATGCATGTGGTTTCAGAAAGTATGAACTATGTACAAATAAGCTTATAATATATGTAATTCACTATTCCAATCTTAATCCTCTGATGTTACTACCTTTCAGTCTATATTTATTGCTGCTTAGTTGTTTTGGCAATTGTTCCCATGTATTCTGCTATTTCCTGATTTCTCTATCTTAGACATCAATATCTTCTTGATATGACAAATGAGGCTTTATATCACTGATCCTCCATGTTGTCTCAATGTAGTTACTATGTTCTTAATTCATTTATTTGTGTGAGGACCTTATGTAGACCTTTCTTGTTCCTTAAACTATGGACAGCAAATCTTAACTCTCTAAGAGGAGGCCATTAAATTCCCTTGTTCCCTGTCTCTAACCTCTTCAAGTCTACCAACTTCTTTTGTTTGTACTTTTATTTTTACACTGCCAAGAGGGATAATATTTATGTTTTGTTCCACATCTATAACTACCTCTGTAATTAAAATATCCAATGCTTTAATATTTTGGTTAGTGCTGTAACTTAAAAAATCAAACATTGTTTATAATAGTGTTAGCTATTAAAATAGTTGGAAAATTTAAAAATAAATTTTAATTAAAATTTTTCTCTCCATCAATCTTTAAAGTAGGAAATTTACTTGTGTGATTTTTTTTAAGTTCTCTGATTCTGTTTTTTATTGTATTGTCTATGATGCCCATAAGTTTCTCTAATTGCTTCATGATGAATGTAGTTAGGAGCCCCTGTACCTGCATCTTGTGGATGCTACTCTAGTTATCATTAATTGTCAAATTGACATAGCCCCATGTCATCTAAGAAAAGAGGCTTTCATCGAGTCATTTTCTAGATCAAATTAACCTGTAGACATGTCTGTGGGACTTGTCCTAATGATTAATTGATACAGGAGGGGCCAGCATTCTTTGGATTCCACTATTCCTAGGCAGGTGGTACTGGGCTGTATAAAAAAGCTAGCTAAGCATGGGCCTGAGAGGTAGCCAGCAAGCAGCAACCTCCTCAGTTCTGCTATAATTTCTTGGCTGTAATTTCCTAGTCAGAAGTAATGTTGTGTGGGATAACAGTTCTGCCTTCAAGTTCCTTCCTTGTATTCCTGCCCTGACATCCCTCAGTGGTAGACAGTGATCTACTTTCCTCTCCATGTGGCTTTTGATCAAGATGTTTTGTCACAGCAACAGACAGGAAATGATTACAGGTACCTTTCTTTTTAGAGCCTTGTTTTCTTCAGTTGGGCTTTTGTGCTTCTCAGGCCTGCCATGCAGCCTTCAGCCTTGGCCTTACTTTCATTAGTCTCTGGTTTTAGATCCACTGTTTCCAGAAGCTAATCTGTGTGTCAATCTTAGTTTACTCTCACGTTTTCTAGAATATATCCCTAAGTAACTTGGTAGGGATAGAGTGTAAAATGTTAAGTTTGAGAATTTTGTAAAATACAAACATCTTTCTTTTGCTGTCAGACTCAATTTAGAGTTAAGAGACAGATTACATTTTCAAAATAATTTCTCTTCAGATCTCTGAAAGTGTTTCTCTATTGCTTTCTCTTAAAAATAGTTTTTCTGGTAAGAGGATCAATTTATTCAAAATCTTGTCCATTTAACTGTTAATGGTTTTCCTTTCTGAAAGCTCTTAGGGACTATATCTTTTGATTTTTCTGAACTGTTAAAATGTATCTATTGTTGAAGAAAGTGTCTAGCATACTCTATATGAAGACTGCAAGACAGTAAGCCACACCCATCTGCATAGTCATTATGCTTGGGGACTTACAAAGTTCATATGTTAGTCTTTGCTCTGGAGCAGTTGTGTTCATACAATGTACCTCAATTCTTTCACAGTTTATTTAATCTCTTTAGAAAAAGCTTTCTGATTTGGAGGGGGAACCCTTGGAACTAAATGCCTGATGACTACAGATTGTATACATGGGGGAAAGGTGATTGTTCTGTGTGTAGATTCTCAGTGAATTCCTCAGGTCCTCACAAGCACACTTATGGATCTCTGACTCAAAATCCAGGCCTACGTGCTCCATGATGCACTGTATTCCCAGCACCTCACCATCTTTTCATTTGTCCTTTCCAAATTTTAAACTACTTCATTGTCTTTTTGGGAAGGCTCATATCTTCCCAAGCTCTAAACTCCCTCTTCTACTTTCTCTTTATTAGTCCATCTTTATTACCCAGAATTCCACCCACTTTCTGTCTTTCAGAGACCTATTGAGATCTCTTTTCTGCTGATATCCTGTATGGCTTCTTTATTTGTTTAATATCATTTTAATGGAGTCTTGGGAGGCAATGGTGCTAACATGGTTTGGTTAGTCAGCTACCTCGTCTATATGTCTATATCCCTGTTAAGTGTTAACTTTTATTAATTTTCTGATGATTCTTTTGGAAATATTTGCAATTAGGGGCAGTTAGGTATGAGCTGGACAAATCTACACTGTTTACCCATCAGTAGAAACTAGAGGGTTCATTAGGGTAGAAGCTCTATGAGAGAGATTAGTAGACAGTGATGGAATCTGATTCTCCATTGCTCTGTGGGAAGATGGCTTTCTCCCGAAAACTAGCATCCAATCATAGGATATACATAAAATTAACTCTACTGAAACTGTTGTTTTGCTATACTTTATTTGATTATATTTTATCCTAATTTCTTTTGAGTGGGTAGCTCTGTTGTGATACTATGGAAAAAACTTAGGAGACAATATTTAGCAAGAGGTTTTCATTGTGCAGTGGTATGGTCACAAATCAAAGGCAGGAATTTTCCTCTGAGAACATTTTTCCATAGACACAGTCTAGAAGTGGATTCTAATCAGCAGCCATGTTGAATTCTGTTTCTTCTTGTCTGTTACACAGCTACTGTAACAACTTTAGCCTGCCGTCCTGTCCCATAACCAGTTATCTGGTATTTACACCAGGAGGCCTGGCTCCTCCTGGACAGAGCAACAACAAAAATGCCAGGTTAACTGAGAGCTGAACTGCAACTTCAGATTTCTCTAACCTCACAGTGCAATGATCTTCCTTTCTACCCATGCAGCTTTCTTGCCAATCCTTCTATGCCCCCAGTGGGTCTAGTTTTACAGTATTTAAAATGATGAATTTGAGCCCCAGGTCTTCTATTATAGGCTGAATCTCTCCTAATCTAGTGATTAACCGGCCTGTCCTTAGGATATTTGTATCTTAGACTCCATCCTATCTTCCCTAACCTTCTCTTTGAAGTTATCAAGTAGTCTCTGCAATCTCTCTCCCTCCATCCTTTCCTCCCCCACACACCCTCTTTCCTGCCCTGTCTTCTCCTCTCCTCTTCCCTCCTGTCCCTCTCTCCTTCTTCCTCTCTTTTTTCTTCCCTCTCTCTTTTCCCTCCTCTCTCTCCACCATCATGATGCTCGTACCCCAGCCTTTCAGGTCTTTGGATTGGAGATCTGCACCACCATGGCTCTTGAGATTTGTTTTCTCTATTCTCATTTTAGAGAGCCAGTTTTGGGTTAAAACTAGTTTACAATTTGTTTTAACATCAACTTACACAGAATGTGATTTATGTCTCCCTAAAATCCTCTCCACTGCTTAATTTTCCTAGGATATCTCAAACATTTGTTTCTGTCTCAGAGTGAGTAGTGATCTGTTTGTTACTTTTCTTTTACCTAGTCCTCACTGGTAAGTTCTTATGGCTACCACTTTTTAGTCACTGCCTACCTCATTTTTAGCCTTCTTCCATACTTGATTTTTAATATCATGGCCAAATATATTTTAATTTACAGAGTTTACAGGGCTTGGGTCTCTATAAAGAACGCAATAGATTTTGTAGAATGCTGTTGACAGAGAAATTTTGAACAAGGGGAAAAATTCTAGTTTAAAATAGATTATGCAAGCAATCTCAATCTGGCCACCTTCATGCTCTGACCTGTTAGTCCAGCTTCATGAAGGTAAACTATAACCAAATGACAGAATTCCAGTCATTAATTCACAATCAAGAGGATGCACTTGAACTTATTTTCTTAACCTACGGTGCAACCGGTTTATAATCTGGTCCTACTCACAAATAATAATCTTTAGTGATTTCCAAGTATTACAAATGGAGGTGCTTCTTTGTCCTTTAATATACCAAAGTGCTTTGGTCTTAGAAGTATGAGGAATTACAAATTAAATTAGCAGATAATTCCTACGGGAAGGAAGTGATATCCAGTATATTTCGTTGTCCTTCCTCTTAATTAAATATATCACTTCTAAATCTTCAATTATAAGTCCTTTCTATATGACATACATACATACAAACTTCTTTTTGATTTGTACTTGCAGATGCTATTTGTACAGTCTGTCGCTGCCTGTATTTCTGTGTTCAACTTGTGGTCACCTAAAAGCCTTTCTCCAAAAAAGTTTCCAAATTCCATATTGTATTCCTAGCTGGTCTCTGCTGCTATTTTCCCCAGCAACCCACAGCTATGCTGTGTTATTTGAAGCTATGCTTTAGTGCATCCTTTACAATATGTCTTATGTTCTGCCTGCTTGTGGTTATGCTATAAAGCTCGCCATACCAAAGATGCTTGGGTATCCTTCTGTCATTGTGTCTCCACATATGTCACCAATGAACATAGCTTTAATGCTGATAGGCCAGCTGACTTCCAAAATCCCAGTAGTGGTGGTCCTCTCTTGCCACTTCACATTAAGCATGATTCTGACTCTAACAAAATAGATCAATGAGATAAATATGACATCTGTGCTGGTTATGAATTTCAAAGTCATATAAAAGCTGGACACGCTTGTATTGTCCATTGATACAAATCAGTTCAAGAAGCTTGTCTTTTTTCACCTCTGTTTTGGATATCAGAAAAATAGACATGTACATGGGATATGGAAAGCTGAAGGGGTGCATTTCTCCCTCTGTCATTAGTAGTCATGTTCTTTATAATAGCTCACCTTTCCCCCTTGATATGCATCATAAGCAGATTTCATACTTGTCCTACAGACAAGTCTAAACGCATTCGGAACCCTCTTTGAGGTGCCTATAAAGAGAATAAAACTTATATTAAGATATATAAGGCATTATTTAATAAAGGTTAGGTAACTTGTACAAGCCAAAACTGAATAAGAAAAAGCTAAACATTGAGCTGGCTTGTTATGCAGTTTAACACTGATACCACACTAAGATAATCTTCCTAAGCAGAGAGAGATACTGTACTTTCTAAAATATTCTATTTCGCAGTTACTTGCATTGTTTGACATTGATTTTTTTTTTTAGTCAGACTGCCCAGGAGGCAGTATCCAGAGACAGCTTTTAGCTCTATGTGTGATGCAAAACGTTCATTGTGTTTAGCTTTTATGTTTAGCTTTACTACATAATTTCACATGTCTTCCAATGTAGCTATTGCATGAATGGAAAAAACAAAAACCTAGCATCCACATCAGAGATATTCAGGGAGCCAATCTCACTTGGTGTATAGGCATACTGCTACCACTGCCACCCCGACTCAGCTGGTGGTATCTCCTGTGAGATGATGCTTTGATCAATGTCGAATGTTCTTGTTTGCTTACTCCCAGAAAGTGGCGCACTGCACTGCGTTCAGCAAGCAGCAAGTACTCTGCCTTTCTTCTTACCACTGCGTTGGAAACATTTTTATCTCCAATGAAGTACTATCATTACACTGCAGATAAATTGTGTGATTTGCCCTTTGTCTATATATGTTTAAAATACTGTCTAACTCAGTACCTTCCATGTGCTATGTACAAAATGTTTGTTCAAAAGACAACACTCTGAATGACCCTCTCCTGACTTACCGTTTATAATCAAAGCCTGTTAAGTGTTCTTAATAAGACTAAAGTGTGTTCAGTACCACCTTTTGATTCGTTTTATGTCTAAGATGTGTTTACCAAGCTCAGTGGGCAATGCTACTTCACTAATTACTACAGGAATATCCCTATCTTGCTATGATGGAAGCACTTGAAGATTTTGTTAAGCATTTAAAATACAGCTCAGTAGTAGAATGCTTGCCTAGCATGTGCAAAGCCCTGTCCAATCTCTAGCACTGCAAGGAGAAACAACTGACATTTCAGAGAATAAATGCTCTTATTTTAAAAAGTGTGTGTGTGTGTGTGTGTGTGTGTGTGTGTGTGTGTGTGTGTGCGCGCGCGTGCGTGTGTGCGTGTGTGCACGCATGCCTTTAAAGTTTCAAAGAGGGCAAGGGTTCCCCTGGTATGGGGTAATGGGGACTTGTGAGCTCCCTGAAATTGGTGCAGGTAACTGAACTTAGTCTTCAGAAAGAAAAGCAAGTGCTTAGCCACCGAGTCTTCTCCTAGCCCTCAGAACATAAGACATTTTAATGTTTCAGAAGTCTCAGCCGATTATTGATAGATGATAATGATGATGAGATGACATTGGCTATAATAGGAAAGATAGATTTAATAAATTAACTCCAGAATATTGAAAGAGAAAACTTTTTAAAGTAAATGATGTACTAATTTTAGAAAGCCTCATATACACATGTCTCCTGTTCAGAGAGATGAAGTATTGACTTTTTATAACCTGATTAAGATTGACAGAAGAAAAGGTAGAAAAACACTAGCTCTTCGGGAACCCTGTTTTACTAAGGAAAAAAAAAGACAACAGCCTTTTCATTCTAGATTTTGAACTAGTTATGGAACACATGATGCAGAAGTCTCCTGAAATGTGACTCGGGGATTGTGTGTGTCTGAATCCCCTAAAGAGCAAATTTAGGTCAAGTTCTTGGATTTCGCCTCAGGCCTACTCAGGCTAAATTTAGTGAGGCAGGGGATGGAGGCCTAGGATTCTGTACTTTTAATATTTATATGTAGTGATTCTGATGTATATCAAGTTTGAAAACACTAACCTACAAAGACTCTCAGTTTTAGGATCCTATCAATTTGATACATATTAATCATATAGGAGTTAGCCTGTACCTTCCTGGTTGGTCTCCAAAACAGGCCCAATTAAGATGAAATCATACTGTGACTTCAAGAAATGTGTATGAATTGTGGACTCCCTAAAAATTTAGGTATTGCTCATAAGATGACATCATCAGATGGGGGGGGGGAGTTCTAAGATTTAATTAGGCCTTAAGAGTCCCTTCCTTATAAATGTGATTAAGTCCATATAAAAGAGTCTTGGTAAAACAGTCTGTTCTCCTTCCCTTCTGCTTTCTACCTTCCAGCACACAGAATTCCTTCCTTCTGGAGGATGTACTAATAAGGCACCATCTTGGAAATAGAGTGCAGCCCTCACCAGTCATCTTAACATTAATTTTGTCTTTTCAGTTTCCAGAACTATGAGAAAATGAAGTTCTATGCTTTATAAATTACTCAGGTTCAAGTACTTTGTTTTAGCAGCAAAAAATTGACTAAGATAGTTTAGATATTCTCTTAACAAAGAGATATTAGGGGCCTACTGTGTGTTAGGACCAGGTCTAGTTATAAAAAAAATGGATGAGATGTGCTCCTTCCCTCAAAAAGCTTATGAGTCATTTCCTGTGAATCATCTAGTACAATCCAGTATCTTTGCAATGAAATAGAAAATAAATTCAATTCAATTCATTCTATGCTGCGTGAAAAGTATCCAATAAAGTTATAGGGCTTGATATTAGAAAACAAAAGTGTTTGTAGTAGTAATCCCTGGAGAGTCACTGCAATAATGTATGTATCCTTTGTGTCTCACTGTTAACAAATTGTTTCTAGCTGTGATCCCTGTAATCTGCAGGTGCTGTTTACCATGTAATTTTACCATAAGAAACAAGAATGTAATCACATAATAAAGTGTAAAGAATTAGATTTTCTTCCCCTTGAGCAAAATGCCTGACTGTGGCCAACATTCCTGGTGCTCTCTCCTTGTGCAATAGGAAAGCAATACTCTGAAAGAGAAGACTATTTTGTTCATATTCTACAACATGCCTCTGGAGACCATGCTAACGAATGCAGACTAAAGCTAGAATTCAGGCTTCTTGTATGAGAAGCTACTGATGAGGGTTTTTTTTGTCTTTACCATTATTCAATATAGAATATAGTTTTCCCTCCTGCCTTTAATTGAGGCTCAAATAGGGCACTGTGAATAGGGAATCATTTTGATTAAAATGTGTTTTGTGTTGTTTTCTCTCAGTGTCTGAGAAACTATAGCCTATTGAAAGAATTTTCATGTTCAAGCAATCCCTTTCTAATGAACGCTTGACTTATGAATATCCTGTACCACCAACAGCTTCTCTTTGAGGGACTTTGAGATACTCCTACACCTGTAGAAACTGGAATTGTTTCCGTTGACTGCATAAATTTGTTTCTCCCCCAGCGCTCCTGTTCTGGAAGGTTGAATTCTTGTAAGCTGTCATCAGACATTTTGGAACAGTTAATATATGTGAACAACTTCTCTTTCTGCCACAACCAGGATATAAGAATGCACAAAATTCCATACCAGACCCCACATAGAAGTTGTGCTTAAGAGGAAACCCAAAGCACATGAAGCCATGACTGGGGGTATAGTTGGTGCTGGTTCTCCATTTACATTTGGAGTCCTTTGTGCCAGCAATACCATTATATTTTAATAGCATACCCTTCTAGAATTTGGGTATAGACAGCCACAATTGTGGTATTACAGCCACAGTTCAAGTAGTAAGCAAATGGTCTCTAATCCAGTCAATGTGCATCTTACTGAAAGCACCATTCAAAACTACATTTGCTGCCTGCTTATTATTTTTACATGGGCTTAATCGTTGTTTTAATTAGATGACAAGCCTGTAGCCACAAAGTTGAAAAATCTAGAGAATACATTCTAGGTGGGTGACTTGAAATCTAGTAATTGACAACAGGGTAACGGTAGAAAAGAAATTTAAGAACACAAAAACCAGCCATAACGAAACACTGTTTATCTACCATAGTGAATAAAATAAAAATTATTGACATTACCAAATATTAGTGAAGATGGAAAACACTGAGACTCACATACATTGATGGTGGGCACATAAAATACCTCAATCACTCTAGAAAGCAGTTTGGTACCTATTGCATAACCCAGAGGGTCAATTCTTAGATGTCTTTCCAGAAAAAAAAATGAAGATGTATCCGCACAAAACTTACACATAAGTGTTCACATCAGCTTTATTTGTTATAGCTACATCTAGAACTAACCCAGATGTACATCAGTAGGAAGATGCACTTAAGAAAGAGCCCTATGCTGCAAGATTGGAGATATTTTAATATCTTGGAAAGAGGGGTTGAAAGAACATAAGAGCCAGAGTTCTGGGAAACACTGTCTTCTGGACAGGACATGGATATAACACTCATGAACTCATAGCATCTGCAGTTACCTACATAGGATCTGTATAACACTGGACCCATTAACATTCCAGCATGGATGAGGGAGGGGCATAAGATGACCTTAGAAGCTATTAGCAGTTGATGGCTACTGGATGAAAAGGAGTCTTTTTTTTCAGGGTTTAGGCCACTGGTAAGAAGACCAGACGCCATTAGTAACACCACACCCATGCACATGCAGGCAAAAAAAAAAAAAAATTAAGGGACAGAGTCTTACAATAAAATACTACTAATTATTAAAAGCTAATGGAATGTTTATACATATAACAACAGGAATTAATGTCATGGGCATACTGAATAAAAAATTATGCATATGCATATGTGAGAGTTTAGTATAGAATGGGAGAAACCAAACTGTGACAATAGAAATCAGAACTGGGGGCTGCAGAGATGGCTAAGTGGTTAAGAGCTCTGTCTGCTCTTCCAGAGGCCATGAGTTCAATTCCCAGAAACCACACGGTGGCTCATAACCATCTGTAATGGGATCCGATTCCCTCTTCTGGTGTGTCAGCAACAGGATGCTAATATACATTAAATAAATAAATCTTAAAAAAAGAGAAATCAGAACTGAAGTCAGCTTGGGACAGAATATACTAGAGAATGACTAGAAGGGATGTAAGGGAAACGTGTCTAGTCATGGAAATGTTCTATATTTTGAGCTGAGTAGAGATTACAAGGATGTGTACATTTGTCAAATCTCTTACTTTAAAATAACATTTTTATTATAGGCAAAATATACGTCCATTTTCATAATGCAAAAAAATCAGGAAGGAAAAAACCCTTCACCTGACCCTCTGCGGTTGATTTGGCATAAATTCCTTAACCTCATCTAATCCCATAACACCTCCTGTTCATCTCTTACCATTCCTCTCCACCTCCTACCACATATCCTAAGTTACAAGCAGTTTTAGAAACTGCATTTTCCTCTGGGACTTTCAATACAATGTTTCTTTCATCTGGAATTCCTTTTCCATTTCCCATTAATCACTAAATCCTTTCCATCATTCAGGACTGGTGATGTTAACATCGCCTCTAAGAAGCCTCATTTATTAGCAATCTGTAGTAGGTGCTTCCCCCTTGTCCACCCTGTGATCTCAAGCTCCTTTTTAACAAAACATGTATTCATCTGTAATGTAATTATAATTACAAAAGCCCCTCAGGATTGTAGTAGACTGGGGTCATTTAGTGAAAGAGCAAATAGGTCTTCACATATTCTTCAAAGCCTTAAAGTAAAAGTAAATTCTATCCAAAGTAACCCAGGTTCTAGTATTCAAAGTTATAAAAATAATGAATAAATAATTAGGTATATAGATGAATAGATAAAAAAGTTCCGTTATAAAAATAAATAAATAGGTAGATAGATTAAAGTACTCAGTTATAAAACTAATAAATAAATAAATGGGTGGATGGATGGATAGACAGACAGACAGACAGACAGACAGACAGACAGACAGACAGATAACAAAAGCTTGTTCTATCCCAACATTATTGGCAGTCTTTCTAGTTCTGGTTTGGGGGTTTGATTTGAGTCTTGTCTATTTATTTGATTGTTTGTCTTCCAGACACAGTTTTATTAAGTAGCACAGCCTGACCTTGGATTTATGATCTTCTGCCTCAGTCTCCAGAGTGCTGGGCTTATGTATATGGGCCACCATACCTGGCAGGATTGAGATATTATTTTAAATTCCAGTTTGATTTCATATTATTAGTGTTGTGTTAGATCATTTACATGGTGGTTTAAGTAACATTTCTGTGGGCCTAACCAGATTTTTTTTTATTCTATGGGAAAATACATTTTATATTCCAGTCAAGTGACTCCAAAATACTAACCAGTTGAACCATGCGAGTATGCATGTGTGGATGTGTGCACATGGAAGCTCCCCAGTGCTGGGATAAATATAAATGTACATATTTAGAAGGCAAGTTGACTGCATGTTCATTTAGCAAAACATCAAAATAGTAAGCTTTTACCTAGGGCCTGTGACTTCCCCAACCATGGACTTCTGAACAAGTTTCCAGTACCAAGCATGCATTTCCTCCTATGAGGCAGGCCTCAAATCCAATCAGAAACCAACATGTTGCCCTCAACTATTGCACCAGTGGGCAAATCTTGTCTGAATAGTCAGTTTTGCTACATGCAGGGTCCACAGCTGGATAAGACCATTGGTGACTTTTCTCCCTAAATAGCCTGCATAGCATCTTCCAATACTATAAATGCTAGCCCCCAGGAAGTATGCTTCTAGCTCAGTTCCAACATGATTTCTGTGTCCTCTAACCTAAGTTAACCTAAGTGTGTTCTGTCTTCAACAATAGGGTCTTACCATCTAGTTCTGATAGGTAAGGAAGAGCAATGGGTGATAGATAGCCTGTATTGTTTTAGGGGGAGTCTGTGGGCTCCCTGGAGAAAGCTACTTCATGTGGATCAGTGTAAATGGTTTGAAATGCAATGTGATTAATAATATCTAGTTACATATATTCATTTATTCTTTGATACTTAATGAATGAATCTATTCTCCTAGATGACTGCGCTTAAGTCTACTAGACATAGTTGTTTGATATAAACAATGAATCATAGGAAAGTTTATATAGACTGTTAGCATTCCCATGGGGCCAGCCCATTTTTTTAACTAATAAATGCACCATACACGAAGACTCTGGAATTACTATTTTTTTCCAGCTGTCAATAGAATGAAGATGTATTCATTTTAATTTTCAAAATAATTAAGGTATTTAAATCCAGCAATATCTAATATTTATTGGTTATGTATTATATGAGATAGGTCCTGTGATGGATGGTTCTATAACTGCTTTAAGAGTAGAGTGCTAGTATCATCCCTGTTTTTCAAATGAGGAAATGAAAGCTTAAGAAATTTGTCCAAGGTAACACAGCAGTAGGTACAACCCTAAACCTCTGTGCATTGTTTCCCTTGTGCACATCTTGTCACCTCAAGTATACAGTTAATGAAGCTATGATTATCATTACTGAAACCAGACCCATTCATATAGCAAACATATTACAGTACTATAAGCAATGATTATAAGATAGCAGAGGACCAAATATCAAAATGAGTACTTTTTAATACAAGATTTATTTTATTCAGACACATTAATGTATAAAAACAGTAGTAGTTGAAGAGAACAGGTTTGTGTTTTCATTAAAAACTGACAAACAGAATAGGAAAAATAATCAACTTTTGTTTTTCACTAAAATGAGTCTTCTAGACCACATGTTCTGGAGTTTGGGGAAAGGCAGAGAACTGTTGTGTACTTTACCATGACTGAGCTCTTACAAGACAGTTGACATACTGGCTCCCCAGTATTGTGCTCTCTGCTCTAGAAACAAGTTAAAAGCAGAGCATAAATAAGAACATGACAAAGTCAGATGTATGTGATAATGAAGTCCAAGGGGTAATATAAAATCCAAGGCTAATTCCGGGTAGCCATCAGCAATGTGGAAGGAAAATCAGAAATTTATGGCAAAGCCCAGAAGTTTGTGGACAAATGTAACCTAAGGGATTTCTCATAGTGCTATCAGATCAGAATAAAGAGACCTCAGATATTAACCAAAATCTCATACCTACGTGATACGAATAGCAATGGCTCCATGATTAAAGTCATCTGAAAAGTAGGAGAGGTAGGCTCAGACTTTAGATATATGGAATTTAAGGGAAAGATGGACTATGGAAAGCCCATTGGTTGTTTCTTATGTAGGATATAGCTAACAAGGATATAACCTTTGACACATCTACTTGTTAATTTTACAGATGGCCCTCCTAAATTTCTTCTTTCCTGATGAAAAGGCATATTCTGAAGAGGAAAGTAGGCGTGTTCGCCGCAATAAGAGAAGCAAAAGTGGTGAAGGAGCAGATGGTAAGTCTACTCCAGTCATCTTTTCTCTATGATATGTTAATAAAAATATTCTTCATTCTCGTGTATTATCCAAAGAGCACGGATTTCTTCAGCCTAACCTGCTAATCAATATTTTAACATAGAACTAACAATAGGAAGATTCTTCATCCTCTAATTCCAGATACCTTCAGTCCCCTTTTTCAGTATGCTTGGAGGCCATGGTAGCATTTATGTCCCTCAAGGTCACTCTCCATAAGGACCTCCTCTCTCCTTGGGACATATCAGCTATGTCCACCAACATAATTTGATCCTATTTTTGGAATTGATAGTGTTTTCCCATGTTGGCATTTATAGGATGTATTGTTTCCAATGATAATTATAACAGTTTTGGTATCTGTTACTATGTCCAAATCTAAACCAAAACATGTAGCATTACTCTGGAAGTTCCTTGAGGACAAGGATCCCTGCCTCTTACATAACCCTATAATGTGGCCTAGTATCTGTCTCACTGTTAGTATCGTAATGTAACTTGACAGTATTTACTGTCCCTTCAGCTAGGCAGTGATTCACCCAGCAAAACCATTCCCATTATGGGTGTAATAGCTTTGAGTTAACTAGTAGTACATTCAGGGGATGACAAAATGTTGAGGTAGCTCCTGGGCAGGGACTTTGAATCACTGTATTTCAATGTTACTCTGTCAGTTGACAGAATGCTCCCCCTTTGGCACAGAGGTTTATAGGATACATAGCTCTGGGCTGTTGAAAAGCCATCTGGATTCAAAGACAATGTGTCTGGCTACATCTGCTGATAATATGTGTCTGTAGGGGTTTACAAAGCAATATGATTTTATAAAGATGAAAATGAGATTTTTAAGCTGACATTTGTCAGTGTGAGTAAGGGCCAGTGATGGGAGCAATTTCAGAAAGTGGAAGCAATTGAAGAAATGGAACTAGTACTACCTTGGAGTTAAGGATACAGAGTGCCGAGGGATTGTGGGATTGTCTACAATGCTTAACCTTTCACCTGGGAGGCTAGAGAACCATTTCTTTAGATGTGATGAGTGTCTCAATGAGTTAAAAGGTAACAAACCAATCTAAGTCTCCTTTTGGAAAGCCGTTCTTCTTATTCTGCTGGCTATGTACTGTGTTTGTCCAATGCAGTCTAAAAATATTTACTGAGTAAATAGATCCAATTTATATCACAGTAGGATAGAAACACTAGAAGAAGAAGATCTGTGTTTGTTTGGTTAATGTTTATATTCTTACCATGTAGACAAGGACTTGGTATGTGACAGACTTCACTGAATATTTCTGATCCCCCAGGGGATTTCATTTCTAGTGCAAAGATAAACAGAAAACAAAGTTTGTGATGATAACTGCTCTGAAGAAAGATATAGCAAAGAAACAGAGAGGGTAATGGAGTATACTGTACAGTGATTAAGGCGGTCCTCTCTGAAAAGGGGGTGGCTGAGGACAGACCTGAGTGAAATGAAGGTGAAGCAGGTGGAAAAAAGCAACCAAAGTTTTTTTTAAAAAAAAAAACCCTCTAAAACAGAAACTATGTTTCAGGAAGATCAGTATGATTGGGATCATAGGAGGAGAAAGAAAGAAGATGAGGGCAGACAGTAAAACTCACTCTACAACCTTGTGGGCCAAAGTAAAGGTCCTGGTGTC
Organism: Rhabdomys pumilio; assembly: GCA_030674055.1. Taxonomy (NCBI): domain Eukaryota; kingdom Metazoa; phylum Chordata; class Mammalia; order Rodentia; family Muridae; genus Rhabdomys; species Rhabdomys pumilio. Next base: position 69,671,250 of record JANHMN010000005.1, on the reverse strand, counting down.
TTATTCTGCATGGACTGGGGAACTATATTGGATGAGTTTGAATAGATGAATGACAGTATTTGACTTACATTTTAACAGAATCCATCTGACTTCTCTAGCGAAAATGATTTAGAAAGAGCAGGAACCGGGAGACTCAAAGTGGGTAATATCCAGGCAAGAGATGATAATGGCTTACAATAGTGTGGAAGCAGTGTAGTTAGGAAGAAGTGCTACGACTCTAGAAGGATTTTGGAGGAATGGCTGGTAGGATTTGGGGATTTATTAAAGGATATGAAAACAACAGACAACAGCCAAGAATGACCTCGAGAGTTTGGGATGTAAAGAACCAAATGACTTGAGTTGCTATTTCTGAGATAGAAAAGAAAAGGGAGGAGAAGTGTAGAGATGTGTGGGGAAAGAGTTATGAATTTAGAAATCAGACTTGTGGAAGAAGGAGGGTATGGATAGAAGAGGGGGTATCAGTGGTGAATATAGTTCAAGTTTATGACATACTTAAAAGAATTTGTCTTTCTGAAGCTAATGACTATGTACAATGAATATATATATTAGTATTTTAATTAAAAATGCCAAAACATAAAAGAATTTAACAAGGCCTGTTAAATTTGAGATGCCCATTTAGATAGCCAAAGAGATACAATTCAACATCACTACCTCAAGATAATGAGCGAGTTCTGTTTTATACAAATATAGAACTTCCCAATGAAGAGTGAGCCTATTAGTAATTAATTAATTTTAAGTCTATAGTTATTTGATGTTACAATTCAAGTTTAGATTATCTATCTCAAGTTTGTGTCACAAGCGTCAAAGAAAAAGCAATTTGCCTTAAATAGTTAAAAATTTATTTAAAAAAAAACAATTTTCAAAGCTCAAAAACAGGAATAAGGACCAGCATGATGGCTCATCAAGTAAAGGTCTTACTGCAAGCCTGACAACCTGCATTCAGCTCCTAGGATCCACATGGGAGAAGGCAAGCTCCCACTCCTGCAAGCTGTCCTGGGACTTCTACTTGCATCGTAGCAGGCACATGCATACACACACACACATACACACACACACACACACACACACACACACACACAGGAACACATGTACAGATGTACAGACACTAAAAATAAACCAGAAACACATTTAAAACATAGCAAAAAAAAAACAGTTGTAAATTCCTATTAGTTTTGTGATCTGTTGATATCCTCAGATTGAACTACAAGTCCCAAACTATGTTCCTGTTTGTTGTTCAGTAAGCCTTCTACATGCAATTGAAAGGAGGAAAACATGAACCTAGCCTCAGAGAAGTTTACAGAGAAGCTTTGGTAAAGTAGCTGGTACATTTATAGGCAAGAGATAAGGATGCCACGCATATATGGTAATGTGGTAGATTCCTAGAGTCTCATATAAAATATTGATAACATTTCTCCCCAAAAGAGAGGATCTTAGCTAAGAAAATATTTCCATAAGCTTAGCCTGTAGGCAAGTCTGTGGAGTGTTATTGTGATTAATGACTGAGGTGGGAGGACCTAGTTTACTATGGGCAGTGCCATCCCTGGGCTGGTGCTCCTGATTGTTCAGCAAGTCATGAAGAGCAAGCCAGTAAGCAGCATTTTTTCATGGCCTCTGCTCCAGTTCCTACCTCCAGGTTCCTGTACTGAATTCCTACCCTGACTTCACTCAATGATGGTGTATGACCTGAAGAGTTGTAAGAAAAAATAAACCCTTTCTTACCCAAGTTGCTTTTTGTCATATATGTTTTATTATAGCAATGGAAACCATAACTAAGACACTGACTTTCCTGTTCCATTGGTCTCTTATACTAGATGATCAGAAGCATAACATAGGTATTCCTTTTCTTACCTTCAAATCAAAAGCAGGGCTATCAAGAAAGCTGAAAGGGTAAAGGCACCCGTCAACAAACCTGATGACCTGAGTTCAATGTTCTGAGGCAATATTTGGTAAAAGAGAAGTGACTCCTGATATTTGTTGGCTGCCCTTCACACATGCATACACACATGCACACATATGCTCATGTGCACACACACGCACGTACACACACACACACACACACACACACACACACACACACACACATAGATGTTGGGGCTGGAGAGCTAGCTCAACAGTTAAGAGCATTTACTAGGTTTTTTTCCAAGCACCCACACTGGGCAACTCACAACCATGTGTAATTCATATTTCAGGCAATCTGATACCTTCTTCTGGCCTCTGAGGGCACTTCCATGCGTGCAGTCCACTACATATACTCAGGTGCACATAGATACACATAAAATTAAATAATTGACATAATAAATGTTAGCTTTTCTTTAAAAAGATAGTAGCTATCTCCAGGATGTATCAATTTTTTTCTAACCTGCAATTTAAGAATGTTTACATTCACCAATTTCTCAATTCTGAGTACTCTGTAAGCGAGGGGATTGACTCGTAAATAGTAGTCACAAACAAAGGTGACTTTCTCCAATATAAATCTTGCAACGTTATTGTTATAACAACTCTTAAAATGAATTTTTTGTTTTTATTTTTTATGTGTATAGATACATTTCCCGCATGTCTGTCTGTGTACCCTGTGTGTGCAGTCCCTATGGAGACCAGAAGTGGAGTCAGGTTCCCTGACATTGGTATTACACGTGGTTATTAGATGCTATGTATGTGCTGGGAATTGAACCTAGCTCATCAGCATGAGTAGTAGCAAATGCTGAGCCAGCTTTCAAGGCCACGGATTACTTTAATTTCTGTTCTATATAGCTATATATGTACATTAAATTTATGTATCTTGTTGGCCAGAAATTTTTTTGGTAGTTTCTGAGTTCATTTTTGTCAATTAATGAGGCTTTTGGGTCACTGTTATTGTTTCATTTCATTGTGTCTGCTAAGGCACAATACACACAGCAGTCTGTGTCAAGATTTTCTGAAGTCTGTACTCTGAAGTCATCATTGCTCTGATGGCCATCTCTTAGAGGCTACTATGTGGACTGTAGAATGGATTCAGGAGCTCATGAGGTCTTAAAATCAGATAATGTGGATCAAGAATTATCAAAGAGTTTCCATAGTTTACAAATACTACTTTCAAAACATCTGTTCTGTTCCTATAGGAGCAATCGCAGGAGTCAATGAAAAATCTTATCTCCCCACAACTATTTATTTCTGGTATTCCTAGCTTCATAAAGGAAAAAAAAGTACAGTGTGAGAAAAGAGATAAGAGAAAAGGTACTTGACCAAGGTACAGTCTATGGTTTCCAAATTCTAATATTCCTACTATGTTACCTGTCATATGATCTTGGAGAAGTCACATCCCTCTGAGCTTTCCTTTTCTTGTTGGTAAAATAGAGACAATGAGCCTGGCTTAAGACATGAGGTTACTGTGTTGATCCAAAGTGCCAATAGATTTTTTTTAAAAAAGGGAAAAATTGTAAATTACTAAATGTTATTACTTTGTTCTCTCAAACATTGTCATTACTTTTGTAAACAAACATTATAACTCAGCAGTGATGCTATATTTCAGCAAAATTCTCTTTCTTTTCATTGGTACTGTTCAGTAGGATATCCCATAGCAACCATAAGGAGAAAACCCTAAACCTCACATTCTGACCTACTTCATCGCAACAGAGATTGATCACAGCTGCACATTTTCCCATGACAGTTCCTTGTTCTATCTGCTTAGCTTTGTCTATCTATCTGTTTGTCTATTATACTCATATATGATGAAGACAGAGATAGAAATATGTGTGTATGTGTGTGTGTCTTGGAAATTTTTCTTCTTTGATAATTACTTTTGAACAGATAAAAAAGATACTATCCTTTTTCTACTAAGATAAATGAGTAAAAATGATAAATTAAGATTAAAATGTATCTTTTGTTTTTAATTTTTTTAAAAATAAGAATTATTTAGGATGTAGCCACCATTTGATTGATACAGCTGATCATAAAAGGCTATGGCATCAAAGAAAACAGATGTTTTTGTTTGTAAGTTGTTAGCTAGAATTAAAAATCGCCCTTATGCTGGTACTGATACTATATTTATTGCTTTTCAGTGGCCCGTCACTGAGCTACTATCAAATGAGAAAGACTAAAATTATTTCAATAACTGATAAGATTTCAGAGGCTTATTCACAAGATGAAATTTAAGCTTTTGAAAGCTTACCATGTGTGGACTTGAAGAGGATTGTTGATTTCAGTTGTAGAATCCCCAAGGTTGCCTGCTGTTAGTGGCTGCCAACAGCTTAAGGGCCCACAGTAGAACACTCTAGAAAGTGGCTTTATATCAAATAAAACATTAAGCAAGCCAAAATATCTTAGCTTGTTCATACTCCAAAATAGCCTTTCAAGCTATATTTTCTTTGATAGAACTAGCCCCACAGTAAGTGATCTCAATAGGCCATCAACATTGACACCTGGTTAACAAGCCATTTTTCGGATAACAACTATTTTAGACTATCTAGGCTCTGTAGTTAGTATAGCTACAAAACTCCTATTCTTATTATATATAGACCAAATTGAATTGAATATAAGAGGTTAAAGTTTGTCTCAGAAGACAAATAAATATTTGTTTTCTGTTGTTTACAGTTCTTAACTTTTATATTGATGTGTAAAATCATGTACACACATATGAAAGTAAAAATAAATGTCAAAGAATGTCTAGAGGACTAACAGGAGTGGAGAGAAGGAAGGGAAAGGAGAGTGGGAGAGCATGGTGGGCAGAATATGCTCAGATATAGCAGATATTCATCCACAACCCTTCAAAGTAAATTTAAATCCTTTATAAAAGTTGAAGTTGCTTAAAACTATTCATTGGGTTAATTTTTGGCTATGTGGGAAACTGAAGCCAGGTCGTGCATGTGCTAGACAAATACTCCACCACTGAGCTATGTCTGTATTCCATGTTCATAGCGTTTTCATGATTATAAAAATAGTACACATTCATTGTAATTAAACAAACAAACAAACAAAACCATTACATGTAACCAAGAGACAGGCACTGGTGCGGCATGCCTGTAGTGCCAGCTTTTATTTTCTTTCTTTCTCTCCTTTTTTTCTTTCTTTCCTTCTTTTTTTTTTTTTTTTTTTTTTTTTTGAGGCTATCATTCAAGTCAGGAGTTTGGAACCAGTTTGAACAATAGAGCCAGACTCTGTCTCAGGTAAACAAATAAAAATTAGTAAGTGATTTAAGCAATACAGAATCAGGTAAAGTAAGCTGAACATGCCATCCCAGTCACAGAAGCACTATAAAGATAATTAATTGTCTACTATTTGCCTGGAGGAGACAACATACCCAGATTTCCTGAGGTTCTCTAAAGGTCCTCCCAGTCTTGTTTTCACGATAACTGTTTCTCAGTATTAGGGAAACTTGTGGTCACTAATCCAAGAGACTTGGATTCTAATCCCAATGCCATTGTTTACCAATAACTCTTACTTCACTCATCTCAGTTTATTCTGGACCATCTCAATGTGAGAACTAGTAGTTCCTAACTGAGATGTCAAGAGTTGCAAAACCATGTAAGGAGTTCTTTTCTTCTAAGTATATGCAACTCTAGACATTCTAATCATTGTAAAACACACTGAGAAAACTCCAGTGAAGTAGGTACTGTTCCTGATGAAAATTTATCATATTCCTCAAATATATAGTGATACAAAAAAGATGCTGAATTACTACAATAGAAATTCTAGTTATTTCCTTCCAGTTCTGATATAATTTCTAACTATTTCTGATTTCTATAATATTGTAATAACATCCAGGCTAGTTTTAACCAATTAGATGGTGTCTGAATGATTAAATACTCAAGATTTCTATTTGGATGGTCAATGAGCCTTTTCATTAGCATCCATGAAGAGGCTCAGTAAGGCATAAGAGCATGCAAATGTCTTTAAGAAGTGAAGGATAAGAATGTTAATCTGTCAGCTAAGTGGTGAAGTGTTTCTGTATGGCTCCTCAAAATACCATAAACAGATGTAGCTGTGTAGGCAGAAGGCATCTGTTGGCTCACCCTGCCTTACTTTAGACATTCTACTTCTTAACCTTCTGGGCCTCTTTGGCCTGAAACATTCCAGAACTTCCACAGTGTGTTGTTTTTGTTGTTGATGATGATATTGTTGTTTTTTATTTGCTGTTTTATTCATTTTATGCATCTTAATTAGGTACAATGCTTATTGATCATTGCTCTGGATACTAGGAACATGGTGTTGGATAAGATTAGCCCCTGGATCTCTTTCACCAAATTAATAGTAGACGATTATACTATAGTGTCTTAAATGGTACAATGAGGTAAGCATAGGGTGTTATTAAGCACAGTGGTGCCTGAACTAAACTTAGGAAGTCAGAGAAGATCTCCTAATGAGGATAACACCTGAGCTACAACCTGAAAAGTGGCAGAAGTAGCCAAGAGAAAACTTGAGGGAAGAGTGAACCCAGCAGAAAGAATGTAAATGTTAAAAAGTTTTGAGAACTTGAATCATTTTTAAAAAACTGGAAGAATGATGTTGGCTATGGCTATGTCACACACAGCCTCTTTTGTGCTAAGGTATGTTCCCTCTAATTCTACCTTCTCTGAGACTTTTATCATGAAGACATGCTGAATTTTGTTGAAGGCTGTTTCTGCACTTACTGAAATGATCAGGTAGTTTTTGTCTTTAAATTCACTTATATTATTTACTACATTTATTGATGGATATTGAACCATCCCTGCATCTCTGGGAGAAACAACTTGGTTATGATGGGTAATCTTTTTGGTATGTGCCTATGTGCAGATTTTAAGTATTTTATTGAAGATTTTTGGAATGATGTTAATCAGGTATATTAGCCTGTAGTTTTCATTCTTAGTATCATTCCCTAATTTGGAGATTAGACAACCTTTGTGGGAGATTGTCACTAAAGGAAACCAGTATCTCTTTCTTTCTCTCTCTCTCTCTCTCTCTCTCTCTCTCTCCTCTCCAGCCATTGACCTTCTGTAGCTCCTCATCTAGATGTGGGGCCATGTGAAGTTTTCTCTGTTGGCGTTGACATGTCAATATGATGCTGGTCTTGTTGGGGCAACTATATTGTTGAGAGTTCATAAGTGCATAAATTCATAAGTTCAACAGGTGCCCTGGGCTCTGCCTCTTACAATTTTTTCAGCCATCTCTTCCATGGTTTTCCCTGAGCTCTAGATTTAGGGGTTGCATTACAGATGTAACAGCTAGGGTTGAGAAACCCACAGTTACTTATTCTATGAATTTTCCAATTTTATATATCTCTATAATAGTCTTCACTAGTTACAAAATGAAACTTCTTTGATGAGAGTCAGAAGCTATACTTATTTGTGGGTATAAGGATAGGCACTTAGAAAACAATAAGAAACTATTTTGGTTTAGAAAACTGGTAGGAATAAGTTCTCTGGATCTGTGATCTTTCCAGCTATAAGTAGTTGGCTAAGTTTACAGTACTAGCCATGAACTACCTCCTGATGAGCAAGTTGTCTAATAAGACAGCTGTTTGTTAGCCCCAATCTTGTTTTCCCCAAGATAAAAGTGCCACTGTTTTATCATTGTGAGTATCTTGTAAGTCCAGTCATTGTGCTTCCTAAGCTGCACAAATGGGTGGGATTATTATTTGCTTTTCTCCATTGGCAGCTTGCATAACACCTCCCAATACATGAAAGCTGCTTCTCAGGGAAAAGGCTTCCAGGTCAGTTTCAGCTTGATTCCTCCAAGTTCAAGTTTAGAGTGTGTCTTTTCTTTAGCAATTTGGCCTTAGCTTCAAATTCTGAAAGTCAACCAAGGGAAACGGCAATAACTTATATTGTTTGGATGGACTTTCTTAGACTAGATACATGCACATACAAGCAAAGCTAAATGCACTCAACAGGTTATGTATACACGTGTATGAATATATACACATATATATGCATGCATATGTGTACATATATAGTGATAGTAAAGAAGAGATCATAAATCTGACGGGGAGGAGCTGAAGGAGAAAGGGGGGAACAGGAGTGATGTATGTGTAATGCTCATGTATAAAATTCTCAAAAAAATAAACCAGCCCTATTTCTTTAAAACAGGAATAGGAAGTTTGTATGAGTAGGGTATAGATCCAAAGGGGGAAGTGATGATACATGAGCTGTCTGATACGACTAGATCATTCATGACTCTGGAATCCATTTTATGGAGCTTAGAAACTCCTAAAGGCAATGGAGAAGCACAAGATCAATGCCAAGAATAGATTATATGACTTGTATCTTTAAATACTAAATGCACATAATCTGATCCAGCAGATCGACTAGATCTATTTCTAGATATACTCACACATGGAAGATCATTTCTCAACCAAGATCTTCTTTGCTGTATGTACTATTTGTAATATCATAGGACTGAAAATCACCTAAATGCTCATTATTTAGAAACTGGCTTAAATGTGAAAATCTGGGTCATAAACAGTGGTGATTTCTCTGCAGCAGGTGTGGGGGGAAGCTGACTTAATGTTCGTTTTGGTTTTTTTTTTGTATCTTTTCATTTTTTAGTTTACATTTCTAACAAATTTAAAATAAATAATAGATAAAAAAATTTTATTTTAAAAATAAAACATGCATGGCATGCCACTTTTCTCCCCAGAGATAAACAGTTTGGCATAATAGAATAACATATACTAATTAAGAGATGGAAAGCATGTTTAGGTAGAGAAAATATAGATTGCTATAATCATTTTGTATATTAATCAAATCAAGCATCAGAATACTTTTGGCCTAGAACTCATGGTTAAGTGCATCCTACAGAAATGGTAATACTAGTGATCAGGTCTTGAATACAAGGATATCTCAGCACCAAAAGTAGGAATCATTTTAATAGCTACAATAAATTAGTAAATGGCTATATTATGATATAGCCATACTATTGACTATTGTACAACTATGAAAACAAATGAGTTAGAGTTCTATATGTAGATCTGAAGAACTGACTGTGTGTTTTTTACTACTGGGCTTTTTAAAAGAGCAAATTTCAGAGTGACGGGTATGTTTCCATCTTCAGGAAAAAAACGGGAGGATCTTTTAATCCATAAAAATGTTTGCATAACAACAATCGTAGAAAGAAGCAACATCAAACAAAATACTGATTATTTCATATTGAAAGGGTTTGAGTAGAAATGGAATAGACAGACTATGAAGTGATTATGTAGTTCTGTGTTATTTCAATTACAATGAGCATAAATACCATAATGCTATGTAAAAACTTAATTAAAAATGGATAAAGTAGAGAGAAAATGGACTGAAATGGGCACAAAAGAAACAGAGAAAGTACTCGGCAGGGTGCTGCTATATCACCACAGAAAGGACCAAGGGTAACTAAATTAGAAGAGCAGAAATGGAGACTAGCAGACAGATTACTTAATAAATGGAAACAGTAAAGATTGGTTGTGTGATTGAAAGAAGACAATGATGTCAAGGAAGCCACCCAGGTTTCTGGCAAGATGCTGTAGTGTTCACTGAGATAATGATCAGGGGAGGAATATGTGTGGTTTTAGACAGGTTGGAGCTACAGGTACCTTTGGGAAATTCAAGAGACAAAACTATAAGTAATCTGAGATATGTATCTGAAGCCCAGGAAAGATATGCAGGCTGAAACTATAGATATGGAGATCCTTAGCATTAGGACTCCATTAGTTCCAAGTGATAGAGTATTGGTCTAAACTGGTTTATAATTAAAAAAAAAAAAAAGAGGAGGGTTTATTGGCTCATTTGACTGAAATGACCTCAGTGAAGTTAGCTTTGAACATTATTTAGCCTTGGGGCATAAGTGATGTCATCAGGACTTTTTCATCTATGCCTTCTTTTATACTGGTCTCCTTCTTCAGGCATGTCCTACCTCTGAAATGGCAAAAATAGCTGTTAGCAGCTCTGAGTTTATCTTGACAATTTAGGAAACCCAGTGGAAAGAGTGTGCTTCATTCATCCAGCTGAATTCAGTGAGAAAGATGTTGACAACATTGGTGAAAGTAGTTTTAATAGAGAAGTTGGAACATAAAGGTTCAGGATGAAGCCAGATGAAGAAGACGAAAATACTATGATTACATGGTGCTTTACACACAGTAGACATTTAATAAATTTCAGGGTTTTAGTTTGATCTCTCTTTTCCATTCATTTCTAACAAAGGAAGTACCAAGTTCAAAGGCTAATGGATTCCCTATGTTTGCTTGTTCTCCTCTTGGACACTTAGTGGCTTGAAATAAACACCAATGAAAAATATAACTACTTAACAGAAACGAGCATCAAGAGCCCCCAAACAACCAAGAGTGCTTTCAAATACCCATTCTAGTGCGTTAAAAATGGTATTTTAATCCCAAATTACCTTGGTATTATTTCTACCTCACAATTCCTTTCCTCTATTCTCCATACACTTGAGAGGTAAACACTAGCAAGGTGAAGCAAAATTTTCCTTGTCACTAAATAGAAGATGTAACCTGTGTACAGTGGTTATTGTTTGCAGCAGTGTTCATTCTTTGATCTTCTACTTGCCAACCTACAAACAAGGGAAATACAGTTGGAGCTATGTTATAATTTAGAAGCAACAGTTAATCTTACTTCATTTGTTGTTCAGGACTCTCAACTTAGAAGGGATAGATCTTATATTATTCACATGTTCACAAACTTGGACATTTTGAAATGGCAAAGTACTAAGGATGCTTTGCTGTAGCTTTGTGAATCTTGGCTGCATTCTACCACTGCCTCTATTCTACAGCTTCTTTAATGAGCCTAGTGCTGGGATGTATTAGGGCAGTTGCTTATGGGTCCACCCACACTGAATTCTATATATATTAAGCCAGGAGTCTAACCAGCCTGTGATTTGTCTGGTGGTATTCTAGAAGAAAGTGGCTTCATACATATCGGTTCTCCTTGTAGCAAAACAAATCGTGGACCTGGCCTGATGCCAGAAAGTTCACGGTGTCATCTTTACAGATGAAATTCTGCACATTGTTATCTTATATTTTGCCAGGAGAGCAGGAAGAAGACTGACTTGGTAATTTGCTATATTCTGATCCTAATCTGCTTAGAAATATGACTTCTTTAAAAGGAAATGGGAAAAGAATGTGTTTCTCATGATAACCTCATGGTATCTCCTGAGAAGTTGTTCAGTTATTATAAATACAGCAATTTGATTCTCTTCTTGAATTTCAGATATATTTCATCTTTTAAAAATAAACTACATTGTCAATACACAGACATTGCAATCACAAAGTCACAGCAGTTGCAGATACCTACACAGGGCCTGCATAAGAATAGGCCCATCAATAGACAGGCATGGATGGAAGATAGACTATGGGTGGCCCTACCCCTCACTGATTTATATGGTACAAATAAATTCAAGGAGAGGAGAAATCATTGACTTCAACTGTGTTCCAACTCATGATTCCACAGGCTCCAGTGGATAGTTTCAATTCAATGGTCATGCAAAGATAAGGTTAAACTAAATGAGTCACAGAACAAAACAAAAGTCATGACTGTGGGAGACTGGAAGGTAGGGAGGAAGGAAGACTGATAGGATGGGAGTAAGTTAAAACAGGATAGAAGGAGAAGGTAACCAGTAATCAGAATATGTTTTATATTTATATGTACATGTATTATAGATATACATGAAACTGCCATATAATTAATAATAAAACTTCAAATCTTAAAGCATGAACTGAAGGCTTCCAAAAATGGAATTTTTTGTACTTCAGGTCACACATTAGAAATATCTATTTGGGGTGGGAGAGATGGCTCAGCCGTTAAAGGCTAGGCTCACAACCAAAAATATAAGAAATATCTATTTGAGTTTTTTAAAAAAAAAAAAAACACACAAACATTTCTCACATGAATCATAAATACACAGGAGCCCAAGAGATGGCTCAGTGGGTAAAGACACTTGCAGCTAAGCCTGATCACTGGAGTTGGATCCCTAGAGCCCACAAAGTGAAATGAAAGCATAGACTTCCCCCAACAAGCAGTCCTTTGAACCTCTTTCATGGTGTGTATCCCTCAATGCATGCATAAAATAAATAAATGCAGTAAAATAATGTTTAAGGGAGCTAGTTCCTCGGTTGCTTTCTGTTACTGTGATAAGCACCATGACAAAAAAAACAACCTGCGAGGAAAGAATTTATTTCATTTTACAGATTGTAGACCATTGTGAACAAAAGTTAAGACAGGAACTCAAGGGAGGAACCTGGAGACAGAAACTAAAGTAGAGGCCATGGAGGAATGCTGTTTACTGGCTTGCCTCCAGGCTCACATTCAGCCTTTCTTATACATGCCATGACCAGTGGTGGCACTGCCTATAGTGAGCTAGGCCCTCCATCAATTAACAATCAAAAAAACTGCCCCCCACTGACATGCCCACACAGCAGTCTGATGCTGATGAAGGCAGTTCCTCAGTTGAGATTCCCTCTTCACAGATTACTCTAGTTTGTGAAAACTAGCCAGAACAGATGAAATAACATCAGTCCCTCCTCTCTTCTTCCTCTCCCCTACCCTGTGTTGATGTATCCACCAGTTAATATGATGCTGGGGATGGAACCCATGACTTCATGCATATTAAACAGGCACTCTCCCTATTTCATTACATCCTCAATGCCCGAGAAAAACATTCTGAGCCTTAGTTTTCCTTTGTGACAGCTTTGAGTAAGGAAAGAGTATATAATTTAAGAGCATGCAAACCTGATTTCAAATTCTACATTTATGGCCTTGGCCAAGTCAATGTAACACCGCTCAGATTAAGTTGTCTGTTTAATTAAGATGACAGTGATACTTTATTTGATAAGATAGTATAAGAATTAGTGATCATACAGAATACCTGCTTCAATGCTGGCACATAATAGATGCTTAATAATTGGTATCCATTAGTTCCAAATCAACTGTAAGAATAATGCAAGTTGATTTATATCTCAGATTGAATGAGAATATTTTCTCTTTCTTTCCAAACATCGCAGCCCTCTTGACCACTTTATAGTTGAGGAAAGAAGATGTCCTGTTATCCTGTTTTTCTTATAAGACTGTCATATCAAATGTGATAATAAATGCTAAAAGACCTAAAAATGAAATGTTTCCCAATATTAAGGAAGAGCCTTTAAAGAGTACTTTTTTCTTCCACTGCCAATGCATTAAAAACTAAAGAATAAAAATTAGATATTGAAAGCCTAAGGCTATAGCTCTGTAATAGAGCATTTGCCAACATGTATAAGGTCTGACTTTGATTTCAAACACTGCAAAAAATGTTAATGGATATTACAAACTACCATTACTATAAGGTCATGCAATCATTATATCTGGTCTCCCCCATCATTAAAAAATTATCAGAATGTTAAGCTTAGAAAATAAATTTATCAATCCCAGTTATTTATGGGGCACAAGTAGCCTAGAATCTCTCAAGTAAAGAAAACTGATAAGAATGGAAACAACCCTCATTCTACCTCTAACAAAAATAGCACCCGCTGCACCAAACCTATTGCTTTAGTGCTATACAAAAAAAGGGTGGGGGGCTAGAGAAGATCTTATGAGCTCAGTTGTCTGACAAGCATTTAAAATGAGAGAAAATACATATAAGATGTGAAAAAGCTGCTACCAATAATGCCATAAAATTATCGGTTAGCTTATTGATGAGTTAATGCAATGATTCACTTCCCCAAGCCCCCATCAGCTAGGGAACAAGCATTCAACACATGAGCCTTTTAGGGAAACACTTCAACACACTATAGCAGAGAGCTCTCAACATATTTTAGAAAGGTTTCTTTCTGGTTGAAATGGTTGCTATTGGTGGATTAAATGGTGTCAGATAGATAAGATGTTAAACTGTGTGCATCTAGTAGGTAAGAATCATAAAACATTGTAATTAGAAAGAAATATGGCATATAAAATCCAAGCCAACTCTACTAGAATCCCTTTTAAAGAATATGTAATGAATCTAGAATAATACTTCATATGGACTTTAAATTTTTACATTGTAACCCAAGCACATGAAACATGAATGTGAACAAGGACACAATTGAATAATTTTGATTGCAGATATATATTAAAATCTGGTAGGATCTTAAGAATATCATTTATGAATATAAATTATTGATCAAAACTGTGCATGTAAATGTTGAAGATTATATTAAACATGAGCTGAACTGAATAGTTCCAAACTTTCCTGTCACCTTGACTTGAAGCTAGTCTTCTTGTCGTTTTATAGATTGCTATAAGGCTCAAGTGAAATGATGCCTATGTAAATTCTACACAAGCTATAAAGTGATCTACAAAAGCTGAGTGCAAAAAAATGCATTATGAGAGTTCATCAGCTTGGGAATCCCTAAGAAGCGGAGAACTGTAAGAAGCCTTGTATCCTTAGCACACCAAAGCAGTGGTTCTCAATCTATGAGTGGTTGCATATCAGATATACTACATTATCAAATTTATATTACAATTCATAATGGTAGCAAAATCACAATTATGAAGTAGCAATGAAATAATTTTATAGTTAGGGGTCACCACAACACGAGGAACTGTATTTAAGGGTCACACACAGCGTTAGGAAAGTTGAGAACCCCTGCTCTATAGCCTTCATGATTGTTAAGAGGTCTTGATATGAAGCTCTACCTTAGGTACCTTCTTAGTTTACTTTCTTCTGTGTGGATACATAAGATACTTACATTTTCTAGGTCTTTTCTGTATGCTTCTTTCATCTTTCTAGCTATGTGACAAGCTACAAGAGCCTAGGGATTACTTTTACCTCACTGTGGCAACTGGCTTCTACAAGTAGTTTCTGAATGCTTTCATATTAAAGCAAACATGTCATAGGTCTGTATTAAAGCATAGCTCTTTCAATGAAGAAGACTATTTGAGACTTCATAAGATTAAACATTAGACAGTGCCTATAAAGCCACAGGAGTTCTATATAATGGAAAACAGTTGGGAACTTACTAAATGGTGGGAAGAAGTTTTTATTAAAAAAATAGTTCATGAGGAACTAACTTTCAGACTATTTCCAGTACTATTCTTATACTACAATACTGATGTTGTTCACAAATGGCGTAACCGAAGGACAACACTGTTCAATATTCACAATGTTCCTTTTTCACGTTTAAACATAAATGAAGAACTACACATTACAGTGTACGTTCTTCTGCCGTATTTACTATCTCCCTTAACTCTCCAGTTTGTATTGCTTCTCCGAGGTATAGCATGGGACAACTGACCCTGTATTGCCACAATACATATCTTGGATAACATTCTCATACTTCTGGGGGTTTCAGTACATTTTTCTAGCACATTGCCCGTAACTAGACTTCCTTTTTATTCCTGTTCCATAAAACCTATCAGAATGTAAATGAGAAAGATGCCATTATAGAAATAATATTACATGTGTTTCAGTTTTTTAAGTTAATCATTAACCTTTAACACATTTTTAGTAATACTGCAGTTGTAAGTCATTGGAGCAGTAAACTGGACTTTGGTTTCTCATTTGAGAATTAGCATTCACACTGCAGATTTGCCACCCCTTCCCATGAAATCTTAAACATGTTTATTAATCTCTCGGCTTCACTTGTCATAAAATGCCAATAATGTTGATACTTCACTGGCTAACTGTGGAGATTAAATAAAATGTTTTTTGAAGACTGATTTCAAAACCTGTAAAAAATCTAAGTTCCAAATCCCATATGGACCTGCCTAGTTCTCTTTAATTGTCAGGTCTTTCCTTGGCTTCAGCCTTGAACTGTCTTTATTTCCTTCTGATCCTGTATAAACTCTTCAGAATCATTTCCTTATAATTAATCCACCTAATAGGCCCAAGTTCACAATGTTTTTTTCCATTAGAACTTGTTATGTGAAGCCCTGGTTCCTAAGGTTTTTATTATTGGTTCCATACTCTTCCACTTTAATGCACTCTGAAACAGAGAAAAAATAGAATTTTCAATCTTTTTATGCTCCAAAGTCAGACTCTTCTTTCATCCTCCCAGTTCCTCCACATATAATCAAGTAGAGAAAGATGGCTTAGGAGGCCCACCAAGAACAAAGCAAGAATGGTAGGTCTACAAAGATAGGCCTCCTAATCTCTAGATCACTGAACAATTTAACCTAGGGTATATTGGAATAGTAGCACCAAGATATTCCTGTTACTATTACTTCAAGCTCTTGCCCTACGTGTTCCATCTCAACAATGGAAACAAAATGGAATTTGAGGGTGGGGAGGTGGAAGCAGGAGGTGGGGAAGACACATCCTCATAGAAACAGGAGGAGGGGAAATAGGATAGGAGGTTCCTGGGTTGGGGAAATGCGGTTCCTGGGTGAGGGGGAGTGGGGTAAGGGAATAACATCTGAAATGTAAATAAAATATCCAATAAAAAAAGAAAAAAGAAAAAAATTCGGACCAAGCCATTGACAGTGTTTTTTTAGGCTTCCCCAAACAGCCTTACCTTTTCAATTGCTTAACCTACTGGTTGTTAAGCTTGTTTGCTTGTTTGTTTGTTAACTTACTTTGTGTTCTCCCACATCTACTAATTAGTTGTCTCACTTGGGGATGAACTGAGAAGCCATGAATCTCCATCCAGGAGAAACTTCTTCAAGTGTACAAATGGGAGACATATAAAAATACACAACAACAAAATCTAACCCAAAATTTCTATTATGTGTCATCCAATGGAATATTAACAACTGTCAAACCAGAGTGTTGTGGTAACACTTATGGAGATGAGGAGTCTTACCAATACGGTTTAAGCCTATGAAAAGGAAGTTCCTTAGGGCTCAGAGTTGTTTAGGTGATTGGCTCCCAAGGGTTTATTTCATTTTTTTAAGCTAACTAGTACATATAAGCCAGTGTGAAGTAAGATCTCTAAATATAAAGCATATCTCATATTTAAAACACCCCAGAGTAATGTAAACTATCTAATCAATACATATCTACATTGATACCATTCTGAAATGAACATATTTTAAAATATATACAGCTCAGTAAAAAGAAAGTATCAAAACTTCAACTGTGTGTATATGTATTGTATTTATGTATACTGCTTACCTACATGTGTATTCAGGTATACATGCCCAAGTAGGGACAAGAAGAGAACTTTGAGTGTTTTGTTCTATGACATTCCTCAACCTTATTCCTTTCAGACAAGATCTCCATTGAACCAGAGCTAGGCAAGCAGCTAGCAAAGCCCCAGAAATCTTCTTGTGTCCAGCTTTCTCACATAGAGTGTTTGCGGTTGCAAGTGCACTCAGCCACACACAGCTTTTTCTATGGGTGCTGGGATCTGAACTTAGGTTGTCATTCACCAAAAACCTGAAACTCCTAAGTGTTGATAGGATACCAAAAATCTAACAGAACAGTGTACTCTGATTTTCATATACTAACAAAATTATTTAAGGTATTATATAAAATTACTGCCAGATACTCTGAATAAACCTCGTATGAAATATAATTGAATCTCACATTTAGACTTCTGTCTATTCCCCACAACTTTATTATATACATGAAGATATTTCACAGTCTGAGGGCAAAAAGGATCCAAAATGTGAAGCCATTCTAGTCCTTACATATTTTGGATAAAGAATATCAAACCTTTATAACAATTCTGTCTTTTGGGGCTGCTTGGCAAGAATCTCACATGGGCCAAGGACAAGGAAATGGGCTGCTTGGCAGGAATATGACACTGGCCAACGACAAGAAAGTGGGCTTCAGGCAAAAATCTGACATTATGCTAGAACAAAGAAGTAATTTCAGGTAGGAATCTAAGTCTTAGGCTAGAACAAAGAAGTAATTTCAGTTAGGAATCTAAATTTTAGGCTAGAACAAGGAAGTAGACTTCAGATATAAAAATGATTTGGGGCTAGGATAGGGAAGTAGACTCAGATACTTGGTCATCCTGATAAGCCCTTAGAAACAGTGATCATGGGAATGTTCATGTAACTGAGTTTAATGCCTTGCTTGTTCTTTGACTATCTTTGTTTATTGTGTTGCTTGTTCCTTGACTATTTGCATCTATTGTACTGTTAGTCCCTTAACCTAGAACTGACCTTAATACATGTGTGTAATCAAAATGGTATAAAAGCATAAAGGAAGAGGGAGTATCAGATAGGGGGTTCTAGGGAGGGAAAATGGGGAAAGAAGATGGTATCTGAAATGTAAATAAATAAAATATCCATTTTTTTAAAAAAAAGAGAAAAAACAATTCTGTGACACTGCTCTTTGTATGTATACACTGATGGTTTTGGCTAAAATCTATCTAGTTTGTATTTGAGGACTTATTAACTCTAATCTACTTTATTTGGGGGCTTCTGAAGCCTCAATTGAAATTTTTAATGACTACAATAGCAATATATGCTCCTTCTAAAACAGAATTCAGCATTAGAAAAACATATATTATAACACAAGGAAAACATCAACCCAGTCTCAGCTCCTACACACTGGCAATATTAAGAATTAAGCAAGTTTTCTAGATATATTCACTTTAAGGTCTTAGAATCTGAGTGTTAAAGTTTTTGTTCTTCCTTCTCACTTTATCTGATACTATACATGCAATGGAAAGCTGCAAGTCTATATGTGGTCACTCATAGAACTAAAACAGTGGTTTCCACCACTAGAATTACAATACTCTATTGTTCATTGTAGTTTGGATGTATTTTCCTGACCATATCTTCTCTCTCCTCTGCAAAAGACATGCCATTTGGCTTTTATTTATCCTAAAAGCTACAGTGAATACAAATCAATGTTGCAAGATTTTCTTAATACTCTTCAGGGGAAAAATCAGAGACCTAGAGGCATACTATAAAAACAGAACTAAAAATCACTGTTTTAGTGTATTGATCTCCAACAAAGTACCTGATCATTTCTCCCAGTGGCTATGAAACAGGCTTCTGAGGGGAGCATAATGATTTGGAGACATCACATGTATCTATTTCACCTTAAGTCATAGGCTTCTTTCTATTCTTAGGAATCTGCTTAGCAGAGGTAGTTTATAAGAGAGAGAAAAGAATCTAAATGTGAGATTTGGATTGTGGACTGCGTCTTGACATTTTTCTTTCCAAAAAGCCCAGAGCTCTATGCAAAGACCATTAACAGAGAAACAACTAAGTACCATGGACATTACAAAAGCTATTTTCTTTGTTCATGCTACTGACTGAAAAATTCAAAGATTTTGCATACATTTTCTTCACTAGATACAAATAGTTTAATATTTTTCTTCTTTTCTTTCCAATTAAGCTAATCCATCTATTCAACATCATATTCTCAGAAATCACAAAAATGGATTTTACAATTTTTAAACCTATTTTTTTAAGTATATGGGTAATTTGGACTGCATCTATGTCTATACGCCATGTTTACACAGTGCTCATAAGAAGCCAAAAGATGGCATTGGATCCTTCCTTGGAGCCCTGGAACTGGATCCAATCCAAGGCTCATAACTACTGAGCTATCTCTCCAGCCCCTAAAATGGGTTTTTAATCATAAGCTATATGATCCCAGTCCCAGCAATAGTTGAGACCTAAAAGAAAAATAAATACAAAAATCTCTCTTACTGCTATTCTAATGAGTTTCTCTTTCCCTTTAGAAAAAAAAAATGTGACACACTTAAACTAGGAATTTGTAACATGGCTTTTCTCTAACCTAACCCTATTTACTCAGCACTTCCAGTTTATTTTTGTATAATATATATTATATATAATATTATAATGTATATCCAACTTCAAAGTAATATAATATACAGGCTAAGAAAAGACTCCTTAGAATTTCTATCCATAAACTGTTTTATATAATCCTGCCTGGAATCATGGTTATTCATTGTTATATGTGATCTCATATAAGAAATATCAAAAAGATAAGTTAGAATTAGATACCAAAAGATCATTTTCAGTAATTTTAGATATAATTGTACTTATATGTTTCTATGATGTCTGTTTATTTTTGCGATATAAAATTACTGTATTTATGAAGCGCCATGTGATCATGTCTATTAAACAGAATGTTGCACAAAACATTTAGGTAAAAATATATCTAGAATATCTAATTCAGCCATTAATTGACCGTGATGCTTAGTTAGATCAACCTTGCTTAACGTTGAGGGCAGAGGAAAGAAATGGCCTAACTCTAGGCTAATAACCGTAAGGATATTTTCAAGATCCATACATCAGAAATATATTGGATTATAGAGTACTTGCTTAGCATATGAGGGACCCTTTGTTCAATCTCTATTCCTATAGAAAATGGGAAAAGTATAAAGAATTGCCAGAAAATGCTTTGTATATTAAACATTATGTACACATTCGGCTCTTCAGATGTGATTACTTTTTCAGCTCCAACATTCAAAAGAATATTCATTTCCTGTTCATTTCCCCCTTACTGTGAAGACATAGCCGCAAGGTCCTCTGCCCTTGTCAGTATAGTTAGAAATGCCAGCCTTTATACAAAGATATATTTTATTTGAGAAAAAGAATATTGTATCACATTATCTCTTGTAAAAATTAGAATAGAACATTTTGTTAAAATTACTAGACAAAATAGAAACGCTATATTACATGTGATATGCACAAAACAAAATTTCTAGGTGCCTGAATAATACTTTGCTTACTGATTATAATGAGGATTATGATAGTCGGGTTTTTTAGTCTTTTTAAATTAATACATATGTTATGGGAACCAGCATTATGTTTTGGTCTACATATGTATTATATAGAGATTCCATTGAGCTAATTCAACATGTCCCACTGACTTAACTTTTTGATGGTGGAAATGTTAAATGTCCGTTTTAGCAACTTTAAAATATATATTACATTATTATCCATTGTGGTTACTATATACTATAATAACCAAAATGTATTTCCCTGCTATAATCAAGACTTTTTAAAAACTAAGTTTCTAATTCAGTTTTGATTTCTATGTGTGTGTGTGTGTGCACCCCTGTACAGGTGTGAAATTCAGAGGACAACTTGAAGGGAGTTGGTTCTCTCCTCCCACCAGGCCATCTTGCCAGCCCTAAAACTAAAACTTCTATATCCTTTGCTCACAATCTTCCATTTTTCATATGTCCCTCTTGGGTGGAGAAGGTGCCCATTCACCTCTTGGAACCCTTTTTCCTCTATGTTTTTATGAATTCCACAGGTTATACTCAGATTATGCCGTGTTTGCCTCTTTGTGTCTGGTCTATGTCACTTAGCATAATAACTTAGAAAAAAATATCTATATATACATTTTGAAAAAACAGCCTTGTTTTTAGATTTATTTATTTACATCTATGTATATGACTGTTTACCCTCATTATATATGGGCACTACATGCGTGCCTAGTGCTCACAGAAGTCAGAAGAGGGCATCAGATCCTCCAGGCACTGGAGTAATGAATGGCTGTGAGCCACCATGTGAGTGCTGGGAAACCAACCCAGGCCTTTTGCAGGAACAATATGTTTTCTTAACTGAGCCGTCTCCCCAGCCCCTAGAATTTCCTTTTTAAAGTTGTATAGTTTGAGTTTATCTCTGTCTGTGTCTGTCTGTCTGTCTCTCTCTCTCTCTCTCTCTCTCTATGTCTGTCTCTGTCTCCGTCTCCGTCTCCCTTTCTGTCTCCCTCTCCCCCTCCCCCTCCCCCTTCCCCCCCCTCCGTGTATGTGGTGTGTATGCAAAATTTTTGCATAATCTATTCATTTTAAAATTGTATTCCTTGACAATCTCATACATGTGTATAATACATTCTGTTGTATTCAGCCCACCACCATCGCATGAATTTCCCTCCCACTTTCATGTCCTTTTGTATTGATTCTGTTTAGTGACATACTAAGTTTAACTAATGTTTCCTGCATAGGAATAGGTGTGCAGCTATCCAGTGGAGCATGAGGCATTCTGTATAGGCAATGACTGCCCCTGCTCTTGCAGCTACCAACTGACAATAGCTTCCTAGGGAGAGACAGGACACCAGGAGACCCTCCACAGCCCATGGCTGAAATCAAGTCATCTGTCAGTTGACATTCATGTTGTTTCCAGCCCTTGGCTATTATGACTAATGCTAGAATGAGCAAGAGTATGCATATGTCTGTTTAACATAGCAACATACCAGAATCTTAAGCTGTACAGTAAATTCTATTTGTAGGTGGAGTTGTTGTTTTGGTTTTTTTTTTTTTTTGGTTTTTTTTTTGGTTTTTTTTTTTTTTTTTTTTTGAGAAGCCTCCATACTATTTCCCAATATGTCTATACTACTTTATTATCTTACTAACAACATGTAAGGGTTCTTTTTTTTTAATCATTTTCTTTTGTTTGTCAGCATTTATCATGTTTATAAGTGCAACCCTACAGGAGTAAGGTGGTTCTAGTTTTTATTTTGTCTTCATAACTAGAGATGCTGAATGTTTTTTCACTTACTTGTTGTCCACTTATATCTTTCTATTCAGGAATGTTTATTCAAATTCTGTTCCTACTTTGAATTGGGTTGTTTTCTTGTTGTTGAGTCATTAGAGTTTCTTCTGTTCTCTGGAACATTAACCCCTTCCTAGCTATATGGTAGGTTGTCCCTGCTCTCTTTTGTTTCCTTTGCTGAGAGAAGCATTTAATGTCATGCAATCACACTTGGCTTTGCTTTTGTTCTCTATCTCCTCACAAATACTTGTTGCCATCCTTTTTTATTATAGCCATCCTCATAGATGTCTAGTGTGTCTCACTGGAGCTTTGTTGTTGTTTTCTTGGGTGTATTGCCATGCTGAGGACTGAAGCACAGTCTTGTTGGAGCTAGGTAAGCAACCTACCAACTGGACACGTCCATAGCCGCATTTTTTTTCATTTACATCCTGTAATAACTAATTATGCCAATCACCATTGGCCAATTATATCTTCGGAGAAATATAAAGACACAAGCACAATTAATAATAAACTAATTATAAACAAATATATAATTATAAACATTACTGTTTCTGTGGTAGCATAAGAAAGTCTAGGGTATGTTTTTCACTGTCTGTATGATTCTATGTTCAGTCATAACTCAAGTGGTTCTATGATTTTGTGATGAATTTATAGCTCTGTTGCTTCTTGAAAAATGCTAACCCAGCTTTGCCATCTTCCTTTCTATTTTGTTTGCCTCCCTGTGGAACTAGATAGTCTGAACTTGAAATAAGAAGTCAATATTTCATCTCCATGACACTTCTGTGAGGACCATTTCTTTCTGTCTTACATTTAACAGAGATGAAACAATAACAATGTTATAGTCATAGAGGCATATCTGTGCCTTAAGAGCTAACATACATGTATGTGTGTGTGTGTGTATATATATATATATATATATATATATAACCTCTTTAATAATTTATTGAATTTCAAGTTTAGGAGTGTAACTCAGTGGTTAGAAAGTTCATGAGGCCTTGGAATCCATCTCCAGTGCTGCTAAACAATTGATTGAATTTTGCCTATAGATTCTATTCTTTTCTATGATGTTAGCTGGTAGGCCCTAGCAACCTGTGCTTTTTCGGAACAGCTTAGTTACAGAATGCCTCAGCAAAAGAATCTGTCTGCTGATTGCTATAAGATACCAAATCTCTGCCAGAACAAAACGGTTACACATTTAAATCAAAAACCTTACCTAACCTCTGGGATTTCTCTCAACCATGAAATTATATTGCTTTTAAGTAAAGTTAAAATTATTTTATAAAAAACTACTTGACATACCTAATTTATTTATTCTTTATTCACTGAGCCAAAAGCTGTAAAAAAGCCCTCAAGATATGTTCCAATAATAGCAATCATCTATTGCATTTCTACTGTGTTCCAGGCACTGTGGCAGGGACTTTCATCCTCACATCACCTGTCACAAGAAGCAGTCAGTGTTCTCTCATTTTACATAGAAAACCAGAAAACAACTTGAGATGTTAATTCATTTCAACAGAGATATAGGTGGTGAGAACGGGTACAAAGATAATCTTGTTTTATTTACCAGCTCTGGGAAGGTATTCATTTGTTTTTTTTGTTTGTTTGTTTGTTTGTTTTGGTTTTTTTTTTTTTTTGATGTTTCCAGTCCTAATCTCCGCATTGAATGAAGTCTTCATGTTGACTTTCTGTTGCCTAAGACTTGAGTAGGCTATTTTTTCCTTGTAGTTGCTTGTTTGAAAGCTTTTTGTTGTTTTTGTTTGTTTTTCATTTCATTTTGTTTTTGAGGCAGGGTCTCATGTCACCTAGGCTTGCCTCAAACTTACTATGTAACTGAGAATAACTTTGAAATGTGTATCCTGGTCAGGAGGGTTTTTTTTATCCCTAAGTATTCCACTATGGTTATAGGGTACAAGATCGCTTTTACTGGCTCTTGATTCAAACAACTTAAAGTGAAATTTTATATTAAAGTTTAGAGTCTTGTTAAGTCTCGGGACCAAGACTCATCCCTAAACTGTCCTCTTAGTGATGTCCTTCATCCTGTATCACTTTTAGGTTAGGACCTTGGATTATTGATTATTGAAAATTATCTATAATATCATCACAGCGTGACAAAGTTGGGGCTCACGTCTTCCATTCTTAAAATAAAAAAACAAGCTTTAACTAATCTAGTTAGTTTTTAAAAAATAAAAACTAACTAGATTCTACTATAGAGTAGGAAAGAATTGAGTAGTAGATATTTAGTTTGCATCACAGTGTTTATTTTTTATTTTTTCTTGATTTGTACATTTTGAACTTCTGTTCCAGGATTACTGCCTATAATAACTAATTATAACTACTAAGATAAGCTGATTGTAGCATCTGTTTCATTTCATTTCTCTTGTTATGAGAAAAACATTCTGACCCAAAGCAACTGAGTAGAGGGCAGATTAGTTTTAGCTTACAGCTCTAGAGTCCATCAGTTCAGGAAAGTCAGGACTGGAACTCAAGCAGTTATTCACATATCATAGCTACTGTCAAGAATAGAGAAAGATGAATGCACCTGTGCTGCCATCTTGCTCTTTTATTCACTCTTATGAAGTTCAGGGTCCAGCTTAGGGAATGCTGCTGCTCACATTGGCCTGAGTTTTCCTACATCAATTGACAACCAAAACAACCACCTGCAGACATGTTTACAGAACAACCTGATCTAGGTAATTCCATATTAAGACTATTTTCCAAAGGGGATGGTGGCCCCATAGGAAGACCAACAGTGTCAACTAACCTGGAGCCCTGAGAGCTCCCAGAGACTGAGCCACCAACCAAAGAGCATACATGAGCTGGCCCATGACCCCTAGCACATATGTAGTAAAAGAGTGCCTTGTCTGGCCTCAGTGGGAGAGGATGTGCATAAGCCTATAGAGACTTGATGCCCCAGGGAAGGGGGATGCTGGGGAGGTGATGTGGGGGTAGATGGCTGGGTGAGTAGGGAAGCACCCTCTAAGAGGCAGAGGGCGGGTAAACAACTCTGGGAGGGCAGACCAGGAGGCAAGAACAATATTTGTAATGTAAATAAATAAAATAATTAAAAATAAAAAAGACTATTTTCCTAGGAGATCCTAAATGTGCTGGTTATGATTACCATAACCCAGGTTGTGGTAAAGTGGACCTTAAACTCATCAGCATACTTTTTTCTCTATTTCACATGATTGATATCTTTTTTGTCCCGTAAGCTATAACATACATAAGTACTGGCTAGCTGAACATTGAAGGTCTGAAAGAAGCAGAAAACAGCTATTACATGGTCAAGTGGGAGAAACATTCATTGAATACAGACTTAATTATTCCAGGTCAGTCTGTCTCTGGAAGCCTTTTCAGACTTGTATAATTTGTGCCCTCTAAGAGTGAGTGAGCCATGTCATTGAATACTTACAACAATTCTAGGAAGTCATTATCATTCTCACTTTACAGATGGGCAAACTAAGGATCAGAAAGATTAAGTAGTTTTCACAAAGACATACAACTAGTTATTGGCAGATGCGGGAATTGAGCCTAGGTCTTTTTGATTCCAAAGTTCTTTCGATTATCATGCCTGCAGATTGACTTGGCATAGTCATTCACTTGCTCCCACCCTTGAAACACAGTATTGTAATCAGCCTTGTGATGGTGATGGAGCAGCATTTGAAGCAAATGAACTGATGTTATCTAACACAAGGATTATGGGGGACAATATAAATCTCTCTCCTGAAACCACTGACACCAGATAATTTGGACAAAGTATGCCAGTAAGTAAAAGTCACTAGTGCAGGATTGAGATGGAGCTCAGTGGCACAGTGCTTGCCTGGCATCCATGGATCCAAGGGTTCCATTTTGAGCACTGCAGATACAAAACACAATCACTAGTACTTAGAGCAGACACACACACAGGGGGAGGGGTGCATTCTTGCCATTGTTTTTGAGACTCAGAGCTCTGCTATTGCAGGCTCTAAAAGGACCCTGCTCCCACCAGTGTTAACTTCTACTCTACAGTAATTGTGAATGTCAAAATTTGTTTTAGACACAAGGAGCTAAAGTTTCCTGCTGCTTGTTTCTTTGCCCGAGAAAAACAAAGAGCTTTACAAACCTACAAAGAAGTATTGTGTAGAAAAAAAAAACTTGGCTCATACCAAAAAAATGATCAGTTTAACATTAAAAACTTTCTAACGCATGCCTTTCTGGTCTAGTCAGCCTCCGTCTCTCTGAATTTCCTTAGACATTGGTTTGGTATCATTTATCCTTAGCTACTGTCACCAATAACTAGAAGTTCCTGAAAATGCATTCCGAGGGTGTTCTGTGCTGAATTTCTTCTTTAAAAAAAATAAAGAAAATAAGAATGTTCTGCTCTAAATTAATGGGACCTTTGCATCATCATAGCTCCTCTTTCCAAAGATCAGAAATCATCATGGAAGAGGGAGCTGAAAAGATTAGTGCTGGAAGCTGTGGAAGACTATAAGAAAGTATTTCGTGGCGATGATGGGGCAGCTGCACACATGAACTCACAGCCACTGTGATCACCTGCACAAGATCAAGTAGCCAGATTCGGGCACATAAGCTGGAGGAGATCACAAAGTCCTGCCCCTTGGGGAGGAGATACTAGCAGTTGGTAGCTGCTAGGGAAGGAAATGTCAGTTTTCTTCAGGAATGTGACCCTTGGCAGGTCATTCTGCAGTAGATGGCCCGTATCCCTATGCACATACTGGCACTGAGCAGACTAATGGGTTTTCAAAAAGAAAGCACACGAAGTTGAAAAGGCAAGGTGGGAGGAGAAATGGTGGAAGAAGGAAGCAGATAGCTTTTGAACTTGAGAACCACTGTTATGGTAAGGTCCATGGGTTTCCTGTTGCCTCCCAGACAACTCAGTTGGTCTGTACAGAAGCTTCCCATCCAGCCCCCAACAGGAGCAGAGAAAAACTGCTTACAAAAGCCCATCCTTTATAGCCAAAGGGAAGCAGGTATGAGTAAAATTCTAACAGGAACATTTTTTGCCAATACCTGTCCTACCTATTAAAGCCAAAGCCAATGAGAAAAAAAAAATCTATAATCTATTTTCCCCACTGCTCTGCAGTTTCAATGAGTTACATCCAGAAATCAATCTTCTACACCACTCCCTTCCTCTACAAGGACAGAAGCATTTTTCTCTTCCACCACTGGGGTATTGGTAGCACGTGTCAGCAGATAGCTGGTCTTTTCCCACTATCTGACCCAAACAGATGACACCCCTATTCTGCTGCTATACTGTCTTAACTCAGTCTAGTGGTGAACTGAGTTTCCATTCCCACCGAACAGCAAAACAAGGTTAGTTGCTAGTGAACTTCACAACACTATCTTCATGTCAGTGGGTGCTAATGGGGACAAGTTTATACTAAGTTCCCTGCTTTTCCCTACACCTAGTGCCAGAAAGGCCCAGTGAGAAGTTGAAGCTCTATACTCACAGGCAGCAAAGAAACTAGGAGGCAGCATGAAGTAGGACTACCCAGCACTCCCAGACCCGACCTCTGAGGTCAAAAAAAGACCCACTGGGGATCTGAGCCTCTAATTCAGTAAGGCTTAAGTGGTAAAAGGTAGAACTTCTTAACATTCTTCATTCTGAATATCCTGGTGTCAGCAAAGCATAGCTGGAAGCTGAGCTTTACGTCCTGCTTTCAGAGGCTGCAGAAGCATCGTGGGTTATTCTTCTGATTTCACTTGCCTACTGTCAGCATAGTCAGGAGTAGCTGAACTTATCCTTAAACAATGCTTTCTCATTTTTGCTGTTTCATGTGTTATAATTTCATTTCAGTGGTGCATTATGGGTGTATTTCTTTGTCTAGATAGTTTTGTGTGGGTATATATATGTGTGTGTGTGTGTGTGTGTGTGTGTAGAGAGAGAGAGAGAGAGAATATGTATTGTCTATTGCCTATGAATTTATTATATAATACGTGTGAATCACTCCTCTATTAGAGTCATCATTTTACTCCCTTATACAAAGATAGAAATCTTACCACTCTGAAGTCCCTTCTTTTACACCATACATTCTAATTACCTTAATATCCTTGACATATGTCAGGAACTACATGATACAATGTTGTAACTTTGATTTTATTATTTATTTCCTTGCTATACGTCAGAAAACAAGATGAATAACATGTATCAGACTTTACCTATAATCTTATTCCCTTTTCTATTGGTTCCTTTGTAGTTGTGTGAGATTACTTCTTTCCCACTTATTTTCTTCTTTAGACCATTCTTCAGGGTAGGTCAGCTGCTAACACATTCCCTTTGTTTCCCTTTGTCTGATAATTTTTTAGTATATCTTTTATTCCCATGTAGCACTTTGAATAGGTAATGCTAAGATTGGAGTTTAACAGTTCTTTTGACAATTGAAAAAGTATGCAGTGCTTCCCCATTGTCTTCCTATTTTCTGATGTTATATGCATTACCATTTTGGTTGATTTTTCACTATACATAAGCCTTCATTCTTCTCTGACTACATTCAAGGTTTTAAACTTATGGTTACTTTTCAGAAATTTAACTACTATATGGCTGCTGCTGACTCCATCAACTAAGTTTTTTTCTGTTTTTTAAACTCTTTTTTTTCATTTTCATTTCTGGTATTTCAATTTGGTTCTTATTTATAGCTTTAATTTCTTTGCTAAGACTACTTCTTTGTGAGATGACTCTTTCAGTTGTATCAACTGTGTTCGTAATTATTCACTAAAGCATTCCTTTGATGGCTACATTACAAATATGTGTCATATGGTCCTGTAATCTCTGTCATCTCACTGGTGTCTTCTGGTTTTAATCATTTTTTTTAAGTTTGTTAGTGTTTGTTTGTGGTATAATGTGCAAGTTAATTGAAACTTCAACAGCTCATATTTTATTTAATGTAATAGATTTTGTTTAAAATCTTTTGCCTTAATTGTCCTTTCAAGACACTATTACAGTAGGAGAAGAGGAATTTTCCACCTCATTATTGCCAAGTATAGGTAGAAACACAGGTCCCATTCTTGGTCCTCTTTGACACTTAAGGGAGAATGGGACTTTTTATTAGTCCTTGGTAAAAATGGAAGTTCTGGCTACCAGTAACTTAACTGGAGTCTGCTTCCTGCTGAACGTGAAGTGATTGTCCACATATAAACATATGATTGCCATGTTGTTACTTTACAGCCCATTTCTTTGTTTTCTAATTTTTAATTTCTTTCAAGGGAATTTATAATTGATCCTTAGAGAAGTGATTTTTATGATGGTGCTTTGAAGCTTAGATAGTTCCAACAATCTGATTTATGTCAGTATTACATCAAGAGATTTTCTTTTCTCATTTGTGTTGTTATGTGCCTGGTTCTTACTATAGATGGTTGGTGATATTAGTGTCTCCTGAACTATGTGCCTATGGACAGCCCCTGACTTACAATACTTCATCTTATTTTTTCTAGCTTATAGGGATTCAAAAAGATAAACAGTCAATAAAACTATATTTCAGATTTTGGATGTCAGTCTTGCCATAAGCTAGCAATGTGTGGTATGATTCTCTTGATGGTTTGCAGGAGCAGAGAAACAAGGCTCCTAGTTAGTCATGGAATCACAATGGGCAATAACCAGTGTTTGACATTCTCAGTGTGGGGTTGTTGAATATATTTTCTCCTCATGATATTTTCAATTTGCAATAAGTTTATCATTGAAATTCCATTGAAAGTCAAGCAGGACCTGTACTATACTAGAGAACTCTTAACAAAAAATATGTTTTCTCCTATAACATTTTTGGGTATCCATACTGGCCTATTTTTTTAGAATGATTTAGTAGAGATGGAGAATATTCTATCTCTGCTGCTAGCTATAAAAACTAAAAAAAAAAAAAAAAAAAAAAAAAAGAAAGAAAAAACCTAATTGTGCTAGCTTTTGTTGCTAGGGAAAGAGTCAATAGACAAAGATTTTGTTTGAGTCTTTCTACTAGGTTGAGGTTCAGGAGTCACTGAAAGTGATTTCCCTTCTGGGGCTCATTAAACGATCAGGAGACATCAGGCCTTGGTTGCTTTGGACATTGGGTAGAGATTTGGCAAATACCTTGCCTATATTATCTGATTCTATTTGGTGGTGGGTCAGGGCCCATTAGGTCTGGGTAGAGGGTTTATAAAGCACATGGACATGTGACACTCTGCAGTGCAAGATTACCTGCTGCTGTGGCACAGAGCAAGGGATGGGCCAGCTTGCTAGATTTCCACTATTTCCATTTTGTTGAAATGAACTGATGCCTTTGCCACTGGGTAAAGGTTTCTCTGCTGAGTTCCTATTAGTCTTCCCCATTCCTTTCCCTCTATTTTTGTCTGTGCTTGCTGCTCATACCCAGGCTGGGGCATAAGTGACAAAAAACGAAAACCCAAGGACTTCACCCTTATATAGTTCCTTCTGTATGAAATCCACAACTCATCTTCAACTTTTAAAGTCTTTTTATGATTGTCTGCTTTCCTAAGGTACCTATCTAGCTGTAGTTACAGGAGAGGAGCCATTATACCAGAACCAGAAGTCTAACTTATATTTGTTTTAAATTGTGATAAATGATGATGTCTTTATATTTTTTTGCATTTAATTCTTCATGTAATTTCGCCTTTTTGAAATCCATTCATCTTGGTAAACATAGATGTATAGTGTATTCATTTTAAATATTATAGAATTTTCTGTTGTGTGAATATGCAGCAAGCTGTTTATTCATTCTTCTTTTGGTAGGCAGTGAAGCCTCCACTCCTTTATAAACAAAGCCAGGATAAATGTTCCCATACATATCTCCTTGGATACTGACTGTATTTGTGGTGAGTTTATCCGAGCCTGCATCTCAAGTGGAACTGCTAAGCCATAGGAGACTTAGAGCATTGTCATCTTTATCAGATACTACCAAACTGCTCAGCAACTGTGCATGAGATAGTACATTTTGTCATAAATTCACTGAAACCAGTGTTGAAATACTCAATGTGATTCTCCTTTAACCTATGGATTTGGTTTTGACTTATTTAAAAAAAATCATTTCATAAACTAAGGTCACGAAAATATTCTACAGTTAGGGTGAGTCTATCCACCTCAATTAACCTAATCCAGGTAATTGCTCTTAGGTGTACCAGGAAGCTTGTCTCCTAAGTGTTTCTTAAATTCTATGAAGTCAACAACACTAGTCATCATAACTATCTTTAAGAAAAAAGTGACATCTCTGCACTGAGATACATATGAATTTGTACATTATGAGTAAAATATATGTGGCAGGGAGTGTTGTGCCTTGAATGACCCATTTCAAAGAATGACTGTTTTGCATTTTATATATGTGATCATTAGGAAGATCTGCCTAGGATGGGTTCTTGGTTACTCTTCTATCACCTCCTCATTTCTCTATTTCTCTATCCCTTATTTCTTGAAGTTGGAATATATAATTTAGTTGTCAGTGCATTTCCTGCTAAGCTGTAAGTTTTTAGGAAGAAAAGGGCAAAAAAAGTATGATTAAAGGAAGGTTGAATCACTTACCCTTGTTAAAATTTTTATACAAGAATGGATTCTGTCCACTAAAGGCACCAAATGTAGTGCTGATATAATATCAGCCTTTGCATGATTTTATCATATTATGATAATTGATTTCTTCTTGAGCTATCATTTTCCCTCATTTGAAATCAATGCCCTAATCTAAGAGTGTTAAGAAGTTATAATAAGTAGCAAAAATAAGAGATTTGCTGTCAGTCTTAACTGAGCCTTTTAGTGAAAGATCCTAGAGCTCTTCCTGTGTGGGTCAAGAGGAACCCTGTCACCAGACAAAAACTGGGAAGGTTGAGCTGATTCAAAACCCCGGTAATTCTCACATCTGAGATTGGTAGGCATTTCATCTACTCCTGACCTGGTTTCTGTCCTGGAGCACATGACCACAATCCCCCCATGACCCATGACAACTGGTCACACAGCAAAGCACAGAGTTTTCCATGCTAATGAGGTATCTAGATGGGCCCTGAGGGTTTGGCCACAAAGTTTCCCTTCCAGGACATTCCTTCCTGCAAAAGGTATTTAGTCTCTGGTCTACCCTGAGTAAGTGACATGCATCCATTTTCTACTACAAATAGTTTGGACAGGCACGGACTGTTTCTCTCATCAAGAGAAGGCTGTGGGTGAAGCCTTCATCATACAGAGCCATGTTGCCTAAGTCTCTGTGCTCCAGACACTCACCCTTGAGCTAAGCTGGATTCCAGCCCAGGAGTATGGGAACCCCAACCTTGTCCTCAGCCTGTGCTGTTTCTCACCCAGGCTGGGATCTTAGGCTGTGTTCAGCCTCAGCATTCCTCAAGCCCAGCACCCCAAAGATGGAATGTAGCCTAGCATCTCCCCGTTTTGTCTACCAGAGCCTCGTTCACACACCCCAGCGGTAAAGCATGGAACCACATTCATAGAGGTTTAATTTTTGACCTGTAGACTGGAAGGTAACAGAAAGGCAATGGTAGTATTTTTTTTTTAATTCTCTCCAAATAATTCCTTAAACACAACTCAGATATGAGGCAGACACACTTGTTCCGGAACACTTAGCACTTTATACACAAGAAACTATTTCCTGCCCCTGACTGGGATTCCCAGCTAAAAGCAGGTTACAATAAGAGGTCAAGCAGGTTACAATAAGAGGTCCAGCGGGTTACAATAAGAGGTCGCAAACCAGCCTTCCTTAATGCTCCAAATTCCTAGCCCTCCTAGGTTATAAGGAACACAGCCTCATGATCTCTTAACACCCCCTCCCACTCCTGTGACTCCAGCTGCATCCTGAGTACTTCGGAGCAAAGACTGGTAAATTGAGCCAGCAATTATTGCCTTTTAAAATGATTTTTGAGGGTTTTCTTTGAAAAGTCTTAGTCAATAGGAACCGAAGACTATGAATAACACCAAAATATTTAGCTGTCTATTGAAACTTCTTTACAGTATCATGTAAAATAGGAACAGATGCAACTAGACCAGAGCTTGGTTAGTAGGTAACAGATTTATGGACTTGCTCATTTTAAAAATTAAGGTTATAAACAACATATGTCAAAATCCTATAAAACTGCTCTGGAAAGCATCTTCCTAGAAAGCCCAAATCCCTGTTAATGTTCTGAATTTGCTTTCAGAACTGAAAGATGACATTGTATACATCTGCTTAAAACAATGCTTCCTTGAAACAAAATGAACTCTGTGTGAGTGTGCATTCAGTAGCCACCCTAAAGTTTCAAGCACCTAGTCTCTTCCCAGAATGGAATCTATCCAATCCCTTGAGAGAAGAAAGCTTTTTCTATTTACAAATACAGGTGGCGTTGCTATGAGTTACAGTTTTCTGGAAGTCTTTGCAAATAGCTCATGCTTTTAAGACAAAGGAAGTCATATGAGAGTGAAATCACCAGGTCTTTGGTCTATCCTGAAGCCTAGAGACTTGAGAAGAATCTCAATTGGCTCCTTTTCCTTTTATTGTCACATCTGCAAGTCTCCTGTTGAATCTCTCTAGTCCACTGTTCCCTCTAATGAAGTCATGTTCTGTGCTCAGGGCAGTAATATCCTCAGAAGCAGATGTCTCCCATAAAGCATGACCTCATTCCTTGGAATGGGAAAAGCCCGCAGTCGACTGTTGGGGTAATATTGGGAAGGACTTTGTTTAAAAATAGTTTTTGTAAATAATGTGTTCAACTTTTTATATATTTCTATTAAAAGGACAATCTAGTTTGTTGCTGTTTTTTGTTAACCTTGCTCCTCTCTTCCAAAAGAGGCAGTCACTGAGCTAGAAGTAACAACGGAGTCCTCACAGAGCTCAGACACTTCCACCCAGTTGTTTGGACAGATAGGCAAAACTTAGGATTTGTCTAGATGTTAAATCTATGCTCTGTATGAGACCCCACTGAGTCACAACCTACATTTCAACTAGCCTTTTTGTAATATCCCTGGAGCTTAGAAAAAAATAAGCCAAAGTGTCCAAGGAAAGTTACTGACCCAGATGTTCCTAGCAAATGAGGCAAGTGAGAGGACTGCTAGACAAGGAAAGGACTGAGGAAGAGCAGAACAATTAGAAGGACGCAGTTTAAAGCCAATCCAAACTTGCTTAGAAACATAGATGTATGGTAGGTAGTTCCTGGAGAATGGCCTCTCAAGTCACTGCAGGAGACTAGAACACATGACAGCTGCACACTCGGTCCCCCATAGCCAGGCCTTTTAGTCATAGCCCATGTGTACCAGTGTGCTCCTCACTTCTCTTTGTGTTTGTGCATAAAGTAAATGCAAAAGATGCATAAAAGGTCCAAATATTGAATTTACTAAATATGGAAGGATTTTATAGGATTGTAAGGCAATAAAATACGTATCAGTTAAGCGTGATACCTGCTATTTGTAAATTAATTACTATATTCCCTTAAGATGTCTGTTTCAGGAACATCTATGCATTAAAAATGAAGAATGCTAATAATTCTATAAATATTAATTGATGGGAATAAATATTGAAAATACATTTCCTTTCCCAATTCCCATATTAGTCACCTTGGCTAGCAACCAGTCCCCATCCTCACCATAATGTTTTTCCATGGCAAACCTCCCAAGAATCCATTTCTCCTTGAAACCTTTCTCCACACTCTAACCTTTCATCTCTCCTATTTCCAATGTCGCTGGAGATAACATTGGCCCTTGATAAGAAATTCCTGGAGAATCGTTAAAAAGAGATCATGACATTTTTTGTTGCTGTTGGTGGTGAGGATATTTATGCTAAGTGTGTGTTTGAGTAGCACGGTTGAGAGAATTGTTAAAAACATAAACTAAACTAAAATCGTATACCATTTATCCCTCAAAAAAAAAATGTGCTACAAACTAGGAACAACAGAATTTGTTTTATTTCTTTGTGATATTAGGGACTGAACACAAAGCCTTTAGCATGCTACACAAGCACTATTCTGTTGGCATATATACTCAGCCCTGTTTGCATGTGTGCGTGTGTGTGTGTGTGTGTGTGTGTGTGTGTGTGTGTGTGTGTGTGTGTTTGTGTGTGTGTTTTGTGTATATGTTCTTGTATGTGTGCACATATGTGTAGATGTGCATGTGGAGATCAGAGGTCAACATTGGGTGCCTTCCTCAACTAAACTTCATCATATGTTTTTGAGACAAAGCCTTTGCTAAATCTTGAGACTGACAATTCAGCTAGACCCAGGAAGTCTTCTGCCCCTGCCTCCACAATTCTGGGATTATAAGCACATAGTGACATACCTAGCTCCTGACATGGTTGATGGACAATGGAACTCAGGTCCTCATAATTGTACAGCAAACACTTTATTAACTGAGCCATCTGCCCACATATGCCCAAACCCTGGATATTATTACGTGGATATTATTGGGTGTTCTTTTCTTCCAGGGTCATACACTACCCAATGACATCCTAGAAAACAGGAATTATGCCCAAATCAATCAAGATGTTATAAAACTAAGCAGTCCCAAGTACTATAAATAAAGAATGGATGCTTCCTGGCTCATTTTGTGAAATGGATATGAAGGAAACTTAAGATTTCTCACATTTAATAAAGGTCTTAAATAACCAGTCTGGCAAGACATAGCTGCTGATATACTATTGGCATGAATGTCATGGAACTAATCATCTTCTTTAGGGTTTCTATTGCTGTTATAAAACATCATGATGAAAAGCAACTTGGGGAGTGAAGGGTTTATTTTTATCTTACTGCTTATAGTTCAAGCGAATCCTGACAGATTCTAAAGGCAGGAACTGATGCAGAGGCCATAGAGGCATGCTGCTTATTGGTTTATTCTCCAGAGTTTACAGAGCCTGCTTTATTATGTAGCACAGGACCACCTACCTGTCCAGAAGTGTGACCCTCCACACTAGGCTGAGCCTCCCCACATCAATCACTAATTAAGAACATGTACCACAGGTAGAAGACATTTTCTCAAATGAGAATCCTTCTTCCCAAATGACTCTAGCTTGTATCAACTTGATATAAAACTAGCCACCACAGTAACCAACTACTTTCTGATTAGATTTAAGGTTCACTCCGCAGAAGGAATCCATACCTGGCACCATTATCAGGGGTGAGAACCTGTACCTAGATAGGTCATCAACCTAGGGAAGAGCCCAATACTGTTATTATTATGCTCAATGAACATAGCATTGAATCAACTCTTAGTGAATTATCACTATACCTACAAATTAGTGTGTCCCTCACATGTTATTAGAGATGCTGCTTTTTATAATAGATTAGGATTAAAACTTAAGACCCAAAACTGGTCAAGGTCTAGAAAATAAGAGACTGTAGGATGCTTAGCCCTAAATAGGATGTCTACATCATACCTCCTTCCTTCTCCCAGGACTTGGGGATCATTGCAGAAGAAGCAGAAAGGTTGTAAGAGGCAGTAGATGATTACAAAGCAACACATATTTTAGTTGATGGATTTTCTTTTTTTTTTTTTTTTCAAAAAACAAGGTGGACCTAGGGGAACTTGGGTGAGGAATAAATATGATCACATACATTGGATTAAATTCTCAAAAAATAGTTTTTACATATGAAAAAGGGGTCGATAGGCATTATAAAATAATTTCTAGAGATTTTTAAGGTTATTTTCTTTGTCTTCCAATAAAGGAATAATTTATAAAAAGCCATCAGAAAAATCTGAAACTAGAAAATCAATCCTGAAAAATATTTACTGTATTATGTGTCATGACCATTTCGTGCTAGGAATGTAGAGATGATTCAATGATATGAAAAAGTTTAATGGTGCATTATATCAACTCAAAGGCTATAAGTCAATGATCAACTCAGATAAAAGGCACTTGATAAAAATGTAGCATCCTTTCATGATACTTCTTAGTAATCCCAGCATAGCTGGTTTAATAAGCATGGTGCTTAGAGGCCTTCTCACTAAAGTTGGGATGCTCAACATTATTCTTGAATTTCTTTTTTTAAGATTTATGTTATTTTGTGTGGGGAACACCCTCATAGAAGCAGGGAGAGGAGGGGCATCAGTGGGAGGAGAGGCCCTTGGTCCTGTGAAGGCTGGATGCCTCAGTGTAGGGGAATGCCAGGGCACTGAGGCAGAAGTAAGTGGGCGTGTGGGGGAGCACCCTCATAGAGGCAGGGAGAGGACGATGGGATAGGGGGTTCCAGGGAAAGGGGATACATTTGAAATGTGAATAAAGAAAATATCTAATACTAAAAAAAAGAAATCCCCAAGGTGGCTAGCCTATGTGTGTCCATTTCTTGTAGTGTGAGGACAGTATCAGCAAATCTTCTGCTCAAACAACATTTGTAAGTTGAATATAGTTGAAAACTCAGATGGAAGCAGTTTTTATAGGCAGTTAAATCCTTTAAAGCCATTTCAGAGTCATGTATGCCTTGAGATCATGACCCTGAACAGCAATTCGTATTAGATAACAAGGCTTGGTTATTTGAACTTTCTGCTTACTTAGGTTTAAAATGAATGAAGTTTGTACAGTAACAGATTTTTTTTCCCAACGTGATGAGTTTATATTTATTTAATGTCCAGAGACTATTTTATCCATTTTCTTTGTTATCTTGTATAATTCGTAAAACACCTCTGTCAGATAAACGATATTGTCTCCATTGTACAAATGTGGCTTCACTAACTCAGAGATGCAACCATTTCCTTAATGTCACACAGCACTTGGTAAGGGGAAGGGCTTCAGCTTGAATGTAATTCTGTGGCTTCAGAGACCGGGCCTTTTCCAAAACCAGTTCCCATCTGTGTGCACAGTCTTCCCTCCAAGTATTTTCTGGAACATAATTGGAAAATGTGGTGAGATCAATAATAAACAGAGAAGGCAAGAAAAGACCATGTTGAGGAGTAACTAGTAACCTCTACTCTACGGCAGTCACTAAATGACTAGAGTACACTCACAGTGGACACTAGAACTCCCCTGTTGATCTCACTGTAAGGAGAATCCAGTAAGTCTCAGAATAAACCTCATCTTTGGTTAAAGTGAAACAACATGCACAGCGGCAGAAGAACTAGCCATCTTGAACTGTTCTGGGGCCCAGTCTAGAGCCATATTGTAGAAATGTGGTTCTCAGGGTAACCAGTTTGTGGTTTGGCTGCCCAGCAGTTGTGGCTGTATTCCTCAAAGGCGAGGCTTACAGAATTACTTCTGGGAACAGCACATGTTACCTACCATCTGGGACCCTTCAACGCATGGATAGGTTTAACCTGTCCACAGGAAAATGGTGTAGCTTTGATTAATTACATCATGTTCCAACAGTAGATTCTCTCTGATTCCTATGCTTTGTTGGGCAGGAATATTTGAATGACGGATTGCTATTATAACCTTTAACATATTTAATGAATTAACACATCTCAACTACTAAAGCAATCCATTTGATTCATATGCATGCAGCTCAAAATAATTCCTTGAATCTGCTTAACACTTCACACTTTCCCAAATTGTTTTTATTTCTATTGTCTCATTGGTCCACAGACTGAAAGTTTAATACCTCAGACTTTGAACCCAGATAAAGGAGAATAGTGCATTTAGAACTCAGCATTTGACCTAGGTCAGGGTTTTAAACTCCAGCCAGGCATTTAGAGTCTCCCGAAGAGCTTTCGGATTTTTTTTCATGCCCACCCAGCAGGCTGACAGCATCAGATTCCTCAGGGCAGGAGTCTGCAGTGAAAGGTGTTGACTCTCTTCAGGTGATTCAAAACTATAGCCAAATTTGAGGCAATGAGTTTAAATCTAAGTCCCAGGTGACAGGAACGCATTCAAATTTCAGTGTCACCATGGCAGTCAGAGGCTGTGATTTAGAGTAGCATTCTCTATAAGGGTTGAATCTTAGAACAGAATGTGCTCATGAGAAAGTATGTAGAAAGGAGAAAAACGGGAGCCTGAAAACTAACCTTTAATATTCATAGTGGTTAAGAATTTTATGTCTGTTAACCTAGCTTTTTGAAAAAAAGGCCGCATGATTTCATAAGGGAAACACACATGACTAATCAGAGGCCTTTGTGAAAAGAACTGTGCATGCGTCTCAGGAGATCAATGGGCATAATTTATTTAGACTTTCAAAAAGCCTCTAACTGGTGTTCTCTAGCAAAGGTTATTATGCTTTAGGTTGTGTCACCATGCACCTCGAAATCAGAGGGGCCATCCTGTGAAGAGGGCTTGAAAGGCAGGAATAATGGGCAGGGATAAATGCATATCTTACTAGAATGAGACACATAAACAGTAGAGTTTTGTATCTGCTTCTGGTTTTATTTAACATTTTTATATACTGATTGTGTGAAAGACTGAAGTAAAATCTTTAACAAACTCCTTCAGAGCTCTGCCACTTATTGCTGTGTGACCCCTGGCAAGTCTCTTAACCTCTCTTGTTCTGTTTCCTCTTCATCTGTAAAATAAAGGAACGGGATATAAAAGTCTCCTAGAAATTCTATAAATTAGCTTATCTTAGCTCCTTTCTATGCATCTACAATGAACGCAACATATAATCAGCTTCTGTAGTTGATTAGAGCAATGTTAGGAAGTGACTAGTACAGGGTCAAGGACCAGAGAAACCATTTGTTATACAGAATTATGCACTATATGAAATTCATTGTAACCAGATTGGCAAAGCACTCTTTCTGCCAGCCATCTGCTAGAAAATAAAAATAGCTTTTTTATATAGGACTGTTCTTTATAATTGGATTTAACGTTTACCACCGATTTCTTTAACAATAAATTTATAGATCTCTTATAGCATTTTATAGTTGAGGCTTGTGAAACACTGGAGGAAAAAGTTATCTAGTACACATCTACATTTAAGAGAATTGTAGATAGATGAAGTGATTCACCTAAGATCAGAGAACGAAAATAACACTACAGAGCTATATCTCTGGACTTGTTCAGCTCTCTTCACCTCCTTCCTATACTTGGTTCCAAATCTATAAAAAATATGGCTTTAGAAAAAGTTGAGTCCTCAGGTCAGACTTATCTTAAAGCTGTTTTAGCTACCCTTTTTAGCTATGTGGTTTGATAATAGTAGTAATGACATATGAATATGACTATGAAAATCATAGTATCTGTGAGTGCTTAGATGGTTTCTTATATACTATGCTTTTTCTCACTTATCATTTCTTTTGTGGTAGATACTATTTTTGAGAACCCTACATGCAAAATATATTACATCATTTCCATTCCTCTCTCTCCCACTTCTGACTCCTTTGCCCAACACTCTCTCTCAAATTCATGACCTCTTATTCTTTAACTATTGAGCTATACATGCATACATATATATGTATAATCTGCTAAATTCATTGTGTTTGTGCATATGTACGTATATGTATTTAAGGCTGACCACTTGGTATTTGATAACCTGTGGAGGAAAGGTCCCTGAAGAAAAACCAATTCTCCCTTTCTCAGTTGCCATTAATTGCTTTTGTACCTCTTCCTCTAGAGTTGTAGTCTGGTGACACTTCTGCCCATCTGTATCTGCATGTCAACTGACACTGTCATTATTCAGGTCTTTTTCAGGCAATCATATTGTTAAGATTTCATATGTACAGCTTCACTATCATATATAGAAGACACTATCCCAAAGCCTTCATATTGGTACGCTTACACTCTTACTGCCCCCTCTTTCACAGTGTTCCTTGAGGGGTTGTGTTGTAGATGTTTCATTTGGGATTAGACATCCTGTGATCTGTTGCTTTCTACATTTTGACCAGTGTGGATTCCTGTAATAGTCTCCATATGCTTCAAAGAGAAGGTTCTTCTGTGAGGAATAAAAATGACGGAGTATAAGTAATTAGAATGGGTATAAGTAACTAGAATGCAATTACAAATCACACTAGTTTAAGAAAGTAGCAGGAGTAGATTCTCCCTTAGGATCCGTGACCTCACCAGCCACAGGTCGTTAGATAAGTTTACATTACCAGGCATGAACTCCTGCATATTGAGTGGACCTTAAGTGCAATTAGACAGCTGTTGGTTACTACTAAAATGCAATCTTGTTAGGCTGATGATTGTTGTAGGACATGGGCTTTATACAGGTATTACTATCATTAAGTTTTAAGTATAACTGAGTCAGAGAGCTAACGTAACTTCCCCAACATCATATAGGTATTAAACGTTAGCACTAGAAATCAAACCTGGTTCAGAAGGGATAACAAGTTTAGTGATCTTACAATCCAATATTCCCAAAGAGTATAAGCCAGAGTATTAACTCAACAACAACAAAAAGATAATTCTTGGAAAAGATTCTTGGCCAAAACAAATCCGGTTTATGTTGCCTCCATTTCCCACTGCTAAAATTACTGAAAATTTTGAGACGTCTTCAGTTGAAAAAAATATATTTTTCTTTAATGCTGTGTTTTAAAATTCTTTTTAATCAGCCATTTTCCTAAGAACATCTCTTAATATCACGCAGCTCTTTCATATTTCCTATAATAGAGGACTACAAAATGTAAAAATCTTGGGAGATCAAAACAGGAGGATCAGGGTTTCAAGGCCAGCCTCAACTACATGAGACCCTGTCTCAAGATGCCAAAAGAAGGGGAATACAACAGTAACTTAGTAATGTACTTATCACACAAGCATGAGGTCCTGAGTTTGAATCCCTAGCACCTACATAAACTCTGGGTATGGTAGTACATTATTGTAATCTCAGCACTAAAGAGATGGAGACAACAAGATCCCTGGAACTCACTGGCACAATCAGAAAGCATCAGGTACCAGTGAGAGACCCTTTGTCAAAAACAAAAATGGGGCCAGCAAGATGATTCAGCAAATAAACACACTTAGTACCAAGCCTGACAATCTGAGTTTGAACTCTGGGATTCATATGGTATATAGAGAGGACAGATTAACTACAGATTAGCCTCTAACCTCCACACAAGTGCTACGGCACACATATCCTCATGCTTGTGCAAGCAGTCTCTTGCAGAGAAACTCCAGCAACAAATAAATGTAATTAAAAAAAAAAGAAAAGCATGGTGGACAGCCCTCAGTAATGACCCTGACGTTGGCCTTTGGCCTCTATATGCACCTGCACGTATGTCCAAACACCTACACATACATTCAAGCAGGCACACACACAAATACTTAAAGTTGTACTTCTCGATTCATCTCCATAGATTGCTCCCTAGGCCTAGCTTCTTTCATCTTAACCACTTGTGACCAAAGACTCAATGTTGCAGAATGTTTCCTTAGCAAGAGCACATGCTTGTCACTTTGAGCATGTCTTTGATAACTAGAACAAACCTATCCCTTATGGAACTTTAAGGCACTATTAAACTTCTGAACTGTCAGCAGTTAGCGGGGCTGGTTTACTGTTGCCCTAACCACAGTAATATTCTTTGAGTCTTTCCCAAACCAAGACAGAAGTGAGCCAGAAAATATCATAGCTGCTAATAAGTTAAGTCATGTTTGTGGAGCTTGAAACTCAGATATGGACCTCTGCTCTAATGCATATAAAGGAAATTGTTGGATGAAAGATTCAAACCTTCTCACATGAGAAACACTTGAGATTGGGGTGGGATGGAGTAGGGGCGGGATCAACTTGCACAGTCCTACCTCTTCTGGCCCTTTCCCTCATGCTCAGAGCAGATGTTGGAATCATAATCTGGGTTCTGAGCATGGACATTCCATGTGGTTTACATTCAGAATTCTCACTCTTCTTTGAAGCTAATGGCTTCCATCTTCTACAAATGTATTGGGCTTGCCACACTTATCTGTGCGTTCTCTGTTTATAATTCTGGTGGTATAAAGTAAAATATTAAAGAAACACTTAAGATTTCAAGAATTGAAGACATAAACTATGTTGATACTTGTTGTTTGTTTGGTGGTTTTGTTTTTTGGGGGTTTTGTGGCACTAGGAATTGACCCTATGCCATCACTCTACCACTGAACTGTATATGAAGCCCCCTGCTTTGAAATAAGAAATATCTGGTTCTATACTTACTCATCTGTTACCCATTCCTTTTCTTTTCTTTTATCTCTTTACTAACTGGTATTGAGGAAATTTTGGTCATGCCTAGTCCCTGGTGTTACTCTTTACATACAGAAGAGAAGACATGTGTACTACCTGTGCAATCAACAAACAATAAAATGTACATTTATTGAGTACGTACTTTCCATAGATCACTTTCAGTTATTTAAACTGAAAAAAAAGCTCTATAAACTGATGCAATTGTGTCAACTGTACAGATGATCAATTTTGGAAACTATTTGTCTGTATACTTGATGCAGCCGATTCAATGTAATGGAAGGTGAAGTAAGTCTGAAGAGTCTTGATTCCCATCTCTAATCACCACCTTCAGCCATTCATTTGTTCATCAGACACTCCCTTTTGAACCCCTATTATAAAAAGAAATGCTTTAGGAACTAAAGACACACAGGTGAACAATTCATAGCTCTTACCCTCAAGGAGTTAACAATATTGTAAGTAAAAGAAACACATAATAAAAAAAATTATAATCTGAGGGCTGGAGGGATGGCTTAGTGGTTAAGAGCACTAGCTGCTCTTTCAGAGGACCAAGGTTCAAATGTTCTTAGCTTCAAGTTCCAGGGGATCCAACACCCTCACACATACATACATAAAGACAAAACACCAATGCACATAAAATAAAAAATAAAAAGATTACAACGTGATAAATGTATCAGTACATTATGGAATACAAAAGAACTGATGTCTAAAAGGCATCTTAAAGGACGAGTAGGCAGTGGATGAAAGTGGAGCTGAAGAAGGGCATTTCAGGCACATACAATGAACAGAGGCAAAAGGTGTGGCACATTGTGGTGTATGGCTAAGATCCATGCTGAATTACGTATAGTATGGATTTACTTTAAACCAGTAGATATTTTATTAACATATTTTTATGATTATATTCTATTTTTAGATAGCCATGATCCCCAGAAAATTGAACAGAAACAGAGTTCCAAAATATTCTTTCCCTTCTCCTTGGCAAGCATTCCTAGTTTATCCCTTTCTACAATGTCACATGGTAGTACAGATACTTTCCAGCCTGGTTTC
This sequence comes from Rhabdomys pumilio, assembly GCA_030674055.1. Classification (NCBI taxonomy): domain Eukaryota; kingdom Metazoa; phylum Chordata; class Mammalia; order Rodentia; family Muridae; genus Rhabdomys; species Rhabdomys pumilio. Next base: position 69,626,953 of record JANHMN010000005.1, on the reverse strand, counting down.
TTTCCCTTAGCGATATGCATTTACATTTTCTCTGAATCTGCCTGTGACTTGAAAGCTCATTTCTTCTTATTGGTGAGCAGTACTTCATTGTATAGATTTATCACAACTTGTTTATCAATCATTTGTTAAATAATTGTTTACAGTTTGAGTCAATTATGAATGATGTTGATAAAAAAGCACCTGTATGGAAGTTGTATGATCACATATGTCTAGCTTTTTTGAATAATATTTAGCAGTGTGATTTCTGTGCCAATTTCTACAGAATTGACAAACCGTTTTCCCAAATTTGCCACTTTGCATTCACCTAGCAGTGTGATGGCAGTACCTGTTGCTTCATATTCTGTCACAAATTTTATAACAGTGTTTTACATTTTGCCATTTATGCACTGCTTTCTCCTCATATTAAATTGCAGTTTCAAATAACATCTTTTTCCCATCTTAATTATCTCCTTTGATTAAGTGTCTGCTCATATCTTTTGCCCATTTCTTTTTATCCATTCATTCATTCATTCATCCATTCATTCACTTTACATCCAGATTGCAGCCACTGTCCCTCTTCTCCTCCCAGCCCCACCCTTACAAATCCCTCCCCCCATTACTCTGTCTCCTTCTCCTCAGATAAAGGGAAGCCATCCTTGGGTACCACCCCTGGGACATCCAGTCACCTTATATCTATGTATATCCTCTCCCACTGAGGCCCAGCTGGGTGGTCCAGTTAGAGGAAGTGGATCCAGTGGCAGGTAACTAAGTCAGAGACAGCATATCTCCAATAGTCAGGAGACTCACATGAAGACCAACCTGCACATCTCCTACATATATGCAGGGAGGCCTAGATTCAGCGTCTGCATGCTCTTTGGTTGGCATTTCAGTCTCTGTGAGCCCTTATGGGCCCAGGTTAGTTGAATCTGTAGGTCTTCCTGTGGTGTCCCTAATCCCTCCATCTTGCTCACTTCTATCCCCCATTCTTCCTTAATACTCCAGGAGCTCTACCTGATGTATGGCTATGGGTCTCTTCATCTGCCTCTATCCCCTGCTGGATGAAGCCCCTCAGGAGACAGTTAGGTTAGGTTCCTGTCTGCAAGAATAGCAGAGTATCATTAATAATGTCAGGAGCTGACTGTCTTACATGCAGTGGGTTTCAAGTTGAGCTTGTTATTGACTGGCCATTTCCTCAATCTCTGCTCCATCTTTATCCCTGTGCATCTTGTTTGATGGACAGGACAAATTTTGGTTTGAAGGTTTTGTGGGTGGGTGGATGTCCTCCTCCTCCACTGGAAGTCCTGCCTGGCTACAGGAGGAGGCCACTTCAGTCTCCATATTCCCAGCTGCTAGGACTCTCAGCTAGGGTAACCTCCATAGACTCTCCGGAACCTCCCCCATCCCAGGACTCCAATTACTCCCAGATATGCCTCCCATCAAATTCGGTTCTCTTCACCAGCCCTCTCACACCCACCTTTCCCCACATCCAGTCCTCATCCTTGTTCCCCTCCTCACCCCATCTCCCACCCAAATCCCTCCCCCCATCCACCTCCAATGTATTTTTGTTCCCCTTTCTGAGTGAGATTCACACATCATCCCTTGGGCCCTCCTTTTTACCCAGTTTTTGGGGGTTTGTGGAGTATATCATGGGTATGCTGAACTTTATGGCTAATATCCAATTCTAAGTTTTTCTCCAAAACTCATGATGCCAATGTTTTTAAGTAGCTGAATAGTATTTTATTTGTGTAGATGTACCACATTGTCTTTATCCATTCTTCAGTTGAGGGGACATCTACGTTGTTTCCAATTTCTGGCTATTACCAATAAAGCTGCTATGAACATAGTTGAGCAAGTACTTGAGGCATAGTGGATATGGCTCATTTCTTAATTTGATTCTTTCTTGATTTTCTGTTTAGATGTTTGCCAGTTTCTTATTTTGGGCTATCTATTTTAGTCTTTGGTTTCAAAACTTTAGTTTCAAGTATCTTTTAGATAGAAATAGTTTGTATGACTTGTACCATGTGCTCTTGCAAATGTTTCTCATGGTTCTTGTTTGTTTGTTTGTTTGTTTGTGAGTTTTGGTTTTTGTTTGTTTTTTGAGAAAGTGTTTCTCTGTGTAACCCTGCCTGTCCTGAAACTCATTCTACAGACCAGACCCATCTCATTCAAGAGATCTGTGCGCCTCTGCTTCCATGGTGCTGATATTAGAGATGTACATCACTGTGCCCTGTAGATACAGGTTTTCTAAAGTTCACTTAATGATGTCATTTTCTGAACAAGTTTTAATTTTAAGGAAAGCCAAGTTAATTTTTTTCTCAGGTTGTACCTCTGGTTTTCTATCTAAAAACTTGTTACAAAGGGGAAAATTGACTAGAAGTTTATTACATTGTCTCATGAGATTTTCATAGTTTTTGTTTAAGGTTTGGCTCTCCCACCCCTTTTGAGTTAATTTTGTGAAAGGCATAAAGTCTGTGTCTAGATTCACTTATGTGCATGTAGATGCCCAGTTGTTCTACTACCATGTATAAAAGTAACTCTCATTTTTTCTGTTGTGTTGCCTTTTCTCCTTTGTCAAAGATCAGTTGACTCTATTCTATTTCTATACTCTGTGTCTTGTTTCACCTGTGTGTGCTATTTCACCAATACCACACTGGTTTGATTGCTATAGCTTTCTAGTAAATTTTGAACCAAAGAATGGCAGTTCTACAACTTTGTTTTTATTCCACAATATCATATCATATTTGACAGTCTGTATCTGTTACCTTTCTGTATAAATGTTTGATTTAGTTTGTTAATATCTACAAAGTAACTTCTTAAGATTGCATTAAATCGCCGGGTGGTCGTGGTGCACGCCTTTAATCCCAGCACTTAGGAGGCAGAGGCAGGCGGATTTCTGAGTTCGAGGCCAGCCTGGTCTACAGAGTGAGTCCCAGGACAGTCAGAGCTACACAGAGAAACCCTGTCTCGAAAAACCAGGAAAAAATAAAGATTGCATTTAATCTATAGGTTATGTTTGGAAGAAGTGATATTTTTGCAATATTAAGTTTTTTTTCTATGGACATGGGATATCTTTCCATTTAGATGTTTACTTCTTAAATCAAAATTTTTTCCTATATGGATGCTCATATTTTGTTAAATCTATACCTAAGTGCTACCCTCCTCTCTCATTCTAAGGTAAATGATGCTGTAATCTTTTATTTCAAATTTCAGTTGACTCCAATATATTAGAATTTAACTGTGAAACATTATGTTAATTGACATTTAGTTCCAAGAGCTTTTTTTGAGATTTTCTATCTGAAAGTTATGGTATTTGTAAGCAGACAGGCTTAATTATTCCTTTCATTTTATTTCTTTTCTTGTCACATGAGCTAGGATTTGTAGAATGATTGCTGAATTATAATGCTGAGAATGGACATATCCTACTTGTTTTGGAGTCTTAGGAGATAACATCTGATTTTCTTATCACTGTGGCATACAGGATTTCTTATAGATTTCTTAATTAAATTGAGGGAATGCCCTTGACTCCTTTTGGGTGGAGTTTTCTATCATAAAGGGGTATGGAATTTTATTTGAAGATATTCTCTACATCTAGTGAGATGACTATTTGATTTTTCTTCTTTAGCTTATTGGTATAAGGTAGATTAAATAGATTAATTTTTGTTATTTCAGCCTTACATATGAGAAATAAATCCTTCCTAGTTGATGTCTCAGTCCATTTTATGCCATTTTAATAAAATACCTACAACTAGAAAATTGAGATGATTCTGGGCCAGAAGAGTGAAGATTTGATGCTCCAATGTTCGGTAGTATAGGGACTGTCCAGGTGTTCAGCAGTCTCTATAAATTGGCTAAGTTTTAGAAGCTATGCTTAGTGATTCCCATAAACTTCAGTTAACTCAGTCATTCTGGTTTTCTGACAGGGTTGAAGACCTATAGTCTCATAGCCAATCCTGGCTATTTACTTTGAGAGAAAAGATCTGAGTGAATGGTTTTCAGCTGACATTCATTCTAAAGCCAAGAAAAAAAAAACAGGTTCAAAACTAAGTGTTTTAGTCAAGAGAGACGACAGAGGTTCTGGTTAGTCAACAAAAGGATGGACTCGGTATTAAGACTATCTTGTACCTCACTGGTACAAATAGGAATAATTATGCTCTAATTGTATTTTGAGAGAAAAGTTTTACTTTAACAGGAAGGGTGATAGGTAGGAGGAGCTAAGGGGGAAGGAATACAGAGAGGAAGAGATGGAGTAAGGAGAGGAGAAGATGAAGTAGAGGAGAAGCTAGGTGATGAGAGAGAGAAAGAGAGAGAAAGAGAGGGGGCATGGAGGCAGAAGTTCACGTGTCTCCACTAGTCAAAGATAGTTTATATATCTAGGTTGGGTATTGGGCTACACTTCTGATTGAGCATTACCATACTTATAAAGCCTTTGATTAACATTTTTAAAAAATTGTATAAAAGCAAAAAGGAAAAGGGAGCACGAGATAGGGGTTTTCTAGGGAGGGGAAATGGGGAAAGGGGAGAGCATCTGAAATGTAAATAAAATATCCAATAAAAAATAGTATAATAAAAAACAAAACAAAAAAACAAAAACAAAAAAAAACTTAATAGAAATTCATTTGTTTTGAGTTAGTATCGGAATGTGTAATGGTGATTAGGTTTTGTCAGCTTGACACAAACTGGAGTTAGCTGGAGAGAGGGAATCCCACAAGCCAGTAAGCAATCCTGCCTCTTCCCTTTCTTGAATTCCTGCCCTGACTTCTCTTCTGACTGTGACTGAGATGTGTAAGTCAAATAAACCTTTTCCTTCTCAGGCTGATTTTGGTCAGTGTCTTATCATAGCTACAGAGAAACAAACTAGACTAGAAATCAGTGCCAGAGAGAGTAGGCTCTTGCTGTGAAGGATCTGACCATGTAGCTTTTATGCTTTGGAATGTGTTGTGGGAGAAATGTGGAGAATTTTGGAGCTTTAGGCTAGGAAAACCACTGAGTGCTCGAGCTTAATGAACTGTTTTGGGAATTTAGAAGATGCTGCTAAGAGAAATACAGGTGATGGAGGTCTGGCTTGCGAAGTTTCGAAGGGAAGCAAAGACTGTCCATGTGACATTTTGGATTAGGACTCTCTGGAAGTAAAACATTTGTATAACTGAGAATGATATCTATTATTTTTCACTGTGCATAAAAAAAAAAGAAACTCCAAATAGATCTGGGATTTCAATGTAATACCTGAAATTTTGAAATTGCTAGAGCATGTAGGGTGTATGCAACAAAACATAGCCACAGGTACAGGCTTTCTGAATAAGGCACTGTTTGCTCAGAAAATAAGGCTTACAATTGACAAATTGGACTTCATTAAGTTAAAAGCCTTTTTAAAAAGTGGTCAACATCTTTATCCACCAAGTAAATGCAAATTAAAACCCAAATTGAAACTCCATCTCACTCCAGTTATGGTGGTCTGTAGGAGAAAAAAAATAAGAGACAACAGATGCTGGTGAGGGTGTCGTGGAGGAGACTGTTGGTGGGGGTGTAAACTTGTACAACTGCTGTGGAATCCAGCATTATATTCCTCAAAAAGGCTAGAAATTGGATCTACCACATGACCCAACTAGACCATTCCTGGGTGTGCACCCAAGGGACTCTCTACTCCATGACAGAACTACCTGCCCAACTATATCGATGACACCTTCACAATGGCTAAGAAAACAAATGAGCCTAAACAGTGTGTTGGCTGCTTTGGGGGGGTTTGTTTGTTTGTTTGTTTGTTTGTTTAACTTGACATAAGCAGGAGCTATTTGGGAAAGGGAAACATCAACAAAGAAAATGCCTCTACACAGACTGTCCTGTGGGTAAGCCTGTGGGGGCATTTTCTAGAATAACAATGATGTGGGTAGACCCATTCTATGGCAGGGCAGTGCAACTCCTGAGCATATTGTCCTGAGTTATATAAGAAAGCAGGCTGAGCAACACATGAACAACAAAACAGTAAACAACATTCTCTGTGGCCTTTGCTTCAGCTCCTGCCTTCCCTCAGTGATGTACTGGAACCTGAAAGTTGTAAACTGAAATAAATTGTTTCCTCCCCAAGTTGCTTTTGATTATAGTGTTTTATTATAGCAATGGGAACCCTAAATAAGGCATATGTCTATCAACTGATAAAGGGATAAGGAAAATTTGTGATACATTTGCACAGTGGAATTCTCTGTAAAACACTAAAACATGTAATTATGATTTTTTTTTTAGGAAAATTGGTGGAACTGGAAAAATTATACTGGGGGAAAAAGGCATGTTCCCTTTCATATGTAGATCATAATTTCAAAATTTTAGATTTTTGTATTTAACTTAGAATATCCAGAGAGCAAGAGGTTATATAATGGCCATGGGTTGGGGGGAAAGAGGCTTGAATGGGGCAAACAGTAAAAACTCATATTAAATGAAAGTACAGGGGGAGACTACTGTGATGGTAAGGCTTAAATGGGAAGGGGTTGTAAAGGACAAAGGACAGGGGGAGGTGGAAATAGGGAACAAAACTAAGGATATAAGAAGACATATAGACATCTCCCTACGAGTTGATGATCAAGAAGGTTGTATAGGCCCCATGATAACATAGGCTGTTGCCATCATTCTTGGTTGCCCACCAGAACTAGACAATAAAACTATAGCTGAAGACATCTTGGTTTCATGACACAGACAAATCAAGTTGGAACTTAACTGGAAGTTCCCTCCCTGTTGGCTAATATATATTGTGTCAAAAAAAATGCAATGCAGGCTGCTCAGGAAGAAAACTCGTCAATACAAAACTCATCAATATTTTCAGCCATATGTGGACCTTGTGTCCTCCAATGCCACTTACCTACCAACACATGCCCAGTGGTGCAGATGAGTGTTGTGAGCACAACTTACCACTCTGTGATAAATTTGAGACCTGCTCCTCAGAAGGAAATTCATGCCTGGTGCTATAAACCTGGTTTAAAAAAAAACTCACGGAGTGTGCTAAATGAACACGGCATCAGACCACTTTCTAAGTATTTATAGTGACATTTATACAGATACACACACGGTATTCTCAGTCTTTATTAGAGAAACTTCTTTTTATAATGAGTAGCAGTGAGTGAAAGCTCACAGCTGAGAATAATTGACTGTTGAGTACTCAGGCCTAACAATACCACCTCTTCTGTGTCAGGGAACATCATGACCCAAGGATAGAAAGACTATAAGAACCAGATGATAGTGAGTAGGGCTGTGAAATGCTACCTTCTGGGCATGACAGAGTCTTTGCAGTTGTGAACTCAGAGCAGCTGCAGCTGCCTATACTGGATCTGCACAAGACTGAGCCTGTCAGCAGTCAGTCAGGAGGCAAAGAAGTCCATGAGGCTTCCTATTCCCTGGGAGGCTATTGGCTGTTTACAGAAGCTCAGGGAACAGAGTTGTCTCCAGTTGTGTAGCCACTGGTGAGCCTACTGTGCTCCAGTGGATACTATGTCCATGGTCACATGGGCAGCCCTGGCTATCTTTTCTTCCACAGATCCTCAAGCTATAAATAAGGAGTATATATTTGCTATTATTATTTTGAACAAAAGTATTATCTACTAAATTGAGAATAAAATGTTTAAGGCATATTTCTTCCTGAAGTTTATTATTTTTAGCTTTAAAACATAAAATTTAAATACGCTATTTTCTTCCTTCCCTGTACCTCCTTAACTTGCCTCCTTTCAAAAGCATGGGCCTTGTTAGACTTAAAGATGTTAGTGCAGCCTACTAAGTCCATTGAGTGCAACCGAGTGTTACGTGTGTGTACATGATTTCAGGGCTAAGCACTTAGTCTCGGTTAATCAACTAGAGGACTCTTCCTTTGTAGGGACTAGTTCTCACCCTCTCAGCAGTCATTTCTCTGTCTGGGTGAGGCCTGTGGAACTTCCCCTTCCATGTAGTATGTCTGTTGGTGTTGTACTTCTTCAGGTCTCATTTATCTTACTTTGTCTGTTCTTCTTTATGTAGATCCAAACTTCTGGCCTGTGTCATACTCATTCTCTGTTAACATTTCTTTAAAGGTAGATCTACTGTCATAAATTTCCTTAACTTTTATGTGTTAAAGAGTCTCTTTCTCCTTTTTTTAAACAGGATAATTTTATGGGATACAGGATTCAAGCTTGTTGGTTTTATTTCATTGATCCTAATTCTCAAATAAAGACAAAGTGTGTAGTGTTCCCTAATGGAGCAGATGAAGAATGAGAAGGAAACTCACTTGCCTTAGGGATATTGTGTGTGTGACTGTGTGTTAGCCCCAGGTCTATCATAAGGCACCCTTTTCCTAATGGCAGGAAAGCAGAGTGTCTGGATGCGTTAGCAAAGCCTGTCTCATCTCCATTTTACCTTTATCAAAGCAGTCTGAACTACTTTACAGCTGTCTGTCTGACTCTAATATATCCTGGGGCTTTGCATGTAGAAAGTATGGTGGTTACAAATAGAAGGAATGGGAGGATATAGAAATGTTGGTTCTTATCATGAAAACAACACATGATGATTGTAGTACTCTGAATTAGGAAAGAATAAGGTTTTGAAGCATATTAAGAAGACAGATCAGTTTATTTTAAAAGTTATGGAATTGAAATGAAATTGTTGACTTGGTCCCTGTTACTTAGATACTTCTAATATGGAACAGCTCCAGCTCACTAGCACTTTCTCTCTAGAAACTGGAAAACTACAGTGACCTCAAAGAGAAAGGGATACATGTGAAAATTAAAGATGCTGAATTTTGAAATTCATAAAAATAATTTGCTGGCCATAGTGATCAATGTTAGAACAAAAAGGAATCCTTATATTGTTGAGATGATATACTCATTAGTGCTTGTAGGAAATATGATATAATCTAATAACAATATTATGTGCCCCCCACCCACACACAAGGGATATGGCTTACTAAGCAGAAGTTCTATGGGAGCCCTTCTGTGACCAGAAAGGAAATAGAAGCCAGAATTTGAAGCATCAGTTCTCTAAGTGACCTTTATGTTATAGTCATTTAGAGGAAAAGAAAAATTTGGTTGATTTTTTTTTCTCTTGCATTGTACAACATAATTCCTGCAACATTAATCACAAGTTTAAAAAAAAACTTAGAAGAGCTAGAAAAATATACAACAAAGATACCTATGTTTTACTTTAGGGAAAACCTCTTAAGCATAAAAACTGAGGGCAGTATCCATATATGTTTAGCTACATAAAAGGAAAGCTTTTATAGTCTTTGATTCAATACTACCATTTATAATGACACATTCTTTAAATTTTTTGATAAGTGTGTAACATGAAAACATTATAGCATTGTTTTTAATTATAATTTATAATCATAATAAAAACTTCAAACAACCTAAATGTCCATCAAAGATCATTAATTAAATGCCTCCATATTAAAAGAACAATATAGTTTGGAAGAGTAGCAGGGAGACAAAACAGGGTAATGGGAGTAGTGAATAGATCGAAATATATTATGTACATATATGAAAATGGCATAATGGAACCATTATGCATAATTTATATTTGCTAATAAAACATTTTTTTAAAAAATCAGTTGAAAGTAAATTTGAAAAATGGATGCTCCAATTAATTACACATATCTGAAGATTCAAAATTAATATCCATTAGGTGTAGTATAGTAGCACAAACTTTTAATCCTACCACTCAGAAGGCAAAGGCAGTGAGTTCAAGGCCAGCCAGATCTACATAGCAAGTTCCAGACCTACCGAAGTTACATAGAGAGACCTTGTCTCAAAAACAAAAACAAGAGCAGAAAGATACCTCAGTAGTTAAGAGCATTGGCTGCTCTTCCAGAGGTCTGAGTCCAATTCCTAGCAACCACATGGTAGCTCACAACCATCTATAATGAGATCTGGTGCCGCCTTCTGGCATGCAGGTGTGCATACAAACAGAACAATGTATACATAATGATAAATCTGGAGGGCGACCCTGTAGGACTGCTGGTCTCAACTTGGTCCCCCAAGATCTCTCAAACACTAGACAATCAACCAGGCAGCACACACCAGCTGATATGAGGCCCCCAACACATACAACAGAGGACTGCCAGGTCTTGGTTCAGTCAGAGAAGATGCACCTAACCCCCAAAAGACTGGAGGCCCTAGGGAGTTTAGAAGTCTGGTTGGGTGGGGACATCCTCATGGAGACAGGGGGGTGGGGAGGAGTTATGGAATGTGGAACAGTCAGAGGGTAGACTGGGAAGGGGGAATAAAATCTGGAGTGTAAATAAATAAATTACAAAAAAACAAAGACAAAAATAGCAACAACTAACATCCATAAATGAAGGAGGAAAATACATGACAGTTGCCTTTCTGAGTCTGAGTTACCTCACCCAGAACGTTTGTTCACCTGAGGTGTCACAATTTCATTTTTAATAGTTGACTGGTACTTTGTTGTGTAGATGTGCCACAGTTTCATTATGCATTCACCAGTTGATGGGCATCTAGGTTGTTTCCATTACTTGGATGACCCACTGAGTGTAATTTGCGCTTGCCCAAATACTTTGGGTGTGGGGCACTGGAGCACAAGTAGACCTACCAGGGGCCACACCCTTAAAGAAAACAGACTCCCATGACACCTCCCTGTTGCATTGTTGACTGACTTGGTCTCCTACAGATGTTGCATGGGTGACCACAGCTGCAAATGAGTTCATGAGTCAACTGTCCTGACACATCCAAAAAACACCTCTGGCTCTTATAGTCAGTCTTTTCACTGTCCTCTTCTCTGATGAACCCTGGGTGTTATGGGGAGGGGGAAATATGTTAGATAGTTGTCTTAGTTAGGGTTACTATTGTTGTGATGAAACACAATGATCAAAAGCAAGATGGAGAGGAAAGGGTTTTATTCAGCTTACACTTCCACATCACAGTTCATCAAAGGAAGTCAGGGCAGGACCTCAAACAGGGCAGGTACCTGGAGGCATGAGGTGATGCTGAGGCCATGGAGGACTGCTGCTTACTGGTTTGATCAACATGGCCTGCTTTCTTATAGAACCCAGGACCACCAGCCCAGGCATGACACCACCCAGGATAGGGTAGGGTGGGTGTAGGCCCTCCCCCATTAATCACTAATTGAAAAGTTACCCTGCAGGTTTGCCTACAGCCCAATCTTATGGAGGCATTTTCTCAGTTGAGATTCCATCCTTTCAGATGACTATAGCTTGTGTTGTGTTAAATTGACATAAAACTAGCCAGCACAATAGTTTATGGCTGAGCATTCCACTAACACTTATTTCCTGCACTTTGACCACTTGTTAGTCTCTGTAATAACCATGCACTGCACAAAGACATTTCTCTGATGGAGTCTGAAAGCAGCATCAATCTATGGTTAAGGAGACAGCAATTTAGAGAGCAGTGTGATACTATGTCTATTTAGGAAAACAAATAGTAGATAGGTTCACCTATGGAATCTATGAGCTCCCCAACTATAGATTCTTGGCAAGATTTATAGTAGAAATCAGGTTTTTAAAATTCTCTTTCCCAAGTCAGGTGCAGTGTGGCACATGATTGTAAATCCCAACACTTGGGGAGCAGGGCAGTGGTGAAACGAGAGGATTGCTCTGAGTTTTGAGTTCAAGGCCACTCTGGGACACAAGTGAATTCCAGGCAAGACAGGGTTGCATAGTAAGACACTCTGTCCAAAAACAAACAAACACACAAACAAACAAACAAACAAATGAAATTTATCCCCTTTCCCTTTTATCACTTACTTATGTGTTTAAGGTCAACCTGGTTTTAAATTTTGTATTCCTCAACTCAACTAGCAAGCATGACTCCTGAGTCCCTTGAATTGGAAAAAAAAGGAAAGGAAAGGAAAGGAAAGGAAAGGAAAGGAAAGGAAAGGAAAGGAAAGGAAAGGAAAGGAAAGGAAAGGAAAGGAAAGGAAATATTGCTGTTCCTAGGTATAGTATAGGAGAAAGTTTACTGTAGATAAAAGGGAGAGTGTAGGTAGAGGCAGGGACTTCTGGGAGAGTGTACATGACTCTGAGCTGGACCATGTGGAGAAAGGGATAGAGGGGAGAAAGTCTAGCCAGATGCAGCAGCTAGGAAGCTCAAAGGTACAAAAAGAACTGGTAACGAAAATGTCTGGATTATATAGAGAAGAGCAGCCCAGGCCCCTTAACTAGAGTTCAGAGTAGGGGGCGGGGCAGGGTATGCCAGCCAGGAGGGTCCTGTAACAGGTAGGGGCTAAGGGATCCAGGGAGAACCTGGTAGCCAGGTTCCATTTGATATGTTAAATGGGCACTTCAGCCATTTGTCCAGGTTTGAAAACTAACACCCCTCATTTAGTATTTTCCTATCCAACTTATAAGTTCTGTGATGATAGTGTAGCACTATTTACTGTGCTACCTTCTATGGGGATGCTCAGAAAAGACCAGCTGACCGATGATGTCCTGGATTGCCTCAGAATCTAATGCAATAGCTCTATCCCCTAAACTAGCTGAAAAAAGTAGAGCAGGGATATGCCGTCTTGGCTGTAAGGGCAGGGCAGCTGCAGCAGCTATGACTACTGCTCTTGCTTATGAGGCTGGAATAACTGGCCAGTTGGTAGCTAGCTGGTGGGGCTGCGACCTTTCTGTATAAATCCTTCCTTAAACAGCTATCTTATTCAAGAACAAAGCGCTTCTCTGGTTATGTTGTTGTTTCTTACCCAGTGGTAGCCATCAAGAATGCTTAACGGAAGGCCAGGGCAGGAAGGTGGGAGTGGGTGGTGGATGGGTTGGGGAGCAGTCTCATAGAGACAGGGAGGGGGGATGGAATAGGGGGTCTCCAGAGGGGAAATTGGGAAAGGGGATAACAGTTGAAATGTAAATAAAGAAAATATCCAATAAAAGAAAAAAAGGAAAATTAAAGTTAACCAGGACACCAAAAAAAAAGTCATAAAGGAGCCAGGTATGCCTGATGCCTATGCCTCAGCTCTCAGGAGACTGAGGCAGGTGGATTGCAGTTCAAGGCCAACCTAGACTACACATTTAAACACAATTTCAAAAAAAAAAATCAGAGCACGAATAAAGATGACAACAGACGAGGAGGGCAAGGTGTGAGGAAAAGGAGGAGGGTATAAAAAGAAATCTTCAATCGCTCCACTGAACCTGAAGCATCTTCTGCACACTGCACACCATTCCTGCTGCTGCACATTTTTTTTGAGGGAAATCTAAACAGACTTTGGTTTTTTTTTAAAGGGACATATTTGCTCTGGGGCCACACTGGAGATCTTCCAGGTTAGTGACTCTATTAGTTTCTTATGAAACCTGATTTCATAGGTGAAAACCCTTCTAGATTTTTACAAGAATCAAGTTAGATAATACACAGAAGCATGATACAAACTGTAGAGTACAGAAATGCGCCTAAGGACATTGGCGGTGGATTAGAGCTAGACTATATTGGCTTCGTGGCAGTTTGGAACAGAATTTAAGTACCTGTGTCTAAGGAACATTAGATTCATCCAAAGAAAGAAAAAGCCTGAGTCCCCTTGAATAAAAATGAGTTTGATTGATTAAAATGGCTTTCTTTAAAAAGAATACGTGAGAAGACACTTCTGATTCTACTACAGATGAAACTGTTGGCATTTCCTTTAGAGCACCTATTAAGTTATGGTAAACTGTGGGAGTGCATGTGGCCCCACATGAATGTACTAGGGCTGCATGGTTCTAATAACTAAGAAGTTAAATCACAGCAAGGAAGTGGCTAAGAAGGAAACTACTGCTGTTCTGCTCCTTCTGTAAGAACATTGCCTTTTCTCTTCTAGTATCCTGACCTGAAACTTTGCATCGTGGTTTCACCTGGATGCATGACTCTGCAACCTTAGGACCTGCAGAATTAAAGGACTGCCGTCCTGAGGTTGTTGAGCTGTGCGTTTCTGGGCACTTCATCTCTACAGAGGAATACCCTTCTCCCTCCTGACTAAAGTGGGAAGAGTTGTTATTTCTCAAGGGAAGACTCCATCTGCTTTTTGTAATCTCTATAATCAGCAAACAGAAGAATTTGATAGTTGGGTGGTAGATACCTTAGCTAAAATCTGGCCCATGACTATGGGCTCCCCTAAGTTTGCAGTGCCTTGGGGTTGCCTCTTAGTGGCTTTTTAGAGAATAATCTTTTTAAAATTTTTCTACTAACTTAATCTTCCATCTTTTATCTCTAATAGGTCCTGTTAAAAACAAGAAAAAGGGTAAGTTGAGCTTCATGATTTTATTAAATTGTAATGTCTTTTTTAATTAGAAAAATGAATGAGATAGGATTTTGCATTAATTTCTTTCAACATTGATTGTCCATTACTTTACACAATCATTTACATGAGTGATGCACTTTATTTTTAAGAATTAGTTTTTCAGCAACAAGGCATGGAAGATAGAATGGAATCTAGCAACACATACAAGTTGTCCTTGTTGAATTATTTGCTTGTTTGTTCATGTATTTTTTTGTTCCTTGTATCACCCTCTTCCTCTTGCACTGGGGATAAAACCCAGGACTTTTGCCCTAAGAATATTAGGCAGAAGCTCTACCCCTGCATTCTCCGCCAAGCCCTTATTGTGGTTCTTCTTTTCTATTCCTTTTTCATCTCTGTTTCCAGTTCATATTTATTTCCTTCTCTTGCTCTGTCCACTGCCTTCTTTCTTCTTCTTTCCTCCTTCTTTATCAGATCAGTTGTCAGGCAATGAATGAAGAAGACTTAAGACTGCTTATAAAGAAAAGAAACACTACCTATGAAAAGGTATCATCAATACATTGACCTAGAAACTGTCTTTATTCAATTTCCCAGATTATCAAAGATGATACCTCTTGCTCTGAGAATTCAACATCATTTGCTCTGTGATAAAAATAACAATCTATGCCACTGTGTTACTCTGCTCCTGTCCTGTTTTTAAAGTAGATGCTAGTTGGAGCCATCCACTGTGCTGTCCTTAGTTTCTTAAGTCCGCTTTGTACTTCACAAGGGACTTGCCAAGGGCACATGAAGTGCTTGCTTGCTGGCTGGCTTGCCTTAAAAAAGAGAATTCAAAGAGAAAGCAGTTTGTAAGGACTAGGCAAATAAAATTCACCCTTTGCACAAAAACTAAAAATCAACTCTGAAATCAGTTTATGTACCTGTCTGCTTCTGGGTTCTGACATTAAAGGAAGACAGAGATAATGTGAAACTAGTGCGTTTCCCTTTAGAAATTCTTCCTTTTTTCCTTTGTCTATATGATACTGGGAATTTAACCCAGGGCTTTACATGTACTAGTCAGATGCTCTATTACTGGACTATATTACTCACCCTCTTTTTACTTTCTTTGAAGGAGACTTGATCTCACTTCATTGTCCAGGCTGGCCTTGAACTGACTCTGTAGCTCAGGCTGACCTTGAATTGAGTGATCTGCCCGCCTAAGCCTTACAAGTAGCTTAGATTACGGACCTTACAATTCTTTACCAGGGTTACAGAGATAGCTCCACTGTTAAGAGTTCTCATTGCTCTTATAATGGACTTGGGTATGGTTCCCAGCATCTCCTTGATGGCTCACAACCATCTGTAACTCTAATTCCGGGGGCAGGGGGGCAGAGCAGATCCAGTGTCTTCTGTCTTCCTTAGACAACAGGCATGTGCGTAATGTACATTCACACATACATGCAAGGAAAACACTTAGACAACTAAAATAAGTAAATATAAAAAAGTACTTTACGTGATTTTGTCTGTTTAGATTTATGGAGCGTTCTAGAGCATTCCTAACTGCATAAAAAGGCTAACTACAGGGGTAGCCTGGCAAGCCTCTGAGCACTAGGGTACTCTATTGCTTCAGGTACCCTTAGTACATGTCAAACTCATGTTCCTACTGAAAAAGAAAGGCTGGGGAAATGCCCAGCCTTCTGAAGACCTGAATTGAGCAAAGTTAGTAAACACCAGAGAACTAGAGTAAGTGCAGAATCCTTCTGCCGTTTCCTGGGTGCTTACCCTCAGGATGCTTCATCTTTTAAAGAAGTAAATTTGCGTTTCAAGTATTGGGTTCTTGACTCTTATTGCATTCCTTCAAGATAGAAATTATAGCTCACATCATTGCTTAGCATTGCTCCCTTATATATGGAACATTATTGGGGAGAAAATGTATACAAGCCTTAACCATCTACTTTATTTAAAAGTGATTTAGAAGCCAATTAATATGGGTTTCCTTGGACACAGTGAATAGGCACATACTTGAAGAGGGAAATTGAATTGTTCACTTAATTTTTATCCTTTAATGGAATTTTCCTACTCACATAACTCTCTCCTCTCTCTTCCCCTTTACACCCCCCACCTCCCTTTACTCACTTGCTTTCCATTGTTCTTTCAACATTTAGAACTTAGCTGAAAGGGTTAGGGAAATGCTCCTTTGATGAAATTTGGCTTTGAAATGATGTGATTATTCTTTTATCTAAGACTGTACAGGGTTACTTTCTCAGTACAAACATCTCCAGGCTTTTGTATCATGAAGTATCCTGTCAAAGTAAGGGAATCTAAAGACGGAATTCAATCTTTTGGTCCAGAGGTCATTTTCGGCATACCCTTCTCTGGCCCTAACTTTCTATAGGAATGCAAGTATGGGGGGCTTCCTTGTCCAAGTGTAGAGAAGCAGAGAGGACCAGCTGCAGAAACAGATTTCAGCACGGGCATTTTCTCAGATGCCTTCTAACATTTTCATAAGGGATCACTCTCTGTTTACACTGCAACCATTGTTCTCTTGGACTGGAGGAAGCTCTGGATGTAATTCTTCTAAAATTACATTAAACAATTACAGGGGACACACATTCTTGGAGCTGAAGTTTGTGCTACCCACAGAACACCCTGTAGCTGGAAAATCTCTGTGAAGCCTGGAAATGCTGTAATCCAGCACAGTCAACTTCTATGTCTACTCAATCTATGTCTATGTGTCAACTTCTTTGTCTCCTCCAGCTGGAAAATAAGGAGGGAGGCACACACTTCACATCCAGGCTTGGGAAGTTTTCCCACCTGACATTAGTTCAGTCTTTCTTATGGAACCTCAGTCTCAAGAAGAGACTAAGGCACTAAGGCCAAGCTCCTTGTTCTTGGGTTCAGAGTGCCTGTGTGGAAGAACTGGGGTTTACATCCTTATCTCCAGAGTCCAGATCCTGTGTTCTTTCCACTACACTAACAGGAACTGAAATTTGGGTGCTGAATAAGCCTGATTTGGAAGCTATACAAATTCAAAAAGAGATGGTTTTCCTATTCAGCATCTTAAAATTGGCTAGATCAAGAAACTGGGCAGATCCAGTGTTAACTGCTAAGTTCAGGGCCTCTAAGTCTTTAGGTCCTCTTGGGAAAAAAATGCTCTCAGGACTACTCTTTCTTCCTTCTCTGAAAAAGAGGTCCCATTCTGACCCACTGTTCCATTCCAAATGAGCTTGTGCTTAGATGTGGATAGCTGGCCTCTTTATGGGCCTTTCTTAGTTTGATGGTGGGTTTTTTAGATATAAGGAATTATTCTTTTTTCTATTTTTAATTTTTTTAATTGATCCTTTGTGAATTTTACATCATTCATCCTAATCCCACCCATCTCCTACCCCTCCATATCCACCCTCTGTCCTTGTAACCTCTCCCCAAAAGAAAACAAACAAACAAACATCTCTCCATTGTATCTCACAGTCCACCCTTTTACCCAAACAGCTTATCTTGCAAATGATCATTGCAGTGAGCGATTGGCCTGGTTCGAGGCCTCTGGGTGAAGCATTATTCTTGAAGGAGAGCCTGATATATCAGGACAGAATTCTCTAAACTAAAATATTGAGGAATGAGTTGTTGAAGCCAGTAAGAAAGGGTTTAAAGGGAAGATGACCTGGTGGTCATTGTGTTGTTGTTGTTGTTGTTGTTTGATTTGGAGGTTTCATTCTTTGTTTGTTTCTCAACTCGGTGCAAGTTAGAGTTATTTGAGAAGCAGAACCTCAACTGAGAAAATGCCTCCAACTGACTGTCAGGAGGCAACTCTGTAGGGCATTTTCTTGATCAGTGATTGGTATGGGTAGGCCCATTCATGGTGGGTGGGTGGTGACACCCGTGGGCAGGTGGTTGTATAAGGAAACAGGCTGAACAAGCCATGGGGAGCAAGCCAGTAAGCAGTGTTCCTCTGTAACCTCTGCTTTGGTTCCTACCTCCAGGTTCCTGCCTGGAGTTGCTACTTTGGCTTCCCTCAAAGGACTGTGACTCAGTGTATATAAGCAAAAAAACAAAACAAACAAACAAAACCTCACCTTCTTTCCCAAGTTGATTTTGGTCATGGTGCTTTATTGTAGAAACCCTAAGACAAAAGGTAAAGGAATTTATATTTGAAATTGAGAAACTGACTCAGGAGAGGGCATTGTAAAAGATTTCCAATCCTAGGACTCCCATTAAAATTCTAAGGCAGGAGAAAGAAGAGAAAGAAGCCTACCCATGGCCACCTACAGTCCTTTGGTGAGTCTGTTCCAAAAAGAACAAGTCTATTAGGAGGAACAGCTATGATTCACCTACCATGACTACAGCTTAGAGGAACTGTTAGAAGGACGAGAAAATGAAATGGGAGAGCTGAGATTGTTCTGGAAAGACAGAGAGAAAGGAGGAAAGGTTGGTAGACAGGATAAACCGTGCATTTGAGAATACAGCCTCTAAAGAAAATCTCTGGGAAGGTGGATTATTTGGCCTGCAATGATAGAAATTGATAGGTAACCTAATAACTTTGAGTATGTGAGGTTTTGTGTCTATGGTGATAACTACTCTTCTGTAGCTACGAAAAGAATGAAATAAAAGTTCAAACAGCCACAGGAGGGGTTTCAGTTAAATATACCAAAGAACTTCCTAACCATGAGCAGTGAGAGGTGATCAGCACTGGAACATGTAACCAAGAGTTTGCAGAATTTCCGTTCTCAGTTTAAAAATAGACTTTAGAGAGGTCAGCTGAGAAAGCAGAGCCTTCCGCCTCCTCATCAGGTCTCTCTGCCTGTGATTCCTTCTTTTCTGTTGTTTCTTAATATCTTCAGTCTCTCACCCTCTCTCTCCACCTCCATTTCCAAAACTCCTTCCCGCTCCTCTTTTCAGCCAATGTTGCCCCATATCCATCCCCATCTCCTGTACATCTGACTCCTGACAAATCTTCCTGGAACTGATGGTGTTCCTGGGATCGGACTTCCATTAGCCTTTTGTTAATAATAGCAAGTCCGTGCAAGTGAACAGCTAAAATGAAGTCCTGCACGTATCAATGATAATCAAATTTTTAAAAGAACCACAAAGTGACCCCTAAGTCTGAGATTCTAATAGTCCTTTAGACTCAGATCAGAACCTCCTTTTTGAAGTCTTGCCTGACCTGTTTCAGCATTTGGTCTACCTCATTAATGTGGCACTCCTAATATCTTAGAACTTTTTCCCTACTGTGCTGGGCTCCTTGAGAACTGTTTGTTTCTGTGTCCCCTAATCTATTTGGAAATATAGTACAGAAAAGGGATTATAAGCATGTCCAGCTCTTTAGCAAAAACTTGTGTCATTGAAGTCTCTAGAACTCCCTGAAAGTACACTTCTGCCTGTACTCTCTTGATAGTCAATAACTTCAAATGTAACACTGAATCCTGTGTTTTAGGAAAGAAGGCAGGGCCACCTGGGCCCAATGGCCCCCCAGGACCTCCAGGACCTCCAGGACCCCAGGGACCGCCAGGGATTCCAGGAATTCCTGGGATTCCAGGAACAACTGTTATGGGACCACCTGGCCCTCCTGGCCCTCCTGGTCCTCAAGGACCCCCTGGCCTCCAAGGACCTTCTGGTGAGTTCTTCTGTCTCCCACCCCTTAGAAAACTTGTCAGTACTTTTATAGAGTAGGAACAGGCAATCTTCAGGGAAGTTTCAAACAGTGGCAATGTACAGAAAGAAATCCCTAGTCCAGTGTAGAGGTAGGAACTGAACAAGCTCTGATGGGGTCTGGCCTGCTCTAAGTCTTGTTGAGTTCAAGCTGTGCCAGACAGGCCATCTGTTCTTGCCCCACGCCAATCCTTCCATCACATTCCATCTTTGGCTCTGGTTCTCCATATAGTTAGCCAATAAGATCATATGAGCCAAAAACGGAGGTATGAAAAAGAGGTCCCAGCCATTCACTGGAGTTCCTGTAGTTATAGATTTGGCTTACTCTGATTTCCAGCATAGAGTACCATGTGACATTTGCATGGAAATAGTTTGTGGGAGGAATGTTGGGGACTGGACAAAATGGCAACCCTATTATAGTTTCTTCCCATGTACTTTGAGCCTCCTTTCCTATTGGTGTAGTCAAATAGCCCCTTCTAGTCGAGTGGTTAGAAATTTATGAATCACTCAAGCTGTGTCTAACAAAACCAGACACCAAGACATCCCTGTCCCTAAGCCAAATGCTTCTCACACTAGACCCTTAAATAATCATGCTGCTCATTCAAATGCCATTCCATCCCTTTGCATCTTTCTCCTGGAGCCCAGCAGGGCATGCAACAGGTATAGCTGCAGATCCCAACCTGCCTAATTAGACTTGACAGGAGGAAGACTGCCTGAACTCATGCTACTCGTTACATTTTTCTCCAGCTCCCCTCCTGTATCTTGAGGTTTTCTCTTAAACCTGATTTCCCCAGGTTTAAGAATTCAGCAGCAGGATTCAGATTATTTTACTTGTAATTCAAACAGGCTCAGCAGTGTTACCATGGCCACGAGAGATAAAAGTTTTTTTTTTAAATCCAATCATTCCACAAATATTAATTGAACAATTTCTGTGTACAAAGAGATATATTGCTAAGTGGTCCCTGTTCTCATAGAGTTTATTTCCTAGAGTCAAAGAGACACTTAAAGAAACGAGATCTTTATAAATGACAGTGGCCCTTGTGAAATCAGTAAAAAGAGAACAAAGAACTAGAATAGCAAGTGCCATTGTCTTGAGGACATACAGTGACACACACAGTCTCTCTTTCCTCTCCTTTGGGTGCTCAATAGGGCTTGCCTTGGGCCAATATTGGCCAGAGGCCAACTTCCCTGCTGGAATCTAGACCCTCTGAAGATGAAGGTCTGTCCCGACAGGAATGGGAAGGAGGGGATGTTCTCTCCCATTGTTCTCTCCCATGTTGTACTGTGACTTCTTCCAGCTGTAAGACCTAGAGAAGGAAATTCCTACATGGCTGGCTGTGGAATCGAGGCTATGAAGCCCTGGCTGCTGAAATGGGAAAGGGAAGTAGAAAAGAGTACAGCGCTCTGACTATCCCATTCTATTTTGCAGGTGCCGCTGATAAAACTGGAACTCGGGAAAACCAGGTTGGCTGGAGATTATTGTCTTCCAGGGGAGGAGGGATGGCCTCAAGCTTAAGGGCACCTTGAAGTCCTCTGCCTATGAAATTCCCAGAGGCTTTATTTTCTGTCACCCTGGAGGTTCTGAGGTTTTCACTGGCAGTCATTGCCAAGGTCTATGAATTGAAAAGTTTCACCCCAAGGATGTGCTTTTAGCTAAGGGAACAGTCGTGCCTTGACCATTTTACTCATTTCATGAGTGACAGAGGGTCACTACAGCCAGATCCAATAGTCCATAGAAATAACCTGCCTGTCAGGTCTATATACCTAGGCCTCTGACTTCCAAGCCACCCCAGATGCCTGATGGCATTCAAACTGCCTAGAATCTGAAGCTGAGAGTTTGTGTGTCCATGAAAAGCAGCCAACTAGCTGTAGGCTGAGGCCAGCCTGGGCTTCCCCCTTAATGGCCTTATAGGTTTCTTCCTGGTCCTTGAGTTTCCCAATCTGTGTCTTTTGGCAGGTTCTACTACCTAGCCTCATATCGTCCCTTCCTAGCAACTAGCCTCACTACACTTATTTGGCCACAGTGATAAATCTACAGAGTTTCACAGTCCTTATATTTTGTGGGCAATTTTATATTCACTACCTTATTAAACCTTGCCCTGTGAAAGTGGCCAGCAGAGATTTGTATAACTCCCACTTCACAGTTGGGAGAACTAAAGCTCAGAGGCATCACAGTTGGCTGAAGGCCGCATGGTGAAGAAGTGGCAGAACTAGAGTCTTACTATGTTTTAGGAGAAATATAGCTACTAATATCCCAAGACAGAGGAGGAGGGACCAGAACTGGGATACAAAGAGTCTAGAAGCCAGAGGTAAAAACACAGGACTGCAGGACACAGCAAGCAGCCATTACAGTGACTCTCTTCTTCTCATCTTCTCAGCCTGCTGTGGTGCATCTGCAGGGCCAAGGGTCAGCAATTCAAGTCAAAAATGGTAAGAATCAAAGTAGTCTCTCTCCCTACTAAGAGTTTCCCCCTTCCCTCATTCCCAGCCTCCAAATAATCAGCCAGCCTAGCTCCTCCCAAGTCCCTGAATATCCTTGGCATAGAAGGGCATTTCCTACTCCGTCCTGCCCTCTACTGGTTGTCTTAAGTAACTGCTTGTACCAAGACCAGATGCTACACCCAAATTGTGTTTAATTTTGTTTTTGCAGTATAAGGGGGCCAACCCAGGGCCTGAATGCTAACCAAACATACTACCTTTGCACTACATACTCAGCCCCTAGGTTATGTTTAGAATCCACTAATGTGGGATCTGAAAAGAACTTGGGAAACCATCTGCGGAGGCTGACTTGATGGTTATATCAGTCACCATGGAAATATATGTAATTTGATAAACACTTTCATAGTGCAAACTAAGGAAGTTAGAACTATATTAAATAAATTATTTTGTCTGATTGCTCTATACAGAAAATGGCTGGAGAGAGTGCTTCTCCCAGAGAAGGGGACATGTTAGTGTCTAGGAAATAAGAGACATTTGTGTCTATCAAAAGCAAAAACATGTTAGTGGGACTTAGAAAAGCTAGTTTGATGTTATACCTTCATTTATGAGATAGGGAGACAGAGTCCCAAAAGAGACTAGAAATACCAAAGTAAACCATACTGCCTTATGTTTGCATGGTACTTTAGAATTCCCAAATGGTTTGTCTTTTTATTTAACCTTCACAACCACCCTATGAGGTAGGTATTGCAATGCTCCTTTTTGTTTTTACAGCCACAGAAACTAAAGCTCAGAGAATTTAATTTAACTAGCCCAAGATTTTGTAGTTAAGTTAGGAGCTGAGATTCAAAAGCATATCTTTCTAGCTCTCAGCACTGTGCTATGCTCTTCAGTGATGCGTGTGTGCACTCCACTGAGTGATTAGGTTCATTTTCTTCCCCCAAAGAGACATGAACATTCATTAAAGAAACAGCTCTTTGAAATAATGTCCAGTCTCCAGGGTGCCCAAAGCCTAAAATGCATGAACCCCCAGGAGTCTTGGAAAGCAGCAAGCCAGCCAACATACCAGCTACTTACAGAACTTGGAGTGAAAGGGAGGGGCTATGGGCAGAAACAGTAAATGAAGGTTACAAAACCTCTACTTGGGGACAGCTTCTAAGAGTACAGACAGTCCTGAAGTGTCTGTGCTGAGTTCCTCTCATCATTGGAGTTAGCTACTCCCTTGACTGTCACTTGAAAACCTAGTCTAATAGCCTCCCAAGTACACATAGGAGTAGAGGAAGAGGAAAACACTAGCAGCCCTGTAGGAGGCCAAGCACTGTGGGACCCAGGGTCCTGGGTGGGTCATAATCACTATCCTTCCTGGAAGAACGTGGTCAGACAGGAAATAGATTTGTTTGGGTATCTAAGTGGTGGCCTTAGTGATCATTCTATGCAAAAGCTGTTCATTTTGCTCCCACTACCATAACAGAGTGAGATAATTTCCAGTCCCTGCGAGCAAATTCCCAGTAGTAGTTTCTGCTGATCTGCAGACATGAGGAGCGAGGCCACAGTGAGAGGACACTAGGCAGAGCAGTTCAGAGAAGTACTGGAGTCAGGACTCAGATGGCCTTCTTTTCCACCATGTATCAGAGAGGTAGACCTTCTGAGACTGGCCAAGAATGGATGTTTAAAACATAATCTTTTTGTGTGAAGAACAAATGGCTGAGAAAAAAAATGCCTCTGTGAACTTAGTTTACCTCTTCTTATGGTAAGAAGAAACAGCTTTCTATCTGCAAGATGGGAGGAGAAATAGTTCTCCATCGTCTCATGCTTGTGTCTTCAACTGAATTAAGGATATGAAACAAATACTTTGCCAAGGGTGCCTCAACTCCTAGGCACATTCAGTCTACCGAAACCTGGCAGGCTATCCCCCAGTATTGTGAAGCTCACCCTCTTCGGGGCCTGGTTACTGGCGGTCACTATCCCCAGCTGCCTTGGAGTCTGAGTGTGATCACCCCTGATACTGAATTACCACCATCTAGTTCTCCAGACAGATGGATTGTTTGATTAACTGGTTTCCTGGGGCCCTCGGGAGGCTTCCCAGAAAAGAGTGGGTGTGGAGGAGCCATAGAAAAGAATCTATTAAGAAAAGACAAAAACACAGGAGCCTCTGAGACAAGAGAGGAATTCGGGTGATATTGCTAGCAAAGTGAAATTGAATACTAAGACTTAGC
This sequence comes from Rhabdomys pumilio, assembly GCA_030674055.1. Classification (NCBI taxonomy): domain Eukaryota; kingdom Metazoa; phylum Chordata; class Mammalia; order Rodentia; family Muridae; genus Rhabdomys; species Rhabdomys pumilio. Next base: position 69,602,516 of record JANHMN010000005.1, on the reverse strand, counting down.
CTGCCACTCAGTGTCTGGATTTTGCCTGTGCAATCACCATAACAACAACAAAAAAAATATGGCCATGTGCCTACTCTCCCCTTTCACCATCTCCACCTCAGATTCCAGCTACAAGGTAAAGAGCCTTATTGATGGAATGGTCAAGAATTCAAGGACAAAGACTGATATGCAGATCCATAGGCCCCCTGGGGGCAAGCCTAGAAGTCACTTTACAAACAACACACCTTTCCTGCTTTCAAATGTTCTTTTAAAATCTTGGCCCTTGAAACTTTTGTGGTCATTGGAGTTAGATAGGGTTGGTGGGGAAGGGGGGTTATTGCTTGGTATTTATTTCTGTTGCCCAGATTATTTTGACATGTACTGAGTGACTGCCCTTCTCTCATACTGAGATCTTTCAGGTGGAGTGCTCAATGACTGGTCTCGCATCACTATGAACCCCAAGGTGTTTAAGCTACATCCCCGCAGCGGGGAGCTGGAGGTACTGGTGGACGGCACCTACTTCATCTATAGTCAGGTAGAAGTGAGTACGGTCTTAGGCCTAACTCTTCTTATATCCAGGGTGCAGGCCACCTAGGGGCACTGTGAAGCAAGCCAAAAGCATCCAATGGCTAACTTCCTGCAGTGCTGGGGAAAGGGGTGGCAGATTTCACACTGGGAGGGAGTTGAAGGGAGGAAAGACCAAGGAACCCATTTCATTTCCCCCCCTAGAAAAAAGTATCATTGAAAAACTGTAACGAGGCCTCTCCCACACCCTGCTCTCTGATCCCCTCTTACAGGGCCCCAGGCCCTCATTTCCCCTCTGAGTTGTTTGGTTCCACAGATGGACCTGACCTTGCTCTAAGGTTTTAAGACTAAGTTCCAGAGCTGCGGAAACCCCTCCCCACAACACTGCTAGCGTGGGCGTGATAATGAACAGTGCTCCTGTGAACCTTCTCTCTACCTCAAGAAGATTTCTGACTCTTTCCTTCCTCTTTCTCCCATGTGTTTCTGTCTGTTTCTGTTGTTGTCACCTCCTTCTTGCTGTCATTCTCCCAGACCTTTCTCCCCTCCACTTTTGTCTTTCTCCTGCCCTGGGCCCATTCCCCACAGGTCTGCCAGTGGCCATTCATTTCCATCCCTCATTGCGTGCCTCCATCCGGGCTCTCAAAGCTACAAGTACATAGGCCTTGAGGCCAGGGTTTTCAGGAGTTAGGCAGCAAGCAGGCAGATGAACAGAAAGACTATGGAACTGACAAATGGCTCTCAAGAAAAAGTGACTAGAGAAGTTGGGTTAACCAGTACCCGTCTGGCACACAGAGGGTTCTTTCATTGCTTGGTCCTGAGCCAAGAGATGATGTGCCATTTAAATATACTGCTTCCTATCAAAGAACCTGTGGAGTCACTTTTATGCAGTGATTTAAGGCATCAAATGAAGGACAGTTACCATTCCTATGGGTCACGTGGGCATAACCCCAATATCCTGTGGACTAAATTCCATTTAGTAGTGGGAAGAAGTCAGAGCTGAGGGTGGGATGTACTGGCAGAAGGTAACGAAGAATGGAGATTAAATGTCTGGACTCAGGAGAGCATTAGGAGTGAGTGAGCCACAGGAGCTAAGAAAGTCTCAATGAGGCCAGGCCTCATACTTCCTCCTGGCCACAGAATAAAGTTAGGCACCTAGGATTCACATCCATTGTCTCATTTGTATAGGCCAGCACCCCATCTCTCACGATCTGCTTCTTCATTCAGCAAGAGAGAGGGCCAAGCTGTGCTGAGTCAGGGAGAGGCCTGCAGGACAGAGGACTACACCATAAGCTTAGGAAGCTCCTGTTCACAGCCTGGAGAAATGGGAAGTCAGTACTTCGACCTCCCTGGGGCACCAGAGATTTCTAAGTGTGTTCCTAAGCTGTCTTTAGTGTGGGGAAGTTGGTGTATCCGGAGCATTGATTAAGCACCTAAGGAGAGTGCAGCACTGCTTCGTGCCAGGGTTATGGAGTGGAGCCAGGGAAATGGCACAGAAGGCTGTTCTCAGCCTTAGGCAGTGTTTAAGAAAGGTTCGCTCAGCCCTCTGAACTCGTGGAGTAGGGGAAGGGCAGTGTGATCCTGTCACCCTGCTGTTCCTGCTAACCAACAGGCACACTTTCAGGTGGCACTGCCCCTGCACAGGGTATACTGGCAGCTCATCTGAGGAGGTCTTATCTGCTCACCAGGGGAGGGCCCCACCCTCTTTTTCCTCTCTCCCCCAATCCCTTCTCGTTGCCTCTCACCCAGGTGTACTACATCAACTTCACTGACTTTGCCAGCTACGAGGTGGTGGTGGACGAGAAGCCCTTCCTGCAGTGCACCCGCAGCATCGAGACAGGGAAGACCAACTACAACACTTGCTATACTGCAGGCGTGTGCCTCCTCAAGGCCAGGCAGAAAATTGCTGTGAAGATGGTGCACGCTGACATCTCTATCAATATGAGCAAGCACACCACCTTCTTTGGTGCCATCAGGCTGGGCGAAGCCCCTGCATCCTAGATTCTCCCATTCCACCCTGGCCCATGCCCCTGCCCCAGGTTTGGGAGCCAGGACTCCCAGAACCTCTAAGTGCTGCTGTGTGTGGAATGAGGTATACTGGCATTGCAGCCACAGAGAGAAATGCCCCGTGCTATTTATTCCCCAGTGACTCCAGGATGACAAGGCCTACATGATTTCCCAGAATGACCTTGAGTTGCCAGGACAGTTGATGGAGCCCCAGGATTTTCAAGAAGCAGAACCTTCTTAGGCTCCCTGCTGACTGGCTTATGGTGACTCCTCAATCCCTAGGTCCCTCGTCAGATGTGTCAGTTGTTGCACTAAAATGAGGATGCAAGTCAGTAGGCCACAGAAAGCAAAGGTGCACTCCAGATTCTAGGGGTGATGGGGGGCTGCTTCGCTCCTGGCTGGGGGTGGCATTAAGTTGCAACTTAAGGAGAGGATCAGGTCAGAAGAAGGCAAGTCCTTGTGGTAAAGACCTGGGCAATAACCTGCCAAGTAAGTATCCTTGGCAGAAGAGGCATTCTTGTTGGATTGCACTATAACCCACTAGAGGATCAAAGAAAACTTCCCACTCAGGCCGAGAGGTATTCTGTGGCAGCTTGCTGGACTCCAGAGCGGGGAACTTTGCTTTTCCTTGGAATTATTGCAGGAATGGCCACAAGCCTGCCTATGTAAGAAGCTGAATCTATATTCAGGGCCATGCATGTTTCACTGTGTTTACAGCCATGTTCTGCTCTCAGAAAACTACCTGGAGTCTTCCCACCTGTCACCCTCCCCAGACTGACTAGAATTTATATCTTCTTTCTCCACAGTGCCTACCTCTGATTGAGACAGGTGCTTCACGGTGTGTTCTTTAAATTACCCGGGCACAAAGGATTTTCCATTGATTAAGCAGTACAATTATTACTCATCTAGTTCTAATCAAAGTGTGTCTGGGAACAGATGGTTAAACTGGATAACCTCCAAAAATCCCTTAGAGTTTGAATATAGGTGTCGCTCAACAGTTGCCTGCCACAATAGATGTCAGAATTCCTAAACCCTAGATTCCCTTGGGCATCAGCAAAGCATGGCTTTTCTAACTTTCCCAGAGACGGGGGAAAGTGGGGATAGAACAAGAAATGCTGTCCATGTTTGTTAAAACCCAAGGTCTTATCTGAAAGAATAGCATGTGATAGCCAACTAGCCCAGTCTTTCTGTGCCACTCTCCTAGAGCCAAGCTCAAGAGAAACCATCTGTCTGGCTATTGGGCAGGGCTCTGACACCTACTTCAGATCCAAAGGCACCTCCACCAATTTTTCTGCATGGTCATATGCTAGATTCATGAGCCTTCTTTCCAATTGCCTAGCTTTAAGGTACCAGGCATAGCCCAAAGCTGGAAGGATCAACCTTCCCTAGCCTGTTTCTTTTGCTCCTGAAGTGTATTTCTTTTTGAAGAGATGGGGAATACATCCCTGAAATTCATCAAGAATATCAGGTACTGATTTTTCAGCTGTACCTCCATTTCCAAGTTGAAGGACCGCATTCCTTGATCCTTCAAGGGTCAGGACAAGAAGTGGTAGGCCAAGGCACCTTTATCTAATGCTAATGACAGCCTTACAACCAGGAATGAGGTCAATTTTAGACATGCATCTGATCCTAGAGGCCTTGAACAATCAGCAGTGGTAGCAAGAACTAACAGACCCTCTTCTTAGTGTTTGAAGGTTGCTTCCTCTTAATTTCCTTTAAAGAAGATGGGGCAATACCACAGTTACCATTGTTATAGGTAAGGCTAGAAGAGAAAGTGCATTCACTAAGCACTCACCCATAAGTCACACAAACCTTAGCTTTTAGTGAGGTCTCACTCCCAAGCTAGTCTCTTACCACACAGAGCACTGGGTGGAATTCAGGTCCAGAGAGAAAAATTAGAAGTGATCACTTGGAACTGACATCATTGTGGAGTCCTAGGGAGAAACCTAGCACTGCTCAATTTTCATTGCTATGGTACTGCCTATTCTCTTGGCTGCCATTGGCTCTGTGAAAGAAGTCTTGGGTGTTTTCTAACCCTGAGTTGAGCTCTGGGACTCATAGAACTGGTAGCCTTCATGACCTTTCACCCATCGGATAAAAGCAGCAGCTATCACACAAGCAGCTGCTATGTGGGGCAAGGTCTTCTGTCTTCCATTCCTGACCCTAGATACTAGTTCTGGGAGCCAGTCTGCTTCCTGGGGTTAAGTGTGACCCTTTCTCTCCTCCTGACATATTACAAAGACCTTAATGTTGCCAGAACTTCTTCCTCATGTTGGTGATGTTGAGAGGTTGCCCTCTCAAGGATGGAGGGAAAAGCTAAGAGGACCATTCTAAAGCCAGATGGCTGTGGGGAAATAGAGGAAGTTGCCTAACTGTGTCCCTGCAGGACATGACAAACCCCATCATATGCTCTGTGCATGGAGATCATAGGAGAAGCAGACTTCTCTACCCTTTCTTCATTCTGAACCCTCTCAAGGAGCCCCAGATGAAGAGGGCTGGGGGAAGGAAATGGAGAGTGTGGAGCCCACTGTGCTGTGGTCACTGGCAAAGTAATGATGCATTTACTGATAGGAGAATAGGGATATAGATTTACAGTTTGGAATTGTTGTGGTATAAAGTTATCCCAAGGTTAGCATAGAGAATGGGATGGGGACATGTTTGTGTAAGCAGATGACATGTTAGAAGGAAAATTGCATGGCAGGAGCCTCCACCAGCTGTTTGAGCTTCAAAAGCCAAGCTGGCACAAAATTGTACCTGCTGGATGTTATTTGGCTACTGGCTCCCTAGAAGATGTATCATTTGCCTTAGTTGCCCCTTTATCCATCCTGAGCCTAATCTCTGCAGCTTAGTAAAAAAAAAGGCTAAGGACCCTAAAGACAAACAAGGGCTTTGGTCCTCCTGTGAGTGCTTGCATTTTATGTGTCTTCTAGTGGATGCAAACAGATATAGAGAAATCTTTGACCTAGAAAGGCTTTTAGAGGGAATACAGCCCAACCTACATCCCATCCTGTTACTCATATGCAATTGATGTCCAGAGAGGGAAACTGGCCCACCTAGGACAGTGTGCAGGCAGGCCCCCACCTCCAGATTGAGCAGTAGGAGGCAGAGCAGCCTGTCCCATGAGGGCCGCCTCTTTCATACACCCACAGACTCAAAGCTAGAAGTTTTTATCTCCCTTCAGGAGCCTGGCGCGGCAGGGAATGTGGCTACAGTCTCCATCAGAACTTGCCTCCCCACACACAGTCCCCCAAGATATTTGCACACCTCCTGCCTCTGGACGAGAAGCTCTAAGGCTCGAGCCAGACAGTTTTTAGTCCTCCCTAGTGAGGCCTGAGGTCCCACCCTTGCCTATGCTCTCCCTGGGCCATGCCTACTACAGAACCTGATTTGTTTTCTTCATTCATTTCAGGGCTCTCTCCAGGAGAGGGTGAGGTGTGTCATTTCTTTATTCAAAAAGCTTCCAGCTGATGAGGATAAGGGGAGAATGGCCTGGAGCAGGCCCAATGCTGCTTTGGGGAATCAGCATCCTGTGTGAGATACTGTGTATATAAACTATATATATATATAATGTATATAAACAGGGATGTAAGTTTGTGTAAATTAATGGTTTATTCTTTGCAAATAAAGTGCTCCCCTCACCATCCTTGAAATCATCTTGAGCTCTTCCCACATGACACATGCTTCTTCATAAATGATGCCACCACAGATTTGGTGAGAGCACCAGAAAGAAACTGGTCCAAAAGTCCTATCAGTTTATCCCACGTGTTCTCTCTGCACTAAACTACATACCTCCACCCTATTCACCTTTAGCTCTTCTAGAACCATAAGTCTCAGGGGCTGGATGTGTTGCCAGAAGGCATGTTGTTACAGGACAAGAACACACAGCATGGGACTGCTTTCACCTTGAGTGTGGAATCTATAGCACTCCAAGCCTCCCCCAAAACAGCTTGGAGACATCCAACCTTAAACTCCTCAATTAATATACAAATTGACTCATTTGCAGACAAAACAAATGCTCAAAGATGTTAAGTAGCTCCCCCAAGACCACTCAATAGTAAGTCTCTCAGCCTGGCTTGTTCCCTGATACTGTGCCATGCTGCCTCTACTGCCTGAGCCTATGCTGTTTGCTGGGAGGTATTCTAAGGAAGGAGATCACAAGAATAGCAGCCAGTAAGTAATGAGTATCTCAGAATAATTATGGGAACTTTTCACAATCCCAGCAACTTTGGCCAATTATGGAAAATATGACCCTCAAGTAATGTGAATGAGCCCACAGTGGCCAGATAAGCCCAATGGCTTGGATACTGGTACCCAGGTTGGTCCTCTCGCTGATTTGGAGAGAGTGTTTCAGTCATAAAAGCCTGGAAAACTTAAGAACATCTTTGGATGCCACTCAGTGGTAGATCATATCTTCAGTATGAGACCCTGGGTTTTATGCCCAGCACCCTCAAATAATAATAATAATAATAATAATAATAATAATAATAATACCACCTTATACCTTATGGAAGCTCAAGGAAAGTAGAACCTCTGACACAAGAAACAGCACGGGCAGAAAACAGCATGAGACCACGCCTTTTGCCATACCATATACAAATCACATGAGATAGGCATTCAGGACAGAGGGAGAGTGTCACACTGTAGCAACTACACAGGATGTCTTAAACCAACTTGGTAAACTTGATGTGGGTAAAGAATTGGACCAGATGACATCAATCCAAGAGGCCCTATGCACCGAATTGTGTAATATATGATTGCAACAACCATTGAGCTAAGAGTATGAGAGACTTGCCACTCAGAGACTCAGAAAGCAAGTTTTTCATCAGTACTGGAGGCCAGGTATTCCATTTGATTATCAAAGAGCAGAGTTAGAGCAAGCTAGTGCATGCAAGTTTCTGAGGGGAAATTGGGAAATTAGATCTAAACCACTGACCATTGTAGTATGGCTTTAAGAGATGGGTCGTAGGTATGGACAAGGGTCACTAAGGGATATAAAATGGCTTCAACTTTCAACACATCACCTTGTACTTTCTTTTAGAAATTAAGACATCATGAACCTTAGGACATTGTTTTCTTAGGGACGATAAATGGATTAGCTCGCTAGAGGAGAATAATTTTGTGTCACTCTCCAGTTTGTCATGTTTAGTCACATGTAGTAGTAGCATTTAAACTTGACAGAAACTTTTGAGGTAAGCAAGAGAAGGATTGTTAGTCCCATTTTACAGTTGAAGAAACAGGATAAGAGGTGCTGGACTGCCCCTAAAAACATGCTACTGACTGAACCCAATGTCCCCTGGCTCTTGAGATACCCAGTCCTATAAGAGTCTTGAAGCCAGGACAGTGACAGACACACACAAGGTCTTAGAGCCCTCCAAACAGACTCCAAACAGCTGGAGCACACAGTACCAGAGATGGGCTGTTTATTCTATCCACAGGTTTCCTTGCTGCTAATGCTTTCATGAACCTCCAGTGATTTCAGTGGACCTCTGCCTAGGGTCTTCTCTGTCTCAGGGGGAAAGGACAAAAACTAAGAAAAAGAGATGGAGGTGAAAAATGATGGGCACAGAAACCAACCACATGGACACACACCCCCGCCTCCCTCCAGTGAGAACTGGTCAAGTCAGACGTGAAGCTCCACAGGTAACTTTGGCCTGTTGTCATCGGTTCCACACCATCCGGTCAAGGGAATGTCTTTCAAACTATCACCAGCTCCTGGGTCTCTGAGATGCCAAACTTGGTCTTATGCTGATCAAACAATTTACGTAGGGCATCAATATAGAGTGTGTGGTATTTGGCCACAGTCTCCTGGCTCGGATTCTCAATCTTGGGCAATGGTAGAGGTTCCCCAACTGCCAAATGGAATGGAAAAGGAAAGGGGAAATGGAAAAACATCAGAATAGCTTGCTCCTAGGGACAGCCTGGAGCCCAGCTGACCCTGACCTTCTCTGGCTCAGCATTTCCTAGACAGCCTCCCTGCCTCCAACCACAGTTGAAGCTGAGGCTCAGCCACAGAAATGGATCCTAGAACTTAAACTAAGCCTTCTAATACAAGGACCCACTCACCAACAGTGGTTACTGGTTGAGAATAGGGCAGAAGGCCCTGGGAGTTCTTGGTGAAGCCACGGCCATAGAAAGCACAGGGGTAGACGTGTACCATCTTCTGGAACCACTTCTGGAATCGATTGGCAAAGCCCCCAGGAGCAAAAGTGTGCTGTTTGTAGAGGTCTGTCTCTCCAAAGGCATAAGCAGGAATTAGAGATACCCTGCAGAAGAAGGCAGGTTAGCACCAGCTTCACCTGGGTTCACTTACAGGCTCCCTAGACCTCAAATCCATCTGTATCAGAGTCCCAGCTAACTATGGTGCCCCATAGCCTAGACTAGACTGCCTTTAGAGACAAAGCAGCAGCTTTCACAAGGAAGCAAGCACAGTGCATTTCATATGCTTTCTTCCCTTTAGGCCACATGGTAAAAAGTTTGACTTTCTCTGCCCTAAGGTGCAACTCCAGTCCTTTTGTAGAGAAACTAGCTTGAATGAGAGGCTAGTGCGAGGCCTCCAGGACAGCACCCTGCACAGCTCTGTTGCAGCCCATAGGTAGCTTTTCCCCTTTGTACTTTTCTTTATTTTAAACTGACAAAATTGAATACAATTTGTACACAGAAAGCTGGAGAGAGTTCAGTTGGTAAAGTGGTTTCTATGCAGGCATGAGGAGCTGAGTTTAATACCCAGAACCCACATTAAAAAAAAAGCCAAGTATGGCAACATGCTTGTAATCCAAGTAATAAGAAAGTAGAGATGGGTGTATCTTTTAAGGCTTGTTAGCTCAGTCTACTCTACCATGTAAATTCCAGGCTAGTGTCCTGTCTCAAAATAAAAAGTGAACACACACACACACATACATGCACGCACGCTCGCGCATGCACATACTGCATGTATTTTTATGGTGGTTCTATTTAATAACAATTGTTTGCATATTTCTTTTTTCTCTTTAAATACCACTTCCTCAAACCCCAGTTTTCTCCCCTGCTGAACAGCCTCTCCACTCCATCCCACCCCATGTCCTTGCAGCTATCCTTACCCATGTCGAAGGGCTGTGCGCACAAAGCCTTGCCGCTTCTTCAAGAACAGGGTGGATGAGCCTGGCGTGCTGTATTTGCACTCAGCCAGGCCACCAACCACCACAACAAGCATGTTGCCTGTGCCCTTCTGGGTAAGCAGAAAGTCCATGGAGGATTGACTCACAGAACAGGACCCTGGTGTGCAGAAAAAGCCAGAGGTCATTGGTTATTTACCAATCCTTGTAAACTATCCCTCCCCTCTTCCCTGAATACAAGGAGCATTTTCTCCAGCCTGTAGTTTGGGGAAGCTGGTTAGCACCTGAGACAATCTCAGATTTGACCTTGCTCTCACACATCCCCTGGTTCTCCTTATGGTAGCCCTCTGTGTGGCTTTATCCCCTATGAGCCACTCACCTGTAGACATTATATAATCTCTGAGGAAAGGCGTCCAGAAAAAGGCTCCTAGTGTGAGCATATAAGGAGTGATACCAGGAAAGGTCTTGGAAAAGCCTGTTGTGTCGGTGGCAAAGTGACCAAAACACGAATGGGCCATGATCCCATGAGGATGGCAGGCAAGGATATAGTTGTGGTTGGGTGAAATATCTGTTGTCTTCACAATCTGTAGAGGAAAGTGGAGCCAAGAGAACTGGAGACAGAGAAAAAGACTTCTCTTTTGGCCAGAGAAATGGAAGAGAAAGGACTGTGAATTCCAGCAATTCAGGCTGGGCAGCTATGTGCATGTTCAGAAGTCATTGGTTTCCTGAGCCCCCATGTGGCTGCACCCTGTAGCCTGATTCTGACCCAAATGCCCACTCAGTGAGCCATTCAGATCTGTGTAGCTTACCTTGAGTGGGAAATAATTGCTGTAGTGTTTCCACAGACACCACTTCCTCACACAGGTGAACCTGCGGCCACCTGAAAGCACAGGAAAGCTCTGTCCACCCCTATTCTCCCTTTCTGGGCCCCTTTGGGGCTACCATGGGGTCCTCTCACTTTCTTCCTTTGCCCATTCTCCTACATGGAAATTAGAATAGGCATATCAAGACCAACCTAGAATAGGACCAGCCTCTGCTTCATTATCCAAACCCAACCCTATCTTCCTCTTACCAATGCCAGTACCAAGACCTTAAAAGAACCCCTTCCCTCAGCTTTCCTAGCCCAGAGAAGGATAGGCTGAAAGACTGCCTGAAAATTAGCCAGAGCCTCTCAGGATTAGGAGAGGAGCAGGGGATTATGTGGCAGTACATCCCAGTGGGCCCTTACCTCGCTCAGGGGTCTTCCAGTCAAAAGCCAGCCAGATGAGCATCAACACAGTGAGAGACCAATACGATGTGAACACCACCAAATAGAGGTTGACGAGGATCACAGTGATGACTAGAGGGAACCCAGCCCAAAGTCAATGAATTATAAACAGTCCCTCACATTAAAAGTCCCCCTGCTGAGTTTCGTCCACCTCAAGGTCACATCCACTCTGGCCTAGGCCTATTCAACAGTCACTTCCCCACCAAGTGTGTTCCTCATAGCTAAGCTTCAAACAACAACAAGGCCTCCCACTCCCAGAACTTGTCTCAGAACTGTGCTAGGCTCTGTATGTAGTGTGTGTAAGTGGGGGAGAAGCCACTAATAGCCACTGGGCATTTGAAGTCTTAGAGAAGTTTTTCTCCAACTTATATTTTCTTCTCAACATCAGCCCTGTAAGTCAGTAGTTCTCAACCTGTGGGTTGTGAACCCTATGGGATCCAAGGACCCTTTCACAGGGGTCACTTAAGACCATTGGGAAACACAGATATTTCCAGTATAATTCATAACAGTAGCAAAATTGCAGTTATGAAGTAGCAATAAAAATAATGGTATAGTGGGGGGTCACCACAATATGAGGAACTGTATTAAAGGGTTGCAAATTAGCAGTGTCAAGAACCACTCCTGTAAGGTGCCAGAGGAGATGCCAGGGAAAACCAACACCTATCTTCACCAGATTAGAAGTGCACAGATAGGAGCGATGATAAATAAAAGCTGGACTAGAATAAGATAAGGGATTGTGCTTGCTGAAGGAAGACAGAATTCTATATTAGGAAAGAATGACTTCAGAGATATAGGGTGCTACATTCGATTGCAATTATTACTGAAAATGTAAGCAGCTAAGACTAAGATTATGTGGGGAAGTGGGTCAAATTAGAGGTTACAGAAAAACAACCAAACAAAAGTCTATAATAGAGTGAATACATTTTGTCTTGACTTCTTATTGGAGCCTCATGAAAATGATTTAAATATTTTAGGACTATAGGACCACAGGAGAAGAATCAGAAATGTGCCTACAGTAGACGAGAGATTCTGGTAAAACATTTGCTCATGTAAAGTGGATGAAGAGAGAAATAACAAGCATATATATATATATATATATATATATATCCGATCTCTCTAACCACCTGCAAAGGAGATGCCTACATAAAGTTTGCTTGCTTCTTTGGAAAAGTCAGGAAAGACTCAGAATCTGGAGGATCGGGCATTCTAAGAGGCAGGGATGAAGCACAGGCTCAAGCATCAGAAGCCTGGATGAATTCCTGACAAGAAATAAATTAGGACAATAGGTCTTTTTTCCTCTGCTCAGTGGTTAATGGGAGAATTATTCACTGAAAATTTGAACTAAAAAGATTCTGAATTCAGACACATGTGATTTTCAACTTACAACAGTTTAACTTAACAATGTTTTGTACTTTCTCATGGTGGAAAGGCAAAAGGAATCTGGCAGAAACTATATTTTGTTCTTTTCCTGGGCTAGCACTATGTGGTACTGTTGTGTTTCATGGTGGACAGCAGCAAGAAAACACATCCTCCAGTCAGCCACACTACCATGAGGGTCCAGGACAGTGTGCTGTGTTACTAAGCTATCACAGTAGGTTTGTCAAATGTATTGTTTGTTGGTTAGTTTGTTGGTTGGTTTGCTGCTTTGAGACAAAGTCTCATAGTACAGTATGACAGCCCATGCTCGTCTCAACTCATGACAATCCTACTCCTTCAACTTCCAAAGTGTTAGGATTATCCTTATAAGACACTTTGCCGGCTAATGATTCATGGTATTTCAAACTTACTACATTTGGAGAATTTCTGCACTTACATGAGCTACAGCTGATGCAGCAAAATTACTGTGAAAATGAGAGGACATATACAATTTGACATATACAATTTGACATATATATATACAATTTGACATATACAGTCTCAGGTAATTTGTCTCCTATGTCTTTTTGTTTCCTGAATACTACTAGAAAACATGTGTCACCAAAATGAGGGAGAACACATAGAATCCATGGTGGAAATAAAGGTCCAACAAAGAAGGAAAACAAGGAGGGACAGGGCTGAAAACAAGCAAGCAAGGCACCTAGAGTATCGATTTAAAGATGAAAGGTTACCATGTGCGTGAAATGCTTGTGGGTAAGCTAGGAATAAGTAAGATATATCTAGTAAATGAAAAAAATGAGGGAGCTGGAAAGATGGCTCAACAGTTAGAAGCACGTGTTGCCCTTGGAGAGGACCTGGGTTTGGTTCCCAGTACGTACACATCATGGTTCACAACCATCTCTAACTCCAGTTCAAGATGACCCTATAGGCAAGGGCATGATGTACATACATGCATACAGGCAAAACATTCATACAATAAAGTGAAAAATCTTTAAAATTTATTAATTTAAAATTTAAATGAGTCAATTATTTGTTCCAAGAAAAAACAAATCACACAAGAAAATACAATATTGGTACACTATATTTTCTAGTAGTCAGACATTTAACTGAAACTGTGCTATAAGAATTTTGGAAGGGGCCTGATGAAGTGGTGCACACCTCTAATTACAGAGGGAGGTGTAGGGGAGGCAGAGGCAGGCAGATCTCTGTGAGTTGAAGGACAGCCTGGACTACATAGTGAGTTTCAGGACATCCAGGGCTACACAGAAAAACCCTGTCTCCAAAAAGAAGAAAAGGGGTAGGAGGAGGAAGGAAGGAGAAGGGAGAAGAGGAAGAAAGAAGAAGAAAATACAATTTTGGAAGGAAGAGGTAAAAATATCCAATCAATATCATATAGAGCTCAATTCTCATTTCCCACATTTGGAGATCAACAGAGAATGCCTAAAAATAATTACATCACACAATAACAATGTTTAGAAATTCCACATAGTAAACTTCAATATTTAAAAAAAAAACTAACTTGAAAATGACCTCTGCTGGGGAGCAGGGCACTATTATTGGAGCCTCTGGACGTGGGCCACAAAACATTTCTTGGATAATTAGATGTGTGGGTCTAGTCCAGAGGACACCTCATTTCTCTTAGGGTTTGCTCAAACTCATACACAGCTAAAGACATCTCGTAGTGTTTTTCTTTTTCTCACTGACTTTTTAAAAATATTTATTCTCTGATTCCTTGACTGTTTTATAACCTTTCTTCTTCTCCCCATCCCCATCACTACCAGCCTTGTTCAAATCCCACCATTTCTCAATAGCCTGAGAACTCAGTATCACTGCTTCCCTCTCTGGCTCTTTGTAATTGGTTTCCTTCAAAGAGCTACAATAGACTCTCAAACCCACAAGCCTAATGTCATCGTCCCATGTTAAACCCTATTCTGGCTCCTCATTACCTTGCAGAAGACTAAACTCCTCCCAGCAGTTTTCAGTGTTCACTACAACCTCTCAGGACCTGTTCCTCTAATTCTTCCTCCCTTGGTCCCCTTCCTTCAGTAAAAGTATATTAAGCAACAATTCTGAGTTCACTCCCAACTCAATTCATTCCTGTCAGCCCTTCGCATACTCCTGACTCTCAATCACCCTGACTGTGCATTTACTGTTCCCAAGGCACATTCCTTCCTCAGCTGTTCCCTATTTGTCCTTCAAGAATCAACTCAATCTGGATGTGGTGGCACACAACTTCAAACCCAGCACATGGGAGGCAGAGGCAGGTTAGGTAAGCTTGAGGTCAGCCTAGTTTACATAGTGATTCTGGGCCAACTAAAGCTACAGCATGAGACTAGTCTCAAACAAACAACACCCCAGATCTACCTCCTCAAAAAAAAAAAAAAAAAACTAAAATGAACCTAATTGCCAATGAACATACAGAAAGATGCTCAACCTCATTTATAATTGAGAATTGTTTGTGGCTTATTTATCACTTCAATCCACAGTAGCTAGGACTGCATATGGGTTCCGTACGCACTTGTCTTCCTATGCTATGGCAACCCCTGAAGCAACATTTTCCAGTGGACAATTGGCTGTGCCTTTACCAATCTGAACAATAGAGTCCACAGTGACCTGAGCCTCCTACCAACCTGTGAACAAGATGTGAGCATTTGCTTACTTAAGCCACTAGAGGGTCGTCTAGAGTATCCTGACAAATATACCAAAAATAGATCCATTTTTCAAAGAAAGAAGATAAGTAGCTTGCTAACAGCTGTACACATAATAAACAGTAAAGCTGGAGTCTGAAGTTAGACTTCAGAAACTGTTTTCAACACCCGCACTATATGTATATTCCATAGCTATAAGTATATATGTGTGTATATGTATTATATACGCATATATAATGTATACACATATATAATCTCCATTTATGATCACACACACACACTGTTAATACAGATATGTCTGAGGAGTCAGGCTGAAGACTGAATGAGAATTGGTGAAGGAGAAAAGCCAGCCAAAAAGTTCACACTTCCTGAACCTTCAATGGATAATCATTCTCCCCAAATTCAAACTCAGTTCTTTCACCCTGGGGACTTTAGTGTCCTGTGGAAAAAGTTTCCATGATGAAAAGGTGGAAAAATAGTAACAAGCCAAGACCGGGGATAGAAGAACTTGAGAAAAACAATGCAGGTTGGACATCCCTAATCCAAAAAGCTAAAATCCAAAATGTTTCAATAGCCTACAATGTTGGAACACCGGCATGACACTTCTAGCAGAAAACTCAATACTTGACCTCATATGAAAGTCACTGTTAATACAGGTATACTAAAACATTGCATAAAAATTGCCACAGACAGATAAGCAATCTTGGCAATTCCCCGGTATGCCTCGTTATGTGTTTGCAAATGTCCCACCCTATTCCCCCCCCCCCCCGAATCCAAAAATCTGAAACATTTAAACTATTAAACAGAAGCTTTGCAGGTGCCACAAACTCAAATTTCTAAAATCCTACAACCAAAGTCAATACACCCTCTTCACCTAGTTGAAGAAGCCCTGCCTGCACAGGCAAGGTGCTCTCTGCAGTTTCCTGGTACCAGTCACCTCAGATAGTCATCAGCTGGAGGCATGACAGGACAGCTGAGCTTGCAGCCACACAAAGAGCTTGGTCCCTCCTTAAGAGAGGCCTTTGTGAACCTTTTGTACCTTTCGGAAATGTAGAAGGCCTCCTACCTGCCTCCTAGACTCAGTAATAGTAATGTAATTATTATTAAATAAGGCTGTGGCTTATTTATCACTTCAATCCACAGGACTGAATATGGGTTCCGTGTGCACTTGTCTTCCTATGCTATGGCAACCCCTGAAGCTACATTTTCCAGTGGACAATTGGCTGTGCCTTTACCAATCTGAACAATAGAGTCCACAGTGACCTGAGCCTCCTACCAACCTGTTCAGTGCATTTAGTGTGAACAAGAACATAGTCTCACTAGACGGACAGTCTAGTGTACACACCAAGCTCCACACCTAACCTCCCAATCTGCAGTGAGCAGGGGCAAAAGACAAAGAAAGGGACTCTCAGACAAAATGTTAGCCTTGGTGAGCTCAATGACAGTCCAGCTCTTCCACTACCTAGCTGTGTGAGCTTGGGAAGATCACTTCTACTACATAGAATTCACCTCTTCAGTTGTACAATGAGAACTATTAGCCGCATAACGTGATTAGACTAAAGAGGCTATATGTTAGCTAATACTATGTGCATGTTAGTTAGCATTACATGAGTAGCTATCATTATGACTTAAGACTTGCATCAGCTAAAATGAAAAAATACACGTAAAGATGGTTGGGCCAAAAAATATAAATGGTTCTGGTGACTGACTCTACCCCTCTCACTCTGTGTCCTTAGTCTGGTTGTTTGCTGAGGTAAGAAATGCCTACTGTACCATTCATTGGCATGCCACTGTACCAGGCTCATGTTCCCAAGGATTACCTATATTCTTCATTCCCAGAGTACTGACAAGATCACTAAATTCATGCCCTTGACTCCTGTTGGTATTCACATGAACTACTGTTCAACAAGAACTTTTTCCAGGCCCCCTCCTGCAGTGATGGTTAGTTCCAGTATATAGAACACCATGACCAACATATAGATTTTATGAAGGGTCAATAGTATAGATGTCGAAAAATCATGGCTACATGGTTAAATTCCTCTGAGCAGCAGGTTTCCAGAGATCCCTCTGCCAGAAAGTTAACTCATCACAGTTTACTTGATTTCCTGTGGTTACAGCCACATCCCCCTTCTTGGCTTGCTTCAGTGAATTTGCTTGCCATGACTCAGTAACATGGCCTCTGGACCTCATTGCAGACCTCGTGTTGCTCACTAGGCAAACCTAAAGCAAGGCACACACACACACCTGCACAGACACATGCATATTCATGTAGTCATGCACAGATACCACAAATACACCTGTCCAAGTAGGTGGGACCACAGGCCAGAGTAAACAACGGTTCTAGTTTGCCTAGAACAGCACAAAGTTTGAACATTGGGCATCCTACCACCCTAAAACTTTCAATACCAGGTAAGTCCATGTAGTTGGATGCCCCAAGTAGCTTGAAGACTCACCTATAACGAAGGCACTGAGGGCCCACTGGAAAAGAGCAAAGACCTCCATGGCGGTCTTGAGGTCCTTCTTGGTAGGCCAGAACATGATGTCCAGAATCTCAGTAGTTGCAGGTAAATGCTGTTTGGCTGCCCAGCCCTGACTGCTCTGGGGCTTGCCATGTTGTCTCTCCTGGTCTTTCTGCTCTAACTGTGGCATAGTCTCCGCCCCTTGTCCCGCCCTTCCATAAGACTACAGGACCTCCTACCGCCTCTGCTCATCCAGTTTTGTCCAGCTGCCTATCTACCTGCACTTTTACCCACTTGTGCTCAGGCTGAGTTGGGATTGTGACATCCCTTTGCACACCTGTATAGTGGATGAATCCCTGATGGTGGGAAGTGAGTGGGTGAGACAGAGCTAGAGAGAAGCTGCCAAGCCCAGTCTGAAAATAGGGGAGCTGTGGGTAGGAAGAAATCCTGGGCTCAGATAGGAGACACTCAGCCCCTACATCTCTGTAGGTACAACTGTTGATGATCTTGGTAAGAACATAGTTGGAAGGCCTACCAGGTCACAGGCTAGGCCTAGAAACATCTTCAGCCTTCAGGTCATCGCTGAGACATCACACGTCTAACTGTGGGCAGACAGTGGGTGCTGAGCAAAATTCCTATGGGTGATTCAACAAATGTTAGTACATACTATGTTATTCTGTGTTCATAAAATTCTAGAATAGACAAAAGTTGCCTGTCATGAAAGATCAGAGTTCTTGTTGCTTCTGCTCAGAATGACTGAGAAGTGATTTGATGGAAATCGGGGGAGGAACAATAATATTCTCAATATTTTGATAGGATTTTGAGTGGCACATATCAGAAGCAGCTGTTAAAAATGCAGTGAGTAGGGGACTGCAGAGATCACACAATGTTTAGGAGCACTTGTTCTTCTAAAGGACCAAGGTTCAATTCCCAGTACCTACATGGCAGTCCACAACTGTACATAACTTAAGTTCAAGGGGAGTCAACACCCTTTTTTTTTTTACCTTCTTGGGCACCAGGCTTTCAGATAGTACACAGACATACATGTGACCAAAACACTCATGAGCATAAAAATGAGTAAATATTTTTTAAAAATACCATGACTCGTGCTGATGAGATAGTTCAGCTTACCAAGCCTGACAAGCAGATATCCATCCCTGGGACCCATGTGATAGACAAAACTGGCTCCTTTAAGTGGTCCTTTGACTTCCATACATGTGCCTTGGCCCATCTCAACACAATAAATAAAATTGGTCTTTTAAATGAACACCTTTGGGTGAGGGGTTTGAGACAGGGTTTCTCTGTTTACCACCAGCTGTCCTGAAGCTTGCTCTGTAGACCAGCCTCAAACTCACAGAGATCTGCCTGTCTTCGCGGCCACAAGAGTAGTCTCTTTAAATGCAATACATATGTTTACATTTTCTGCATTTTACCACATGTAAATTTTACCTAAAAAAATAGCAAATATTGAACTTGTATCAATGCTGGTATGCTTGGTGTAAAGAATATGATGTTTGCAATTTATTTTCAATGTATGTCAAGTGTATCTATGTGTAGACAGAGGAATATATTGAAGGACTAGTAGATGCCATATAAAATAGATCAAAATCTTGTTTGCATGGTTCTTTGAAGTGTTCTATAGGTTCAGCTTTTTATAATTGAATTTTGTTTTTTTACTAAAAAGTTCCTTTGAAGTCATAGTAAAAATTAAATTTAAAATCTGACTTCTCTTGCATCACTTACATGTGAGTATATGTGTTATAAAGTAGATATGCATGTAGTTGCCAACATGTTGGCTGCAGTTCCCTGTAAGTGGGTGATATCTCCAAGAGTAGATGCAGTGAAGATTCGGTAAAGATGTGAACATGGATGCATCTCTGTCCAGCCATGCCTGTGCTAAATATAAGGTCCAGGAAACAGTGAGTGAAGAGAAGGCCTTCTTCGGGCAATATAATTATTGATCGTGTGGTATGTGCCAGGCGCAGTTCTACACAGGTGGGCTGTATTCAGGGAAGAAAATAAGCCAAAACAAATTAATGCTCTTATGAAGTTTACATTCTGGGAGGGAAGATAGATGATTGGAATTAATTACCTAATTAGGGTATAAGGTAATATAAGTTAGAGCAGAGAAGGAAAGATACCAACTGCTGAGTTTTCACAGACTGAGAAGGACTTGGGTAGGAAGAGCAGGATTTGTGGTTTCAAAATGTGTGTTGTGGCAGGCCAGGCTGTGAAGGTAGCACTTGAGCACAGGTTTGAAAGGGATGAGGAAGCAAGTCATGTAGCTAATGAACCAAGCAGAGGGACCAGTCAGCACCTAGCCTTTGAAATATGTGCTTGGCAGGTTTCCAAGCGCATCAAGAAGACAAATCCATCTTAGAAACTGAAAACCTAAGGTTGGTGAGATTGGTAGGCCTCACACTGTGAAAGGCCTTGTTAGACATGGTATGAACTTAGCTTTTCATCCTGACCAAAATGGAGAATTACTAAAGGGTTCTGAGCAATAAAAGAAGACTGAATTATATTTTTGAAGGGGTAAGAAAGAAACAGAGGATCTTTGAAGGGCTATTTCAACAATCATCTGGGGCACAATGGTGCCACAAGCTAAGTTAGCAATAGTGGAGGTGATGAGACACGCTCAGATCTTAGAGACATGTACTATGATGACTCTCCTAAAACAGAGGTCTTCGCCACCTTCTCCTTTATGATGTTCAGACACTTCAAGAGGGAGGTTGTACTGCTGAGTACCTGTCATGAGCCTTTCTCTGGTTTCCAGTGATTCTTGCATCTGGTCTTCAGTCATGCAGTTCTGAAGGAAACGCACAGTGGATGGTGAGCACAGTTCACCTGCCTGGCTAGATTGCTGGTTCTGTGAAGGGCTCGAAAGAAAGAGGGATTAAAAAAAAGAAATGAGGTCCAGTCTCCAAAATAGTCTGGAACCAAACACAGGGAGTCTGCCCTTCATATTATTGGTACTGAAGAGGTGCAGTCAACTTCTAAACAGGGAGGGGTAACTTGTCTCAAATGGCAGTGAAGGCAACTTTGGAACAGAGAGTAGCTGTCAGAACCTTGCCACCTCTGTGACTGACAAATAGTTCATCCCCTTCCTCTTTATCACCTACTTACAATACCAGGTCCACTAGTACACAGAGTACATGACTCCTGGTCTAAGTCCCCCTAAGGGCTTCTGGGGACTTGGCCAGCACAGAAAGACCTGTTCTCCCATATCACCTCTTTATCTGACTTATATCATTGTTCAGGGTGGGAGTATATCACATCTGATTAAGATCCAGGCTCCTGTCAGGGATACTTGTTTGATTTTGGTTTTGGTTACATCCTTGAGCTAGGTCTCATTATGTATCCCAGGCTGGCCTCAAACTCACAATCTTTGTGCCTCAGCCTCCAACGTGCTAGGATTATAGACGTGTACCACTACTACTGGTGTGTTTGGGCAACTTTCTGAGACTATTCCTATTTGGGAAACAAAGCTCCATAAACACTGAGAAAGGTGAAGGACAGAATAGGCACAGGAAGGCAAGGAAGAGGCTGGCTCAGGGACCTAGTGTGCTGGTACAACAGAAGAGTCACTATGATGTCCAAGATTCCAACTTTGTCTCAGTGTGCAGTGGCGATTTGGAACACAGGAGGAATGACATTCTATAAGGACACCATTAGTGAGAGGGGCCCATGACAAGCAGGTCCTGTGACAAGTAGTAGAGGAAGCTGCTGGTTTGAGAAGTATGTACTAGCAACCCTGGGTTTCCAGAGACTTGTTCCAGAGGCAACTATAGCAGAGAAGTAAAGGGAATGCTGAATAGAAGATTCTGGACTTGACACACCATCTTGAAACAGAGCACCAAGGTGGATGTGAGTGGCACATGCCTTTCTTTAATCACAGTACTTGGGAAGCAGAGTTACTGGATTTCTATGAGTTGGGGCCAGCCTGATCTACATAGCAAGTTTCCAGGACAGCCAAGGCTACACAGAGAGACCCTGTCTCACATAACAAAACAAAACAAAACAAAACAAAACAAAACAAAACAAAACAAAACAAAACAAAACAAAACAGCAGAGCACTAAGCTGTGTTAATCTGTTAATGTTGGAATTGCGTGAAAGGTTGCATTTGACAAAATGGTTGGAGCTGAGTATTCTGTGATGGCCTCTGGGGATCTAATGGAACAAGGATCTGTACTTCTTCGTTAAGAAGAGGTCATTTCAGTGGTGTGCTGTGACCTAAGTGCTTGGGGACCCAGGACACCACTAGGGGCCAATGCCAAAGGCAGTAAATAGAAACTTGTTGAGAGGAAGAACTGCCTCACGGACCTGAGTAATCACACTTTCCCTTTACCCCTGAGGGAGAGTCCTCATTCCTGTCAAACCCTGTGAAAGTGTGCGTTCAGAACACTTAGTGCACCTGTTCTCCTGACCTGCTTCCTAACCCCCATTCTGCTCTGGAAACTCCCTAGGTGGTCCAGGTCTTACTATTCTCCTAGCCAAGCTGCTAACACAGGCCATGGAAAGAGGTGCTCACTGACATTTATCATAACAACGCCTGTGTGGATGAAGGCTCAGCCTAGGAGGCACTGAAAAAAAAACCTTTTGGTTTCCTCACTTCTAAATAGGAGGTACTGAGCAGTGTCAGATGGCCAGTCAGCTTGTAAACTGTAAACTGTTGTTCACACAGGCTGGTGATGGCACTACCATTAAGAGAAGGAGGGGGAAAATACTGAAGAACATAAAGGAAACTCCAAAGTTAAAGTTAACATATTCCTGTCCCAAAATGACCTTCCTTCTGAGTGGCATTATCTTGTAGGTATTGGACACTAAAGAGCTCACACTCACAGTATGAGCGTTCGGAATATTCTATAAGCTCTGCCTTCCTAGCTGTATAGAAAAGACCATGTGCTCAACACTGGCATATCCATCCTTATCCTAAACTGGAAATGGCCAAGACTTCTTAGGATCTTCCAATCCTTAGTCCCACCCCTTGGATCACTTCTCTGCTCTGTGCTTTCAGATCCCTAGAATGTCTGAGACTGCTGTGTTCATGCTACTGAGGAGACATGGAAAAAAGTTTACTCATTCTAGGTAATGCACCAAAGACAGAACCAAGGAAGCATTCCACCCAAGTCCAACTTGGAGATTTTATTCGGCTTAGAGCTGTGTGGGTCAGGGTTACTTACAGAAGTCTAAGTGACAGTGAAAAAGCTATATCACGTAAAAGATCTATCCCTGCATGGTTGATGACTTCACAGATGCTGCATGGATGAGATCTACCTTCAGTTAACCTACCTCTTACAATCTAGCTCCTACTCAAATCACATAGACTGGGGGCAGGGGGGCAGGAGAGAGTAGTGGGTTCCAGGTAAGGGTTCTTGACCCTCTCACCCCTCCTTCTACTAGGGAGTATAAACAGCCCTATAACCATTACCATAGAGCTAATTATCACTGTATTGTTTATTTCACAGGTATAACTATGTGGCCAAGCATTGCATAGGTCACCACAGTAACCCCTGCTCCTTGATAGTTGATGGCTATGCATGACCAAGAAAACAGCTATTCTCCAATAAAGCCACAGCTTGTCCAGTTAAAATCCACCACTGGAGAGGGCCTGCCCATGGCCTTCATTGACCCCTTACTAGTGAAAGTGTTTTTTCCTGCTCTGGACCGAAGCCCAACCCATACCAGTTCTGCTTTAGGCCTCTGAAACCAGACCAAAACCAAAAGCAGTCCTTTCCTTACATAGTAATTTTCACTTCACCTAGGCATGGTTGCCAAATAAAATACAGGAGACCAGTTAAATTTGGACTTCAGATAAACCATGAGTAGTATTGTTTGAATATATTCTATGCAATATTCTGGATATATTTGCTCTAAAACAACATTGCTTCAGGAAAAAAACTTATTGCATAGGACATACTTATATGAAGACATTGTTCATATGAAATTAAAATTTAATAGAATTCTATACCTTCATTTGCTAAATTTGGCGATGCTATGTATGATTCAGAATCATATGATTGAGGCAAGTCACCCACTAGAAGTCACATTGTGGAAGATCCCACTTAGTGGCTTAGGGAGGTTTGCATATCACATGCAATTTCTCAGCTGCCCCAGAGGTCAGGCCATCCCTTATTCCCTGTTGACCAGAGACTTCACCTGCTCTGGGGGCAGGAGGGTCTTGCATGCCTGGCACCTAGCCCCATACTCCTATACCACTCATCCCTTATAAAGTGGAGGGGGCTTTTAGGTATTCTGGCTCAAATGCCACTTTTCCATTTCTCTTATTTAGCAAACTAAATATGATCAGGGACAGAGACCTGACAAAGAAAACAAAAGATGATGAAGGGGGAAAGAAAGGTCTAATTCAGTTCAGAGGCATCAAAGAGTCCCTGATGGCTTAGGGAGCTGGAGATAGCTGTCTCTCCTACTCTGGCATGCAGGTAGACATAAATGTTCCATTCTACAGATCCTGGTTTTCATGTCTGTTCAATTATAAACTCCTTGAGGTTCTAGATCTCTGTCTACTGTTAGTCATTGTTATTTTTCTAGTAGCTAGAATAGTACCTGCCACATTGTACAGTTGACACACAGTGGCAGAATAAATGAATGGGCACAGCAGCTCAAATCTAGGAACAGTCAAGAACATGGTTGGGGGTCAGCACAGAAAAGAGGCCTAACAGTAAAAAAACAGCTTGTGGCCTTATTGCCCTAGGGAATAGGTGGGAGGATGAGGAAAGAGCAAATCCTCAGTGATTTACTCAAAAGCTTTCAGTGAGGCTGGCTCTCTGTTGCTCAATTACTTATACCTCCATATTCACGTCCCAACACCTACATCCCAGTAATATAACCCCTCATCTGCCTGCTAAGACAACAACTCTCCAGATGCTCAAGCGCTGGGACACTAGGAGAGGAAGGCACGCTTTCCTTACACCTCTGCTCTTTAGGCTGAATAACATCCTGTACTGATGATATCTTTAATGAGGATGACTTAGATATGCCTTCTATATGACAATTTCTCAGTGGCTTTCTGGACATTCTTTTCAACAGCTCACTGAAAACCCACCTTTGAAGTGGAACCCAGTGCAAACACTCAGGGACCATTATATAGCAAATGAATGAAAATACTGATTGCCATGTCTCTAACAGTCTTTGAAGGCCTTCACAAGGGTAGGGGTGGGGAGGATAAAGTAGTGAGTGGGAGAAAAACGATATGGGATTATGGTATGGGGAGCAGGAGCTAGGAGGTAGGGATTGGGGGTGTGGCACAGGAAAGGAATTGCCACATATTCCTGATTTCTTTAGAGCCAAGACATTGTGGTCCCTTGCAGGACCAACTCCAATCTCCAGCCACCCCCAACTCACTAACTGGCAAAGCTCACCTTTAATCAGCAAGGTGGCCTATACTATTTCCAGCACTTCTTATTATGGAAGAGAATTGTAAATTCTCTATGATCTACTCTTTATCAAAAGCTTAATTCAGAGGAAGGCCTAAAGAGCAGGCAGCTAATCTATTGCAAGTTATATAGGCAAAGCATGTGCTATAAAGCTTAGACTATAATTTCAATATGTGTATGTTGAAAGAGGAAATTTCAGTGTAAAGATAGAGAAGGCATATTGGATATTACAATAATTGTGGCTTCCTTAACACAAGAGATAGAGAGTAAAGTTCAACATTGCAAAGCTGGTGTTTTTGTACTTCAAGCCATAGAAATAAACCCACACAATGAAGCTTGCCATTTACAAGGATCTCAAGGATCTGTCATCCCTTCTGCATAATATGACAAAGTAAGTTGATTGTAGCAGACAAATATGATTTCTCTTTCAGGATCAACATAATGATCTTTCTAAAATAGTATGAGAGTCATTTTAAGTCATGCTATTTCTCTGAAATATTAATGATAGGAATGGGAGGTGTTTAGCATTTCTATTTAAGAGAAAGAACATAAGGTTGGGTGGTTAAGGAGATAGGTAGGGCCTAGGAGGGGTGGGGAAAGGGAAAACATGATCAAAATATGTTAAACAAAAAAAGTTTAAATTAAAAAATAGAATAGAAGAAAGTGGGCCAGCGAGATGGCTCAGTGAGTTTGCCACCAAGCTTGATAAACTGAGTTTAATCCCCAGGATTCCTGTAAAAGGGGAAAGAGAGAAATTGCTCCCTAAAACTGTCCTCTGGCAGTTTGTTCTTTGTCCTCTGACAAACTGTCCACAACTTCTGTCATGGCACATCCACCTCACTACAAACAAACACATGTAATTTAAGAAAGAGAAAGAAAGAGAAACTAGAAATCCTTTGCTCCTCTCACCCTATTACAACTGAACTCCTCTACATCGTGTGCTGAACAAACAGAATAGGGGTCTTAACAGTATAAAGAAGGCAGACCACCTATGCATCTCAGGATGGGAGGAATGACAGCAATCTTCTCATTTTCTTCCCTATGTCAGGCTTGGAGTTGAAAAATACAGTGACCAAAAGCATTTAACAGGCATAGATCAAAAAAGCCAAGGAATTACAAAATATTAAACTTGCAAGACACAAAATTTGCAGACTAAAATCGCCCTACTCCAGCCAAAACTGGAGAAAAACCAGTGGGCTCAACCACATCCATACACACACCCATGTCAACAAAGAGGAATAGAGGAGCCTAGCCTTCTCAGGAGGCTGTATGACATACATCAACAGTCTGAATCCTCTGACAGTATACAGCCATGGAAGGTCCAGTCTGGGGCAGAAACTATCATTCTTGCAGCTGGATAGGCACCAGCTATCATGGATGGATGAGGACTACCCACCTATATACACTACACTGACAGAGACATGAGGAGCTTATATTTCTGGTCCCATCTATAAACAAGCCTCCCTTCTGATGTTATATAAAAGGAAACTTAGTAAAGAGTTTAAATTTTACTATCTAAAGACACCATACATTGTGTTTGCAAAACAGATAAATCAATCTGGAAACTGAGTAGGAAACTTCACCCTCAACGGGTAACTTACATAGTTCCAGAGAGTACTATGCAAACTTCTGGGAGTGGGTTGGTGACTGTGGTGGTGGAAATGATGGTCTTACTCAACGTTGGATCATACATGCTATAATACCAACCTACCATGAAAAATTTGCTCACTGGTACAATAACATTATGGTGGTTATGTGGTAGCCAACCACTTTCTCACTGGACTTGAGGCCTCCATCATATGAGGGAGACATCTTTGCCTTGTACTGAGAACTTAGTCAAAAGCCTATAGCTTGGGAGGTCATAGGCATTATGGGGGAACCTACTATCTTTATCTCACTAAGTGGTCATGTTATTAAGCTGCCTTCTAAATATTTATGCCTATACCCTTAGATGTGTTGTACTTAACCTTGGTCACAGAAGCACGTACTTGTAGTGAGTGGAGGTTAATGGAGAGAGTCTTGATAGAGTGATGAGAATTAGTGACTAGGTACTCAAGTCTAAATGAATCATCTATACTAAACACTCTCTCATGCCTAAGGCTCTGGGAACACCATGGAAGAGGAAGGGGAAAGACAGTAAGAACCTGTTCAAGGAAAGGGGAGCTATGAAATGTTATCACTGGGGCATCACATGGCTATTGCATTCACAAACTCAGAGCATCTGTGCTTACCTGAATAAAACCTGAAAAAATATCTTGATCAAGTGGCTTAATCAAGCCACTCAAAATACCAGCATGGATTGGGAAAGAATGCCTCTTAGCTGAGGAGCTATTGGCAGTTGATGGCTTCTGAGAAGGAGAATTTTTCCTTGGAAGTATGGTCACTGACAGGCTGCCACACTTCTGTGAGTGACCTCATACACACTTTTCATGTGCATAAGAGCATCACTAAGTGAATTCAGTAAGATACCAAGAGAAGATGACATGATGTTGGGAGGGGGTGTGTTGAGGATGGTCCAAGGTGATGGGATATAGCCTCTCAAATCATAAGCTGAAATACGTTTTTCCTTTAGGTTGCTTTTGTCGGGTATTTTATGACAGCAGGGAGGAACAGTAACTAATGTAAAGGCCATACATAATCACTCAAAATTAGAAATTCAGGAGAGTAAATCTAACAAGACACATAGATTTGCATGCTGAGAATGATAAAACGGCAATGAAAGAAACCATCAAAAAATTTATTTGAATAAATATAGATATGGGCACAGTGTTCATAGGTTAGAAGAATCAACATAAAAACCTTCAGCTTTCCTCAAAGTGATTGATAGACACCTTGCAGTGGTTTGAATAAGAATGGCCCACATAGGCTCATATATTTGAATGCTTAGTCACCAGGGAGTGACACTGTTTGAAAGGACTAAAATGATTAGGAGGTTTGGCCTTGTTGGAATAGGTATGGCCTTGTTGGAGGATATGTATTACTGAGGGTGGGCTTTGAGGTTTCAAAATCTCATGGCAGTCCCCACTCCTGCCTGTCTGACTGTCTACAGATCAGAATGTAGCTCTCAGCTACTGCTCCAGAGCCATGCTCGCTGCCACACTCTCTGACATGATAATGGAGGACTAACCTTCTGAAACCGTAAGCAAGTTTCAAATAAATGTTTTCTTTTAGAAGAGCTGCCTTAGTCATGGTGTCCCTTCACAGCAATCCAACATTGACTAAGACAAAAATTGGTACCAGGGACTAAGGTATTGCTGTAGCAGGCCTGATCATGCTGTTGTTTGGAGGAATATAGAAATTTTGGCTGCTTTAGACTAAAAAAGCAATTGAATGCTTTAAGTAGGGGATTACTGTGACATCCTAGTAGAAGCAAGGACAGTGGTGCTAGGAATAATGTGCACCCATCTCAAGAAGTTTCAGAGGGGAAGAATATTATTGGCTGGTCTAAAGACCATTCTTGTGATGTTTTGGTAAAGAATGTGGCTGGGTTTTACTCTTGTTCTAAAAATCATCTAAAGGCTAAATTGAAGAGTATAGAATTAATGGCATTGGCAGAGGAAATTTTGAGACAGCCTAGTATTGATTATGTCAAGTGGTTATTAGTGGTCACTCATGCAAATCTACAATAAAACGATCAAATTGAGCAAGGAGAAAGACAAAGTATATGAGGAGAAAAAAGAGAATCAAGAAATGTTTTATTGGAGTCCAGTGCTCAAGGAAATTAGAAATTTTATAGAAACACTTAACACTAAATAGAATAAAGGGAGTGGTGACCTCAGTGTAAGAACTCACCCAACTAAGCTTCCAACGTGTAAAAAGGAATTAAAGAAAAGCCTAAGCACTGAAGGAAATCATCAACAATAGAAAGCAGATGCCAATGTATTTAAAGGAAGGGGCCATGTTTCAGCTCCAATGAGCAAAGGAACTTGACAGTTTCAGCCATGTGGTCATGGCTTTATCAAGGAAGACACAAGAAAGAGATTGTGGAAACTCCCTCAGTGGCTAAGGAAAGCTGCTGTGGCCAAGCTTGTGGCAAAGAAGCACCTGCATGAAGGCTTAGAAAGTGAAGCTGTGAAGACGAAGGCTGGGCTATGTTGGAGACTGCCAAGTGATGGAGATGCTAGAGTCATGGGACACCTCCCATTTCCTCTTTCATGGTAGCAGTGTCCTGCTATCCACCTTTTTAGAATTCTTTCCCCTTGCCTATGGTCCCTTTTTACTTTCCTGGGTTCTATGGTATATAAGTAGGGTTGTCTACAGGAACAGAACTTATAGGATGTATATAATATAGAAAGGGGACTTATTAAAATGGCTTACAGGCTGTGGTCCAGCTAGGCCAGCAACGGCTGTCTCCCAAAAGAAGGTCCAATATTTCAGTAGATGTTCACCCCACAGGGCTGGGGTGATTAAAAGTGGGACTTCCCACTTCATATGACTTAATTAAGAAAAAAATTCTCATATGTGTGTCATTTGGGTTTTAGTTAATTCCAGGTTTAGTCCAGTTGAAAACCAAGAATAGCCGTGACAACATGCCAGTAAGATTTTTTTTTTTTTTTTTTTTGCAGCTATGGACAAGAGTATTCTAAAATTTACAAAAAGAGTTAAAGGAACTAGACCACTGAAATAATTTTGAAAGAGAAGATTAAATTTAAAGAAAATTGTTTACCTGATTCTAAAACTTACCACATAATATAATTAACCAAATCTACCTGGTGTTGGTAAAGGACTAGACTTCCAGATCATTCCTTGTAACAGAGCAGAGTGCCCAGAAACAGACTCGCAAAAATATGCCAAGCTGATCTTTGAAAAAAAGTATAAAGCCAATTAAATGACAGAATTTTTTGGAAGCTATTGGATAGGTCTAGGCAAAACTCCAAAGCCAAAGCAAAGCAAACACCTAAGGGCTAAGTTTCAAAACTTAAACCAAAATATAAAAACAAAATCAAAACACATCACGATGGAACATTAAACCCTGAAGCTATAAGTCTTTCAGTTAAATAAAAAAAACAAAATTACCTATCTCAGAGTATTTTGAGGTATGTTGTTGGTTAAACGCACAGTGTACATATGTTCAAACACTACCTATACTTGTACTCAAACAATGGCTGAGTTAATTCAGCTCCCTTTTTTTTTCCACTGAAGATCCTCTGTCTGTTCCCTGAATTGGCTGCATCAATTTGCACACTTACCAGTGCCTGCACGAGCTCTACTTTCTTCAAATCCTCCACATTCCCTTATTGATAATAGTCATCTTAATAGGTGTGCTATGGTGCTGCAGTGAGATTTTACTTGTGGTTCCTCCACAATTAGTATTATGGCGCATTTTACATGGACCTTTGTTATTTGTGTGACTTTTTGGGGGAAAAATTTTCTTTTGGCACTTTGCACACTAAAAATAAAGTCGAGACTTTTATTGTCATGTGTTACAGAAAAAAAATTAGATAGATAGATAGATAGATAGACAGACAGACAGATGGATGGATGGATGGATGGATATGATTGTCTCTCTGTGTATATGTATGTCTGCGTGTGCATGGACACTGTGGAGAACCAAACACAAAGCCTTGTGAATTCTTAACAAGGTAACGTATCACTCAGCTAAACCTGCAGCCTTCACTCAGATTCTAATTCTTCAACAGGTATATACTTTACAAATACTTTTCCCATTCTGTAAAATGACTTTTTGGGTTTATTATTTTGTTATAAAGGCCAGTAGTAAGTCTCCACACATAGGGTCAAGTGACACTCCACAGGGTTACCAAAAGTACACAATAGGGGGAAGACATGAAACTAAGCAAATGCTAGGAGAACTGGATATCCATGAGCAAAACAAGTAATTTACCCATCATCTTATCCCCAAACCAAAGAGCAGATAAAGACAGAGTAAAGATTTAATATAAGACCTTTAACTTTTAAAAACTTCTACAAGCCCCGGGAGATACAAGATGGCGGCAGCGGCCTGGGGAGGGCGAGGCGGAGGCAGCGAAACGGGCTGTCGAGCAGAGCAGAACTTGTGGCCGCATCCCCTCGAGTCCGCTTTGGACAGCTGCTGATTCACGGAGTTCCCTGGGTCCCTGTCAACTGCACTGCTGACCTGCCTACCCACATGTGCTACGCCTTCCTGTGGGCCTCCCCCATCTTCTGTAGGACCCCGTGACGTGGGTTCAATCCAGCCAGAGAAGAAAACACTCTCACATTAGCATTGCAGCCCCCAAAGGGTGAGAGAATTGGGAACCTTAATTCAGCCTTGAAACCCATGGACTCAGTCCCTCAAGAAACCATTCCAAACCTTTCTGTAATCAAGGCCCTGTGTCACGAGTCCTGCTGCCCTGTGATTTTATCTGCCAAGCTGTACAGAGAAAGTAACTATTTGATTTTTCCATTCCAAATTAACAGGCGTCTTTGAGTGTACAATAAAATAAATGTTCAATAATAAAAAAAAATAAAAATAAAAACTTCTAGAAGAAAAAAATTATGACTTTGTCCTTTGTGGTGATTTCTTGGTTCCTTCTCTCTCTCTCTCTCTCTCTCTCTCTCTCTCTCTCTCTCTCTCTCCCTCTCCCTCTCCCTCTCCCTCCCTCCCTCTCCTCTCTCTCTCTCTCTCTCCCTCTCCCTCTCCCTCTCCCTCCCTCCTCTCTCTCTCTCTCTCTCTCTCTCTCTCTCTCTCTCTCTCTCCCTCTCCCTCCCTCCCTCCCTCCCTCTCCCCCCCCCACACAGACAATTTGGAGAACTGTCAAAATGTCTCATTGGGTAATCTGGACCCACATGGCAGGAGAGAATCGACTCCCAGTTCTTACCTTCTGCTATCATGTACACACACTGACATGCATGCAAGTACACACACATACACTAAATAAATACATTTTTTAATTTATTCTTTGTCGATTAAAAAGGGACATAACCTTTGAGATTTAGGATTAGACAAAGAGTTCTTTAAGCTTAACACTACAAATAAGAATCACGTAACAACAACTGGTTAGTTATACTTAATCCAAAATAAAAATGTTGCCATGCATGATGGCTTACACCTGCAACCCAGCACTTGTGAATATAATGCAGCATATTGTAATTTTGAGGCCAGCCTGGGCTATGCAGCAAGCCCCCATCTGAAAAATTAGTTATAGTTAAAATCCTTTTGTGACACTAGTAATTCAAAACATGTCCTCACATGCTAGAGAAGTGGGGGGTCTACCACTCAGATACAAAACTAGCGTAAAATTAAAT
The DNA here is from genome assembly GCA_030674055.1 of Rhabdomys pumilio. Lineage (NCBI taxonomy): Eukaryota > Metazoa > Chordata > Mammalia > Rodentia > Muridae > Rhabdomys > Rhabdomys pumilio. The sequence goes on along the minus strand of JANHMN010000005.1, from coordinate 69,570,544 downwards.
GGTTTTGCTTTAAGACTGATCTTGCTAAGATGAAAAGGCAAGCTGTAGACTGGGAGGAAATATTTGCAAACCACACATCTGACGAAGAGTTAGTTTTAGAATATAAAAGGACTCTGAAAACTAACAGAAAAAAAAGCGACCCATTTAGAAAATATGCATATTATATAAACATTTTATTAAGAAATATATGCTATAGCTGGTAAATGAGGCTATTAAAAGATGAACATCAGGCAAGATGTCTCAGTGGATAAAAATGCTTGCCTCATAAACCTGACATGACCTGAATCTAATCCCCAGAATCCAAGGGAAAAGGGAAAAACAACTCCACAGATTTGTTCTCTGACTTCTACACATGGAAAGCAGGACATGCAGGCTCATATACAGATATCTTACACACAAACACACACACACACACACACACACACACACACACAAACACACACACCACTGCCACCACCACCACCAATAATAATAAATTTAGATTTTTTTTTAAGATGACCATCAAGGTACAGCAAATTCCTAGCATATGCAAGGCCCTGAGGTTTCATCTACAGTACAGGAGGACATAAAAGCTATAATGAGATTATCATGACACTTAGCCAGTGTGATCTTTTTTTTTTAAGTGGAGACACCAAATACTGGTAAAAATGCAAAGAAACTGGATCACTCCTTCATATCTAGTGAAAATGCATCAGTTACAGCCTTTCTGGAAAACAGTTTCTAAAAAATACATATGCACTTAGAATACAGTACAGCAAGTTCATTCCTGGACATTTTGTCCAGAAGAATGAGGGCTTGTGTTCACACAAACGCCTGAACAACGGGTGGAGAATAGAGTTTAGTGGTAGTGTTTGTCTAGTATTCTTGGTTTGTATTTTTCTGAGACAGGGTCTCAACATAACGCAGGCTGACCTGGAACTTACTATATCTCCCAGGATGAGCTTGAAATTTTTAATTCTCCTGCCTCCGCCTCACAAGTGCTAGGATTATAATAGGCTTGTGTTTCCAAACGTGGTTCTCAAGTGGGGAATGGGACAGTATCTAAAGGCCAGTTTGGGAATTAAAAGCAAAGTGACAGATTAGCGCGCAATAAAAGCACATTTGAATTTTTTTCCGGAAATTTTGCAAGAATCTTCCAAAACAAACTTTTTTTAAACAGCCAAGAATAATTTAGAGAGCCCATTTAGGGAGCTGGGGGCCCAGAAGGGGTGTGTGTGTGATTTCTGTTGGCATAAGTGAGGAGAACCGCTCGTTACCGTCGTCTTACACTGAAATGGGACTCTTGATTTTTGAAACAAATTTAAAAGACTCTGTGTTCCCGGGAATGTAAGGAAGTGTGCCTTTGTTCTGATACATAAAGATTAAAAGTTCAGTGGTCAAGAGACCTGAAAAATTAGAAAGCCACACTGCCTCCTGGACACCTCAGGGTCGGAAGATGTTCTGCCGATAATATTTATCATGTGGTTATCAAACATGGGCTGTGCCTGTATTCTGTTCAAACTTGGGAATGAAGAAGTCAGTAAGAGTGAACAATTCTACAAGCCCCATTATGGCACACTTTGTAGAAAGGCGGACTCTTAGCGACTTTTGAAGCTGTTAAAATGGCGCCAAGAGGAGGCGGACTCGTAGGAGCGACTTTTGAAGTTGTTAAAATGGCGCCAAGACATGCTACGGGGGTCTAAGGAGGACATACTCAGGGGTTCTCAATGTCCAGTCACAAAGGCAGGCGCGTCTGGGGGCGTGGCCCGGGAGGGCAGTAGCCAATAGCAGAGAAGATTGTGAGTAACATTCCGAGCCACCAAGTCGAGGCAAGCAGACCGCGGCAGCCACTTCAGGGAGAGGTTGTGCCTGCCTGTCTGGCGCTTTGGACTGTTCTGGCGCTTTGGACTGTTCTGTTTCCTCCAGACTTGAGATCTCAGTTTCAACTGCTAAGATGGAAGACACCGAACATGAACTCCAACGGGTGATCCGTCGCCACTATCGCGAAAAAAGGGAGCTAGAAGCTCACATCCAGACCCTGAAAGCTTCCGTCCCAAAGAACGACAAGGGAAGACGAAAGCAGTTGCTCTCTGACATCGCCCGCCTCGAGGCCGAGATGGAGCAGAGACACCAGCAGGAGTTGGAAAAATTTGGAGAAAATCCTGACAGCAGTGTGGATTCCGTTACAGCTGACCTCAAAAAGATGAATCTCGAGAATATGCCTCCACGCCCATCAAAGGCCCAGAAGCGGCGCGACCGCGACCGAAGAAGTAACACCGAGAGACGGCGACAGGAAAGGATGCCTGCGGCCCAGGCCGAACAACTGGCTGCCTACCGTCATGAGGAAGAGGAGAAGGTCGCTGCCATTCTAAGTGCCAAAAATTTGGAGATGAAGACCATCCCTGCTGACGGCCACTGCATGTACCGTGCCATCCAAGACCAGCTGGTGTTCTCTGTGACAATCGAGAGCCTCCGGTACCGCACTGCCTGCTACATGAGGAAACATATAGATGACTTCTTACCTTTCTTCACCGAACCGGAGGCTGGCAACTTCTACACCCAGGAGGACTTCCTGAGGTACTGTGATGACATCGTGCACAAGGCTTCGTGGGGAGGCCAGCTGGAGCTGAGAGCCCTGTCGCACGTCCTGCAGACCCCAATCGAAGTGGTCCAGGCCAACTCACCCATCATTGTCATCGGGGAGGAGTACACCAGGAAGCCGATTACGCTTGTCTATCTGCACTATGCCTGCAACTTCGGAGAGCACTACAATTCGGTGAAGCCCATCGAGGTCGCTGGAGCAGTTGGAGGAATGGCGCCGCGCCTCTTCTAGAACTTTCCAGCAGACGCGAAGGAACTCTGCCCTAGGCGCCATCTTTGTCACCTCTGCGGCGGTTCCCGGGAGAACTGAAGCAGCTCCGGCTGCTGTGAGAACTGAAGCAGCTACGGCGGCGGCGTCTCTTAGTAGGAGCAGTTGCTTTTCCTTCGCTGGCTTGTTTTTTTGTTTGTCTTTTAAGATTTGTTTAATGTCTATGTCCTACCTCTTTTTTTGTTTGTTTGTATGTTTGGGGGGGGTGTTCGGGGTTTTTTTGTTTTGTTTTGTTTTAGGGGCAGGGTTTTTTTGTTGTTGTTGTTTTGTTTTGTTTTTGTTTTTCTCCCCTCAGATTTTTTTTTTTTCTGTGTGTTCCTTTTACGTGGCGGGGAATGGGAGGGAGTTTATACACAAGATAACATCTCCTTGGGACATTTAAGAGGCTTTAATTTCCATCCACTCTAACTTCATTCGGCCCTTAGGTACCTTTGTCCCAGTGACGAGTCAATTCATGTTAGGCTGAAAATGGAAATTTGGGGGTTTGCTCGTTGTTTACCCGGGCTGAAATAAGTTTAGTAGAAGAGTTCGGGTTGTGGGATTTTACCCTGCAAATTTATCAACCCAGTTAATAAAAGCAGAGTTGGTGTGGCTGAAATGACTTGTAAGTATTTTTCAGAAAAAAAAAAATGCCACAGCAGGCTGACTTGCTCTTAACCAACGTTAAAATCTCTGGGTTATGAACAAGTCTTCAAGGAATAGTTTGCTTGTTTGGTTTTATTTTTCATTCAAACTTGTGAAACCAGACACAAATGGGTTTTAGTTGCCCAGATATGTTCTAAGCAATAAAAACGTGAGTTTTCTAATAGGTAGATGCAACTGTTAGATACAGAAATTCAATTTAAATGAGCTAGTAGCTGAATTAAGCTTTACCTTAAAGATGTGAAAGCTCTGAACTTAGTGACATGGGTTGTTTTAATTTTTAGAGAGAAAATATATACTAAAAGTGATTTCTGGAAGCTGTTCCAGCTTTTATATAAAGGAAAGCAGTGAAAAATACAGCTCCGCTTCTGTTAGAAATTGTCTTAAATGTGACATTCAAAGGGAAGAACAAGAATGAAATGATTTGCAGGTTTAACATTCGCTCCTGTATGTTAGTGAACCTAAATTCATTTTAAAATGCATTGTCTCTTCCAAATGATCTCAAACAGTATATGTAAGTTTAAAAACCTTTTTGAAAACTTATGCAATGTGTTAAAATAAAAACATCTTTTGAAATAAATACCTGGTTTACATTTCTTGTATAGCTGATAGGCCATATGACGTTTGTATCCCAGATGGCTTTCAGCAAGGGCTCCTGAAGAATAGGAGCACGTTTGGTGGGGGACAGATTAGGCTTTGGGTGATACACCTGCAGTCTTGGAGGGGGTCAGGAGTGAAATATTTCCCAGGCTGGAATTCAAGGAGGAATTTATACTAAGGATGCCCTGGATTGATGTTTCACTCAGTGAAACACATGAAAGGGCTTCCTTTAATATTCTCTGCTGTGTTTTAAAAAGAGCCCTGACGGTGGGTGGATACTCAAGGAGGAGCCCACCCACTCAGAGAAGAGGGGAGGGGGTGACTGCAAGGGGGTCAGTGAGTAGGATGTAAAGTGAATAAGTGAAACAACAACAACACTAATAATAAAAACAGAATATAAAGATAATAAATCCAAATTAGACTGCCATAAAGACTTTGGGATTTTACTTTCACAAAAGAAACCCTATAGTAACTGCAAATTAATGAAAAAAGAAATCACTCATTTTCTTACACTTTAGCTTGTGTTTTATTCCTGTAGTTTTAGTGAATAAAATTCAAATGATATTTTTAAAAAAAAAATGACCTCTGACTTCCAAGCCCTCAGCGAGGCTAAGGCTACATTGCAGGAGGGGAAGAGATGCTACTATAGCCTACTTGAGGATGCTCCTGAAATACAAATGTGGAAAGCCCGACAGAGTTCTCACTATGGAAACAGATAAAGTTTCAAAAACACACTTCTGGGGTACATTGTGAGAAAAAGTCTTTTGTAGGGACAGGAACACTGTATAGGGAAGGGATTGTGAATTGGGGAGGAAGGGGGGACACGCTTTGGGAAGAGGCACAGGCTGGGGATGGGAAAATGTGCTTGGAGAGGTGATATAATCTAGGAGGCGTGGCTGGGAAGGAGGGCAAAGGCTGAGGACACAGACAGCCCAGGGAGAACCTGTATAGCCTGGACTTGGAGGAGTCAACGACAGTAATAAGGGGTTAGGATGAGAATTATGCCTTAAAGTGTTTGGGGGATTTTGTTTTGTTCTGTTTTGTTTTGAAGAAGCCTGGCTAGGGGATGGGACATGAATGTGGTTTAGGAAACAGACCTGACTAAGGATGTGAGTGAAGACTATGGAAGGGCTCAGAAACTGGAAAAGGTGCTTTATGGGATGGACTGTGTGATGTAGGCATGGGGGCTCTGCTTGGCTAAGGCAAAGTATGTTGACAGACAGGTGTCTGACTGACTAGAGGCAACACAATGCTGAGAAAAGGCCTGGCTAAAGGTTGAAGGACTCCTGGTAATGGAGGTGAATCAGCTGGGCTATAGGGAAAGAGACAGAGTGGGAGTGGGTGGGAAGGAAAACTGACTGAAAACTAAGGAAGAGGTCCTGGCCAGGGTGGTATTTTTCGGACAATAAGGCAAGGAACTGGGCTTCCCAGGGAAGCATCCGCAGCTCAAGTTCCATGTGGGTCCCCCAACAACTAGAACAGGAGAGGGTGGGTGCTGTCCCTAAAGCTGTTGCCTGTTTGTGCAGTTCATTCCGCAACTGGGCTGCTTTGGCCTCAGTTGGAGAGAATGCACCTAACCCTGTAGAGACTTGAAGCGCTGGTTGGGGGGAATCCCCAGGAGGGCCCCCACCTTCTCAGAGGAGAAGTGGATTGGGGAGGGACTCTATGATGAGAGACGGGGGGCGGGGGGGACAGCAATCAGGATTTAAAAGTAACTAATTAATGGAAAACTAATTTTTAAAAAAAAGAGGCCAGGTAGGATGAGTGCAAGAAATGATGAACAAGTCCATAGCTCTTGAATGGGGAAATGATCAGGGCAGGCAACCTGGCTGGGCAAGGAGCACTTGCTAGATACACTTTCTGCAGAAGGGGTTCTAGAAGGAGATGTGGCCTTCCTGGGGAGAGGGGCATTGGCTGGGGAACCAGTCAGCTTGGAAGAAGAGGACTAAATAGAGGATCCTGACAGGTAAAAGCACCACCAGGTTTGAAAAGGTTCACAGAGGCTAATATAGGGACACAAACTGGGGAAAACAGCGTTGGGAAGAGGAAGGTAGCCCCAGAAGGGAATAAAGGCATCTGTGGTCCCTGTTGGAGAATTAAGCTTGGGTTAAAAGGAGGCCTAGTTTGGCAAGGGACACAAACTGGAGAAACCACTATCCTGTGAAGGGTCGTGGAAGGAGAAAAGATCTTAGTCTAGAGTATGTAGAAGAATGCAAGCTCAGGTGGTCAGAGGAGCCAGGGCACAGGAGTAGCAGGGCAAGGAGGAGGATCTTAGGGAAGAAGCAATAGGTTAGGGAAGAGGTCCCAGCTGGGTAGGGAAGCAGAGGGGAGATCTTAGCTGGGGAAAGAGATCATAATGTTGGAGCATAGGACTGGTTTAGTGAAAGGGCAACTATAGGATGCCTAGTTGTATTAGGAACCCAAGGACAAGGAAAGTGTCCCAGTCTGTTAGAGAAGAAAACGTCTGCAGAAAGGATCCTAACAGGTAGATGGCTTGCCTGTTAGTACAGAGTCAGTGTCTACACAGAGACCTTGACTGAGGATGAGCACAGAATTGAGAAAGAAGGGGACTTAGCAGAGGAGGGAGACACAGACCAGAAATGGGGGGCTTGCTTGCTTGCTTGCTTGCTTGCTTGCTTGCTTGCTTGCTTGCTTGAGAATTTTTATATATTGTTGTTTTAGGGTTTTTTTTGTTTTGTTTTAACTTTTTATTGATTGTAAGTTTCAAATCATGCATCCCAGTCCTGCTCATCTCCCCATCCCCTCATATTTGCCTTTTGAGCCCTTGCAACCACCCCCTCCCACACACACACACACACACAAATAAAAAGCACCACAAAAACCAAACAACAAAAACAAAGCATAGAAAACATCTCTTCATAGAAGCTGCAGTATGTCACAGTGTGTCCCAGAGTATCTTTTTCTGTCCACACCTCTTCACTTGCAAAAGTTCATTTCAGTGAGTCATTGGTCTGGTTGGAGATCTCTGGCTTCTGTGACACCATCAATATTGGCTCCTCACCTGGCCTCCTCCTCATTATCCTGTTGTCGCCCTGTGTCATGAGATCCTGCAGCTTTGGATGGATCTGCAGGACTGGCCTTTTCACAAGTCCCAGCCCTTCATAGATGATATAGATTTTAGTGTGTGCCAATTCAGAGCCCTGGATCTGAACCTGGATGGCAGCTGAGCTGCTCAGCCTTCTCCCTTATCCACACCACCAGGGCGAGCTCTCTAGCGCTGCTCCGTTAGGCTACCCAATGCCTCTACTGGCAGGAGGCAGGGTCAGCTCTCCTGTTCTCATGCCCTTGAGGCAGTTCACTTGTACCCATGCCTCCAGAACCAGCTCCACTGTGCTGTCCAGACAAGGAGAGGGGCCAACTCCCCCAAGTGCTGCAGCCTGCAAGGGGCTAGGCCAGCTTTCATACTCTCAGGGCTGACTCACCCAAGCGTTTACCATAAGGGCAGCTATACTGTGTTGCCCAGGCGAGGTGTAGGGCCTGCTCTCCTGTGTGCTATGACCAGTGAGGGGGCAGGGCCAGCTCTTCCGACTACTGAAGGTGGCAAGCCAGGGAGGGTGACCAAGGTCAGCACAACTGTGCTGCCCAGGAGAGGTACAGGGCCCACTCTCCTGAGTTGCTCAACTTGTTTTCTTATAACACAGGTCCAGTGGCCCAGGGATGGAACCACCCACATTGAGCTGGACCCTCCCTGATCAGTCACTAAGAAAATGCTCTACAGGCTTCCATACAGCCTGATCTTATGAAGGCATTTTTTAAAATCAAAGTTTCCTACTCTCAGATGACTATAGCTTGTGTCAAGCTGACATAAAATTAGCCAGCACATACAGCTTAAGAGTTCCTGGCAGACAAAATGATCCTGGCTCCTGGCTGGGGTCAAGTTCCTATGTGGTTGAAGTGGTGCAGGCTGGAGCTGCTAGTTCAAACTGAGGAAGGTTGCCTGGTTACCAAAGAGGGTCTGCCTGTCCATGGAACATAGTCCAGAGAGGGGTAATAAATGTATTAGCAGGCCTTGGTTTGGCTGCTGCACAAGGGCTAAGGAATGGGGCCTGAAAGGGAAAGGAGTATAGGAGGCCATTCAGTCGAGCGCAAAAGGGGAGCAGCTTGAGAATGGGCTTGAGAAAGGAGCTTCGCTGTGGAAGAAGGCATAAAGAGATGAAGACAAACTGACTATATAAGGGCTGAGTGAGTGAGGAAAGGAGTAAGGGAGCAAGCACAGGTAGGGAGGAGTTATGGGAAGTAGGTAAAAGGCAGGCTGAACGGCGCCTATTTAAGATATGGTATATAAGTTGGCCCAAGATGAGAAAGGAATTCCTTTCTCCCTTTGAAGGGAGAAAGGACTATCTGATTAAAGGAGGATGCAGACAATTGCTAGACAAGAGGCTATGGGTCTATCAACACACAAACTGCTGCCTGAGTCTGTGAATTGCACACTGCTGTAAGAGAAGAATGTGCTGGCTAGAACAGAGGCATAGGCCGGGCATGGAGACTAACTGGGGGAGAAAACATAGTTTGATGAATAGGGCACTGCCTGCTGATGTGGCAGCGAAGGGAACAAGGAGCATTTCCTTCTTTTTTAAGACATGATGTTGTTATGTATCCCAGTGGAGCCTGACCTTCATTAGGTAGCCCAGGCTGAGCTCAAACTTGAAATCCTCCTGTCAGCCTTTAGAAAGATGAAATGACAGACATATGCTACCATGCCCAGACTCTGCCCCAGGGATTCTACAACTGGTATAACCAAAGATGATAAATTCTCATTTTATGGCTTGCTCCTGAATATAAGAGAAACAACTACTCCTATCTTGGGAACCCTTAAGATCTGGCTTGGCTTGTCAACCATTGCTCCACTGTGTCTGCCATTGCAGAAGTGAGCAGGATGTATTAACTCAGGCCAGATTCTGATCCTGCTCAAGACACAAACCAAGAGAGGATCTTTACTGTGTAATCTGGGAGAACATGAAGTATTTGTAGTTTGTTCTTTTCCTATAACCATGACTATTGTGAACAGTTTTGTATATGCAATATACATGGGATACTAGTCTCAAAGGGACCCAATTCCAGAAGTAATTTTCACTTATGTATCTACTGATTTACTTCCTGTTTGCTTTTGATGCCTTAACATACTTTCTTTCTTCTTGCCTTACTAACTTGAGGTAAGGTGTTTACCGTATGCACACTTAGGTTCTGAAGGTTTACATGTTTTCAGGTTTGAAGTCTGAACTCATCCACCCGGTTTCTAGTTTTGTGATCGTAGATAAGTTACCTGATCTTTCTTAACATATTTCCTCCTAGATAACGTGTCATGATTAATACTTGTCCAAGCTATATTTCTTAAGAATGTTAGAAGCATCAAGTGAAAATACATGGAAATGGTCTGATATGTGCTAGTTACTATTAATCTCTTATATAGGTGCCCAAGAATGATAGTAATCCCTAGCAGCTGGCATCCCTGGATTTTTGTTGATACTGGCATTTTGGAGCCACTTGACCTTTTTCCACAGGTCCTGCCATGCAGACAAAAAACCCTCACAGGGTTGTCTTCCCCAGTGATTACAACCACAGCTTCCACTGGAGCCTGCCTGGGAACAGGATAGCCTCTTTGCAGAGACTCTTCAGTCCAGAATATGTTCCTTCCAGGTTTTTCTATGCATAATAAACTCATATGTTCACAAAGCGCTGTTCTATTATTACTTGTTTTTTTAAAAAGATCACATTATAAGCATTCCCTCATATCCTTAAGTGGTCTTCAATATGATGGTTCTTAAAATGTTGTTAAATTATTTGTTTTGTGTGCATGTGTATATGGGTCCTCAACACACTTTCAGAAGCCTATTCTTTCCTTCTGCTGTGTGAGTCTTGGAGGTTGAACTCCTGTTGTCAGCCTTAGTGGCAGGTGCCCTTACCCCCTGAGCTATCTTGCCAGTCCCAATATGATGCTATGATGCTCTTAATGCCTACATTCTTGCTTCTGAACGCAGCATAATTTATTTATCCAATTCTGTTGTGGGACATTTAGATTGCTTTCAATTTCTCACTACTATAAATATGCCACTGTAATGTCCTTGTAGTAAATCTTTTTCTATATTTTCTGACAATTTCCTTTTGATTAGTTCTCAAAATGATCTAGGTCAAAAGGAGAGGCTTTTAATAATACTGGGAAATTGCCCTCAAGAAAGATGCTACCAATTTATACTTCCATGTAGTTGCCAGCAATGAAAATTATCACCTTGGCTAAACTGTAGGTGAAATAGTATGAATTGACCTTCCTTGGTTCCTAGTGAGATCAAATAACCTTTCATTGTCGGCATGTCTGTCTGGTTCATACAGGGATATGTATTTGTTGTCTAGTCCTAAATTTTCTTTAGTTTTCTATGGATGCTTATCTTCTCCTTTGAGTTTTTTTTCCTCTTGTGATTTCTTTTCTTTTTTTTTTTTTTTTTTTTTTTAAGATATGGTCTCATTCTGTAGCCCAGACTGCCCTAGAACTCAATGTGTAGCCTAGCTGGCATCAAACTCACGGCAATATCCCTGCCACAGTATTCTGATTGCTAAGCTCTCTTTTTCCTGTGTTTTAATGAATCTGGCCAAGTTTCCTTTGAGTGTTTTAAAAGCTAGTTTTGTTATACATTATTAGCCTTTTGGATTTGTTTCCGGCATGATAGACTAAACTTTTTAAATTGTAATGAAATTTTATCAGTTTTAAGGTTTTTATCTTGAAGGTTTCGCCATCCTGAGGTTAGATCCATATTCACGAGTATTTTATGTTTTTTTATGCTTTTACTTTCTCTTCAGCTATACTTAAATATATCTACCCAGGTTATTTGGGTTTAAGGTAAGGACACAGAATTTTCTCCTAAATGCAAGCAGTTAACAATTATCCCAACACTATTTATTGAAGAACCCATCACTTCACAGTGAATTTGAAGTTCTATCTTCTACATATAATGCATTCTTATAAGATAATGACATAATAAAGAGATTTCAACCATTCACTCAGAATGGCTGCATTTCAGTGCCCTTAGTCTGAAATTGCTAGCTGCCCATTCATCCATTCATTCAGTATTTACTGAAGAGCACAGTGACAAACAATAGCTTAGAAAGATAAAAGCTGCAATCTTGGCACTCAGCATCCTGAAGGTAACAGACTGAGAAATAGAAGACAACATAGTCACTGGGCTCATGAAAGGAACACAGATTCCGAGCACTCAGGAAGGAGTCAAAGAACAGACTGTCTCCCTATTCAGTCTAGCCGGATGGTAGAGGAGATAGTATGAAAGGGGATAGAGAGGGAAGCAGAAGAGATCTCTCGTCATAAATACTGTTTTGTTCATCACAATACAGATTAAATAAATACAAATCAAATGAGAAACCATCCTTACCAGTCAGATCAGTGCAGAAGTAAAGCATGCTGTGCTGATGGGCCAGTTCAGGCCTGGAGCTCAGAAACACTGCTGTTAGTACAGAATTAGGAGTAGACTCCAAAGGGCAATTTGGCAATAGCCATCAAATTTAAACTGCACAAACCACCATTATTTGTATTTCTAAGATTATACATAAGCAGTACATGATTTGAGTATATCTTGGAAATGTTAACTTGTTGCTTTTGATAAAGGGCAGCAGATTTTAGGGGGGAAGATAAGGAGGAGATTTTCAGTGTTTAATCTTTTGAATCTGATAGTCTGAATCATATGAATAAACAACACTTAACTAATGACAACCCAAGCAGCAAAACTAAAAGCATATGGCTTTTCATATAGCAGTACATTTCAGCTGATATGTCCTGTTCAGGGTTATCTTTCAACGATGTTCATCACAGCATTGTGCACTATAGCAAATATTTAGATACAAATGAAGCAATTTTTAAAAAAGTCGTCTCTAGGAAGAGGAATAAATGCATAAAAAGAGGAAAATAGTGAACTTTTATTTTTTTCTCTTGGTTTTCTTTTTTTTGTATTTTTCTTTTGCACTGATAGAGAACAAATGCAGAGCCTGGCACAGAATAGGCAGGTCTATACCACTCAGCTATGCCATGCATCATCAGGCCCGACATTACTTTTAAGCAATATACTACTTCCTGTATCACTGAATTATTGTATTGTGGTGAGATATATATAACAAAAATTTTACCGTTTTAATTATTGTGTTTACTTTTGATTTGTTTTTATACCTATTAATTTTATTAGAATATATTCAGTGTACACAGTGTTGGTCTTTGTAAGGACATTTTCACTCATGTATACATCACTTGCTTTGACAGGATAAATGCCTCCATGCCCTTTCTTTTCTCCCTCCCTGATCTCCTCATGGGTCCATTTCATTTTCCCAAATAGTCTGCCCCCAATTTTATATTTGTACATTTTATATACATTATTATATATGATTATATATTTATTAGTATATCAAATCCAGGATCTACATATGAGAAACACATGTGATATTTATCTGCATCTAGCTTATTTTGGTTAGTATGATGATCTCCAGTTCTATCCATTTTCCTGTAAACAATAAAATTTCATTCTTTACAATACACACTCCTCGTGTGTGTGTGTGTGTGTGTGTGTGTGTGTGTGTGTGTGTGTGTGTATACGTGTACATGTACATGTGTGTGCACGTGTGTATGGTTTTGCGGTACTTGGGATTGAAGTCATGCACAATCATTCTACTGCCGAGTAATAAATTTTAACCATTTTCAAATGTACAGTTCAGTGACATCCAGGCTTTCACGTTGTTTTGCAACCATTGCCACCATCCATATCTAGAACTTTCCCATATTTCCAAACTGAAACTCCATAACCATTTCATTGTTGTCAGGGGATAGGGTTCTTGTCCAGGCTGTCTATCTACTTGTCTCATGTGATCTTTCTGCCTCAGCTTCCAGAGTAACAGCGACTACAAGCCATGGAAGCATGCTCGTTTTCCATATCCAGTTCCTCACTGTCCCTTCCCTAGCCATGGTAATCATAATTCCACATTCTATCTCTGAGCATTTCAATATTAGGGGAACCGCATACAGGTATAATCACACAGTGTCTGTGCTTTGTATCTACTTTATTCTATTTAGCCTAAAATTCTCTAGTTTTGTCTGTGTTATAGTATAGGAGAGGGAAAGAGATATCAAGCCTCTTAGAAACTATACGGCTCCAGCTAGATGTTGGAGCCAAATAAAAGAAAGGGATATACATGCTTTATTCAGTTTACATATAGGAACATTCACAAGAGAATAAATTCTGAAGATAAGGCCAACGCAAAATGTTTCTACTCTATTTAGATGAGGAACATTTGGGAATAAATGACAGGACAAATGAAAATTCTAGAGATGTCATTAAGAGATATGTAAAAAGCTAATGGAAGATAAAGAAACTCTGGACCAAATAAATTCATCTATTTCAACTTGTTATAGCCCCAGTGTGCAAACACTGGTGAAAGAGGTCATTTTCCCATCTTTAGGGAGGACTCTTCTCCCAAAAGAATCTATATGGCTTGCTACCTGTGAGAAAAGGCAGGCCCAGGGCCAGTGAGATGACTCAGTGGGTCAAGGTACTTTCTATGCAAGCCTGATGCCTTAAGTTTTATACCATGCAAAAAGCCAAATGTGATGATGTGTTTCTGTAATTTTAGCCCTTCAATAATAGGGGAGAGGGACCACCTGGTAACTCGTGGACCAGCTAGCCTGGAGGGAAGCCGCAAAAACAAGAGACCCTTGCCTCAATAAGTACAAGGAGAAAGCTTACTGCCAAAAGTTCTCCTCCTCTGATCTCCGCAGATGTGCTATGACACAAACTAACATGTGCATCACGCACACACACACACACACACACACACACACACACACACACACGCATGCACACACACCAATAATAAACAATAAATAAATACATTTTAATTAAGCAATTTAAAAAGAAGTGGAGCTGACTGTAGTTTCAGAAGTTATAGGTCATTGAGTGATTTCAATTTGAAGGAACCCATGTCTCCATTCAGAGTATTTTGAGACAGTACATCCTTAAACTTCTCCAGTTTTGTATGTCTAAATTTCCATTGAAAGGGGGAGACATGAGAGGGGTTGAATAGGAAAGGAGATGGGAGAAGAGAAGTAATTATATTTTAATTTTTAAAAAACAATAAAAAGCTAAACATTTTGTTTGCCAATGCTACATTTTATTTATTATACTGCCAAGTAGAAATTTGCATCTATATATTATCTAAAAATAATAAAAAATATATATGTGCATATATGCATGTAAATATACACATATATACATACATATACATACATATATATTAAGTGCTTGCCTAAATGTCAAAAAATCCTGGGGTTTCCCCAGCACATTACCCACACATCATACACACAAAAAACTGACCTGGGATAACTTCTTAAACTATTTTCTTCTGAAATATTTAAACACCATGGGACTTGTCTGATCCCTGAAAGTTTAAAATAATCAATTTACTTATTAAAATGGTCCTCAATTTTTTTGTTTTTTTTTCTATTAATTTATTATTTATTCTCCTTTGCATCCAAATCACAACCCCTAAGTCCTCCAAGTCCCCCCTTGCAGCCCCTCTCCTACTCCTTTCCCCTTCTCCACTGAGAAGGTGGAGGCACCCCAGGTACCAACCCACCCTGACATATCAACTTGCTCAGGACTAGGCACACGCTCTCCCACTGAGATCAGACAAGGCAGCCCAGTTAGGGGAACAGGATCCACAGGCAGGTGAGTGTCAGGGACAGCATCCTCCTCCAGTTGTTTGGGACCCACATGAAGACCAAACTGCATATCTGCTACATATGTGTAGGAAGGCCTATATCCAGCCCATGTATGTTCTTTGGTTGGTGGTTCAGACTTTAAGAGCCCCAAACCTCTGGGTTAGTTATCTCTGTTGGTCTTCCTGTGAAGTTTCTATTCCAAAATCCTTCCTCCAACTCTTCCACAAGACTCCCTGAGCTCTGCCCATTGTCTGGCTGTAGGTCTCTGCATCTGTTTCAGTCAGCTGCTGGTAGAGACTCTCAGAGAACAGCTATGCTAGGCTTCTGTCTGCAAGCATAGCAGAGTATTATTAATGGTGTCAGGGACTGGTGCTTGCCCATGGGATGAATCTCAAGTTGGGCTGGTCACCAGTCAGCCGTTTCCTTAGTCTCTGTTCTACTTTGTCCCTGCACTTCTTGTAGGCAGGACAAATTTGGGGTCAATGATTTTGTAGATAGGCTGGTGCCTGGACCTTTTTTTTTGGAAGTGATACTCTCAAATGGGTATAATTTTTTTTAAAGAGAAGCTTTCCAACGTGTGTGTGTGTGTGTGTGTGTGTGTGTGTGTATTCCATTTATTTAAAATAGATTGAGGTTTTAAAGTGAACAACAAAAAATCTGGAAAGAGTAAAAGTGAGTGCTTTCTCTTCTCTTAGAAGGTAAATCAGGGATAAGGTTTCCTTTTGAAGTTGGAGTACTGAGGCATGTAGGCTTGTGTTTCACATCATAAAAGTAGCAGCCAGAGTGAAGAGCAGACTCCTGGGCCCTCACTTAAAAGGAACCTGAGCACTTGGAGCAACGAATAGAAAACCAAGGTAATAGATAATGGTTCCATGGCCTTCTGTGTTGGGGGGCACTTTCTTTAGGCATTTTCAGTTTTAATCTTCTTTAAGTTATTTTGCATATGGCAATGATGAGATTCT
The DNA here is from genome assembly GCA_030674055.1 of Rhabdomys pumilio. Taxonomy (NCBI): domain Eukaryota; kingdom Metazoa; phylum Chordata; class Mammalia; order Rodentia; family Muridae; genus Rhabdomys; species Rhabdomys pumilio. The sequence continues at coordinate 69,554,766 of JANHMN010000005.1, read as the reverse complement.
GGTAAGTTATAGCTTGTACCTAGTTTCAAATAGAAATAGCTTCTTAGACTATGGGTTATGACCCCATATGGGTATGAATGCTACACAAATATTGGCAATAATAAGAGGTTTCTGAACTAGCAAAGACCAAAATTTAATTTCGACTTAAATACATAATGAACCTGAGGTATTTGTGGCAGTGCTGACTCTGTCACATCATCGACTTCAGTACAGCCTTGTTTCTGAACACACAACATGTGCACAGTGCACAGTGTCACACCATTCACACAGCAAACACGTCCCTAAAACACCAAGTCTTGAACTCAAAACTACTCATGGTATGCTATGTGTTACAAGTGTTTTTACTGCAAATACGAAGTTTTCTGTTCTTATAAAAGCATAATGGTTTAATTATGGAAGAATAATATTTTTCTATCATCATTCTTCAGCATGTGAGTATCTAATTAGTATATCTTTCAAATATACTGTGTCAGAATGTTTTATTTTAAAACTTGCTATTTGAGGTGTTGGCTTGAATTTTACTTTTTTAAAAAAAATGTCAGAGCTGGGGAGATGACTTTAAGGTTCAGATCACTTGCTGCTGTTGCACAGGATCCAATTTTGATTCCTGGTACCCATGTCAGGTAGCTCACCATTGCCTACAACTCTAAAGGGAGCACACCCTCTTCTGGCCTCAAAGGATGCCTACACATGTGGGATATGTTCACATAAACATGTATGCATCCACATATGTAAAAATAAATCTTTAAAAAATATTGGATGACTTTTTGCTTAGAATTAGAACACAACTCCCAAAAATTTGTGAAATAGCCTTAAACATACTTCTGTCTTTTGTACAAAAGAGTATTCATAATATTAATAATTATAAAATTAAAATATTGATAAACTGAAAACTATTGAAGATGCTCTAAGTCCTACAGTATCAAATATCCACTCAAAGATTTAATTCTTTACATAAAAAATAAACATGAACATCCATCTCATTGATGCAAATTTGCTTTCATCTTCAATAGATGATAAATTTAAGTATATAAAAGACTTGTTTTCAAATGTTTAGGATTCATTATCAGTAAAAGTTTGATCTGTGTGCCTATTTTATTTCTATGTAGTCAGGGTCCTGTAAAAATACCTTAGGTTAAAAAGGATCACAAGTGAGGACAGCTTATGAGGCTACCTTCTCTTCTACTTCAGGTCCCTTTTCATTTTCAAAGGGTTTTACCTAGGAGAACTGTGTGAAGAGACATTTCCCGTAAAGACACATTTCCTATCATGCCCCATTTTAACTGCGAGTAAAAAAAAAATACCCTGAATAAGTTTATTGCTTATAAATTAATTTGGGGGAAAAACTTGTTAACTACTAATCTAAATTATTCTCATGATCCCTCCCAATATACGTAAGCACACACATGTGAACATACACCTAAACTATACCTCTTAATGTTATATATGAGCCCATAATTACGCAGTAATTGTCTAATACTGCAAAGAAGGACAAGCAGAACAGTCTTAACATAAACATCCTGATAATCAGAGAAAGTATTATTTATAAAGAACCATCTCACAAGGAGGTGATGTTTGTGTTCCTGGAGCTGAATACTCGGTTTCTCACAGAGGTTTTCAGGCCATTCAAGCACCCAATGGAGCCTGTGGAGCATTCTGACCTTCTTCTAAGAGAGATAGATCTCTTCTATTTGAGGACAGAAAAGGAACAGGAAAAGATTCAATGTTTATCTTTCTGAACTGACTAATTTTGTTTAACATGATCTCTAGCTCCATCCATTCTCCTGCAAATGACACATGGTGTGCATATATTCTACTAACCTGTTCGTGAACATCTATGCTGATTGTATAGCTTGGTTCCTATGAACAGTGCTGCAGTGAACACAGGTGAGCATTGTCTGACACGGTAGTACTCATCTTTAATCCCAGCACTCAGGAGGCAGAGACAGGAGAATCTATGGGAATTTGAGATCAGCTTGGTCTACATGGGGAATTCTAAACCAGTTAGATTCACACAGTAAAATGTGAGACGGTGAAAGGATGGCTTGGTTTCTGGTAGAGCACTGGCTAGAGAGAGCCAGAGACGCAACAGGTGTCCATGCCTTCGAGGGACAGCATATATTTCAACACGTTCCCAAACCCCAGGCTCCTGACACAGTCAAAAACCTCCATTGATCCCCTTTCAGTCACCTAGGGCAATGCCCCTACCAGCCCCTCCACAGAGATTTCCATATTAATGAGGTACCTGAAGGCTAGAGGGAGTAGCCAGTTAAGTATTCCTTCCCAGACCCTCCTCTCTCCTCCCTCCCTATTTAAGTCAGGCCTGCCCTGACAAACAGGGCGGGGAGGGGGGGTACAGCCAAATTCATTCACTTTCCACTGTGACAATAAATCTTGTAAAACCATGAACATCCTCATGTCTTTGGGGCCCTGTCATGGGGAACTGTGGAGAAGGCCTCTAACTAATGAGCCGCCACCATAACCTAATCTCCCGCTGAGCACTTCTCTGCATTCCACCTCGGAGGCCTGCCAACTCAGCAAAGCTAGTCTACCCAGCCAAGCGAGTGCAGTAACAAAGAGTCTCTGACCCGTGGGGCACTATCTGGGCCTTCTCTCCCCCTCACCGTGTCTCAGTTCTGTTGCAGCTCTTGGCGGCAGTGTCTGGGAGCCCCAGAACTGAGACCAGGAGCCCTGCTCCGGAGGGACTTTCAGACCAAGATGGCTCCATGCCCAGGTGGAGCCCCGAGCGTTTCTCAGTCAAGCGTCCACCCGGCCTGGGGTGGACGTACAGGAATCACAACTCTGCCCAACAGGACCCATGCCCATGCCATGCCCTGCAGTAAAATTCTGTCAAAAAATGTTTCTAAGTAAATGATCATTTGCCTCTATTATAATCTGCCTTTGGTTCCTTCAGGTATATTTCCAAGAGTAATATGGAAGAGACATATGTAATTTAAGATTTAGATTTTAAAGGACACTTCATAGTGACTCACTAACTTACATTTACACTAACATTGTATAAAGGTACCCTAGGTCCTGACAAGCATTTGTTGTTTTGTAACTAAAGTAAGATGCATTTTTAATGTAGTTTGCTGTGACGGCTAATGATGCTGAACATTTGTATATTTTTGGTAAATTGCATTTTTCCCCCTCTGGAGAACAGTCTGTTCCATTCATTTGCCATTTATTTATTTGATGACTGTGTACTTTGGTGTTTTAATTATTTTGGGGTTCTTTATATATTCTGGATATTAATCCTCTGTCAGATATATAAGTGGCAAAGTTTTATCTCCTGCTCTTCTAACATAATCGTTGCCTTTGTTGAAAGAAAATAAAAGCTTTTACATTTCTTACAATCCCATTTGTTATTTCTTGATATTATTTCCTGAGCTGTTGGCTGTTAGAATCCTATTCCAGGAAGTTACTACCTAATCCTATACCATAAATTGTTTTCTAATAGAAAAAAAAGACATGAGAAGAAAAGTTATCTGCTTGGGAAGATGAGAGATTGGAATGCAAACAAGAGAGGCCAATGGAAGAGTGAATATGCTCGTGAGCATGTCATAATAAGGCCAGTATTTTGTACAGTTTACATAAAGAGAAGCAGATAAGACAGACAAAGCAGAGATATCTGAGATCTGGAGAATGTTTTCTAGGTCCCTTTCATCCGACTGGACCCTTTTTCTGGGACCACACAAGTGCCAATCCTTTCCCAGGCCTTGCTCAAGTCTTGAGTATGGTGAAGCTGTGCAAGTGGCTGCCCCACTTCTACCATGTGCATTTCAGCCCTTTCTCCTAAGTACAAAAGTTTGCCTTCAGCCTGGCTTGGAGACTCACTCAAGGGACCAATTTTAATGAATGCCCAGACTGGCAGGAACACATTCTCAAGTGTGTAGACAGTGCTTCTGAAATATTTGAGGGGACTTGCAAATAGTGTTCTCCCGAGTATCCTTTTCAGTTCAACAAAACACATTGAATATCGCTAGCACTACCTGCTAGCTAGGGGCTAAAGAAGATCCAGTAAGGAGCCCTAAAGTAACTGCCATTGATAGTTTCCATGGAGGCCTGACCTGAGTTGAAGTCATTATAGATCTGAATGACCCCCTCCCCATCCCACATGGTCTCATAAATAATAAGGAAATTGGATGGGAAGGGTGTGGGTATAGCACAAGGGAATGGGAAGTCTTGAATGCCTTGATTTCTGCAGCTTAGATTTCTCAGCTTAGCTTTTGGCAAAGAGTACAGAAGGGAAGGGAGAGGGAGCACTGTTAGGCGAGCACATGGCATGGTAGTGCTTGGATGTCCAGAATCTGGTTTCTTCCACCCTCATAAATGCCCCACTTTGCTTTTAGTGCCATTTCTCTGTCACTCTCTTGAAATGAACAAGATCTAAAACCAAAGCCTTCTCCCTACAGGCCTACCAATCAAAATACAGTGGCCTGGGTTCACCCACCAGAATGAAAGCCAGGATATGATCAATACATGCACTTTGTTACTTAATTGCTGTTTTGGAACTGGATCCATCTCCTGTCCATTGTCAACTGGCTGCACTTACTAAGTAAGGATGACTCTTGTGAAGCCACCATGGGAAGTAAACAAATTGAATCACTGCCTAGGAAGAGGCTATTAAGACCTTCCTGTGACCGGAAATGCATTCAGAGTTTTAGAAAAGCTCAATCAGAATTTGATTTGAAAGAAGGAAAGAAATAGGTAGCAGCAACAGTGTCTCCCCATGCTCTGATCTGTGCTAATGAAGCAACTTTACCTAGGTTTCTCAGCTGGTGAAAAACTAATACAAAATGTACTCTAGTCCTACAGTGATGCCTCCCTGAGGCGTAGTAATTGAGACTCATAGAATCAGAGTCAGTCTCAGGTGAATTGGGTTTGTCCATTCCCAGGAGTACAAACCTCACAGTGCATACAGTGACTTTGCAGGGGAACCTCCTAAACACCAGCCAGTGTAACAGCTTTATGAGCTGCCTTTCCATTAGGACCCTACCCCAGAGTGGTGGTTTGAATAGGAATGGCCTCCATAGACTCTGTGTTTGAATGCTTGGCCCACAGGAAGTGGTGCTATTAGGAGGTGTGGCCTTGTTGGAGGAAGTGTACCACTGCAAGGGCAGGCTTTGAGGTCATATATGCTCAAGCTATGCCAGGTAAGACACACAGTCTTTTTCTGCTGCCTGTGGAACAAATGTAGAACTCTTAGTTTCATTTCCAGCACCATGTCTGCCTGAACAACTGCCATGCTTCCCACCATGGCGATAATGGAATAAACCTCTTGAAACCTCTGAAAATGTAAGCTAGCCCCAATTAAATATTGTCCTTTATAAGAGTTGCCATGATCATGGGGTCTCTTCACAGCAATAAACTAATATACTCAGCTACCACTCCAAGACTAGAAATGTTTCTGGAACTTGCTCACTTTGGAAGGAAAAATATATCTCAGTACTAATAGCTTAGAAACTTATTCTTAAGAGGCTGGAGCTCTATCTCAGTTGATAGAGTGCTTGCCTAGCATGCATGAAGCCCTGGGTCCACATCCATTCATTGTGCCACTTTTAGTTTATAAGAGCTCAGCCTGAGTTATAACACTGTTTTAAATAATAAAGTTATTCTACAGTCAATAGTGTTACATTAAGTTGTCAGAGTCAGGCATGGTAGCAGAGCCTTATGATCCCACACTCAAGGGGGTCAGTCAGGAGGGTCTGTAGGAGCTGGACGCCAACTTGAACTACCTAGTGAGACTCTGCATTAAAAAGAAAGCAACAAAAATATTTTGTTGTCAGAAGTGAATATCAGAGTTATATACTAGGGCTGATGAATCCAATGACATATGGGGAGAAAAGGCAGATGGCAAGGAAACCTGAGAGGCAAAACGATGATGTGAGAGGTTTCTTTTAATGAGTAACCATGATGTTGACCTGTACTAGGACAGTGGCAGCAGAAAGAGAGAACAAGATGATGGACAGACACTAGGAGTACAGTTGCTGTAGCTGTGGAGTGTAAGGATGGAACAGGCCAGAGGCTGAAGAACTCAGGAAGTGGTGTTTAAAAATCCCTCATTTAAATAGCTAGGGAGAGAGTGGGCAGCCTTGTCTAGTCCCTGATTTTGGTGGGATTGATGAAAGGATTTGTGGCCCCATGAGGAGAGCAACAACACCAACCAACCAGAGCTCCCAGGGTCTAAACCACCAGCCTGGGAGCACAAAGGGGGAGATCCATGGCTCCTGCTATATATGTAGGGGAGGATGGCCTTGTTAGTCATAGGTGGGGGAGAAGATCCTTGGTCCAGTGAAGGCTGGATGCCCCAGTGTGGGGGAATTCGTGGGTGGGGAGTTGGGAGTGGGTGGGTGGGGGCACATCCTCATAGAAGCAGTAGGAGGGGGGATAGGATAGGGGATTCCTGGAGTGGGGGGTAAATGGGGAAAGGAGATCACATCTGAAATGTAAATAAATATCCAATAAAATAAAACAAGAATCAGCTATGTATAATTCTAGCTGTATCTATCTTAACTATTCTTTCCTTTAAGTTCTTCTACAGTATTAATTCTGTTCTTATGTTGTTACTATTGTTTAAAAAATTAACCTAATTTAGTGACTACTTTGTATAAGATGATGGAAAATTATTACTAACATTTTATTATTTTCAATATTGTAATTTACCATAATTTAGTCAGTTCAATGAAGCTGGTTACATCCATGTCATTCTCTGTTACCATGTTACAGAACAAAGTGACACTTATATGTGAGATAAGAACTACATGTAACTTAAATCCGGACATTTCATCACCTCCCTAAATCAACCCTATCTGTGGCTTGCCCCTTTTGGAAACGTGATCACTATAAACTGAAAGAAAGGAACGCTTTATTATGACTTCACTGAAACTGAAGATTTTCTTGAATTCAAGTACTTGCATCATTGAAATTAGTGAAAAAATCACTTTGTAAGGATGATTATGGAAAATTATATATGATATGCCAAATATGGGCATATGTAACTGAGGCTTATTGATACTCAAGTCTATAGGTAAAATGTCAGTGGTTGGTTACCAAAAATAGCAGAAAGAATAATATAGAGCTTGTGATCATGAGAGAAAAAATTTACTTCAAGATATGAAGATAACAGAAATGATTATAACATTAATTTTTAACTTCCATATTTTGTATCTCCTGCTGGTAATTTGGTTGGCCAGTTCAACTAAAAACAAGAAAACAAGGAAACCATCATGTCTTCTTTGGTGGTTTGAAAGAGAATGGCTACCATAAGCTCATATAGTTGAATATTGGTCCCCAGTTGGTGGAACTGTTCCGGAATGATTAGGTGGTATGGCTTTGTTTGACAAGGTGTTTTACTAGAGGGAAGCTTTGAGATTTAAAATATCCATTACATTCACAATTATCTATCTTTGCCTTGTGGTTGTGCCTCAAGATATAAGGTCTCAGCTACTGCCTCAACACTATGCCTTTTTGACTACTGCCATGATTCCTGAGTTCATGATTGTGGGTCCACCCTCTGAAACAGTAAGTCTGCAATAAACTTATTTTGCTATAAAAAAATCCCTCATTTGGGGCTGGAGAGATGACTCAATGGTGAAGAGCCCTGAATAGTTCTTATAGTGGACATGAGCTCCTATACCTCCTAACAGCCTGTAAGTCCAGTTCCAGTGATCTGACATCTCTTAGCCTCCATGGGAACTTCACTCAAGTATACATAAACACATAAACATAACTTTTTCTCTTTAGTTTGTTTTGAGACAGGGTCTTATTATTTTTTATTTTTATTTATTTATTTTTATTGGATATTTTATTTATTTACAATACCGATGCCATCCCTTTTCCCCACTCCCCCTCCCTAGAAACCCCTATCATATACCCCCTCTTCCTTTGTGCTTTTATACCATTTTGATTACATGCATGTATTAAGGTTAGTACTAGGTTGAGGGTCTAGCAATACATTAGATGCAAATAGTCGAAGAACAAGCAATACAATAAGCACAAAAATTCAAAGGAAAAGCAGGGCATAAAACCCAATTACATGAACACTCCCATGATCATTGTTTCTAAAGGCTTATCAGGATGACCAAAGTATCTGAGCCTACTTCCCTATCCTAGCCCAAGGTCATTTTCATGTCTGAGGCCTATTTCCTTGTTCTAGCCTAAAATTTAGATTCTTTTCTGAAATTGTTTCTTTGTTCTAGTCTAATATTTAGATTCCTGCCTGAGATTACTTTTTTGTTTTAGCCTAAGATTTAGATTCCTACCTAAAATTACTTCTTTGTACTAGTCTAATGTCAGATTCCTGCCTGAAGCCTATTTCCTTGTCTTTGGCCAATGTCCTATTCCTGCCAAGCACCCCATTTCCTTGTCTTTGGCCCATATCAGCTTCTTGCCAAGCAGCCCCAAAGGCTCTCCATCTCTCCTCCTGTTTAATTTCGTTAACAAGACTAAGACTGTCTTAGGTCATTCTGACAAAAATGTCTTCTTTACCTGCCATGGAATATGTATTATCAAAAGCAATATATTTATGTCTTAGGTTGGTAAGGCTCTGTGCAGAATCTTACCTGTCCTTGGCTTGCCAACCTGTTAATTTAATAACTCTTTCTGGGGGTTCATTTTCAGGTTCAAGCCATGTTCTTTGGCTGCCAATATGTTAATGTTGATAAAGATAAGCTTTAACATGATGGGCAGGAATAAAAGTATTCCTAGGCCAAGAAGGGCTAGCCTGATCAAGCTATATATGCCATTCCTGAGGTTTGACCAAACTGGAAATACTGACCTCAGGCCATGGATAATTTTATTGGCATTATCTGCAGCATCAAAGGTCAACAGAGCAGCATTCTTTAAATTCATAATCTCAGTATGCAAAGTTAACACACCCAGAGAGGTGTTAGGATTATGCCAAATATCCTACAGATATCTTTAAACTTTTTTCTAATTATAATGATAATCATTGTGAATTTCAAAAGTAACACTACTCCAATGATATTTGTCATGACACTTGAGATGGCTCCTAACTCTTGAACCCTGAGCCTCCTTCAGATAATTTGAATAGGTTATAGAGCATCATCCGTTCTTCCAGATACCTATATAAATCCTTTTGTATACTCAAAACATTAGTAACATTTTTTTGCTAGATGATTCACAAAAATAGTTGTCTTAACTCCTTGTGTTAGTGCTATTGCAGAAGCAGAGGTGCTAGCAAGTAATGGAATTAAAGCTTATATATCAGCAATAATCAAACCCGCTACCCTCTTGTTTCTGCTTAATAATTTTAAAATGTAAAAAATAAAAATATCTGTCACTTTGGACTAGGAATATGTTTAGTAAGAGAGTGATTGCCCAACATGTATAGAATCCTGGGTTCTGTTCCCAGCACTACAAAACATCCCTTAAATTTTCCATCAAGTAAAATCTGCTACATTTGCATACTATTTTTTAACCTCTAAGATAAACTAAAATCAGACGTGTGTGTGTGTGTGTGTGTGTGTGTGTGTGTGTGTGTGTGTGTGTG
>JANHMN010000005.1:69486533-69538051 GCA_030674055.1 Rhabdomys pumilio | reverse complement strand
CCCCCCCCCCCCCCCCCCCCCCCCCCGCACAATTTCTTTCTCATCATTATTATTTGTTAAGAAGAGCTATTGATTTTTATGTGTTGATTTTGTAAGCCCCTGCTTTGCTGAATGCATTTATCAGATCTCAGAATTCTCAGGCAGAATTTTTAGAGCCTTTTAATAACAGGATCATATCATCTACAAACAGGGATGAATGGAGTTCTTCTAAACACGTGACTCCTAAGATAGGATGAGAAGAGTATTCTGTCTGGTGGAGAGCAGACGGTCAGGTGAATGAGATGATAGGCAACTTTTGCTGAGCAAAGGGGAGGCCAGGAGTAGATAAGGAAAATTGGAAAAAATTTGCAATAAAGACTGCTCGGTGTTTATCATGGTTAAAATGATAGCAGTTGCTAATTTCTGGATTCCATCCCAAGCCTCCTGTCTGAAGAGGAGTTCCAGCACCTGCATTTCAACAAGCTTTAAAGGGGGCTTTTGATGACACCTAAAAGTGCAGAACAGATTGGCATCTGAGATACACATCCATCAAAGGATGAGGAAAGATGAGTCTACACTGAAAGACAGAACACAGGGGAACAATTTCCTCTAGGATCTGTTACTGTTTTTTCACTACTTTCTTCTTTTGACAACAGACACAATGTAACCAGCTACTCTGATTGCCCCACCAGGATGGACTGCATCCATGAAACTGTGAGCAAAACTAGGCCCTTTCTCCACCCACCCCCCACACACCCTTTTTTATTGTATATTTTATTTATTTACATTTCAAATGTTTCCGGGTTTCTCCACTGCAAACCCTCTATCCTATCCCCCTACCCTTGCTTCTATGAGGGTGCTCACCCACCCAGCCATTCCTGCCTCTCCGCCCTGGCATTCCCCTACACTGGGACATTGAGCCTTCACAGGACCTCTCCTCCCACTGATGCCAGATAAGGATCTGTTACTTTTAATACGTCCACCATCCCTAATGATTTTGATGCTGCTGGCCTGTGTATCACACTTGAGAAAGTTTGCCTCTAAGGTGACACAGTGCTGAGCATGTGGGCTTTGGGTCCGCAATCTACACTTTAAATGCAGGTAAATACATTACCTATGAAATCTCTGGCGAATAAATTAACGAATATGAAAATATGGCTAGCACTAGTGAGAATGCATTTCACCACATTGTTGTAAAAATTAAATAAATGTACGTATGCAAAGTGTTTAAAACATAAATGCACAAAAGCTGGGCGTGGTGGCAGATGCCTATAATCCTAGTGTTCAGCTGGCTGAGGTGGGAGACTTGTGGGTTCCATGCCACATTAGACTGCAGAGTTAGACCCTGTCTTACAAACAAACAAACAAAAAGCCCATGGATACTCAAAACTTAATATATATTAGCTATTAGTGTTGCTACTTTTATTATTCCCCATAGTTAGGAGTACAGGGCCACCAAAAGTATGGCTTATGAAAAGTAGATTAGCCAATGGAATGTTTAAGCAGATTAGCAAAAGCCGAGCAGGAAGTGAAAAAGATGGCCTTGTTACCAGCTAGAGAAGAAAGGGAGGGACTTAAAAACCTAATAAATAGATCAAGTGAGGTTCACCTCCCTTCCTTGCTGGTCTACCTAGGGTCTCTAGTTAGTAAAGTAAGTCACTGACAGGGATTGGTGCACTCTGGAGCTCTGCCTGTGTGCATGAAGGAGGGCAGCACTGCCACCAGCCCTTCTCCAGGGAGGATGTGCTACTGGTTACTAAAGGAGACTCACATATTCAAGAAAGACTCAGTTGATAAAATAATAGCTTAGAAACCAAGCAACAGGCTTAAAAGCTGCCTCATTTTGCCAGGAGTGGGAAGCGCCAGGTTCTAAAAATGTCCTCAGATGAACTTACAGGAAGAAAGGTCCTATTTCTAAGGTGAGCTTCCTGGGGCAAGCACTTGGAGCTCAGGCTCCATCCATGAGACCAAGCTGCTGATGAAACTTTTAGTCTCTCTATATCTTTGCAACTTAATCCTGCCCCGGTTTCCAGTTAAGGGGGACCTAGACTGGACAAGGAGCCAGAGCCCAGGTCTCATAAGAAACAAAGGATCTGGGCCTGTGTTTGTTTGAAGAGAAGGTTTAACACAATGTCATTTCACAGCTACAAAGAAGTGTTGTAAGTCAGAAAGATCAGACAGTGTGGGATGGATGTTCAAGGTACAGAATCAGGACCCATAAGTGGACAGACACCATAAAGAGACATATTTTAGCTCAGTACGGGAAATGTATAATAGGACTGAAGGGCCATAGATCAAGCTGGATTTTTTTGTGAGATGAAGAGGAGTATCAGCTGGGGCGGATGACAATGGGATATTTAAGTTAAGTATCCCATTCAACTTTGTAGCCAAGACATCCATTCCTGTGTTTACCAGCCTACTTTCATTCCATATTCCTTGGCTTTCTTAGCCCTGGGCTTTAATGGGCTACTTTAACATCTGGTAACCAGGTCACATCTAAATATAACTAGGAAAAGAATGCTGGGGAGCCCTCTTGATTTTCCCATAGGCCCCAATTAAGTCTATACACGCCTCTCCTTTCTACTACCATCACCTCTTCACTGCCAGACTGCCAACAAAGTAGGACACGTTGCTCTAGTTCCCTGCTTTCCTGTCCACAAAGCAAAGCCATAGATTAGAATTTAGGATATGGAGGCACCAACAGGAGATGACAAAACAGCCAATGTGGGCAGGTAGTCCAGAAGACTGAGAACTCTGCCCAAATTCCCAGAGCAGCTGTCCATGCGCTAAACAGCTGCCTCTTAAATTTCACTGCCCAGGGAGCTCATTACCATGCAGATTCTGATTCAGGACCTGGAGATTCTGCACTTCTAACAAGCTCCAGGCAATGCTGATGCTGCTGGTCCATGAATCTGAATCACATCAATAACAGGGCCATTATGGCAGCTATAGTTAGCATGGTGATGATCATTCACTGTGCCATGGCAGAATTGTAAAATGCTCACCAGGAGTAGCATACATAATCAAGGGAAGGCTCAGGGTTCTCAGAAGGGGATGAAAGGGTTACCTGTTCTCGGGTACCTCTGGATTCTCTAGGCCCTGAATCTCATTCTAGCCCCCACTTTGCCAAAGTGAAGGCTTCCTTAGAACTTTTCTTCAATTCCTCCTTTCAAAACAAAAAGGGTTTCTTCATTCAACATAATAAGAAATGAGGTCTCTATCTCAAACCTTCCTCTTCATAAATACACTAAACTAAAAGTTTGCCAGTTGGTTTTTGACTAGTAGGCTATAGGAACAACCCCACACTGAAGTCTACTTCCACAAGAGGCCCATCCAGTAAGGAAAATAGTGATATTGGAAACAGCTTAGACACAACTATATCATCTTTGATAGGCACCTCCAAAATCATCTTGGTATCCTTGAAAAGTAGCTTTGGAGAGTAAATCCCACCTTATTCTTATAGAAAGATTGACACTTGTACTTCACTGTTTCCTACTCTCTTGCCCTCTTTCATAATGGAAGCACAAATATCTCCCCAGAAACAATTGTACTAACTTTCAAGAGTGGACACCTCATCATTGCACACAGCCTGGGGTCCCAGCCAATGATCCTGGTGTGGGAAACACCAAAGATCTCAAGGAGGGCTAAGGTTTCTAAAAACTAGCCACATCCCGGGGAGGAGAAGCCACACCGAGGACTCCTGGACAGCGTTGCCCTCTTACTTTGCTCTGCACATGTAGAAAGGTGGTGGGCCTCCCAGGTTGGTGGCCCACTAGTTATACTTGAAGAGGCTGGAATGAGAGCCCTGTGAATCTTTCAGCAGCCTCACCTCCCACTGAACTTCTGACCTGGGTCAAGCTTTTGGCTGGTTAAAATTTAGAAGTATCAAAGCTTCTGCCAGCTGGCCAAGGGTGGTGATGGCAGTGCTACCTAGCTGGGTATAAAGACAGGCACTAGAATGAAGTCTTGCCAGTACTTTCTGCTGTTTGATAGCAGTATCATAACTGTCGCTGAAAATTTGTGTTGAGTTTTAGCAATAGCTTGCTTGGAGAATTCATCTGAGGAGGAAAGAATCTCACCTCCCCCATTTCCTAGCACTGAGACTTGGAGAAAGTTACTCTGCTGCTCTGGGCCTTAGTTTCCCCATCTGCAACCTACTTCCTAGTTGTAAGGTAAGAATTTAATACTGTGTCTATCTATGAATGTGCTTGTCACAGTGTATTACTTTGTATGTGTTCTTTGCCTTGACATGGAAAAATCCACCTATTACAGAAAACTGGGACAAAGAGGCGGGTAGTAAAGTTTGAACAAATGCCAAATTGGGAGCCTGTAGATTCCATGCCTAAGAAACAAATATCAAGGCCAGATAATTGGGTAAAACTTCTCTCTGAAGCCAGATATACATGCCTTTAATCCCAGCAGTTGAAAGGCAGTATCAGATGGATCTCTGTGAGCTTGAAGCTAGCCTGGTCTACACAGAGAGTTCCAGGACAGCCTCGGGGTTACACAATGATACTCTGTCTCAAACAAAACAAAAAGATAGCAACAAAACACTTCTCTCTGCCTGCTTGACAGTGTACTATCTCACAAACATACCTCATCTTCTTCGTTCATGAGCAGCTTAGGTAAGGGTCAAATATCTAAGCCAGGTTCTTTATAGTCTATCTTTCTTGTGAACAAAAGAAGTCATTTGTAAGACAGCTTGCCAGAGGAAATCTTCCCATGTGAAGGTAATTAGGCCATGAAGTATATTCAACTTTGCCCTCTGGAACCTGAGTTTTTCCTGATCTTGTTTGGTCCTTTCCTATTCTCTGCCCTTCACCTGACTGACTTCTACAAGCCACTACCTTAAATGGCAGGGACACCATTCAGACTGCTAATCTAGGCTGGATACTTGGGCTTTACCTCAGCACTTCGCACACCTGCGTGTGTGACCAGACCCTTTCCCACTAGACTGGAAGCTCTTGGCTGAAGGACAGTGACTATTTGTTTATATCATATGCCTGGCAGATGGCATGTGCTCAAAAATATTTGTTAACTTACTAAATAACCTTGGCAGTCACTTTGAACTCTGGGTTTCTAGAGTAACAAGGACAGGCCATCCTCTCACAGTCAATGGAGCTGCTGTAACTAACCAACCAGAGTCCAGTCTGAGGAGGCCTTGGGATACCGAAATGTCACATACTATTTCTTCTTTCTCCTGTTTTCTGACTGTTCTTAGAACATCCCTATTGAGGTAGTGGCAGTCCATAACAGCCATTTGGCTTCCACAAGAGTGAAAAATAATTAGCTAGCAATCATGATGGCTTTTTTGGGTTGTGAGAAAGGAAAGCAAGGCAGTAAGAACAGAACACCAGCTCCAGGAGACTTAGATCCTATAAAAAAAAGGGGGGGTCCTAAATCCTGGATGACTAAGACAATCCCTAACTGTCCCAGGCTGGCACATATATAACCAGGTTGGCAGATGTATAGGAGAGGCCTAGATTGGGGAGTCAAGATGACTCTGGCTCCGACTGCCAGGAGAACTGTGGTTTCTGAAGTTGGGGAGTCAAGAAGCCTCCCTCCTGCTGAGTGCCAGAGAAAAGTTCCAGAAGGAACGGGAAGTACAAAGAGAGAGCCAGCCCAATAGGCAGCCCTGAAGGAACCGTTCGTCCATCAGAGGCTTGGATTGAGACTGCTCTTCTATGCATTGGCTTCAAACTTGAATTCCATTCTGGACAAATTTCCTTATTGCATGCAAGCTGCTCTAATTTCAAGAATGTCAAATACACAGCCAAATGCAATTACATTTTAAAGCACAGCACTCACTTGAAATATAGCACAAATTTCTAAACCAATTTTAATCACATTACAGAGAGGGCAGACATGCTCAGCAATCTGAAATTCCACCGGATCCAGAGTTTTTCCTGATTAGTTAGAAGAGTGGCCAATTCACTGCCTCTGCCTTGCTTAGCCTCCTCCTGTTCACTCCACAGTATCAGGTATACACTTAGCCTTGTTCTTTATATCATTGTCTGCTTTGCATTTCTACCCTGGCACCTGCTCACTTAATTCCTCACATTCCCATAATGTCTGAGCAGTGTCTTGGCTGTTTCGCCCCGGTACATCCCTATGAGCACAGGCTTGGCCTTGGGTTCCTTTTGTGTTATGCTTATCCTAGCCCCACATGGCCCAGGTGCTGAATAAGAATTATTTAAAAATGAAAACTCAAAGATCCATGACCAAACAGGGTATATGCAAGGACAGTGGTCCAGCAAGTGAGCCTGAGCACTCTCCAAACTTAAATGTGAGTCATGCCTGCATGAACAGTGGATAGACTAGACGTGTACCAGATTCACTGTGCTGAGGAAGACTGGTGCGTGCGCTCTCCAGAAGCCAGCACTGTCAGAGCTGTCTGGCCAATTTGGGGTTCTGAGTCTCACCAGCCTCTGAAGATCTTCCCCGTAGGAAATCCAAGTTTTGGTCTCTGGTTTGTCCCAGAACATGTCAATATCAATATCCACGCAGGACACTCCAGACAGCTCAATTGTCATCTATCTGTCATGCCCACTTTTGCTGACTGGGTCTTGGTATGTTCTGATTCTCTCTCCAGTTCCCCTCCCCCTCTCTCTCCTTCCATTTCCCCCTCTTTCCTTTTCCCTTTCTCCTTCTCCTTCCCTCTCCCTTCTCTCTCACTCTGTGTATATGTGTATCAGTCACCTTCTCTCATTCCTCCTCTGTGACTCCATCTCTGACTGAGTTGCTTCACCTTCCTCCTTCAGAGGAAGTCCTCTTTGTTCCACCCCCACAGCTCTTTCTGGGTTCAAGTTGCTTCTCTTTTCTCACTCTCATCATTCTGTCTCCAGCCTGTCACTGTACTCAGTTACAGAAATGTGCATTCTTCCCTTGGATAAACTCACAAACGTAGAAAGGTAGTTTCACTTAGAAATTAAGAGAAAGTGGGCTAGAGAGTTGGCTCAAACTTTAAGAGCACTTACTGCCCTTGCAGAGGCTTAGGTTCAAGTCCTAGCACCCACATGGTAGATCATAACCACCTGTAACACCAGTTTTTGGGGGATCCAATACCATGTTTTGACTTAGACAGGAAACTAGGCACCAAGATGATGCCCATATTACCATTCAGAGAAAAAAAACACACATATTCAATAAATAGAAGAAATAGATCCCTTTTTAATTTTGTGAAAAGAGAAAGTAACCCAGAGGACATACTTCATTCTCAGGCAGGATACTAGCCCAAGCTACCTCACTTCTTCCCATGGATGCTGTGGTCTCAGGGCTCCATCACCCAGCTCCCCAAAGTCACTGCTGGGTAATGCATGAGAAGAATGATAACTTAGCCAGACCTCTAGCATAAGATGGAGGAAGAGTGACATGATGCAGCAGACTAAGTGAAATGCACAACTTTTCATATCCATCCTTAGATTCTGGGATTTTATGATTTTGACATTTATGAATCTGAAATGACCAGACAGAATTCAGTTGTGGGCATTATACACTAAGAGCATAAATTAGAATATGTCCAGGTCAAAGTGAGTAGGATGGAACAGAGGCTGGAGACCTTACCTTTGTCCCCAAATCAGCAATAACTAAGTGCCCACTATGCACTAGATACTGAAGTAAATAATAAGCATGCAGATTAATAAGATATGGACATCTGACATCAAAGAACTCAGTTGAGTGACCAAACCTAGAAATCTGAGTTTATCAACAACCATTTACTGAGTGCTTACACACTGCTCTAAAATTTGTATGTGTTACTTGTTTTAATCTCCATGTCACAGATAAGGAAACTGAACCCCAGAAAGGTTATATTTGTTGACAGCATAGTACCATGAAGATTGATTATTAAAAGAGTTGGGGCCGCCAAGTCTGGAATAGAACATTCGAAGGAATGTTGAATTTCTTGTCTCAGTCTTCTGTTGAAGTCCAAGAGAATGTATGTATCTGCATTTGGGATCTACTCCCAGTGGGATCCCTGGAATCCAAGACTGGAAGCTGGTCTTGACTTATAAAGAGGAAAAACATGAAACATCTGTCTTAGGAGTCAAAGTTGTCTGTAGCTAGAACAGTCTGCCAGGAGGCTGGGGATGCTTAAGCAGAGGCTGGATGACCACTCAGAAAGGGAAGAGGACAAAAAGAGGCTACCAAAGGACTCTTGCAAATCTGAGGAGTTGTGCATTTCTGTTTTCTGATGGCACACTGTCTTGAAAACCATAATAGCTCCTTTAACATCCCCTAGGAATCAGCCATATGTTGACTGCCAGAGATAAGTATACCTGTTCTATACACAGGAACCACGTGGTCTCCTCAGCATGCATATATACATACACATATACATAAAATACACATACATAAGTATCATATTTCTCTTCCCAAGGACTTTTAGCCATATCTTGTATGAGTCCCCTCACAGCCTTCCTCCTCATTTCCTCCTTAGGCTTAGTCCTGGTCTTACTGCTCTGGAACTGTAAAGCAAGAGACAAACAATGGTTGTTTCTTAGTGGGGTGCTCAGATAGCAGCATATGGCCACTAGCAAGGTCCATGTAGCCTAAAGGTTCATGCCTCATATGGGATATAGTGTAATCACCCATTAGTTGGGCCCAGGAGCCCATCCAACTACAAAGGTATATACTCTGTCTTTCTTCCATGCCTGCTATACTCACAAATTCATATTGAAACTTAACAGAACAGTGGTGGAAAAGTTTCTAGAAATAAGCAAGTTTGTGTGGCCAGACATGGTCCTCAGGACCTATAGGTCACCAGAACCAAGGCCTAGATCTGGCAGGGGAAAAAGCAATAGCCACACTGAAAATTCCTCCAACTTGTCAGAGTAGGCTATAGCATGGAGCTTTTGCATGCAGGGAAGCTCAAGAGTTCCTCATCCCACTACTCCACCAAGAAAGCTTCTCCACAGAGAACTGTAGGCTTCCAAAGGGGGTTAAGGTTAGGCCAATATTGCCAGAGATGCAGGGAATGGTGGCATATTGGGAAGATGTTTGAATTATATAGTTCTAGCTTGTTTCTTTGAGAGCTCCAATGCTTCACTAGGAAAGTTGCCCTGAAGTCTGAAGGGGAGGCAGCACCACTGAAGGACTCTTCTCCATACTCCGTGTTCCCAAGCACAGATGTGGTCTCTGTCATCTGAGTTCACAGCTCCAAGCCTGGGCATAATCTTAAAGAATCAGCTAGACAAAAGTGAAATAAGACTCTTCTGGAGATGCAGAGATACCACTGAAGGACTGTGGAGATGTAAAAGTTGACTTTGAAACTAGGGATGCCATGAGGCAGTTGCCTGTCACATTCTAGAGACAGTTCCAGGCCATCGGCAGGTGCTGAAGGGCAAGAAACCTACCAAAATATCTCCTGAGTGTGCTGCCAGCTGGTTCCTCTTTAGGTTACGTTGGACATGCCAAGATAAAGACATTCAAATTGAATGTTGTCTCATGAGTGCTCTTAGGCCAGTTCTACCTAGTCACCTCTGTGAGCCAATTGGCAATCAATCACTCAAGGTAGAGATAGGGGATTTGATTTCAGAGGCCAGGTAGTCATCAGACAGGTTAAACTGAACTAGATGGTTGGTGGGGAAGGAGGTAAAACGGTGTTCAGAAGCCAGTTCTGACTCATGCCTGACTCTAGAAACTGGTATGACACATCCCACTTCTCAACTGAAGGTGACTTTGGAATATTGGGGCTCAAATGAAATTGTCACAGGTTAAGGAGGCTGAAGACAGAGATACAGTAAAGGAGATTCCTGTCACAGGAGACCTTGAGCAGTATGAGTAAACAGCTAAGGCCCCTGCCTCGATTTGCCAACTACACTTAATATCCAACAACAAAGACAAGCTTGAAACTGTCCCCAGCACCAGACCATCAGGTGATTGTCAGTGAGGTTTACACTCTCCAAAGAACAGGGTTTAGCCACCTACTCAGTAATCAACCACCATCAGAGCAGTTTGGGGAGAGTTCTGGAATGAAGGTGACACAAGACCTAAGCTGCTCTGTGGTTAGCCAGAAGAGATGGCCTAGAAACATGAGTGCTACAGTAAGGATCGGAGCCAGCGAACCTGGTGAAGGGCCTTGGAGAGGAGAAACTCCAACTGATTATTTCTGAAGCCTTGCTATGACCGCAGAGGCACTGTCCCCACTTACTGTTACCAGGAGGTAAACAGGCTGTGTTATTCCATACTCCATGGAACCCTGTTATACTTCCAGATAAGTCTGGAAGCCAGTGCCCTAGCAGAAAAGATTCACTCTGGCTGTTAGAAGACAGAAGAGAGAAGAGAAATAATGAAGCAGAATTGAGGAGGAAGTTCATGCCAAAGAAAGGCCGCGACAGCACCCCCTGTGGTGCTGTCAAATGCTTCCTCACTCCAAGAGAAAGGGGTAGCTTTGGGGTTTTGCCTCATAGATGAAACAGAAATTCTGAGAAGCAAAGTGGCCTGCCTAGTGTAGAGGTCTTTAACCCGAGTCGGGCTGATTCAACACCTACATCCTTTTTACTATTTATCTGGCCTCTCTGAGTATATCTTTTTCTAGCTCAAAAAGCCCTTGTTCCCTATGGCAACAGGAAATTTGTTTTTATCCACAAATGAATCAGGTGTTCCTACAGTGCACTACAATTAATACAATCCTTAAGTGCCAGAGTTGGAAGTAGCCTTAGAGGCCATTTTTCTCAGATGAGTCTCTCATTTTATAGACAGAATAACAAAGGGGTCAGAAAGGGCTTGTCCATAGGGGGAGCAAACCTGAGTTTGTGGGCTCTAGTAGCTCACCATGTGAGGGAGAGAAAGAAGACGACAGGTACAGTGAAGCCAGTTCTCATTCCTCGGAGTGGATGCTGCCTACCAATTGTCTTGTCTCCTTGGAGATTGGGCAGCCACCCAGAGGTGGGGGAAGGCCTTTCTTCTAGACTTTTCCTATGGGAAAAAAGGTTAACTAAGGAGATTCTCCTCTTACTCCATCCCCAGTGCCCATGAGTCTGAGGTAAAACACACATGCTAAGTTCTGAATTCTTCAATAACTAGCCTAATAATCTTAAGCAAATTTTGTGACTTCCCAAAGCCTCAGTTACCTCCTGTGCAAAATACAGATAGATACCAAGACCCACTTCATGGGGTTACTATGAAGAATCAGCGCAAACAGTTGTAAAACATTTAATATAAAACCATGCATCTATAATCATTGTCCCTTTCTCATGCCCTGAAAACTCCCACATTTTCACCCCAGACTAGGTCTGAAGGAAAATTCCAGAGCCAAGTCAGTCTTGTGGTACAAAAGCAGACTTTCTACTGCAGCCTGTGAGGTTTAAGATAGCAAGGCCAGGAGCAAGCGGAGCGCTGCTTGGCCCCTTTCCTCCTAACTGTGTACACAGATACTATGCATGTCTTGGGTAGTTTTCATTAGACATAGGAATGTCCTTATGCCATGGAGCACATGTGGGGGTCAGAAGATAACTGTGAGTTCTTTCTACCATGTGGGTCCCAGGAATGTAACTCGGGTTTGGTGAGCCTTTACCTGCTGAGCCATCTCACCTATCGTACCTTAGGCACTTTTAAAGAGGCTCATGTCAGGGCAGAAAATGTTGGTATTGGAAGAAAAAAAAAGTAAGGACCAACATTCTTCCATCCACCCCTGGTGGGGAATACAAAAACGATGTGGTCAGAGAATAAAGACCTTTGAAAGTACAAAGTAAGTGGACAGATCAAAGGTGCTGGGCTCATATCTTGGGGAGTTAAAAAATGAACAAACTGGATACTTCTCTGACTGGTTTGCAAGTTCCCTCAGTCCTTGAAGACTATTATAAGAAAATCCCTACATGGGAAAGGAAAGACAAGCTCTAAGTAAAATGTTGAGTCTCTCATAACAATTAGTCCTCAAAAACAGCAGTCTGGCTCTGAGACACAGGGATGTCAGAGGATAAGGACCAGGCTGAAGCCTGGGGCAGGCCTTGACATATGGGTCTCTCTCCCCACTTCCATCCACTCCCATTAATTAGTGTTAGGCCCTATGGACAGCAGGAGACTCCCAACTCTCATCCAGATTTTAAAAATCTACACTTCACCATGACTCTACGTTCTTATCTGGCTCCAGCTTTTTCTTTATTTCTCAGGTGAGCTTTTGGGAAAGCTTGGTTATTGATTCCACCCTTTGGTAAAAGAACATAAACATAAGCAAACAAAACGATGCGTGAACTTTAGCCCTTCATCTGCAGTCATGCTGTAAGTGCCCTACTAAGTTCAGCACATCTTTCCCCGGCCTCCAGCTTACTCCTTCCAAGGCAACTGGACCCACAAGCCATCTGGACCAATCACTGTCTTTCCTGCTTGATAACTCTCCACCACAGCTTGATCAAATTCAGTCTCTTTCACCTACCGCATGAGGACCTTTACAGTGTGGCTCCTACACACCTGTCTGGCTTTACTTTTGGTCAGCTCTACGTTCCAATCAGGCTAATTATTTAGTTACTAAAAGGGCTGTTAGCAGCTAGAGTTTCATATCTCTATTTGCATATTTCATGCTTCCTTCCCAGAATACTCTTTCCACATTGACTAGCTGGCACATCTGACCTACCTTGCAAGTTGCAACTGAAAGGTAATGTGTTTGGGGATGGAATTCTTGGGTCTCTCATCTTTTCTGGGCTTCTCCTTTCTAGTCATCTTACTGGCGCCACATACTTGTTCCCTGGCCAGTCCCTACCATGTCTCATCTTGTTTATTCCCATCCCTTCTCCAGGTTTTCTTTAATTGAACTTTATTCTATGCCAGGCATTCTGCCAATGTTGAATCGTCATACCTACTCCGTGAGTGTGGTGCCATGATTATTCCCATTTTGCAACTGAGAAAACCAAGGCTTGAAGATCTAGGTCAGTTGGTTAAGTTCAACCAGAACGCAAGGCTAATAAGTGCCGTGGTGTAGAACCTAAGGCTCAGCCATGGTGATGAAATGTTCAGTCTTTACTCATTTGGGGGCACATTAACCTCAGAGGGGTTTGCTGAAGTGGAAGTGGAAGTGAACTCTCTTTAGGGCCATTTATCTTATTGTCCTAGAGACTGTAGATAATTACCTTGGTAGCACCACAGTGGCCAGGGTCTTCCATCTGAATTTGAGAGAGCAGCGGAACAGGAAAGAAGTTAGAACCTTTCTAAAGAAAAAAAAATAGCTTCAAGTATTGATGCTATCTAAGGTAGGAGTTTGCACAAAACCAGTGAGCTATATACTTAGGACGAGATGGTTAAAAACCAACAAACAAGAAACAAACAAAACAAGAAACAAAACCAAACAAACAGTCCTCGGTAGGACTGACTGGCGCTGAGCTTAGGGGCGGGGCAATAAGTGGAGGTTCAGAAGTTCAGGCTCCAACTGCCACCTGGTGGTCATCCTTAAGAGAAGCAAATGAGTGAGTCCAAGGATGCATGCTTAAGGCACAAGGCAAATAAAATGGACCCTGGCTCACGGCGTTTCTTCATTCACTTATGCCTCTAGCCATCTGTGCATTTATTTCATTTCTTCATGTAGCTGAGTTGTTTTACAATAGACACAGTCTGAAAACTAAGAATACAGAGGTGAGCCAAACAAAGAAAAAAGCCTCTTCCCACTGAGCGCACTGTCTATAGGTTGGGAGACAGACAAGAAATAATAAGCAGAGTTCTGTGGTGTTCGATAATAAAGTGTGTGTTTAGAAATAGCTAATATATATATTAGATGGTGCTGTGTTATATTATGAATGCTAGGAAGAAAAAAGAACAAGGAAGTGAGAGGGAAAATAATCCTCTCAGTTTTAAATAAAGCTGTGGTTTGAAGTAAGAAAAAAAAAAAAAAACAAGACTAGTGGGAGGTAAGGGAGGCAGCCATGATGATGCCTGTGGGAAGCTGGTTCTGGACAAGAAAGCGGCTAGGAAAGACCGGAAGGTAGTGGCAAGTGTCATGTGGCTGAAGAGCAATCAGGAAGCCTCGATGACTGGAGCAGAGTGAAAAAGAAGAAAAGCAATACGCTAGGAAAGGAGTCCCCAGTGATGTAGGCATAGGCAAACTCATGTGGAATTCTGGAGGCCCATTCTTTGTACTGAATGAATGAGGCAGAAAAGCTATGAAGGGTAATTTACTCAGGATCTAGCAACGAGCACAGGACACTGTTTCAAAAGACTATGTTCTGCAGTACTGATAGGAATTAGATACGCAGGTAAAATACAGACGAGAACGCAGAAATAGACCTTCACAGATTTGTCCAGTTGATTTTTGTCTTCTACAAAAGGAATTCAATGAAGGATAGTCTTCTCCACCTCCCGCCCCTAAAAAAGCCAAAACCAAACAAAGCAAAACAAACAAACAAAAAACAAAAAAACTAGTTCAATTGGACAACCACAGTCAGAAAAAGAGGCTACAGAGATGGCCCAGCAGTCAAGAGCAGTTGCCTCTCTTTTTGAGAACCCAAGTTTGGTTCCCAGAAGCCACACAAAGTGATTTATAAGGACCTGTAAATCTAGCTCCTGAGCAATCTATACCACCATCTTCTGACCTTCAAGGATACCTGGACACATGTGGTACACACACACACACACACACACACACACACATATTGCACATGTACAAAAATTAATAAAAACATTTTAATAAAAATTTACAGAAAAAAGTTTTGAGACCTAGGGCAAGTTTTTAGGGGACATCAAAAACACAATCCATAAAAGGAAAACTTGCTATCAGAATTCATCAAGATTTTTAAAAAGGTTTTTCAGACAAAAGGCTCATACCCTTAACCCCAGCATTCAGAAGGTTAAGACAGTTAGATCTCTGTGAGTTTGAGGCCAGCCTGTCCTACAGAGCAATTTCTAGGCCTGCCAGGGCTACATAGTCAGACCTTGTCTCAAAAAAACATAATTAAAAGTTTGTTCAGGTAAAGGCACATTTTGTTCAAACAAAAACATGCAGAAGCATAGCAGCTTTATTCCTTTTTAAAAGATTTATTTATTCATGTATTTTACTTATGTTTGTGCTCTGTCTTCAGACACACCAGAAGAAGGCAGATCCCATTACAGATGGTTGTGAGCCACCATGTGGTTGCTGGGAATTGAACCCAGGACCTCTGGAAAAGCAGTCAGTGCTCTTAACTGCTGAGCCATCTCTCCTGCCCCCAGCAGCTTTGTTCTTAATACCTTAAATCTAGAAACAACCAAGATGTCTATCATTAGGCCAGTGAGCCAATAAACTATGGTATATCCACCATTGACTGGTACTCAGAAATAAAAAGAGAACAAGCTATTGGTACATTTAACAATTTGGATAAATCCCAGAGCACTGTGCTGATGGGGCAAAAGCCAGTTCCAGAGGGTTACATACTATGGAATTTCATTTATAATATTTTATTTTATTTATGTATCTATTTATTCACTTTACATGGCTTCCCTTTATATTAACCCCCTTCCTCCCAGCTCCTCTGAAAAGGAGGAGCCCCCCCTCCCAGATGTCACTCCACCCTGGTACATCAAGTCACTGCAGGACTAGGCACATTCTCTCCCACTGAGCCCAGTTAGGGGAATGGGTTCTACGGATAGGCAACGGAGTCAGGGACCAGCTACCTGCTCCAGTTGTTGGGAGACCCACATGAAGACCAAGCTGCTCATATGCTACATATGTGTGAGGGACCTAGGTCTAGGCTGTGTATGCTCTTTGGTTGGTGGTTCAGTCTCTGAGAGCCCCCAAGGGTTCAGGTTAGTTGACTCTGTTGGTCTTCCTGTGGAGTTCCTATCCTCTTCAGGTCTCTCAATCCTTCCCCCAATTCCTCCACAAGACTCCCTGAGCTTCATCTAATGTTTGGTTGTGGGTCTCTGCATCTGTTTCGGTGGGCAGCTGGGTGGAGCCTTATAACATTCTTGACATAACAAAATAAAAGGAATGTAAATAAGAATTTTGGTTGCCAAGGATTAAGGATGAGAGGAAGAAAATTGTCGAGCACGGTTATAAAAGGGCAAGACATGAAATCAGCCGAGATGATGCAACCCTGCAATTCTAGCTACTCAGTAGTCTGAGGCAAAACAAACGTCAAGCTCAAAGGCAACTTAGGCAATTAAGTGAAACCTTATCTCAAGATAAAAAGTCAAAAAGAGTCAGGGATGAAACTCAGTGGCAGAGTGTGTACCTAGCAACTGTGAAGCCCTAGGCTCAATTCCCATTGGCAGTAAATAAATATATTAACAAGCAGTCAACACAAGGAATATTTGTGATGACTCAGTTTGTTTATCTTCACTGGGATCACAGATACCTGACTCTCCATCGATGGTGTTATCACACAGTACAGGGGGCTCTGCATCCACCACAGCCAGCAGAGTAAGGATCTGTGGACAGCAAAAAGGCAGTTTGACTCAACATAACTAAGTGGCAGTACTGGTTCAAACTTCATGAGGCTGAACCTGAGCAGTTTATTTTCGGCATATTTAAGCACAGCACAATTTGATGAAAATTTTCCTGGAGATAATTTACTCAGTCTCATTACACAATGAAGCTTAAGATGTGACTACCTTAAAGCTCTTTGTAAAGTACATGTGGCATCTTCCATAAAGATGGGTTCTATATAGATGGACTACATGTGACATCTTCCATAAAGATGGGTTCTTTAGATTGACAAAACACATTAAGGGGCTGGGTGAAGATCTGGTGTGGTCTTAGCCACACAGATAGAGCAAAGGTCACCAGGCCGTTAATCATGTCTGCTCCCAGCCTTCTGGGTGGATAACAGGTTATGCATCCTTCCCTTTGAAGGGACAACCCTGTGTGTGTAACATTCCTGGTTTCCCCCCTAGAGGTTCCCACAACCCAAAACCACACAAGTGTGTATATAAACACATGAACAAGTTATATAATTGCCACAAGCTCTACGGATTATATCATGATCAGCTAACTGATTTTGATATTGGCAAGAGGAGAGTAAGGGGTGCACAGGACCTCTCTAGAATCTTCTATGAACTCTTTCCAAACAGGAATTTAAGACAAAAATGCTGTGTTAGTTGGGCTTGGGTCTCAGAACCCTGGGTAGAGACTGGGAGGGAATGAAGAAAGGAAAGACAAGGAGATACAATAAAACTGGAGTCAGGTGGGCATCTCTACTGCTACTGTTATCACTACCCCCTTGCATTGCAGCCTGGAGTCCCGCCCTGTTTATTAGTGTGAAAAGGGGAAAAGACTCAGTAGGAGGCCTCTGTACTGAGCAGTCTCAGGAGGTAAATATCAGGAAGGAGGAAGCCACAGTTGCTACTCTTTGCACACACTGATCAAACATTCATAATTTGACTCCTGAGAAGAACTTTGCCATTTCCCTTGAGCCTGTCAGATATGGGTAGCAGATTTACCAATTTCAATAGCCCAGTCAGTCTTCGAGTCCTCAACAGCCCACACTCATGTCAAAACACACATTCACTCAGGATTTTACCTGCTCAGGGTTTCCTCTGCTCCCTACACAAAACAAAACACCGTGACATATTCTAAACAAAAAACTTAGGGTGTCAAACTTCAAAAAGCATGGAGACCTGCACTGTCTCCATTTTAAAAATCAAATATATATATATATATATATATAAAAGCTCAATAGATGTATGAGCATTTGTGCTTGCAAAAGTAGTTCCTCGTGGAAAGCTCCTTATGATCTGACTTTAATAAGAGGATACTCAAGATGACAGTTCCTTCAACACTTATTCTACAAGTGGGAAAAATGAGGCTTGGAGATAAGAGGCTACTTATTCAAGGTCACATGGCAAAGAATAGTAGAAATAAAATTTACTTGCTTCTCCATTTCTATGTAGGACTTTGGAGGAATAAGAGCAGGTGTGAACCTCCCTGACTCAAATGCTACAGAATGGTTAGTTATGAGCTCCAGTAGTTAAGTAAGTGCCTAAGCCAGTGCTTAGTCAGTACTCTTTAAGCCAATAGTTTTCTTACCATCTTTGCTGAGACATGGAGTTCTATGCCTTCACAGCTGGGATAGTAAATAAGACTGCAGCTACCCTAGGGAGCTACAGCCTTCTTCACTCCTCCCCACCCCCAGAGTTCTAGAACTCTAGTATACAAAGAGCTTGGTGATATCCTGAGGGTACTTATTCTAAGAGGGTCACCATGGAGATGACTGGAGAAAGGGGGCATTCAGTTTCTATGGTGACAGCCTGAGGAGCAAGGATGTGACTTGAAAGGTTGGGGTGTATGAAATCATTTCCATAGAAATGGGTAGGTGCCTGAAACTCGCTTAAAGGTGGAGGGAGAGTAATTGGAGAAATAAAGCAACTTATTTCTATAGCGACAGACAAGGAAGGGGTGGAGTCCTCCAGAGAACTGCTGTTAGTAAGATTTCTATCTGTGCTAGAAAACTGCTAGAGGTTCTAATAGACAGCATAAATTAATCTTCTGTGTCTCTAGTGTGCCTACATACTTGGGTACAACAGACTCTGAGACCTTAGCACAACTAACACCATGTTGGAGGCACCATTCTGAATTTAGAACCCAGCAAAGAGGCCCCAACAACTGCCAAAAATGGGACCAAAAACCTAATCCATCCAAGACATAGCCCATATTTCCAAGACCCAGGAAAGTCCCTAAATGCACTAGCCTTGCTTTTTGTCTTCTGCAGTTTTGCTTCTCACTAATTGCTCTGAAGTGGGTCACTTCAGATGTGACTTTTGTACATAAAAGCCAAAGGGTGACAAGGCTTGAGGCTTCATGGTTTGGGTAAGTTCCTTATGCAGTCACCAGCCAGCAATACAGACTTTCTATTTGGCTTTAAGAATGTCTTCATGTTCTCTGGTAGAATTACCTCACAACATGGGGAAAGCTGAACTAATGGATCCACTGTAAATTCTTCCAGAACTGTTGGGTGGAGCAGTCCAGATGTTATCTAAATTCTATAAATAAATAAATAAATAAATAAATAGCTCTACAAATAGAAGAGATGCAGTAGCCATCGCTTGCCTTTCCTGGTCTGTGGGGTCAGGGATTTTTGTCTGTTCTATTCATCCCAGGCCTAAAACAATGTTTTGAACGTGGCAGACACTAAAAAGAGTATAGCAAGTGCAAGTTGCTAAAATATTTCATCTATTTCTTGCTACTGCTATCAGTAAATACTGTATTATTGAAATGCTCCAGATTCCCTTCATATACTGCATATTCATATACTTTATATACTTCAAATACATATCCCCTCATATACTTGAATACGTATAAATCATTCAAGACTTTGGGCATCATCTCTGATGAAAGGCCTCTCACTAGCACCCCTCTCAAACACTCCTCATGAGTGTTGCTATCCTAAACTCTGGGTATTACTATAAAAGCATTTAGCAGTCAACACCGAAGTCTCTCTCTTACCAGCCCACACATATTTCTGTTCTAGCAGCTAGCACCATGTCTGGCACATAGCATGTCCTCAATAAATGTTTAACCAATTAAATACCTTGCCCTGATCACCTGGGAAGAGGTTTCTCGATTGAGAAGATGCCTCCATAAGATTGGCCTATAGACAAGATATTTTCTCCATTAATTATTGATGTGGGAGGTCTCAGCCCACTGTGAGTGGTGCCAAGTCAAGGCAGGTGGTCCTAGCACCTATAAGCAAGCAATCTGAGCAAGCCTGGAATAGTTGCTGGGAATATGGCCCCATGACCTAAGCACCTCTGCTAACATGAGCCATCCTAATTATTCTGTCTTACTTCCTTATATTTTCTATATACCTAGTAAATGTTCATCCCACCCCACCTTGTCCTTCGCCCTTCACTTCAGCAGTAAAATATAGTGGTTACGAACACAAGCTCTGGAGTCAGATCTGGGAACTGATCCTGCCTGAAGGTAACACTGTTGGGCCAATTACATTAAGCTCTCTGAGCCACAGTTTACATCATCTGTCAAACCGGTGTATGGCAGCATCTTTTTCTTATGCTACTGCTGAGAACCGAGAAACTGCAGATGGAGTACTTCAGCACACTCACTGGCAAGGAGGGGGCACAAGGAGGTTGGGTATTACTATTAATATGCAAAGCTACTCTTTCTTCATAAGTGTCCCTGCTTAACAGGTGCTGAGCTAGGGCAACTCAAAATGAAGAATAGACTTTCTGGCCTCAAGGACCTCTAGGTCTACTGAGAGAAAGATGCGAGTAAAGAAAACTACAGTGCAGTACCATTACAGAGAATAAAATAAAGTGTTGTAAGAACTAACAGGAGGGCTGGGAATTCAGGCCCTAGATTCAGTATCCAGTATGGAAATCCAGTGGGATATATTCCCAATATCCATTGGGAAGAAGCTAAGAGGATAGCCTTACCTGCAGAAAGAAGACCAAGAAATACTGTCTTAAAGTCTCTATCACTGTGATAAAACACCACGGTCAAAACAACCCAGGGAGTAAAATCTTTATTTCTGGTTACAACTCTCCATCACTGAGAGAAGTTAGAGCAGAAACTCAAGACAGAAACCTGGAGACAGGAACTGAAGCAGAAGCCAAGCAGAAATAGTTCTTACTGGCTTGTTCCCTTGGTTTGCTCAGGCTGCTTGCTTATCCAGGACTACCTGCCCATGGGCAGCACTGCCCCAAGCGAACTGGGCCCTCCCACATCAATCATTCATTAAGAACGTGGAGGAACCCATAGCTCCAGCTACATATGTAGCAGAGGATGGCCTTGCCTGGCATCAATGGGAGGGGAGGCCCTCTGTCCTGTGGAGGCTCAATAAGAGTAAGAGGATGCTAGAGTGGTGAGTGGGCGGGGAAGAACTCTCATAGAGGCAAAGGGGATGGGGGATGGGATGAGGGATTGCAGAGGGGAAACAGGGAACAGGGACAGCATTTGAAATGTAAATAAGTAAAATAACCAATACAAAAGAAATTACTTTAATGTCATTTAGAATGTAATAAGTGAAATTAGAATACCCCCCCCAAAAAAAACCATGACCTACAGACTTGCTTACAGGCAATTCGTACAGAGCCATGTTCTCAACTAAGAGTCCTTCTTCCCAAATAACTCTAGCTTGTGTCAACTTGGCATAAAACTAACCAACACAAATGTTTTTTTGCTCTAACCCCAGCACTCAGGAGGCTAAAGAAAGAGGACTGTGAGTTTAAGATCAGCCTGGTTTACAGTGAGATGAAAGGTAAAGAAGTGTTCCACGAGAAAGTCACCTTTGAATTTTCAGGAATTGTGAACAGAAATTTGCCTGGGAGAGAAGAACACTGAAGGCAAAAGACACAACCCATGTAAATGCTCGAAGGCCTGAGAGAACATAATAAGGACTTAGGCATTTGCAGCAGATCCAGCTTAGTGTCCATGAAAAGAAAGAAACCTACAATGACAGGAAAGTCATCAGGCAGATCAGAAAGGAGAACTACTTTGAGTCATGTTAGGAAGTCTGCCTTTTAACAAAATGTCTACGACAGCCAGATGCATCCTCTCCGTCCTTCTAACATACCTTCATTATAACACTCAGCAAGTTATTTTTAACTTTTCTATTAAAGTCTAGGCCGTTTTAGGGCTCATACTTCATATGACTGTTCTTCGAATCCATAGTGCCTAGCATTCAGTTAGCACACAAGTCTATAAAGAGGGAAAAGACTTTCCCAAAACAACACAACTATTCAACAGCAGAGGTAGGTCCCAAAACTAGGTCATAAGGGTAGTATTGAGGCCTGTGTCATGTTTCGCAGAGTCACATATAGAAACAGAATTTTTTAAGTGATATTTAATGCAGCTGTCACTGAATTGGGTAATTTTTTTTTCCTTTCATGAAATTCTTGCCTCTATGTAGAGAGATTCAAGTCTTTAACAAAAAAATGTGAAGAGACTTTACTCAGTAAGTTATAATAATTCTTTGGGGGAAAGTTACAACCAGCTTTTGGAGCTTGGCATTACACTACATATAATTGATTAGTTTTCCTTTAGTGCTGCTGCCGGCATTAAAGGTACAAATATCAGTGATACTGAGGCAAAACACAGTTCTCGCTGCAAAGGAAGTAAGCGATGATTAAACTTAACTACATATGCGTGGCCATGGCACAGAAAAGCAAATTCAGGTTACCCTTAATGACATGCTCCTCTGAGGAAGAGAGTACATGGATGTTGACTGTCAATGAGCAAAAGAAAGTCTGAAGTAAATACATTGGTTGGTATATCAGGGCAGTGAGTTTCTCACAGCAGAGTGGGAAAATACAGTTTATATATTTCAGAGACGTTTTCTTACAACACCCATAGCTGCACAGTTGGTAGAAGCTACTGCTCTGCTAACTTGAATGATTCATTACAAAATTTCACCTAAGAGGCACAAAGGTACGCTTGGATAAAGACGTTAAGGGGACCAACAGTCACCCTGAATTATAGGCTCTTGATCTATAATATTTCTTCTGCCCCAAAGCATGATTCTGTAGTCAGCAAATCAGTCTCTGTAATTTTCAGCCCAGGTTTGGGTTTTGTTCAGAGAACTATAGTGCGCAGTTGACTATCACCCACTTAGGACAGAACAGCCGTAGACTCTAAAGCCCACGAAGTTCTAGGCTGCCAGACACATACATTCAGACAGGCAAGGGAAGAGCTGCTTTAGAACATTCCTCTCATGAATCACACAAGCTGTTATCCAAAATTAAAAAAAAAACAAAACTCTGTGGTAAGATCCAACATGACAAATGACCATCCATCATCTCTATCTTGGAGTCACATGGGAAAATCCTTGAAGATAATTTCCTTTTCCAGAAACATTCACAGATTGCTTAAAACATGTTCTACTATTCTCATAGACTCCAGTTTCTCCTTTATTCCAACTCAGTCTATATACTATATACTGTTTCTCAGTTCACCTAAACTGTGCGACCTTGAGCAAGTCATCTCACCCCTCCTGGCTTCCACACCCTATGCAAAGCAATGGGTGATATGTAAATGTGTCCTGTTAGCTATATATCCTTCAGAGGTGCCTGGGACACCACTATGCGGGCGAGGAAAAGGCACTGAGTTGACAAGCCATCACCATGTCCTCTTCAAATCTGTCAGTAGACCTATCTAAAATTTGCCTTGGAAAAGAGTTATGCTACTACAGTGTTTAAGTACCACAATGTTTTCTTGAATTTAAGGGCCTTTTTACTTCCCCTAAATAAACACTATGTATTAAATCCCTCATCACACAGGAATTGAATGTGATAAAGTGTTTTGTGCAGAAAAATACAACAAACAATTCATTTTTATTACTTTTTTCTGACTTCTAAAACATTGATATCATCATGAAATACAATGCTTTAAATGACAGAGCTAATACATAATATGTGCTCTGAAAGCCGTTAGCAACATCTACAAAGGAAATGGCTTACAAAGGTCAGAACCAAATTAAAACTGTGTACATTAGGCAACAACAAAGGTATGCCTTCATCCAAGCAGATTTGGAGGAACAGAGTAGCTTCAGTGTCACAATTATTAAATTTCCAAGTCTCCACTACAGATCTCTATCTTTTCTGTATTTCTGGCCAAGGTTTACCCTGAAAGATCAGTTTACTAAGGTGACTCAAAGTATCAGAAAATTAAATAGGGAATTTGAAAATGCTTTTCTCAGCCTTGAGTTGTAAAATGGGGGTTGCAAGAGTCGGGCTATTATTATCACTGGACTGGGCAACCTTTTCAGCCTCTACTTAGGGCCCTGGTTCTCTTGATCCACTCTTGGGAAGCCCTGTGGTCACTTGATCTTCATTCTATCTCGAATGAAAGGTTTTCTCTATCTTATTCTAGTGTGTGTGTGTGTGTGTGTGTGTGTGTGTGTGTGTGTGTGTGCCAGGTGAGTGCAGGTGCATGTGAAAGCAAGATGAGCAACTTCCATAATCTGGAAGTGCAGTTGTAGAAGCTTGTGAGCCAGCTCCCTGATGTGGATGCTAGGAGCTGAGCTCAAGTCCACTGGAAGAGCCAACTCTCCGACTTTCTCCGTCTCACTAAATTTTACCCAACTGAAAATTGATGAGCAGAAACATCTGAACTACTCAGAGGATACTAACCTTATCATAATGGGTTGGACAAGTCACTTACTATATATATATATGTTCTAATATACATATAATTATATGTATGCACACACACACACACACACACAAAACCACAACATATGTGTCCCCCAGTAAATAAAAATGAAAAAATTAAAACCCTTCTGAACGTCTAATTATGAAGTGCTCTGTCATTTCTCAGTTGTAGTACACACTGTCCTGGTTTTCTCTCTAGTTGTTTTATGGAAAGAAAACCTTCTCAGTCATATTTGGCTTAAAAACCTTATTTTCAGGGGACAGGCAATGTACCTTCTACTTAATTTAAATCTCCTAAGACAGTTCAGAGAGTGCTTGAAGTGAATCAATATACATTTATAACTATTTGTCCAAAGCAATGATATCCTTTCCTTCAAAGCCCTGGAATTATATTTTATATTAATGCAGTATGACAGGATCATGTGAGTCCTAAATGTAACTTTAAATTTTCTAACCAGTCATTTCTTAGTTTGTATTTCTGCATAAAACAGCACGACCAAGAAGCAAGCTGAGGAGGAAAGGGTTTATTCAACTTACACTTTCACATTGCTGTTCATCACCAAAGGAAGTCAGGACTGGAACTCAAGCAGGGCAGGAAGCAGGAGCTGATGCAGAGGCCATGGAGGAATGTTACTTACTGGCTTGCTTCTCCTGGCTTGCTGAGCTTGCTTTCTTATAGAACCCAGAACCACCAGCCCAGAGATGGCACCACCCACAATGGGCCCTCCCCTCTTGATCACTAATTGAGAAAATGCCTTACAGCTGGATCTCATGGAGGCATTTTCTCTACTGAAGCTCCTTCCTGTGATAACTCCAGCTTGTGTCAAGTTGACACACAAAACTGTCTAGTACTAGCCAGATGGCAGATAAAAACACTTGCTGCACAAACCTGGCAACTTGAGTTCAATTTAGAATTCACATAAAGCTGAAAAGAGAGAACTGACTCTATATAGCTGTTCTCTGACTTCAACACATGTGCCGTGGTTTGTGTGCCCAAATACACACACAACGTAGGCAAATAATAATAATAAATGTATAATACATTTGCTTTAAATTTTCTTGTAGATTGGACCAGGACTGTAACTCAGTTGGTAGAGTGTTTGTGTGAGTATGCACAAGGCTCTATGTTCAATTTCCAGCATAAAGCAGGTATGACTGGACTCTGCACTACAGTGCAGGTGTAAACATCATTCAGGTGGAAACCAAGGATCAGAAGTTCACTATCGTCCTTGCCTACATAGCGAGTTTGAGAATTTGTTTCAAAACAACAACAACAAAACAAACAAAAAAAACCTATTTGGCATATATTTTTAAAAACAAAGAAAATGTAAGAATGCATAACTGAATATACTAAAATATTATTATTGGGTGCGTGTGGTTCAGCTGGAGGAGTGCTTGTGTAGGATGCACAAAGCCCTGGGTTCAATCCCCAGCACCACATAAACCAAATGTGGTGGCACACTATTATAATCCCCGCACACATGGGCTCAGAAGTTAAAGGTCATCTTCTTCAAAGTCAGACTGGATTACATGAGACCCGTCTCAAAAAATATTATCATTCAACATGTAGCCAGAGCGTTGAGATATTTTACATGTTTTGATTATGTTATCAAAATCTGACGTGTAGGTTACATTTACAACACATCTAAATTTAAAATAACCACCTCTGAGCACTAGGTAGCCAGCCACCTATTAAACAGCGCCATTCTGCAAAGCTGGGTTGATTTCCAAAGAGATCGCTTTATTTTTCTATTTATATCATGACTCTGAGTAACTTCATTATGAAGGCTAGCCAGAGAAGGTGAGAAGATGGATCAGGATCATTCTGGAAGGTAGAGAGATTTTGTAAAACACTAGCTATTAATGCAGTGTGATCCGTGCTGTATGCATGCAAAGAAGAAACCCATACGGCGGGGTGAAAGACGCAGTGTACAAGGAGAGAGTCAAAGATTGCATAGAAGTGTGACCTGGAAAGAAAGTTATAAGAAAGGAAGGCAGCCGGCTGTTGATAGATGGGAAACTTGCAAGTTTTCAAATGTTCCTGATCGAAGAGAAAGACTTCACAGGGTGCTGACACAAAGGGTGTATATAAGGTATAGGGGCCAGAAGGCTGTGGCGCAGTGGGTGGGCATTGGTTGAGAGCGCCACTTACAACTTCACGCCCCGCTATGGTAAGCGGACCGAGAAATCGAGAGTGGCCCCTGTCCGTCAGGACTCTACTTGGGGAACGGCTTGACTTCCCAGGCAAGGCAGGCGTGTGATCAATCCTCCAAGTGCCGAACAAGTTCGCCTGCTCACGCTGGTTGGAGCTTGGAAATCAGCCCCGCCCACTCCCGGGCCTCAGAGTCCTAGGAACTTGCAAGTCCACTTCTGGCCACGTGGAGCCCATCTTTGGTAAAACAACACAAAGGACTTTAAAACAAGCAGCTTGCTGAAAAGGAGTCCCTGGAAACGGTTGTCAGGGCCAAAAAACTGCAATTCCCAGAAGTCATTTGGGAAGCTTTGTTAACAAGCAGCTGGCCAATGCGCTACTGCTTCCTGTGTCGTGAGAGCTTTGGGGCTCGTGTTTACCGTGTTTACCTTTGACTTTGGTAGAAATTCTTCCGGGTTTCTTTCTTTCCACAAGATGGCAGCGTCTGAAGACGAGTTGTTGCTGCCGCGGCTTCCGGAGCTCTTAGAAACCAGCAAGAAACTTCTGGAGGACGTGGAAGTAGCAACTGAACCCACTGGCTCCCGAACAATCCAGGATAAAGTGTCCAAAGGACTAGAACTCCTTGAGAAGGCCGCTGGAATGTTATCGCAGCTTGATTTGTTCAGGTATGGGGGAGAGGGCAGTAACCGCAGGAACGAATGGTTAGTAAGGGTAGAGCCATTGTACTTGAGTGGAAAGGACCTTTAAGGATAAAACCGCTCGGTTCCTACTTGTTCACCCTGTGTGCATTCTTTCCACTGTCCACTTCTCTTCTGAGATGCTCGATATCCCAGGACAATGCTCCTCCCTCGTGTACGGCTGACTGACTGGTCCTTGGGTATGCAAGCTCAGCCACTTTCTTTTAATCTGGCCAATGTCTTTCCACCACTCTCTCCCAGCCCTGTTCTTCCCTAGAAGCAAGGGCCACAGTTTAATGCTCAACCAGGCTTCACGGCCTCCTTTTTGCTCTTTCCAGCCGAAATGAAGATTTGGAAGAGATTGCTTCCACCGACCTGAAGTACCTGATGGTGCCAGCGTTGCAAGGAGCTCTCACCATGAAACAAGTCAACCCCAGCAAGCGTCTAGATCATTTGCAGCGGGCTCGAGAACACTTCATAAATTTCTTAACTCAGTGTCATTGCTATCATGTGGCAGAGTTTCAGCTACCCCAAAGCAAGAATAACTCAGCTGAAAATAATACTGCTAGCTCCTCCATGGCCTATCCAAATCTCGTTGCTATGGCATCTCAAAGACAGGCTAAAATAGAGAGGTGGGTCAATGGTTGTAATTTGAGGGCTGTAGTTGGGGGTGCGTGTGTGTGTGTGTGTGTGTGTGTGTGTGTGTGTGTGTACGTCTGTGTACTACAGAATAGTGTATATTATTTTCTTGGTTCTTAATGAACATAGACCCTGGTAAAAGCAAACTTTCCTGAATCCTTACAAGCCTTTGCCATTGTAGAGGGGGTTGTAATAAAGCTTTAGGACCCCCCTCAACCTCTCAATACACACCTTGTGGTTGTCACTAGTAGCAAGGTTTATTATCCTAACCAGGTTTAGCAAAGTATATCATAACCTTTTCCGTATCACTGCATATTGCTGTTTGTATGGAGAAAATATTTCAAAAGTATACAACATTTTGACTGAGCAATTCTGTTAAGAAGGTGTACAGGCTGGATAGATAGCATCCTGAATTAATCATAGCCCTGGTACAGCATCATGTAACCTTGATTAAAAGAAAATTCAATGAATGCTCAGTGTCTTAAGAACAAAGTTAGGCACTGGGGATACAAACTGATTGGATGTTTGTATGAATGTGGGTGATCATTGTGCTCTGTGGGGAAAAGTAGTCTAGAAACAGCATGACAGTGTAAAATTCAATGAAGGGAGATGTGTGGGGTACTATGGAAGCCCTCCGGGGAGACAGGTGAGAAGACTAGGCTTCTCGGGAAAGGGGAGTCCTGTTCTGAGGTGTTTAAGAGGACTAGGAATGTGAGGCTGAGGAAAAAGAGAGGATGGCATTAGCCCACCAGATCAATAGCATTAGTAAAGCCACAGAAGCATTAAATAAACAGCTGGAATGCAGCTGTGTGGGTGCAGAACAGTACCCCCTCAATAAGGCTAGAGCCAAAATAAATAAGCAGTAGAATAAGGCTAGAGCCAAAAGGTGGAAGGAGGCAGAAGGAATAAAGAGGAAGAGTGATGTAGGGTTCACATCATGAGACTGTGCGGAAGGTAAGGAACAAGCTTGAGAAAGTGTTCAAATCCTAGGCCCCATTGTTAGGTGATTTGGGGTAGATTACTGAATTCCCCCAGATGTAAAATGGAGATAGTAGGTACTCCTCCATAGAGTATTTTATGGAAGATTAGCAGAGAAATACATATAAAACTCTTAGCTCAGCTCAGTCAAGGTCAAGTGTAGTTATATAGCTGGCTAAAAGTAAGATTGCACAAGCAGAGCTCTGGGTTTGAGTTTCAGCTTTCCTTATAAGGCATTGGACTTTGGGTAAGTTATTTGACCTATCTAAGCCTCAGGTTCAGTCTTAGGTAAAATTAAATAACAGTGATACCTACTTGATATGGTTAGGAAGCATAAATTGGCCCAGCACCCATGACTAAATAGCACAAAATTGGGTTATAAAGAAACAAAAGGACAAGGAGATGGGAGGGGTCAGTTTGAGCTGGAAGGAGTTGTGGGCGAATATGACCAGAACACTCACTGTAGACAGTGTGTATGAAATTCTGAAATAATGAATAAAAATATATTTTAAACTAATGTAATAAAATGATGTTATATTTTAAAATAAACATAAATTGGGATAGGGGAGAGCACAAATTCAGTACTGAGACATGTTGAACTTGAAGTAACCTACAAAATACCAAGGTAGAGATGTCTGATACCCTAAAGCTCAGAGGTAAGACTTGGACTCTAGAGATTTGAGAATTAGTTTATTCAACAAATACCTACTAAGCCCTTCATGAATGCCAGTAACTGGTCTAGATGTTAAAAAAAAAACTAGCCAAGGTCAGTATTCTCATGAAGCTTTGATTCTGATAGATAGAGACAGTAACCTGGTGAATAAGTTCAACCTAGCATATACAAGGCACCAAGTCTGAGTCATAGTGCATGTGCATATACACAGAGAAAGCAGAAGAGAAAGGGGACATTTCCAATGTTTCAAGTTCAGATACTAAGGGTATGTAGAATAAAAAAATGTAGTTAGGAACTGTGAGTCACAGTGAACAACCTTTAACATAGGCTGGGATAGTAGCAAATGAATTCCAGAATCCTCTCTCTAAAACTGAACTGCCCACAGGCATAGATCAAAACCTAAGATAGTGACTTGTATCCACACCCAGAAAGACTGTAGATGCCTTGAGATACAGAGAAAGATAAAGAAGTGACAACATCTGGTTGGAGAAGTGAGGAAAAGGTTTCAGAACACAATGACCTGTGAGATTAGTCTCAAAAAACAACTAAAATTAGAAACTATAGATTTCCTGCATATGAAAGTTATAATATTCATTGTTGGAAATTTGCAAGACAAGAATATTATATTTTTAAATCAAAATAAGCTTTAACTAGTATTCATTGTTGTCATTGTTAACTTTCTGCTATGTTTTCTTTCAGATATACAATAGTTAATAAATTACAAAGAATACTGTAATACAACTTTTATCCTGTTTTTTAAAACCTAGTATTGTGAGCATTTCCCCTGTCGTTTGAAACCGTATTTGATGGCTTTTTTAATACTCCGTTCTATAGTTGTACCATAATCATTTAAATTGTTACTGTCAAGTATTTAGATACAGTTTTGTTTGCTTGCATTTTGGGGTGGGATTTTGTTTGCTTGCTTGCTATTTTTGCTTGGGGTGTGTATGCGATTCTAAGTAATACTATGAACAACCATTTGTACTGCTTTGATTACTGGTTTTTGGCCTAGATCCTCTTTGAATATTTTAAGACTCTTGAGGGATGACAACAATATTGCCATCCACAAGAACAAAGTCTTAAAATATTTCCCCTTTTATACTCCCTGAATGTCAATACTAGCAAATCCCATTAGTCAAACAGGAAAAGGTGTCTAACTTTGATTTTCATTTCTTTGGCCTGTAATCTTGATCTTTGAACTGTTTTTTAAACCTATGTGACAGGTGAGTTGTCAACACTACCTCTATACTAACGCTCCTGGACTCATGTTACTATCCTATAATTCTGACTGTGATTCTAACACCGCTTATGGGTATTTCACAGATACTAGCTTTTTTCCTATTTCTTCCTTTTCTGTTGTAGTACTGGGATTGATTCCAGGGCCTCATGCATACTAGAAAAGCACTCTGCATCTCTAGCTCAAAACCATGGCTTTTTACTCCCGAGTGTGTCCACATACCCAGGTCTTCACTGTTTTAGTAAGTGCACTGCCATTCACCTGGAGATGGAAGCAGGAAACTATTACGTAGCTTCAACACGTACCTTTTTCTAAATTTTGTAATTTAGTTCATCCCCCAGGCCTGTCAATTCTAACAACAAATGCTATCTTATATCCCTGTTGCCATCCATCTCCACTAGCACACTTTGGTCTAAGCCATCAGTACCACCCAACCTCAGGTAGCCAAGGCCCTGGGTAATCTGGTGTCTGTATCTCCAGTTTCATCACATGCTCATCGGACCCTATCTACACTGGCTCCCTTCTGGTTCTTTGAATAGACCAGTTCCTTCCTCCTTTGTATGTGCTGTTCTCTTTGTAGTCAGTTTTCTTCATGTGGCTAATTCTTCATTGTGTAGGTCTCAGCTTAAATGTTATTCTTTAGAGATCCGTTTCCGCACTAGTCTCTTTAAGTAATTAACATCTGTCATTCCCTCCACATTTGTTTGCTTCATGGCATGTAGCTATTGTGCAGTTACGTCGTGTGTTCATCTCAGGTACGTCTCTCTCCTACTAGAACATGTGCTTTATAAGGGTAGGAGTCATTTCTCTCTTGTTCACTGTGGTATGCCTAGCACAGGGCCTGGCATGTCCAAAGTGCTCCAACAATGTTTACTGTTGGCAAATAGGAGAAACAATGCAATCATATCCCGAACAGACGTAGATTTGAGTATGTACAGGGAATAGATAATAAATAGCCTGGTCCAACAGAAGCACTAGGAGTAGTATGAGCAGAAGTCTACGTGAAGGGCTGTGTACAGAATACTGAATGGAAACAATGGAGCCACAGGCTAACAGTGGTCCAAGTAGAATGCAACGATAAGATGGAAGTTACAGCCATCCCAGATACTGCTTTTATAAGAAGCATTTACATGAGTAGAAAATTTGTTCAGAGCAAATTTGGTAGCTAAATGATAGAGTGCTTACCTTGAGTGCTTGAGGGCCTGGGCTCAATCTCCCATACTGCAAACAAACACTCCCTCCCAAAATTATTCAGACTCTTGTTTTCTGTAACTCCTTCTATTCATGGCTCTAGATAATGAGACTGTCCTAAATAAAACACCTAAATGGTATGTCTTCGCTCATATCTGCTTCCCTGTGCATGTTCTCTTAATCACCTTTGAGGACTAAGTATCAGTGTGCTTGAGTAATAGCACCTCCATTCTTTTAACAGAAATGAAAGTAGAAGCTGGGTAAGTAATAAGACATAGTGGATTTAGGTTCTTAAGTGACTACTGGATGGCCACTTCCATAGACATGAAAATGTGCAACTAAAACTTTGTGACTAACGCAAAACATTTAGTATCTCTCTACTTCAGTGAATATAGATGTGTCTTCCAATGGGGGAAAAACATATAGGGGGAAAAGATAGGAATTCAGAGTTGGGGCAAGTTAGGAGAGAAAAGAGAAGGAAATACCGATCAGAAGAAACCCAACAAAGTACAAATAGAGAAATTTACAGAAGCAAAATATTTTATTCATTCTGAGGCCACTCCTTACATTCCCCCCTATACACACAGACACACACACACACACACACACACACACACACACACACACACTCCTTAACACATACTTTAATTCATGATATTTAGCATAGTATAACTTTCAGTTTCTAGACTTGGGACTTCTTAAGGTCAGAGGCCTTGACTAGTAGTTTATTAATATTCCAGTTGTATCTCGTGGTACTCATCCCACTATTGGACCATAGTTAAAGCTTGGAGGTATCTGGAGAGATAGAGTAGTACTCCAAAAGATGGGAACAACACAGCATTGCAAACATTGATTCTTTAGAATCAGACCATTTTGGGGTGACTGACTTCTGCCACTTAATGGGATAGGGCATGATCTGTCCCCATCCCCTCCCTAAACTCAGTTTTCTCATCTGCTATCAATGTTTACATTGCTCTTTACAAAGAATTTTATTGTGCATTTTCCCATTTGATCCTATAACAACCCCCATGAAGTAGATCTACATTATAAAGCTGTGAGAATGTGCTTTTCACATTGACTTGACCAAAACTACATAGCTAGTAAATGGTCAGCCTAGAATTGAACCTGTTCCTTCTAATGCATAGACAAGTGGTCACTAGACAGGGTACAAAGTGCATTGCAGAAAGGTGATTCTGGGCCGGGGGAGAAAGCTAGAGTGAACATTTACAGCTAAGAAATGAAGGCAGCTAACTGACAGTGATGCCTGAGAGAAGTGGACAAGACTGATAGAAAGCAGGATGAAATAAATGATGATGAGGAAAGTTGAAGTAGAGATTTGAAGATTGAGGGAAATTTAGTATTACATCTGCCTGGCCATCAGGCAAGCATGATGCTGGTATGTAATCTGCATAAAAGATAACCATGTCTGATAATAGGCATTTGTGGTTGGCCCAGTTGATACAATTTTATA
The DNA here is from genome assembly GCA_030674055.1 of Rhabdomys pumilio. Taxonomy (NCBI): domain Eukaryota; kingdom Metazoa; phylum Chordata; class Mammalia; order Rodentia; family Muridae; genus Rhabdomys; species Rhabdomys pumilio. The sequence continues at coordinate 69,505,051 of JANHMN010000005.1, read as the reverse complement.
ATTCCTGGTGTTCTGTAACTACTTGGAAACAGCACAAGGAAACTCCCCAGTCAGGGCTAAGTAATTCTAAGGCAGTAGTTGGTCCACCCTGCGGAGCCTAGAACACTGATGTAGCTTAGACAGTGGTTGTCAGTCTATCCTTCAGAGCCTTATGGTTCTACCAGTGTCTGAGTAATGTTGGGAGCCTTCCTCTAATTTTGCCAAGGCACATTTTTACCTATATCTTACTTTCTGGAGTCCTATTTATTCAGATTCTCATGTGAACAAGGTTCCTTTTCTAAGAGAAAAAAAAAATTGTGTGGTTTTGGTTTTTGTTTTGTTGTTTGCTTTTTAAAGCCACTGTCCTGAAAGAACAGGTACTGAAGAGCCAGGAGTTTAAAGGATGGAAAATAGGCTAAGTCACAGAAGCAAGGAAATAGAAAAGAAGGAATGGAGCAGAGAATCCCTGATTTGAATGATCATGGAGAAAAAGAAAAGCCAAACAACTTAGAGGACCACTAGACTCACCCAGAATTCACCCTGGAGTATATAATATCTAGGACTCTTGTAGTTGTTTTCTTATGACATAGGCATTTCCATGGAAGAGGATGAGTAGCCACTTGTGGAGCCAATTAAACATGCTCAAGTAATGTTTGTAGTAGCACTCCTGAGCTAGGAATTGACCTTTGTTGTCTTTTACCCAGAAGCTCACATAACGGTGATATCATAACAACTTGTAGCATACAAGATACTTTCTAGTTGGGTTAAAGAAGAGCTTAAACATTTTTATAACAGTGTCTACAGTGCAGTGGTCCTTAACTTTGGAATAAAACTTCTTGGCAAAATAATCTGGAAAAGGAAAGCAAGGGGTGGGGAAATAAGAGAAGAGGAAGAAGGCATGAATGCAGAGGAAGGAAAGAAGAGAATGTATCCACTTAAGAGTACTGTATAAGCTTTAAGGAGCACCCCACACACACCTTAAACTCTCCATTGACTTGAAGCTAACTAAGACTTATCTAGGTATCCCTGCAGAAGAGCATCCTATTTTGGAATTGCAGAATGGGGCTTCCAAGCAAAGGGATTTTGATATACTTCTCTTGGCAACCATGACATTTTGTCTTGGCTCCTGTTTGTTGCAAGCCTTCATATCCAGCACATTGCCTGTTTTGCATTTTAAATGTATTTGTCTCTTGCCATGTGCACCGCTATCTCCCTATTTCTTATGGTCATCATTACCTAAAGTTATGTTGGTATCTTACTTCCCTTTCCTTCTTTTTGACTATTCTAGACACCTCTCCATTCACATCTGCTTTCCCCTCTTAAATTACTCTTCTGAATTTCAGGATGACTTCCCACCTTCTTTTCTTGATGGCTTTGCTCAGGCTATCTCTTCCGAATATATACTTTATATATATTCTGCTTCTGCTCATTTTATATATACTAGCACACCTTTTCCCACACCATTATTCTGTCCATTCACCTTGCTTTTTGCTGCATCATAGCGTGTATCCTCATCCAAGTTATCATCTATTCCTTTTGAGTTGTCTTCCTGTGCTAGAATGAAAGCTGCTTGAAATCAAGGGCTGTCCTTTATAAACTATCTCTAGCACTAAAAGTGCTTGTCACACTCAGATGGATGATAGATAATGTACTAGAATGAATCCTGGAAATGGCAGCTGAGGTCATTGAATCCTAAAACTAGATAGAGATGAGTCAGAAGATCTACCTCAGGAATGTTTTGCATGAAAGAAAAAAGATAACCAACTTTTCAGCAGTTCCCCTAGGAAGTCCTGACATCGGTGGTGGGTAAACTGTGACTGATTAAGATTTTGGCATTTCTTGAAGATGCATCTTCGAAGTGGAAGATTTACAGGAAGCACTGAGCATCCAGCAGAGTGAGGACTGATATAGCCAGATGACTAAAGTGCCTCATCCTCGATGATAGGTCTCACTGAGATCAAGATATGCCTAGGCCCTGTCTTGTTTTTTGTAGTCTGGGGATTGGCTCTGGCTTATAGAACCCATTCTTAGATCATAGACTCTACTTCCAAGGTAGGAATTGGCATACATACTGCCTGGACATCTGCAAAGGTAGACCTTACTATAGCCTTTTAAAGAAATCTGTATTTTAAAGTTCATAGGTAATGCTTTTCTGTGGAACAGATACAAGCAGAAGAAGGAGATGGAGCATAGGTTGTCTGCACTGAAATCTGCTGTGGAAAGCGGTCAAGCAGATGAGGAGCGTGTTCGTGAATATCACCTCCTTCACCTACGGAGGTGGATTGGTATCAGCTTAGAAGAGATTGAGAGCATTGACCAGGAAATAAAGATCCTGAAAGAAAAAGACTCTCCAAGAGAGGTAAGCCTTGTTCTTGACCACATAGCAATGGGAAGCTGCCACCAGAACTTTGAACATTCCGCAGGAGAAAAATCAAATGAAAAATCCTTAGCTGGATGTAGTGGTGACAATTCCTGCTACTCAGGAGGCTGAGGCAGAAGGATCACAAGTTAAAGGTCTGTCTGAGACACAAAACCAAAGATCACTGAACAAAAATTATAAAACACTAGAAAAGTAGCTCAGTGATGGAGAACTTGTCCAGCATGGATAGAGCCCTCGTTTAATCATCAGCACTTACAAAAACTAAATCTTTGTCAATGTCCATAAAAGCACTGTTCACATTAGGATAAGTGGAGAAAGGCTGGTTGGTGTGCCAGAGTCCCTTCTGATTCAGTACAGCAACCTTCCCTGATACTCTCTAATCTGAGGCACTTAGCTGTGACTGGATGGTATTGAGAAATGCTTTTTCCTTAAAACCTGAATTGGTTTTGGCTGTGAAAAGAAGGCAGAGAGAGGGAAGAGGGCCTTTATAATCTACTTAATTGTAGAAAAGGGAAAGAACAGGATTAGAATAGATAAGAAAAGCAGAACTGTGGGAAGTGGGAGAGAGAGAGAGACAAGGAAGATGAGGGAAAAGAGCAGGGAGTGAATCTGGGCTGGGGAATGACTTAAGAGCTTAGGCTTACCCAGTTGATCACCCAGGTAGGAGACACTGAAGCAGGGACATCTTTATATATAGAATGCCCAGAAGGCTACATTTTAAAACAATCTTGTAGCAGAGCTTTTGAGTGTCTTTGAACATCCTAACCCTGTTCTGGAGCTTCTTCAAAAGAAGTGCAGGACCCAACATGAATTGGCTTGATCAGCTGCCACAATAATTGATCCAGTCCTCAGCACAGCTGCTCTTTCATTTGGCTTGTCCTAAGGAGCCTGGGAGCTCTTATCTGAGGAAATAACAACCTGGTCCTTCCTGTTAAAGAACCAAAGAATGGACTTTTACTCTTCCATGGTCATAAGGCCCCTTGAACATTTTTCCAGATGAATAGCATTTTGAGGTTAGACCTTTCCTGAGTCCTTCCCTGTCCCTGCTTTGCTAGGTGTAAGTAGTTTTGTTTTCTCATGTGAGATTGAGATGGAAGTGATCTTGTAATAATGAAACGAGCACTTTCTGTTTAACTACACTTTGCTCCAGCACGCCTAGATAGATTTCTGTAAAAACGACTGGTCTGTCCTCCCTCCCTTTACAGACACACATCAATTTCTAAAATACCCTAGAGGTTCTTGAAAATTAACAGCATAATTAGACTGAAAAGAACTTTTGGGAGAAAGCTCTTAATTCTTTTCTGCAGGAGGAAAGTGCTTCAGATTGAGCTCACAGGGGTTGTGTGGAACATGGCAGGAGGCTTTAGAATTCCCTTCTTTAGATGGGGCAATTTTGAAACCAAATAGTTTTATTTTGTTTTGTTTTGTTTGTTTGTTTATTTTGTGGTAAGAAGTTTCCTGAGAGCTCTTGCGCTCTCTCTTTCTCTCTCTCTCTCTCTCTCTCTCTCTCTCTCATTTTAGCAAAGTACCTAATATCCCTCAAAACTGATAAATAGATGTGTTATCAAAATGGCTATGACCCAAGTCTGTTCCCCAAAAACCGCATGATGGAAAACAAGAACTGACTCCTGCAAATTGTCCTCTGATCTTCACACCTAAATCTCCCCAACAAGAAATAAATGTAAAACAGAAAGCAAAAGGCTTTACCACTGATAATAGAAAGGGAGAGAATTTGGAACCCAGAGCTTTTTCCACACCAGAAGACTTGAAAGCCTGGGTGATAAAATGGGTAAACTGACAAATGCACCTCTAAAATTAATTTTCTTTTTAGGAATCAGCTTGTCACTCATCTCTTCCAGAGAAGCCTCCAATGAAACCCTTCATCCTCACTCGGAACAAGGCTCAAGCCAAGTAGGTAGTACTACGGTGTGACCTACCTCCGCAGCCTCACTTTCAATGGTTCCCTGCAATGCTTAAGTAAAATACAAAATGCACACTTCTGCAGAGTCATGGCTTCAGCTATGAATGGCTCTTTAAGCAGAGAGACTAACGCTCTCCTGATACTTACTTCCTGTCTGTCCTCAGAAATTCCCTTTACATCAAACTTGGAAATAAGCAGATAACACAGAAAGAAATCAGTGAATCAGATACAGAATTGCATGCTTTACATGGTTTTCCCCCTATTATTGATTCTCTTGCCTTCACGAGCAGTTCTCAGAAAGATGTATCTACCTACCTGTGATTTAATTCTGAGGTTTTGATGCTATTCCGCAGACTCACAGAAAAGTATTCTCCATGTTTCAGAAGCATCGACTGTTAATTGCCAGTTCACAGTGTCATGGTAGAGTGCTGGCCCTTGGGATTTAGTTATTGGGAGATGACCCTGGGTTCTTGACTTTACTGCTTCCTTCTGGATGCCCCCTTTTCTGCATTACTGAAGAAGTTTGTAGAAGTCCTCAAAAGATTGTCATGTAGGGCAATGAGACATGCCTCATCATTAAAGAGAAAAGAGGCTGTCCAATATTGCTCCATTTGTTTAGTTCTCTAAATAAAATGTGATTTTTGCAGAGTATTTGGAACTGGCTATCCAAGCCTGGCAACTATGACGGTGAGTGACTGGTATGAACAACATCAGAAATACGGAGCATTACCAGATCGGGGAATAGCCAAGCCGACATCAGGTATGAAGGAGTGGGGTGTATATACTGCTAGTTCCTTTTGCCTTCACAATTAAACAACTCTGAGCAAACAGTCTGACAAAAATCACCCCATCAGTGCCATTTACCATTAAGGCAAATAGCAGCTGCTTTAGAGCAGTGTCAGTTTTGAATCCTTCTATGCCATGAAAACTGCAGCCAGGTAGCAAAACCAAAACCCCATTTGTGACAATGACAGCAGATTGTATCATGCTGGTCCCTGGACAGTCAAAAAAGAGGTGACCTCATATACAAACACAGATAAATAATTTTTAAAAATATTTTTAAAGATTTGGTTTTTACTTATATTTGTCTCTGTGGGGACATGTACTTTCCATGCAATCATGAGTTCAATTTCCAGAGGTCATGTTTTATAAAAAGCCAGGTATAGTAGTACACATACCCTGTAATTCCAGTGCTGAGGAGACAAAGACAGAAGGATCCCTAAAGCTCACTGCTGACCCAGGCTAGACAAATTAGTAAATTCCATGTTCATTAAGAGAGTTTGGAAAGCGGGCAGTGGTGGCGCATACCTTTAGTCCCAGCACTTGGGAGGCAGAGGCAGGTGGATTTCTCAGTTCGAGGCCAGCCTGGTCTACAGAGAGAGTGAGTTCTAGGACAGCCAGGGCTATGCAGAGAAGCCCTGTCTCGAAAAACCAAAGAGAGAGAGAGGGAGAGAGAGAGAGAGAGAGAGAGAGAGAGAGAGAGAGAGAGAGAGAGCTTGAAAAGTATAAGTTAGAGACCAATTCAGGAAGACTGTCAGTGTCAACCTCTGATCTCTGCACACACACAAATATACTCCTCATGCAGGAAAATGAAAGTATACAGAAATAAAGTACACAGACAGCAAAGACAGGAATTCTTGTTGATGTCTCATTAGAAACAGTAGGAGCCAGAGACAGCCGAGTATATTAAAGTCCTGAGGGAAGGCAGGGAAACTGTCACCCTATTAAATGAAACGAGGACATGACCACTCCAAATTATGGTTGAGAAGGTTTTTATTGTAGATATGAGATATACCGAGCTATGTAGATATGAAGGATGCCAGAGGCATCTGGAATAGTCCACAGCAGGGAGAAAGAGTAGTAGACTGAATGAACATGACCAGCAGCCTGAACTAGGCCATGAGAAGAGACAGAGAGACAGAGACCTTCACACACATATGTACATACACATATGTACACACACAGACACACACATACTCACAGAATAAGACAAACCATAGACCGATACCAAATACTTTAAAAGATATATCTGATAAGGGACTGTAATCTAAAATATTCTCTTAAGATTCAATAAGAAAATGAACAGCCAGATGATATAACATAAACCAAAAATATCTTAATTAGACATTTCACTACGTAAAATATGAGATGCCCCACATCTTGTCATTAGAATAATATAAGTTAAAACAATGAGATGCCACCACTCATCTAGTGAATGGCCAAATCCAGAGCACCTTAAATTTAAATGGAACAGACCTTCAAATGAGAAATGAAAAATTAATAATCTTCATACAACTACTAATAGGAAATACTATTAATAGGAAATTAATACATTAATATTATTAATAAGAAATTATGTATTTTAAAATATAAAAAATTATATATTGATTATCAAAAGTAAAGTCTAAAACTCTGTACCATATTTGCAGGAGCTATGTTGCTATTAGATGAAGGGTGGTTAAAATGATCATTCCATTTGATAAAAGAAAGGGGCGGCTGCCCAAGAGCACACATGAATCGGAACTTTGGAAGTGCCTGTTGACAAGCCCCAAATTACAGGAAGGCAAAAACAATTAAATGGAGAAATAGACAAACCTTTAATCATAGTTGGTGTCATATTTTGGATTCTGTGTCAGAAACATGATCCCCAGTGCAGCAGGTAAGGCTTTGGGAAGTGAATGGACCCTGGGGTCTTTGACTGCATCAGTGGACTAATTAGTCAATAGCCCATGATTTGATAGGCTGTTGGTAAAGAGTTTCTAAGGAAGTAGCATCAATCCTGTATCCCTAATACAAGCATATGAAAGCATGTATGTCACGATAAAGGCACAGACCTTTGCTTCAGCCACTGAAAAGACTAGAAACAAGGAGTAGCCTAGTAATAAGGATACCCACTAGCCTAAATTGTGGCATTGAAATACCATTCCCAGTCTGACCTGTAATTCTGGCACTTGGGGGCAGGACTAAAGCAATGCAAGGTCAAAGGCAGCCTGGTCTGCACAGTGAGATGCTGTCAAAAAAAAGAGAAAAGAAAAAACATTCTTATCAAGACAAAGCAGACTATCTTAGAGAAAGAGCCTTTCTAAGTCTGCAGGGAAATAGTCCACAGAAACTTAGCTCATGTGTTGAGAAAGATGAGGAAACTTTCATTTTCACTAGCCAGTTTAGCTTCAGAAAGGATAACTGGAGATCAGGAATGGAGTTTAGAGGGAAAAGTTTCAGCTTAGTGTGTGCAGTACCTTCTTAATTTACCCCAACCCCAGGGCCACAAGAAGAAAATGGAGTTTGCCGATACAGCTCAGTTAAGAAAGCATCTACTCAGTGTTTATGAAGCTTTGGGTTCATTCTCCTGCACCCCCCCCCCCAAAAAAAAGTCAAGTATAGGTAGCATAAGTACATTTGATAACCAAACCTTTCTTTATCAGCGTTTATACTGAATTCAAAATTGACACAGAAAAATGGTACAAACTTAAGGATATCATGCAATGTTTCAGTATACATATAGATTGTATAATGTTTTCAAATCAGGATAAACATAGCTGTCTCCACAAACATCATTTCACTTAATTAAAAAAAAATAAGAATAGATGTACCATATGATCTAGCAGTCCCACCACTGGGCAGATATCCAAAAGAAAACATTCAAAATTCTTCTAGCTTTTCCCTTCCCTTTTTGTGGCTACAGGGATGGAACTTGGACTTCACACTTGCTAGGTAACCACTCTACACTGAGCTTAAATTCCAGGCCTCCTCTAGCTTTTAGTAGTATATTATCATTATTTAAGGTTTCTATTCTGTGCAGTAGAATACCAGAATTTTCCTCCAGCTTAACTTGGTACCCACTGACCATCCTTTTATCCATCCCTTCCTCTCTCATGCTCTTTGCAGCCTCTGGTAACCACTATGCTACTCTCAACTTCTATGCTGTCAACCTCTTCTTAGATCCTATGTCTAAGTAAGATCATGAGGTACTCTCCTTTCTATGCCTGGTTTATTTCACTTAATGCTCTTCAGTTGCATCTATATCACCTCAAATGACAAGATGCTCATTCTTTTTAAGTCTCTGCATAGTATTCCTTTATGTATTTGTAACACATTGTCTTTATCCATTCTTCAGAAGATAGACACTTAGGTTGATTTCATTGTTTTTTTATACTGTGAGTGAGCATGAGAGTACAAAAGTCTCCTTGACAGACTAATGTCATTTCCTTTGGATATTTGCCCCATAGCAGGATTGCTAGATCATATGGTACTTCTGCTTTTACTTTTTAAGGAACTTCTCTACTGTTTTTCACAGTGACTATACTAGTTTATAACCCTGCCAACAATGTACAAGGTTTCTTTTTACTCAAATTCTTTCTAGAACTTAGTTTTTCCCTTTTTTGTAATAAGCATTCTAACTGAAGGTTTGTACTTTTGGTTGATGTCTCCTTAATAACTAATGATGCTAGCCATTTCTTCATATATTTGTTGGTCATTTGTATATCTTCTGTTGAGAAATGTCTACTTAAGTCCAGTGCCCATTTTTAAATTAGATTATTTGGAGGGTTTTTTTTTTTTTTTTTTACTATTGAGTTTTCAGAGTGCCTTCTGTACTCAGGATATAAATCCCTAATTAAATATAGACTTTTTTCCAAACCTGTAGGTTATCTCTATAGTGTTGATCATTTCTTTTGCCATATAAAAACTTTTTTGATATATTTTAAGATAATCTGATTTGTCTATTTTTGGTTTTGTTTCCAGTGCTTTGGGGGTCTTATCTAAAAGAGCTCAGCTGGTAAAGGCATTTGCCATATAAGACATAAGTTCCTGAGTTCAATCACCAGAACCAACATGGTGGATAGAAAGAACTACCCCACAGGTTGTTGTTTTGTAGCAAGCCACCCCTCCTCACAAACACACTAAATAAACAAATACAAAAACAAAGCAATCAGTTTTAAAATCTCAGCCTCTTCCAGTGTCTGAAGTGATTTCACCTATGTTTTCTTCTAGTAATTTCATATTTTAAGTCTGATATTTAACTGTTTCCAGTAGGTCTTTGTTTGTTTTGGTTTTGTTTTTCGAGACAGGGTTTCTCTGTGTAGCCCTGGCTGTCCTGGAACTCACTCTGTAGACCAGACTGGCCTCGAACTCAGAAATCCGCCTGCCTCTGCCTCCCAAGTGTTGGGATCAAAAGCGTGCGCCACCACTAGCTGGCCTTGTTTTGTTTTGTTTTGTTTTGTTTTGTTTTTTGCTTTTAGGATCTCTTATTTTATTCTTTCAGTCTATATATCTGTTTTTAGGTCATGTTGAATTTGGTGTGTGTGTGTGTGTCTTTGTGTGTGTGTGTGTGTGTGTGTGTGTGTGAGAGAGAGAGAGAGAGAGAAAGAGAGAGAGAGAGAGAGAGAGAGAGAGAGAGAGAGAGAGAGAGAGAGAAAATATTATATATGGTTATTTGGATGTGCTCCTAAATGGAGGCCAGAAGTTGATATCAGGCATCAAATGTCTTCTTCAATTATTCTCTATTTTTTGAAACAAGAGTCTCTTACTGAACTTTAGCTCATCAATTTGGGTAGGCCAGCTTGCCAGTGAGCACTAGAAATCTGCCTGCCTCCACCCCCCCACTCCCCACTCCCCACGCCCAGTGCTGGCAATGCAGTCAGGCACTGTTGTGTCAGTGCTGGGGATCCGAATTCATATCATCCTGCATGCTGCTAGCACTTACTAAGCTGTCTCCCCAGCCCCAAAGAATCCATATTTTTCTCAGAAAATTTTGTGGGTGTTGTGTTATTGAAAGGTGAACTGAGACAAATGTGAAGAAGTTTAGCACAAATTACTGGAAAACTGGAGACCTGCAGTAATTAAATTCTAAGTCTTGTTAAAAATTAGTCAAAGAATGTAAAATTAACAAAAACCACATAAATCAAGTATCAGAGCGAATGACTGTCTGTGGTACCATCTCTTTCATTTGATTCTCAGGCATGTTTGACAGTGTAAGAATTCTGTGACATTAACAAATTCAAGAAATAATAAATACATAAAAAGATTATGTGACTGTAATAAAGAAAGTTGGGACTGGCATGTCTTGCAATTAAAAGCACCCACTGCTCTTGAGGAATACCGAGGTTCAGGTCCCAGCACCCATGTCTTGTTTCACATCAAATTGTAACTCCAGTTTCAGGGGATCTGATTCCCCATTTTGCCCTCTGAGGGCTCCTGTTGATCATAAAACTCTTACAAACATACATATACCTAATTTCTTATAATCTTAAAAAAATGATAAAGCAAATTGGTAATGAAATAAGTCACCTGTAATGCCACGTCCTTGGAAATTTATAAAGCATGTATTTTTTTTTAACTTCAGTGATTTGGGATTTCTAGGGTTTTTACTGTTACTTGTGGCAGAGGTGGGGCCTGTTTTTGTTTGTGAGTTTGTTTTAATGAAGGCATTATTGACCATTTAGCAAGAGTGCTTTTCCAAACTAGAATTCATTTGTAGAGGGCACCTCTATGATCTTGGCTTTTGTGAAAACTCCCAGAGGTGTCTTTAGTTACTCCCAGCTAGCAGCAGTAGTATCCCATGCAGGGGGCGCATCCTCCCCATTTGTGTCGTGCCTAGGCAGCTAGCCATGCTCTCTTCTTACTGCTCGTGCTTGTGTTCGGAGCAAAGCTGAGCTCCTAACGTCAATTTACATTTCCTTGGTTTCATCTCTCCTTTTTCTCATTTTCCTGTTAGCTGATTTCCAAAGAGCAGCTCAGCAGCAGGAAGATCAAGAGCAAAAGGATGAAGAGAATGAGGAGAAAGCCTTGCACAGGATGCGAGAGTGGGATGACTGGAAGGACACCCATCCCAGGGGCTATGGCAACCGACAGAACATGGGCTAGTTGTTCCAGAAGGCCAAAGGACAACGTGGTGCACACCTTCACACCGAGGACAACTTCAGGAGGGTGCAGTGAGGGCAGCCATGCAGAGTCTTGCATTGCATTTGATAGTGTCAAATAATTGCTTGTACCCTAGGTCATGACCAGTGAATTTTTGTTTGGCTTTATTAACCTCATCATGGAGTATTCTGATTTCTTAAGTGGTCAGAAAAGAGCACCAAGAAATGGATCTATATAACCAACGATAGTATAAATTGATTCTCTTTAAAAAATAATAATAAAATAAAACCCCCTCTATTATGTGGGCCTATGTACAAATGTGGGATATCAGCTGGTTTTGTTGTCTGTGGGGAGCCCCAGGGTTCAGCTGTGGGTCTGTAAATTCCTGTCTACTGTCATTCTGAGCAAGAATTGCCCAGCATTTGAATTGCCCAGGCTTTCTCCTTCCCACTAGGTGTGTTATGGGTCCTATGAGCAATACCCATGCTATAAAATAATGCTATAGAAGAAGAGATGACGGAAGAGTTTCAGAAATTAGAGCTGTGGGTGAAGGGACCCTTAAAGAGTTAGTCTCATGAATATATTGACTCATCCAGTAATCTCAGCACTTGGGAGTTAGAAGGAGGCGGCTCAGAAGTTCAAGGCCTTAACTACATAATGAGTTTAAGGCCAGCCTCGGCTACATGAACCTCTAAGTAAATAAAAAGCCCCTGTTACAAAAAGTCCTATCTACCTACCTAGTGGACAAGTGAAATGAGGGCACCAGAGAAGATGCTTTTAAGATGTCTCCTTTACTGTCACAGGAACATTAGCCTAAACCTTAAGCTGAAAAACAGCCACCTCCAACACATGGGACGACATCCTTGTCTATATGGTTCCATGTGGGAATGTATATGCCTTTGCTGTTGGCCTGTTTAATACAGTCCTGATGATTAGATAAGGAGATGTGGAGAAAAGGGAGGCACCCATGACCCTAAAAGGATCAACTTTCTGGGATAGAGGGGTTGGTACCCTCTAAGAGCAGCCTGTGATCTGCTTAGAGAACATCCTTTTGTTCTGTGGCTCCAGTCCACTTTGGTTTCCTTTGAAGAGGAAGATGACTCAGCCCTCCTATTCTAGCTCCTGCAGTCTAGCTGAGGAAACGGCTTTGCAGAGACTCAATTCCCTCTTGTTTATGGGGTGGGAAGTAGAGGGCTGTCAGGTGCTGAGGAGGAGGTTGTTTCGTGGGTGGTGACAGCAAGAAGGCTACCAATAATATATTTGTATACTGCCTAATAAAGGATCCGTCTCCCCCTCACACAGGCTCCTGAAACTGGTAGAGCATGGGTGAAATTTCCTGCTGAGCTAGAAGCAGTGTTCTCAGCTCTCCTCCAGTGGTTGCCAGGCTACTTCTAGCCACAGCTTTCCCCTCTGCCCTTAGAACCCCATCTTGAACTTTATTTACAAACTAGCCAGCTTGGGTTACCCCTTGGTCTGAGTCCTTTTAAGATTGTACTTTCTGCAATCTCCAACTTCATTAAGCCTCTGTACACATGGAGACCCCAGAAGCAGACCACACAAAGTGGGTTCTAACCCTGGCTTGGACAAATGGAGTCTGTGTGTTCATGTAGTTAAAAACCCAAAAGTGCCTTTGTTCAGTGGATATAGAAAAGTTGTCTCCTAGGTCTGGGATAATTAAGTATAATGTCAGGCAACTGAAAGATAAGGCTTTCGTGTTGGTATCAGGTTCGTGACTGATCTGTCTACTAGAAAGGGAAAGGAAGCCGGGCAGTGGTGGCGCTCGCCTTTAATCCCAGCACTTGGGAGGCAGAGGCAGGCGGATTTCTGAGTTCAAGGTCAGCCTGGTCTACAGAGTGAGTTCCAGAACAGCCAGGGCTACACAGAGAAACCCTGTCTCAAAAAAAGAAAGAAAAAAAAAAAAGAAAAAAGAAAGGGAAAGGGAAAGGAAATGGGCAAGTAATAGTCCTTTACTATGAGGTACTTTCCCCACTGTTAACACAAAGGTCTCACAGAAGCAGGAATACTGTCCTTGTGCTACAGAGCGGATTGGACCAAGCAGAGTTGTTTTCCCAAGCCTACCCTGCACCTCTCAGTTCCTAATCCTTTTAGTCACATATCTTCAGGCTACTTCTTGGTGGGAGCATCCTTAAAACCCCAAACTAAAACTGCCACTTAAACAGCACTGGAGCTGTACGGGCTCCTTCTCAGTTGACTCAGCAAAGAAGAAATTCTGCCAGTTTCCCGCCTCTACTCCCTCAGCTAAAGCCAGAGGGAGGTGGTAAGCAACCCATCTTCCTCCATTCTCCTCAGCACTATATGCCTGATGGCTCACTGCTCAGAAACCAAAAAAGCACCACCTCTCTACTCCCACGAGAGCCAGGCTTTCCAGGGTCTCGGAGGCAGCTGCTTTGGGTGTATTCCAGGACCCAGGGCTTCTCTATGCTCTTGACAGTAACAATACTGCTTCTGCGTTCTGCTCAGCATGCACATGTGTATGCGTCCCTGCGTCTCTGTGCTAATGCACATGCTGCTTTGGGGAGGGGGATTGTTTGTTTGTTTATTGACTTTATTCTCACACCTTGTCACTCAAGATATATCTTCATTCTCCACGAGGAAACTGTGTCAGAGAGATGAATCTGTGACTTACCTCTAACACATTGCTAAGCAAAGCATCGAAGTGCATAAGGTGAGTGCAAGCATTTGCCTGCTGAGGCTGTCACATAGAGGGCAGCTGGATATGTAAATAGTGGCGGCCCAGTGCACTGTGTATACTTATAATCCCAACATAGAGGAGGGTTTCAGGTTCAAAGCCAGCCTGGACTACACAATAAGTAAGGTCTGACTGAAAAAGGAAAGTCCAGTGTGGTACCCAAGGATAATGCCAACACTTGGAAGTAGAAGCAGTGGGATCAGAAATTCAAGTTTAGCCTTAGCTACATAGCCAGTTGAAGATAGCCTAGGCTGCATAACACTGTCAAAAGAAAGATAAAGAGCTACTGAGAAAGAAAGATAAAGTGAAGAAGTAAAGGGAATGGATGAGAGGGAACAAGGAGGGGTGCAGTATTAGTATCAGTATTGGGTTTCCAATGGGTACCATCATTGCCAATATTGGAAGCAGGGGTTCTTTTCAGGGCATTCATTCCATACTGGTGTCCTTTGTAATTTTCCACCTCTCAACATCCTCTTGAGAAAGACAGAGTAGAGAGCTAAAAGAAATTATTTAAAACCTCAGATTGTGTTCTGGATTAATTTCAGTTCTTGGGATTTTGTCACCTGGAGCAAAATGTTCAGTTTTGACACTTAAAGCGACTTAAAAGGAGGGACTTTGGAAACTAAAATCAGTTCTCTATCATCTGAACTCCTAAAGAGCCTCCTCCGCTTCCTTTTGGCTTCAGGTTGGCTCATAGGCACAATTGGCACTTTGCCACCCATCCCAGTGGGTCGTCCTACAGCAATAGTAGTATTACCACGTTCTCCTTGCAAAACAGCACTCGCCAACCCCTGCACACTGCTTCCCCGAATTCCTTTCTACTACTGAGCCAAGCTGCAGTCAAGCAACCCAGGTGTTTTGTGATACAAGGAGTGTTTAATTTGTGCTAAAGTCTAGGTTTCACTGTTGCCCAAGCTGCTCTCAGGCTGCTAAAATGATCCTCCTTGCCTCAGTCTCCAGAGGGCTGGGACGTTGGGCACATGCCACCAGACTCGTTTTTGTGGTTTTAAAGGGGGAGTTTGAGTCTTGTAGAGATATGCTTGGAAATATGTATACATGGAATGATGCGATTCTTCATTGCTTCAGTGTTTTCTCAGTCTTCTGCAGATCAGCAGTAGCCAAAAGGTTTATGGCATGTTAGTGGTGTGATGTGTGCACGCGCAAAACAATAGACAAAGGAAAAGATTCTAGGTAGTAGAGTCTGAAAACTAGGTTTCACATATGCAGCTCCAAGTTGCCTTTAGCAGATATATAGAAAAGAATAATGAGCAAAGGCTTGACTTTCAGATTATTTGTCCCAACTGGTAATAAATTTCTCAGTGACAGTAAAACTGAGCAATGTCTTAGGCCAGTACCACTCCAATGTGGTAATAGCAATATTGCTAATAGCTACTGTGTAGTAAGCTCCCACTCTTATATATAGGAGCTTTGCACGGAGCATTTGTAATCCTTACAACTACCCAAGGTACTTATTACCAAAGCTTGGGTATGTTGAAGATAAAATTAAGGCTCACATAAATGAGTGTCCAAAGATCACTTGGCTCTAATGAGCCTGGATTCCAGATGAGCTGACTCCAAAACAGCTGCCATTGGGCTGTACTGTCTCCCCCAAAGCACCCAGCACACAGCACTATGGAGACAGAGTATAAATCCTGGTAGCAAACTGCTCTCTGTTCATGTTTTGAGCAGCAATTCTATCCGTCTTGTGTTTTGAGCCTTTCAGGGACACACTGGGAAATTCCTACACACACCACCTCCACTACCTCAGCCTCCTCATTTCTCAGCCTACAGGAAAGTAGTGCTGGCCCTTGTTCCTTCTGCCAAACCCTCTCCATGTTCAATCCTGGCTGATCTTTGCTTAAGGGAAAGCCTGAAACCTCTCACTCTGGGACTCCTGAATAGTTTGTTAGCCAGTTCAAGCCCCCTTCATCCACTAGGCCTTCCAGAACAACAAACAGCACGTGAAGGCCATGAGGACATTCATCTTACAAAGGAAAAGGGGTATTGATCATCTGCTGCCCTGGGCCCTGGCTCCTGGCCCTGGCTCCCTGCCCTGGCTCCAAGGAATTGAGAAATATTCTTGTTTGAGAATTCTTTGCGAGCTTTATTTAATGTCCCCTCTCATTTCTTTGTCTCTCTTCCTGTTTCAACCTTGCCTTCTGTGCCCCAGATCATCTTTACCTTAGGGCTAAATTCCAGGCCTGTCTCCTGTCATATGCAACACCACTCCTCCTGATGTACAAACAACTAGAACTTGACAGCCTTAAAATGAAATCAACCATGCCCAGGCGTCTCTCCAGCAGGGCTTCTTGTATCTCCCATAACCGACTTGTGCTCATCTTACAAAGCTTGCCATTGTTTCTGGCTTCTCCCTACTGAGAGAGCAAGTATTCAGACATTTGCTAACCGGATCAGGGAATGAATGACTCCTATCCTGAATCATGCTGCTTCATCAGGAAGATTCACAAGAATCCAGCCTCATTCTTTTTATATTCAAACAACTTTACATAAAAGAAAACTCAGAATCTCTTTGCCTTAAAGGGGCAGTCATCACCATAGCTGGCAAACTAATGGAGCATTTCTGAGGAGACGGCTTTCCCACCAAATGAAGCTCACTGTACCTCCTCTTTGAAAGCTTAGTACATAATGCAACAGTGTGCCCTGAAGTAGTTTTATTGGCCTACTGGCCATAATGTTAGTATAGCTTCACTTAAGTTGTCAGCCCCAGATTTTGAGCGTTTGGATTGCTTGTAGTGATTTTATTTTATTTTATTTATTTAACCAAGCAAGTGGCCTGATTTGCTTAAATCCAGATAAAGTTGCACTGAAAAGGGAAGGATGGTAGGGTGCTTCGGGATCGGAGTGAAAGGGAAGCTTTCCATTGAATGCCCTCTTGACTTCTGAGTCCCGTGAGCACACTGGCTACTCAAAGCACACATGCTCAAAGCTTATTGTCTACTAGAACCTGGCTGTTGAGATGGGAACTTTTCAGTATGTGCTCTCCCAAAAGTACATATCATGTGCCTTAGGGAGTCAGCGAGCTCGGTGTCTCAGGGAATAACATTTTCACTGAACCTTGAAAAATGGATTTGAGTCAGGCTGGTCTGAGACTGCCATGGACAAAGAGAGGCCTAGCTTGGGGCAGATTGAGGAACAAGGGTATATGTGGTATGGGCTTTTCACAATTGAAAATAAACCCTTAAAAAAATAAAGACAGGGTCTCCTTATGTCATCCAGGATGGCCTAGACCTCAAAGTGATCCTCCTGCCTCAGCTTTCTAACTGCTGAGATTACATGGCTAGAAATGAGACTGAAGGAGAACAAATCTGAGTGTAAAAGACACAGACTCTTCAAGGCTACAGCATCTTTGAAATTTTGAAATAGGCCGTCAACATGTCTGTCTGTCTGTCTTCCTTCCTTTCTTTCTTTCTTCCTTTCATTTTTAGTCTCTTAATTTCCTTAGCAGCAGATGCTCACTAGCTAGGCCAGGCTAGCCTGGCATTCATTGTCTGAACCTGGCTGTAAAGAGCAGTCTGTGCCTCTTGCTTTGGTTTTCATTTTGTAAAAAGAGTCAGTGATAACAATCTCTCTAAAGGTGTGAAGCAATCTTCGGAAGCACAGGAAAGAATGGTAAGAACACAAGCTGGAAACATTCATTGTTCTCCTTTGCCCCAGGTCATAGCAGATTCTTCTGGAAAGCTCTTGATCCAGGACAACCACTCAGTCCCATTCGATAGGAATGTTTGGTCACCCTTGTCTAAATCAGGCCCTGGAAGCTAGTGTGCTGGCTCTAATAAATGACCAGTGACCCATGGTTTCAGGGATCCTGAAAGCCCCACCTGGGTTGCCCTGGACCCTCTCAGATCCATTGTCCAACCAGCACTCCTGCACCTCCTTTACTACAGTCTAGACCCAGTGGCCTCAGTCAGACACAAAGAAACTTTCAAGGAACAGTTCCACTCAATCACCCTCCAGTCTTCTCTTCTCTCCTGCCTCCTAAGCCTGAAGCTTCTTTCGGAGGCAACTATTCCCTGAGTAGCAGCAGAGCTCTATTTTTGTATTATGGTATCTTTACACCCTAAGAGATCATGCTCTTCACCCCGAAGCCTAGTAGATCCCATTGCTCCCCACAGCCGAATTCCAGTGCCATGGAAGTTCTGGGTGCCAGACACCATGTGAGGGGCTTACCAAACCTCACAGCAAATCCTCACAGCAAATAAAGATGAGAAATCTTTTCTATTTAGTTGTTTGTGGGTTCTTTTGGTTTTGTTTTTTGAGACAAGGTCTTATGTATCCCGTACTGGTCTCAAAGTCACTATGTAGTCAAGGACAACCCTGAGCCCCTGATTCTCCTGCCTTTATTTCCCAAGTTTGGCATTATATGCATGTGCCAACACACCCAGCTATGTCTGGATAATATCTTCTACCAAATGAGAAAACTAAGACTTGGAAAGTGTATCCATAATCCCTTTATCCAGCACATTTTAACTTTTTCTTTCTTTCGTTTTTGAGATTATAATGTTTCTCCCTTTCCTCCCTCCAAATCTTCCCATATACCTCTCTCTTGCTGTCTTTCAAATTCATGCCCTCATTTTCCATTATTTGTTGTTACATATGTCAGTGTGTGTGTGTGTGTGTGTGTGTGTGTGTGTGTGTGTGTGTGTGTG
>JANHMN010000005.1:69436308-69486523 GCA_030674055.1 Rhabdomys pumilio | reverse complement strand
GTGTGTGTGTGTGTGTGTGTGTGTGTGTGTGTGTGTGTGTGTGTGTGTAAATATAACCTGCTCTTTCCATCTGTCCATATGATATGATGTTATTCATATGTCTGTTTTCGGGGAAGACATTTTGGCACTGGACAACCAATTGGTGTGCTCTTCCCTGGGGAAGAGCGCTTTTTCTGCTCCCAGCTTTCATCGGTTGCCTCTAGTTCTTTGTGTAGGATTGAGGCCTCCTGGGCTTTCTCTCATCCTCCTGACATATTCGTTGGTGTCAGCATTGTTCAACTCACATTTGGACCACCACACTGGGGAGACTTTAAGGGAATAGCTCCTGCTTTTACCAGGAGGCAGAATCTCACAGCAAAGTTCCTAATCTCTTCCTCTTACAATCTTTCTGCCGCCTCTCCCTCAGTGTCCCCTGGGCCTTCGGTGTGGGAGTTGTTTATAGATGTAGCCATTGGGACTGGGCTCCTCAACTCTTGATTGGTTGTGATTTTCTGTAGTGGTGTCCATCTGTTGCCAAGAGAAATTTCTTTGATGAGGGGTGAAGACAACACTTACCTGTGGTTGTAAGGATACATTTGGACTGTACTCAGGAACTATGCTGTTTTAGTAGTAAACTGGTGGTTGTAGATCCTCCTCCAGTAGCCATGACTTCAGTAGCACTGAGTAGGGGGCTAGGTTTCTGGTATCAGGCATTGTTTCCCCCTTGTTGAACAGGTCTTAAAGAGAGCTGTTGATTACTAACCACAAAAGTATGTGTACCAGTATTTCATCCTTAGAGTTAGTGTGTTATTGTTTATCCAGCGCTTTTTCATAAGTTCATATTACCATGTGCATGCTATTGTCTTGGATTTCAACAGCATATATTCCAGTCAGGACTTGGGTAGTAAGTGTTGGGAGTCTATATGTCATCAGTAAATGATTTGGACCATCAGCGAAGTCAAATCAGATAGAAGGTAAACTCTTAGCTATGTGACCTTGGATGAGATTCTTTTACTTTCTTGGAGACCAGGAGCTCTCTGACCACTCTTACTGGTTCTAGCAGCATGTATTTGAGTAAAGTTTACCCTGTACTAGATGACTCTGAGCGATATGGTAGGGACATGGAGGTGGGAGACAATTTGGACCTGCCCTTGTTCTGATTCCATCTGTTACCTCCAGACTTTTTCTAGATTTACTCAATAGCCACATCTGAATATGGAAAGGAGCAGGGACCTGGTCAGTAAGAGCCTCAGAGCTCCTCATCTGGTGCCTGGACTTGCCTGGCATGGCCTCTGCAGGCTCCTCCACATCTGCTGTTTCTGAAAGAGCCAGACTTTCCACCCTTACCTCTCTCTCCTCCCCCTGAAAATTCTCAATGGACATGGTTTTCCCTCTAGGTGGCCATGAAGCTCCAAGAAGCAACTTGAGAGCCCTAGCTAGCTCAGGAGAAAGAAAAGAAAGGGCTGCATTTGGCAATTAAAACATTCATGAGAGTGGCAGAAAGCCTCCCAAAGCCCAACTCCAGAGAGGCAAGAAGAGCTCTGCTTACCTCCCTTCAATACTCAAGGCCTTATGGAGGGAATATTGATCTTTTCCAAGTCCAAGTGTATTGACATTTTTTTAAAAAAAAAATCACAGCCAGGCAGTTGTGGCACATACCTTTAATCCCAGCACTCAGAGGGCAAAGGCAGGTAGATCTCTGAGTTTGAGGTCAGCATGGTCAAGGAGGGAGTTCCAAGACAGCCAAGGTTACACAGAGAAACCCTGTTTGAAAAGAAAAAAAAAAAAGCCCGTCTCTTCTGTTAAAACCCTAAACTTATTAAAGTTAGATATTGTGTCCATCATTTTCCCCACTGAATTCTCAGTTAACAACAGTGACTTGCAAACAGTATCATTCAGTAGATAATAACTGGAAAAAAAATAAATTCTGAGATCTGAACCTTGGTATGATCTTGTATTTTGCAAAGGCTGATAGACAGAAACATGAGCCATAACCAGAAATAAATAGATGGTCAATAGCCATAAATTGAATGATAGGAATGATAATAGCAGGAAGCATTTCTGTGTTGGCTAGTGTATACACCAAGCCTTGTGCTGAGCAAGTAATACTCATATAATCCTCAAGATAAGACTGAAGCAGGCACTCTCATTGTCTCCATTTTACAGGTGGGTAAACCATAGCATGAGGAGTCACAAGTGTCAAGGCTTAGATCTAAACTCCTACTGTCCTGCTCTGAACTCGATGTTTCCACCCACTATACTGCCTTCCAACATTCATTTTCAAACAGTGTGGGAGAAATAGATTAATTTCAATGGGGAATTAATTCCACTGCAGGAAGAGAAGAGTGTGGCAGAGCTGGAGCTTCGAGCAGTGTTTTTCCTGCTTTGCCATATAGTGTCTGGCTGCTGATCCAGAACCCCATGGGAACAGAGGCACAAAGAGAAACTGGAGAAGTCCAGATATGCACGATGAAAACTAACTCTACTGGGCTGAAGGAGACAGAGTGGCCACTGGAGAAGAAGCAAATGTAACACCTAATTCTCATTTCAGAAGCAAGTACTATTCTGCTTTGCAGAGCTTCTAGGTAAGGTGAACCAAGCCATTCTTTTGCACTAATTAGTCAGAGATCACTGGACAGCTAAAGCTACCCACAGCCACTGCTGCCTCATAAAAATTACTGCAACATGTACAGAAAGAACACATGTTAGATAGTCTAATATGCAACCTTATGTGTGTAGGAAGTTGGGGTGGGGCCAGAAAACTGGAGGAAAGGTTTGGTCAAGCCTGACAAAAGCTCAGCAGGTAACCAGTCCTAATGAGAGGAGATTAGAGCAAGGATTCTGCCATCAGCCCCATCTAAGCGGCTTAGAACTTCTGCTTGGGCTCCTTGCCACAGTGAAACTCTGGACCATGGCCTTTTTCTCCTGTCTAGATCTGCAGGAAGGCCTCCGAACGCTCTCCGTATTACAGTTGATTCCAGTTTACGTAATTTTAGGTGAGTAAACCTCAAGGACCAGGGAACAGATCCAGAAAGAAACCAGGCAACCTCACATAAGGTTCCAGCAACTGCTTGGGTCTCTCCGCCCCTCCAGGGATGGACTGAATGCCTAGGGCCAGGAGTAGGGTTCTAGTTGCTATGCTGTAAATGTTATCCATCTCAGGAGTTCTCCTCTACAAATGATCAGAAATGAATCATGTTTAAGAATGGGCCAGAGTGGCGGTTCCTTGATAGACTGGTGATACTAAAAAGATCTAAGGTAGTTTCCCTACTATAAGAATGTTATAAAAATTTTTCAGTAAAGTCTGAGGGTTGTATGAGTGACATTTGAATTTTCAGGAGAAGCTAGCTGTTGTTCAGCAGACTCAGTGATCAGTATTGGGCTTAATGGACTTTCAAATGAAGCCAGAAGCCAAGGCTTTCCTGGGAAGTCAACTAGAGAGAGGCAAGCTTAGAAACTAGGTGGGGAGAAATGATGCCATGTTGAATGACGAGATGTGTGGGACCTAAGTGGTACCAAAGTCACAGCTAGGGGAGAGGTTCTCAACCAGAGGTTTGTTGACTAAGAATTAATGGGACTTTTCAGTTTGGGTGGGAAGAAATGTGTCTTTCTTGTCATTCCTCTCTAGTTGTGGTGTAGCTGTTCCTTTGATTCTGAATGTAGGTGACAAGTTTTGGATGTTGTTGGCAGTACCTGAGCTTTTGTCAGTAGCAGACATGGCAGAGATTTGCATTTCATCTGAAGAGTTGTTCATTAAAGGCATCTCAAAAATTTGCCTAAGCTGAAGATGACTTCAAAATTCCAGTAGTTATTCGAACCACTGTTAAAGCTGACTTCTTAAGGAATAGAGTGAGAAACATGTATGCTACTGTATCATGTGAGGCATGTGAGGGATGAGATAGTTGTGTTTTAATATAGACCCACCTTTGTATGTTGAGTACGGGATCGATGCACTTAAAAGTGTTATTCAAAGAGGGGATCTGTACACTTCAGCAGACTGCCAGAGGGGATCCACAGCCCCCAGAAGATGCAAACTTCCTATGCTTCATTAAAAACAAATCATGCCGAGCTCATCGTCTATCTAACTTTAGCTGTGTCAAGAAAAAGAAATTAAACCTGGCGAGATTTTTCTCAGCAGGTTAAAGCTCTTCCTGATCAAGCCAGCCTGACTTCAATTCCCAGAGCCCACAGTTGAAGGCAGTAAGTGACTCCTTCAGGTTGTCTTCCGAACTCTACACACAGCACATGACACATGTGCCCATTCACACAGCACACATCACATACATCCACAAATAATAATGATGATAGTAGACAAATATCTTTTAAAAGACAAGGAAGTGAAAACCAGGCAGGCCTAGTAGTTCACATCTGTAATTCCATCATTCAAGAGGCCTAGGTAGGAGTGTGAGTTCAAGGCCAGCCTGGGGTACACAGTGACTATTGAGGTCCAGGCCAACCTGATCTATAAAGTGAGACCCTTTCTCAGCAATAAAGAAAGGAAGGAAGGAAGGAAGGAAGGTAGGAAGGTAGACAGGCAGACACTAGCTGTGACTCAGTATAAAGCACTAGCTTCAACTCCAGCACCATTAAACGAGGAGGAGAGGCATGTAAGTGGGTACTTTCTGACATGTCTCCTTGGTGTGGCTTGAACACACATGTTCATGTTGTTCTGGCTACTCTGGCAGCTATTTTTCAGTACAAGGGTTTTACTTTGCTCCCAGAAGATAAGGCTTTCCTTTTCTTTATCCATTTTTCCCTTTCAAAGGATACTGTCTTCCAGCAGGACTATGATATGAGGAGACACCTTATGTAAGAGATCAAGAAAGCCAGGGGCATCCCCTCCTCCTTACTAAAGCTCACTGGCTCCCAGTGAGCTACCCTGAAAGAGTTGGAGGAATGGAATGGGAATGCTAGGGACACATGATGGCACCATTGTGTCACCAGTGAAAACACATAAAAATAAAGGGTTTTTTTGTCTGCTTTGTTAAAGGTTTTTTTTATTATGATAAATATAGAGAGAACAAAATTCCTTGTTTTCAGCATCAGTTCAGTTACACTGTGTTACACATTGTATTCTATAGTGTTCTAAGCCATGTCCAAATTTTCCATCGTCCTAAACTGAAACTCAGCATTCATCAAACCCTAAATTCCTAAGTTCCCCCCTGCCTGCTCCCCGGTTCTGGAAACCACCATTCTAATTTCTGTCCATATGAGTTTTTTTTTTTCTATTTTAGACTATTGTGTCATAGTCACTTTTATCACTAGCTTATTTATTTATTTCATAAAGTCATGCAAATTTATTCATTTGGTATCATGTGTCAAAAGTTCCTTTTTAAAAATTTAATTTAAAATTTAATTTAAAAATTAAAATCAAATGTCACTGTTATGTTTACACTGAATGCTGTGTACTCGTTCATCCATTAATGAGCATGTGGCCCTCTTGGCCGTCAGGATGAGTGTTTAACAACCTCTTGGAAATCTTTAGGATATACAAAGAGAAAGGGATTCTGTGGGCTGTGAGACAATCCTATTTTGTAATGTTTTGAAGACCCGCCAACCCAATTTGCACAGTGGCTGCACCATTTTACATTTCTCACAACAGTGCACAAGGGTTCAGATTTCTCTGCATCATCACCAATACTCTTAGCTTCTGGGATTTTTTTTTTTTACCATTTTAACGAATCTGAAATGAACCTTGATTTGCATTTTCTTAATGGCTAATGACACTGAACATATCTTCATGAGTTTCTTGGCCCTCTGTCTTGACTTGTTTTAGACTGATTATCATTCCATTTGTATAGCATTCTGTTTCTGTTCTTTAGTGATTATGCTAAGAATTTCAAGACTCCTGGGTCTTACAGATTACCAAAGCAGTCATTCAATAGAGCATAATGGTCACAGAGGTGTCAAATGTATTCACTTCTGTTCATCAAACACATCAAACTCAAATTCTGTTATAGAAAGAGTACTCATTATAAGATCTCGAGCTGCCTTTCCTGAGACAGTGAGCTAGTTATAAGCTCTTTGCGATCAACTAATGGAAACAAACTACTCAACCACTATACACATTTCATCTTCTAGGACTGGGAAAAGACACAAATCATTATACTGTATTGTGGACTGTAGTAAGTGAAAGAGCTATGAGAAAGGAATATTAAGGTGCCAGGTCAAGAAAATCTTGCAACGGGTGGGAGGGGAAGCAGCATGGTGTGTGTGTTCAGGTTATGAGTCTGGAAGTACATCAGAGTGAGATTACAGTTCACTATGTAACTTTAGCCATGCCTGGGGATCCTATAAGGCTTAGTATCCCCTTAGCAGTGTCCACAGGAAATATTATGCATGGAAAAATCTCCCTCCCTCCTCTTTCTCTCTTTCCTTATTCCTTCTGGTCTGCTCTGAGCTTCTTCAGTGATTCCCTCTGAATGATATTCAGAATCATAACCAACATCAGCCTCTGCTGGATGTTATGCAGAGGAAATAGGGAAAGCAGAGAAAAGTGGGAGCAAAGAGGCAGAAGGATACATAGGATGGAGGGAGTAAGAAGAAAGGATGAAAAGATGAGTTAGGGAAGACGGTAGCTCTGACAGCCCTCTGAAAGGCAGCTTTCTTTCAGAGGCTTTCTCTCAATGTGTCTGTTCTGGGCTTGGGGTTGCCATCTCTCAAATCTATGGAAAATAGTTCTGGCCTCAAGTTTCTATCTCCACCTTCTTCAATCTATTCTGCTGCATTCTCCCAAAAGTCTTTTTCCCCAGTCTTGGGGATTAAACTCAAGGGCTCATGCTCACTAGATTCCCAGTCCCAACTAAAAAAAAAAAAAAAAAAAAAAAAAAAAAACAAAAAAAAAAAACAAAAAAAAAAAAAAACAAAAAACAAAAACAAAAAAACTGGTCATATCCCTTTGATGCTCAAAGTTAATGGTTTCCTATGGCTAGCTTGATGATGTACAAGTTTAGTAACCTGAGCATCATTGACCGTTTCTGCTCTCTGGCTCTGACCCTGCATCAGTTCATCTCCCTGTATGAAGATTGTATTTCAATCTACTCATAGGATGTGTCAAACAATCTACTCATAGGATGTGAGAGACTGCCCCTTCACTTCTACGCTGCCTAGTTCTTTGACTGGATGCTCCTCCTAGACTGTCAATGAATACCTTCTCCTTAGGGAAATTACTTCACCCATATCTTCTCTGTAATGCTTTCTAGACTGTGCCATTTCTGAAGACCTAGGGCACTTTTCAAGAATATACTGGATTGCATCTCTTATATCTTAGAAAACTCACAGTGTTCTATTTTGTTGTTGTTGTTGTTGTTGTTGTTGTTGTTGCAGAAGTTGAATTAACTTTCAAACAAGGAACCGGGAAACCTCCTTTTCCACTGTGGCTTTCTGGAGAACAGTAAAGTTGAAAGACATGGCATCCAAATGAATACATTTAAAAGGTTGTGATGCATCTAGGCATAGCAGTTCAAGCCTGTAATCCCAGTATTTGGACAGTTGTTGAACCATGAGTTTTAGTCTAGCCTGGGCTACATTGCGAATTCCAGTCAGGACTGTATAGCAAAACAAAGATATTATTATAAAAAGTAAATGATTTAGGTATGTAGTATTTAACCAGAACCTATGACCCTTTTATTTATTAAATTGTTACATTCAGGGACTTTACTGCAGACTTTACCCGTCTACCTAATAAGCTCCGGGAGAATGAAAGCCAATTCTTTTGTTTTTTCACAGAAGCTAACTTGACATTAAATATATCTTCTTCCTAGACTTCATCTTCCTGGATAGAAGCCATTAATTCCATGTTTTCCCCCTCCTTTAGTCATCCTTTATGTGGAGGTGCTTGCCTTCCTCTGGTTTTTGTTACTACAAAAAAGTAGGGCATAGTCTTAGGTGTCAGATCAGTTCTGCCACTTGCTTGCCACAAGAACCTGTGCGTGAAAGACTGCTGTTTTGTATGTGACCTCAAGCAAATCAGGCAAGTTCCATCCACCATAGAAACAGTACATATTCCTGACTCTGATGAGTGTTCTATAGACCAACAAGATGAGAAAATACTAAATACGTGTTAATTTTTTCCTTTTTATTATAGAAACTGACATCATTTGGAGCTCCACTGTCCCATCTGCCTTTATTTTCTGTTGCTATAGCAAAACACCACAGTCTGAGCAACTCATGCATAATAGTATTGTGTCTAGGGTACTAGAGACTGGGACACCCAATATCAGGATGCCAGCATTAGGAAAGGGCCATCTTGTGTTATTCTCTAGTGGAAATCAGAAGAGTGAGAGAATATGCAAAAAAGAGAGGAGCAGGAGAAAGCAAAACTCATCTTTATTGGGAGCCCACTCCAAAAATAATGCTAATCTAGCTTAAAGGTTCCATCTCTTAAAACCTTTGCATCTATCTAGTTTACAACACATGAACTTTCCAGCATAACTTCAGATCATAATCAGAGACTCTGATTTCATTGCAACTTCAAGAAGAATGATAATGATATGGTCTTGGAATACTGAGCATATTTGATGCATTCCTGCAGGCCCAGACAAGATAACCTACACTATGCTCTTTTATTCCTGCATCCAATTAACTGCATTGGGCTGAAAATTCTCAATCTCCATGGCATCTTTTCCTTTTTTTTTCTTTTGTGTTTTATTTTGAGACAGGAGCTCATTTTAAAGCCCAGCTTTCCAAGTGCTGGAATGACAGACATGTATCATCATACTTGCTTTCCATGCAGCTTTCAAATTGGTCAGAGAAGCCATAGCTTTGTTCAGCTTTCCATTCGTAGTCATATGACTCGTGGAACCCCTCCACTCAAATCCCCCCTACAGTTTCTCCTGTTCCCACAGGCACCTGAAATGAATGAGATCCTTACCATTCCTCTGCTTGATACCTTTTCCTGACTTATGCCCTTTAGAATCATATCTCATCTCTGCAGCTTTCTTCCCAGAACCAACTCATTCTATGACTCATTCATGTACTCCAGCAGGTTAGGATGTTACTCAAAGACCTTAGACATGACTGTTTCTAGAAACTTCATTGAGCTCTTCCTTGCTCTGTTCTTCTACCCACTGGAGTTCATTTTGGGAGGTTATCTTCCACATAAGGCTGAGAGGTTCTGGAAGGAATTTTGCTTTCTGTGTATATTTGTATGAGTTAACACAGAGAAGTACTTAAAATAGCTCTTGTCACATAAAAAGTGTCAGACACTTGCTAGAGACCCAACAAATGTAATCTCTTTTTTTTTTCAATTCTTGGCATGAAGATTTATATCTTTTTTGAGTCTTCAGTTCTTCATCTGTAAAGTGAGGATAATATGTTATTAACCTATCATTATAATAAGATAATAGGTTATTACCTCCCAAGACAGTGAGAAGATTAAATGAGATAATGCCCAGTGGAAGTCAAATAGCACTGTTTCATAATCACTGTTCAGAACTCAGCATTCCAGATCAGTCTTATTCCCACTTCCTGTCCCCAACAATCTCCTCCTGGCATTTAGCACAGAGATTTCCTAAGAGGTAGATTCATTCCATGCTTGCTCAATTATTGTATTCACGTCTACTCTGACAAGTAGTATTTATCATTGAGTTAGTTCCAATAAATAATCTAAAGAAGCACAGACATTTCTTTTGGAAAATCTAACTACATTCTTAGATTTCTTTTTTTTTTTCTTTTAAGCAATTTTTTTTAATGTTAATCAAAGGCTCTATAAGTTTGATAATGCTCAATTACAAGATACCCATACAATCAGAAGTGTAACCTAGATATATCAACTAGCTTTGACTGGCGGAGACACGTGAACATCCGCCTCCATGTTCCCCCCCCCCCCCCCCCCCCGTCACCTAGCTCCTCCTCTCCTTACTCTTCCTCTTCCTCTCTTTACTCCTCCCATCTTAGCTCCTTCTACATATCACCCTGTTAAAATAAAACTTTTCTCTCAAAATACAATTAGAGCATTTACTATACCAATTTTGTGTCAATAAGGTACAAGATAGACCCAATACCCGGTCCATCATTTTGTTGACTAACCAGAACCTCTGTCATCCCTCCTAACTAAATGACTTAATTCTGAACCTAACTTTTTTTCTTGGCTTTAGAATGAATGTCAGCTGAAAACCATCCTCTCAAATGTTTTCTCTCAAAGAAAATAGCTAGGATTGGCTAAGAGACTATAATTTTTCAACCCCTTCAGAAATCCAGAATGACTAAGTTAAATGAAATTATGGGAAACACAAAGCATAGCTTCTAAAACTTAGCCAATTTGTAGAGACCACTGAACACCTGGACAGTCCCTATACTACAAAATGTTGGAGCATCTGATCTTCAGCCTTCTGGCTCAGAATCATCTGACAGACCTGGTGATGAAGAATTATTAAGGGCTGATTACTCTGTCTTGGCAGATATAATCAGTCGACTATTCTGCAAGTGTGTCCTTTTTTGGACAGTGATTTGTCTGTAGGTGAAAAGAGGCAATTCTTGCCTAGTGGCTGTCTCACCACAACTGAAGTAACTCCAAAGATGCTCAATTTCTCCTTAGAATCCAAGACAGGAATCTGTCAGGAGCAGACAGGTCTTTAATCAAAATGAACACTAATACAGAAATGTTTGTCATGTCAATTCTGTGGACTTCTGACGTTTTGAAAACCAACTATTCATCTAAGGCAATCTGGACTGTTGTCTGTTAACTCCTCTCAGCTATTTCTAAATAAAATATAGAAAACACCCTAACAATAAACTGAGAACCATGAATTTGCTATAGGCCCTTAACTCACAGGCTAACCATCTCAAATCAGTTAGAAAAGTTGAAGAAGGACTGGGTCTAAGCCTTGTATTCATTCCTAAATGTGTTATATAGGCACAATGCCTATGACAGTAACAATATTCATCTCACTTTTATATCAATAAGAAGCTCGTACCAATGAAAACCTTAAATTTGAAATCAAAGTAAATTTTGTGCCATTTAAGAAATTATAACTTCATCTTAATAACAATTATACTTATTTCTACTGATAGGTTATGGCTATGCTATAAATCCTAGCTAATCCTCCCTGTTCCAGCAAAACCACAACTTTTCCCTAGAAAGACAGCCCATTATTAACCACCTCAGTCCTCAAGCCCAGGGAATAGGGGCGCTGACTCTTCATTAACTTCTTCAAGCTGATTATGGGCATTGAGATATTAGAAGAGGAGCAGTGGGCAAAGTAAATTGTTAAGCCTCTGATGCTGTGTCTTCATTGCATCCAGCTGAAATAGCAGGAGATCAGAGGTTCAAGCAGGTCTGCCCAGCTTGTTTGATGAGTAGATACACCAATTGTATATTCTGCAATATACAATTCTCAAAACAAATTTTAGTATCAAGATATTTTTTGTTTAAATTTTGGAATCAAGTCTTCTGGCGGCCTACCTCTGTCATGTTTAATCCATATAATTCTGGGAGTTTCTATGAGGGTGTGCTCCCACCATTCTCCCATTCCTGTCTCCCTGCTCTCGAAATTCCCCAACACTAGGGAATCCAAAATTTTCAGGCACCAAGGCCGTCCACTTCCACTGATGCCTGGCAAGACCACACTCAACTACCTATACAGGTGGAGCCATGAGTTTTTGTTCAATTCCTTCACCTGTTTGGTTGCGTTCTCTTGTAATTCTTTAAGGGATTTTTGTGTTTCCACCTTAAGGGCTTCTACCTGTCTACCTGTCTTCTCAAATTCTTTGAGAGTGTTATTTATGTCCTTCTTAAAGTCCTCTATCATCATCATTAGAAGTGATTTTAAATCTGAATCTTGCTTTCCTAGTACTATGGGGAATTCAGGACTTTCTTGTGTGGGAGAACTAGGTTCTAATGATACCAAGTACCCTGGGATGCTGATGCTTATGTTCTTGTGCTTGCCTTTTGCCATCTGGATCTCCTTAGTACTACCTGCCCTGTCTCTGACTGGAGCCTGTCTTTCCTATTATCTTGGTTTTATCAGAACTGTGTGGGGTGGGTGTTACTACTGGAGTAAGAGCTGGGGCCCAAAATCTACTCAGTGCTCTGGGATAGGAGTGACTTCCTGGGTCCTAGTGAGTCCCAGTTACTCCCTGTTTGGGGCAGGCGTTGCTGTCTGCTTACCTAAGATAATGCCAGGGTTAGAGCACCTGGGAGCCCCGATTCCTCTGGGTTCTGTGAGATTGGGGACAGAGCTGCTGCCCGGATCTGCTCAGTGCTCAGGCCCAGACCGGAAGGAACCAGTGCTCTGGGCCAGGAGTGACTTCCTGGGTCCTTGTGGGTCCCAGTTACTTCCTGTTTGGGCAGAGCATTGCTGTCTGCTTACCTAAGATACTGCCTGGGTTAGAGCACCTGGGAGCCCCACTTCCTTTGGGTTCTTTGAGATTTGGGGCAGAGCTGCTGCCTGGGATCTGCTCAGTGCTCAGGCCCAGACCAGAAGGAACTTCATTCTTAGATTTCTGAAAGCACTGAACCTACTGCCAACACTCAGACTTTGGCCATTGCCCTGAAGCATAATGTTTCCTCCTAGAAGGGTTTTCAGCTAATACTGGGAAGAGCTGGTAGCTATAGCCTGATATACACAAGAAGCCCATAGAAGACTTTTCCTTGTTGAGAATAAGGTCACCAGTGTTTTCTCATCCTGTTAACTTTCACCTGCCACTTAGAGAATTTGGAAATCCACTTGATACTGTACAGCTCTATGTAGCAACAGTTTATCATGAGCCATCGCCCATGCTTGGCAATATGCTAATTGCTGTCTAATGGGGAGAGAGCCAGACAGATGTGGTACTAGTTACACAAGGGAACGTGATAAAACAGTAACAAACAGGGGAACAAGTATTATGTTGCAAGTGTGTAGAGAAACAAACTTTTAATTCTTCCTGGGGAATTACCAAAGGTAGCATCAAGGAAGTATCTTTTAAGCCTTGAAGGATGAAGAAATTTGATAGGCAGAAAGTTGGGGGAAAGGTAATTAAAATAAAAGAGCAGAATGACTGAAAGCATCTAAATGTGCTGAGGTGATCGAGCACCTGATTCCTCAACTTCAGGCTTCTTATTCTTTCCACAGCTGTGTATACCATCTTTGATATTTAACATAATGCTTTTCTTAAATGAACAATTTTTGTAGTTTAAATAGTTTGTTTGAACTGAAATCTTTATAACATGACCACAGAGTCATTTTTAGTCTTTATATGTTCAAAAAAAATTCCATCCATACACCATCACCTCAAATCATCCGGTGTCCCTACAAGTGGTTTCTCACTTTGAGAAACATTGACAAACAGCATAGGCAGTTATGAGGATGAATATTATGAGGCCATGCTAGGAAATACTTGGGTCTGCTCAGGACAGAGCTGGGCAAATTTGTTGAGACTTGATTTGTTCGACAACGGAAAAATATTGATGGGTTTTGGAAATGTGCATTTCAAAAATGTTGAGGAGAAGCTTCAGAAATGACTGGAAGGGGGACAGCAGCAGCTGAAGACAGACGGAAGGCCACAGTGGAGACTGGAAGAAACACGCTCCTAGAACATATCAGTAGCAACAGAGATGGAGGGACAGGGATGGATGAGAGAAATGTACTTATTTAGGGAATGGAGACAGGTCAAAGGTGGCCTCAAATTATTGAACATATGACATTTATCCTGAGGTCTGAAAAGTGATTAAGAGCTAGCCAGGCAAACAGCAGAGGAAACAGCTTGCCAGACAAAGAAGGCAGCATGCACAGAAGCCCTGAGCTCAATATCAGAATGAGCCGAAGGGCCTACAACAGCACAGTAAATAAACCAGGGACTGGATCACAAAGGGCCCTCTAGACCAAACTTAGGAGGCTATGCTTCTTTCATAATGGATACTTTCCTAACACATATGTAAACTCTGCCTCTGCCTCAGGCTCTGCCTCCCCAGTGCTGCAATTATAGGCATATGCCACCATGCCCAGGTCATTCATTCTCATAACTTTCTATATTTATAGCAAAATGAGAGCCGATAAGTGTTCACAAAGCCACATGCATGCCTTTTTGACACATGTTCCTGTTACGTGTGCACAGCTACAGAACCAGGTTTAAATGCACTGTACTGGCTGCACCCAGATCCCAGTGAAAGTAGGGAGTTGGTTTCAAAGACACTGATATTCACTTAGAGAGATGATGACAGCTTTCACCAGGTGGTAGCCTGACAGTGCAGAGTAGAAGCATTTGAACGCTGTTAGAACTGGTAGAAATCACTTCTACTGATTCAAGCGAAGTCATAATTCTAATTTGGGGATTGTAGACAGTTGTATTATAGTCTCAAAAATGTCTAAAAATAAACTTTTTAAAAAGTAAGACAAAGGAGCTTGAGAAGGGTCTCTGTGAATAAAGCCCTTGCTGCACAAGCATGTTAATCGAAGTTTGGAACCCCAGAATCCAAATAAAAGCCAGACCGGTGTGTCAACTGCCTGTAATCCCAGCACTGGGGAAGCAGAGACAAGAAATCTGGAGTACACTGGCAAGCTAGACTAGACATCACTGAATTCAGAGAGAAATCCTATGATCTATCAAGAAAGACGACTGACATCAACCTTGGGCCTCTATATGCACTCAGACACATGTGCAACCCACATACACTTGCACCTGCACATATGTATACACATGCTGTACAACACAGAGAGGGGGAGAGGAACATTTACTTGTCCACAAACTAGGAATAGACAGGAACACTGTCAATCTAAAGAAAAGGAGTATGCACAGAATACACAGTTGATGAAGAAAGACAGAACACAATCTCCAAGACTGGGAAAAGCATCTTCAGCACTTGTATTAACACGCTAAAAAGTCTAGCTAGTGTGACAAGATACTAAAAGGCTTACAGATAGGATGATTACCCAGAGAAAATCCTGAGAAATGTATTGCCTATTCATGCAGCTGTATATTTTTGTTTGTTTTTTAGGCACTCAGACTGAGGTATGATGATTTCTAGGTCAAGGCCAGTCTAGACTGACTACACAATGAGGTCCTATCTGGGGGGTGGGTGACAGACAGACAAACAGAGACAGAGAGAAAGGGAGGGAGGGAGGGAGGGAGGGAGGGAGGGAGGGAGGAATAAATGAGGGGTCAAAATAAGAAGCAACTGAAAATAAACATTTAAAATTCGACACCATTAAATACTTATAAATCCAACAAAAAGTTTATGTTGATAAGCACCTACCTAAAGAGAAAAATAAAGAACCCAAATAAGAAGGAACCTAAGTTTATACTTCAAAGGAACTGGAAGCAGAAGCAGCCAGGTCCGCTGATGACAGCACAAAGGAGTAACAGGTATGAACCATAGGTTAATGAAAATATCAACAGAAGCGAAAGGTCAGCTCTTGGAGATAAAAATGAAATTAACAAATAGCTGATGAACCAATAAAAAGAGAGTATTAAATGGAATTTTAAAAGTTGAAGAGGAGACTTTAAAACTACCACCAGAGAAAGAGAGAGGATCTCAAGAGATCACTATGAAAAGTCTCATAGAAACAACAAATTGTGTAACCTAAATGAAGCGGATAAATCTCTAGACCTCTATAACCTAGCAAGTATGAATCATAGAACAGAAATACAAACATACCAACCAAAAAAATGTGCCTATACTGATAAAGAGTGTAGATCGACTCGGTGATCAAAAATATCTCAATAAATCCAAGCCCAAAACCACAGGGCAATGGCAATGTCACTGAATTCTAAGAAACACTCAAAGAAGAGTTCATCTCAGCATGTCTTGTTTCTTTTTAGTTTTTGGTTTGTGTATTCCTGGTTGTCCTGGAATTTACTCTAAACACCTGACTGGCCTCGAACCTGCAGAGATCCACTGCCTCTGCATCCCACGTGTACACCACAAACACCTGGTTTAACATTTCTTTTTTAAAAATTTTATTGGTTATTTTATTTATTTACACTTCAAATGTTATCCCCTTTCCCAGTTTCCCCTCCACAAACCCCATGTCCCAGCCCCTTCTCCGTGCCTCTATGAAGATACTCCCTCACCCATCCACCCACCCACTCCTGCCTCATCGCCCTAGCATTCCTCTACACTGGGGCATCAAGGCTCCACAGGACCAAGGGACTCTTCTCCCAATGATGCCAGACAAGGCTATCCTCTGCTACATTGCAGCTGGAGCCATGGGCTCCTCCATGTGTGCACTGTGATTGGTGGTTTAGTCCCTGGGAGCTCTGGGGAGAGGGGGTCTGGTTGGTTGATATTGTTGTTCTTCCTATGGGTTGCAAACCCCTTCAGCTCCTTCAGTCCTTCCCCTAACTCTTCCATTGGGGTCTCTGTGCTCAGTCCAATGGTTGGCTATGAGCATCTGCCTCTGTATTTGTCAGGCTCTGGAAGAGCCTCTCAGGGAACAGTCCTATCAGGTTCCTGTCTGCAAGCGCTTCTTGGCATCTGCAATAGTGTCTGGGTTTGGTGTCTGCAGATGGGATGGATCCCCAGGTAGGGGAGTCTCTGGATGGTCTTTCCTTCAGTCTCTGCTCCACTCTTTGTCCCTGCATTTCCTTTAGACTGGAGGAATCCTGGGTTAATATATTTGAGATGGGTGGATGGCTCCATTCCTCAACCAGGGGCCATGCCTAACCTCTGGATATGGTCTCTACAGGTTCTCGCTCCACTTTTGGGGGGTATTTCAGCTAACATTTCTTAAACTCTTCCCAAAAAGCTAAAGAGGAGAAGCTGCCTAGCTCATTTTACAAGGTCAAGATCACTCCGATAGCAGATTCAGGCAAGAATACTACAAGAAAAGTAGAAGGGATATCCCTGATAAGCATGGAAGCAACCAAAGTCAAGAGCACATCAAAAATATTCACCATGATCAAGTAAAATGTATCCCTTGGATGTGACTATGTGCAACTTCAACATGTTAGAATCAGTAAATGCTAGTCACATTAATACAAAGAAGAATAAAAATCACGTGATTGTCTCAAAAACTACAGAAACCAGACTTTGACAAAATTCAATATTCATTCATGGTAAATTTTCTCACCAAATTGCATGTAGAAGGGATGTATCTGAGCATTGTGAAGGTCACATATAAAAAGCCCACTGCTACAATCACAGTCGGTGAGCAATGAGATGATTCCTTTCCAACTTTTATCATTTCTATTCAGTGGAGTACTAGAATTCTTAGCTAGGGCAACTTGGAAAGAAAAGGAAATTTTAAAAACTAAACTGAACAAAAGAGTGGAATTGTCTGTTAATAAATGACATGATCTTATCTAGGGAACACTACAGTTTCCAACAAAACACGGTTGGAAATAAGAGATAATGTGAAACCTCCAGGAGGTGGGAATACCATTACAGTTGCCCAAGGCCTGCTTCCGTCTCTCCCTAAAGCCAGAGAGCTTGCTAACCCAGAACCCAGATGTGGCCCCATACCACTGACTGTGTTGGCGACTTAGCGCTCCTGCTTCCTCTGTGACTTACCTGCACCTGGACTCTATGTAGGATCTCTGGTGTTGCAGGATAGCTGCTGCTGTCCCATGCCATTGTTGAATGGTAGCAATTGCCGTGTGCGCATGACTTTCTTCCTGTGAAGGCTATAGATCTTGATTTGGCTGAGGTGAGGAACTGCCAATGGTCATGCCCACCAGAGGCTACCAAAATTTTCATATCAAAGGAAATGTGATTGATAACCACCACAGTTCAACAAAGTGGAAAGACTGGAAAAGTTTGCCTCTCTCTGTTCTGCACAGATTTGGTTTGTGTTATGTATTGGAATGGGCTGAAAGGTGGCTGTAAGTCACATCTTTAAATGTAGGAGGGGTGCTCCACCTCTTAGCAGGAGATGAACTATCCTTAGAAGATTTAGACTTTCAGCCTGGGGGCAAAGCTCAATGTAGGGGTTCTTGTATAGCATACGTGAGGTCCTAGCTTCAATCCCTAGTAAGGATGAGGGGAACAGGATTCAGAGTTTTAGAAAAGCTTTGTTTGTTTGTTGTTTTGAGGCAGGGTATCTCTATATAGCCCTGGCTGTGTTGGAACTATGTAGACCAGGCTGGCCTCAAACTCACTGAGATCCTCCTACATCTGCCTCCCAAGTGCTGGGATTAAAGATGTGTGCCACCATGCCCGGCTAGAAAAGCATTTGTCTACTAAAAAATAAAGACAGAAAAAAATCATGAAGGTAAGAAATTTCACAGACTAGTGATACACAACAATTGTCTTTTTATTATTGTTATTACATTTTAATTTAGTTATGTGCCTCTGTGTGTGTATAGATAAGCATGAGTGCACATGTGGGGAAAAAACAACTTGGAATGGGTCATAGATATAAATGGGAAACAGAAAGTTAGCAATTTTTCAGTAGAAAACATGGAAGAGCTGGGCCTGATGGTGTACGCCTATAATCCCATCCATTCTGGAGGCTGAAGCAGGAGGATCACAAGTTGAAAGCTTGCGTAGGCTGCAGAATGAGTTCCAGGATAGCCTGGTCAACTTAAAGAAGTTTCATTTTAAGATGAAAACAAACACCAGGCAGTGGTGGCCCATGCCTTTAATTTCAGCACTTGGGAGGCAGAGACAGGTGAATTTCTGAGTTCGAGGCCAGCCTGGTCTACAGAGTGAGTTCCAGAACAGCCAGGGCTACACAGAGAAACTCTGTCTCAAAAAAACAAACAAACAAACAAAAAGATGAAAACAAACAGAGCCAGGAGAGAGTACTTCAGTAGTAGAGCATTTAAAAGCTGTTCCTGCGTGTGGGCACACACAATAATAAATAAATAATAAATAAATAAATAAATAAATAATAAATAAATAAATAAATAAATAAATAAATAACAAAAAATTAATGTTAGATCCTAAAACACCATAGCCTACTAGGATGAGTGACCACAGCACATCTGTTTCCATAGCTTGGCTACCCTCAGTGTGTGAACTGAATCACGAGAGTGCAGATATAAGACCCTTTCTTGATAATCACCTCCAAAATGCCTCTCACTGGAACACAAAAGATCTTGGAACCATGTGCTAGTGTCAATGGGAATGTCATACACACACACACACACACACACACACACACACACACACACCACATTAGTGCAATGCTAACATGATTTTTATCCAGAAATAAAAGAGACTTTATGTTGATCTGCATTTACTTATTTGTTTATATGAGACAAGGTCTTACTGTGAAAACCCGGCTTGCCTCTGCTTCTGCCTCCCAAGTGCTGGGGTTAAAGGCATGTGCTACTGTGCGTGGCTTTTCTTTAATCCTCTCTCTCTCTCTCTCTCTCTCTCTCTTTGTGTGTGTGTGTGTGTTCTCACTCTCTTACTTTCCACTCTCTTGCTCTCCCTCTTGAGAGAGTCTCCTGTAGCCCAGGCTGACCTCAACTTCATGATGTGTCCAAAGATGTCCTGAAACTCCTGATCCTCCTGCTTCTGCCTCCATTTGCTAAGATCACTGGTGTGCACCACGACACCGGCTCTACTACTTCTTTAAATCCCAAATTCGTGCTCAGAAGACAGTGGCAGCATACAGGCATGGTCTGCTAGAGTCTACAAGACTGGAGACTGGACAGAGTCAAAGAATAGCTATCAACCCTGGTTATTTCTAGCTTAAACAGCAATGAAAAATAGGGACATTCACAAAGTAGCAGAGGACATTTAGAGTCTATATTGGGGGAATTGACACGATCTGGGAGGCTTGCCACTCCCTGTGAGAAGGAACATCAACAGTAGGCTACTGTGGGACTGAGAGGCAGAGAAAATCCGCACCACATGGACATTTTAAAGAGCTGGAGAAAGGCTGTGTCCAGGGCCTCAGCAGCAGCAGCTGAAGGAAACACACACACACACACACACACACACACACACACACAAAACAAAAAACCCTTTTCTCTTCATACTGGGTGCTCAGTGCTGGACTGAGTTGCCCCAAAACACTACCCCAAATTCACCCCCACTGGGTCTCCTTTTGTTTGTTTTACTCTTTTGGAGAAAGGGTTTTACTATGTGGCTCTGGTTGTATTTGAACTCTCTCTGTAGACCAGGCTGGCCACAAACTCAAAGACGTCTGCCTGCCTCCAGCTCCCAAGTGCTGGGATTAAAGTGAGCCATGGAGCCTAACCTGTGTTGATGTCTTGACAACAAAAGGGCCTCTGTGGGCTGCACTCTGGACATACCCAGAGCAAGTGCCCTGATTTAAAGTGGAACACATTACTGAGGATGTAGCTCAGTGGTAGAGCACCTGTCTGTCATGAACAAATCCTGGATTCCATCCTAGGAGAAATAAATAAGCAAATAAATAAATCCCCACTGATCTAAGACATAGCATGTTTGCATTTTGTAGTCTGCCATGTCTATTTGCTAAGAGTCACACTTTGCCCATTCTGAACATTTTAAAATCCTTTGAAGGGACAAAATAAAACCCAGTGAAGCAATTGCTAATATACATTTTATTCTCACCATCAGACAACCTGGACACTGCAGGCAGGCCTCTACCCTCAGAATATATGGGTTTATCCGCTTAGCAAAGCAAGGAAAAGCAACCTTTTATAAGGAACTTTCTGAACTGCCAGAGTGAGGACAATCAGCCAGCAGGCCAACGTGCTTTTTCCTTTTGCAAAGCAGTCCTACGTTTTGACCCCAGCTGAAGGCCTACTCTGAGAAATTCATGGTTCTGCAGCCTCCTAGAACAAGATCTCAGACTTCAGGAGGACCCAGATCCAAGGACCCAGACATCAGCCTGAGCCAGAGCAGGAGATAGACAATGGCTGAGGGGAAAAGAGAAGAAGGTCCCCAAATCAGCTGTGTCTGCTCCCTTAGTGTAGAGGCAGAAGTGAAGTGAGATTGGGAGAAGTGTATCAAGTCTTGAAAGTAACCAGAGGGCTTATATGGGTTGTGTTTTTTCAGGCACTTTTTCCATCCTGGGTATACCCTATTCCCTGCTGTTCACTAGCTTGTGGCCTTTGTCTCTGCTCTTCTTAGCCTGGATTGCCTATGATTGGAGCACTCACAGTCAAGGTAAGAGATGGGAGCCAAATCATGGCCCCATCTGTGCTAAGGGTGGGAAGACAGAAGAGGGAGGTGGATAAAGAGATGGGGAGAAGATGGGAGCAAAGGTCTATGACTAGCTGCCCATGAAGCTTTAAGGCTGAGATCTGTGAGCAGGTACCTCCAGCCTCAACTTGTCTCCCTCTCACCTTGCTGGTTTTCTGTTTGGGAATTTGACTTGGGACATCTGAAATGGAAGAAGGAGGATGCCTCTGTAGTTTGAGGTGCGTCAACCAACTTCTTTACCTCTGGGAGGGGTAGAGGGACTGGTGATGACCCACTTGCCCCTCTCCTGTTTTCTCTGTGCACAGATGGTAGGCGTTCAGCTTGGGTACGAAACTGGACCCTCTGGAAATATTTCCAAAGCTACTTCCCAGTCAAGGTAACTACCTTTCCTCTGGGTGCCCATCTTTCTTCTGGATGCCTTGCTCCTCGGCTCTTGACTGCCCACTTCCTACTGAAATCCATGTTTCAAGGGCTCTAATGGCCAGCAGTGAAGGTGAAGGCCTAGCAGTGTAATGTAGAACAGAAACCCAAAATAGATGTGCAAATGGGGAGACAGATGAACAATACCTTTTCCACAGTGGCAAATCCAGTCCAGCATCTCTTACCACCATGAACCCTGGGAATCTCTGTGACAGTAACATCATAAGGATCAAGGACACAGAGACTATCAGCTGGGCTCTGAGTTTTTACATCCTTTCTTCATTCTGCCTAATCAGTCTTCCTCAATCTTCCTCTAACAGCTGGTGAAGACCCATGACCTTTCTCCCAAACACAACTACATCATTCTCAGCCACCCCCATGGCATTCTCAGTTATGGTGCCTTCATCAACTTTGCTACTGAGGCCACTGGCTTTTCCAAGGTTTTCCCTTCTATCACTCCCTCTTTAGCAACCTTGGAAGGGATCTTCTGGATCCCATTTGTGCGAGACTATGTGATGTCCATGGGTGAGTACAGTAAATCATCCTGTTCTGAAATTCAGATGCCCACCCCATTAATCCCTAGCAGTCACTCAGTAATAGAAGACTTGATTTTCTTTTTAAGAGTTCATTCAGTATCAGGAGTATGTGCCCAAGTATCAGATTCTGTACAGAGTGTGAGAAGTAGTTCAGTTGGGAGCAAGGGACGTTACAGGCATTCATGAGTTTCCAGGATCCTTTACAAAGGGTAATCATAAGACTAAGTGTAGCAATGGAAAGCAGAGAGTAAAAGCCACACATTAAACATGAGTGCATGGGAAATCATGCCAGAGTCTTCTCTGGGATGCCAATTGGCTTCTTTCAGCTCTCTCTCTCTCTCTCTCTCTCTCTCTCTCTCTCTCTCTCTGTGTGTGTGTGTGTGTGTGTGTGTGTGTGTGTGTGTGTGTGTGTGTGTGTGTGTGTGAGCTCTCACTTCAAGGTACCTTAAGACATGGTAAAGTCTCTCATACAGGTTAGTACATACAATCTTGGTTTGTCCTGCATCTCTGGGGAACCCCTTCATCCTTGTTTAATATGCCAAATGATAAAGGAGAGTCATCTATCAGAATTCAGAAAAATTTCCTAGTGCCAGGCTCCAAACCAGGGCATTGTGACAGATTTTCTTCTCTCTGGATGAATATTCGTCTTTCTGAACATCAAAAAAACAACTGAAGAAAAACTAAAAGGTAAGATTAATTTATCTTAAGAGAAATCTCAAAGGATGTTTTAGCTTCCATCTTAAGTTGGTATGTAGCAAAGGTTTCTTTTGATGGCTAGACCTTGGATGCAAATTCTACCACCCCAGTAGATAATTGAAGATAATGTTAAGGCAAAAAGGGATTCCAAAGAGATAAATATCTGTGGCCTTGGTTGAGTCACAGAATCTAATACACATTCCATTGTTCATCTACATTTCAGTTTGACTTAGTCTGTCTGCTCACCCAAAATCCTAGTCAATGAATCCTTTTGGCAGCTTGATCTTAGGGAAGAAGCACACTAGCAGTGGCTACTAGCATGATCAGTCCCAGAGGAGATACCTCTGAAGGGTTTCCAGAGTGCTCAACCTGGACAGAGAGAAAGATAGCTCTACAGTCTGGAGATAGAAATGGAAAGGATCAACTTAAAGCCTGTTAAAGGACTTAAAGGACAGGAGACTATGGATGGAAGCAGACAGAAAGTCAGTATAGTCCTAACGGTAGAGTCCTAGAATCCTACCAAAGCAGGCAAGCCACTGCCATGAAGGATACCTTTTCAGGCTAGGGTTAACCCAAGACACAAAACCAAAGGCAGAAAGTAGTAACTGCCTCCACCACAAAGAGCCTGAAGGAACTCTTCTCCACTCAGGGCAACTTCATCTTATCCACCATGTGACGCTTTGGTTTCACAGGTATTTGTCCAGTGAGCGAGTTGGCCCTGAAGCACAAGCTCACCAAGAAAGACTCTGGCAATGCTGTGATCATTGTGCCAGGTGGAGCTTCTGAAGCCCTCTTGTGCCGCCCAGGAGTCTCCACGGTCTACCTCAAAAAACGCCAGGGTTTTGTGAAGTTAGCACTGAAGACAGGGTAGGTCCCTGGGTTCAGGGACTCTCTTGTCAGGGTTCCTTGGGCCCTTTGTAGCTCTCTAGCCACAATGGTACCCTCTCTGGGAAACCTACTAGATACCCCATCTTTACTCTGGTTACTCCCTTTTATCCTTCACACTATGCCTTGGGGGAGAGTGTTTGGACTTCTAGACATTTTGGTGGGTACTTTTAGATATTGAAGCTAAGGAAAGAAGAGCAGAAGAATGTCCATTAGTCTGGAACTCTGGGCAAGAGTGCTTGTGTTTTAAGAACCCCTCAAGGGTGATGAAGGCACTGGCTGGGTGTTTATGGAATAGGTGCTCAGAGGATGCCCCTAGAAAGCATTTTCAGCAGCTGTCAAATACCTACGGTGTGTCAGGCTTAGCACAGGACAGAGAAATACAGAAATAAGTGATACCTGGTGCTTTCGGACTCACAATCTAAAATAGGTGACAAATCCATGTACATATCATAACAAACCATATGTAGAATTTGGCTACTCACCACCTCAACTACCATCCTCATGGTCTAAATATCCAGCATCTCTCTACTGGGTCATTACAATACTTGGGACTTGACTTCTGTTCCTGCTTCCCTCACCTCCATGATTCTATTCTCAGTTGTAGCTAGAATGATCCTGGTACCCATGAGTCAAGTTGTATCATGTCTCAAAATGTTCCAATGACTCCCATGCCACACAGAGCAAAAAATCTTGAGGAACCTGGTCTTCGCCACCTCCCTGACTTCACTCCTCACTGAGCTCCCCAGCCTTCTCACTCACTGCTAGTAAACAGCATGAGTGTGGAAAGTTTTTCATCCTTTGTATTCCCTGATACCTCTACATGGCCTACATCAGTGCTGGGACATTTAAAAACCTCAATGCAAATTTGTTGGGTAAATGAAGTATGATAAAGGAGAAATATGCAAAATGCTAGGGAGCATCAATGTATGGAAAGACTGGTTTCATCAGAGAGTGACATCTGAACTGTGCTAAAGTTAAAATGTGAGTAGGAGTTGCCAATCAGACCAAAATGGGAAAAAGAGCAAGGCATTGTGGCACATGCCTGTAATCCACCCCCCACACACACACACACACTAGAACCTGAAGAAGGAAGACTACAAGTTCAACCCCAGCCTGGACAAGTTGGCAAGATCTTGTCTCCAACTAAAAATATTTAAAGGTCTGGGTATCGTCTTAGTGATAAAGAGCTTCTCTGGTGTGTCCAAGGCTCTGGGTTGAATCTCCAACACCTCAAAAAACAATACAGGAAAAAACAAATGCAAGTGAAAACTCAGGCATTCAATGAGGGATATGATATGTGCAGCACCAGACCAGACCAGACCCTAGGGATTCAAAGAGAACTGTCAGGATTCTCACTCTTGATTGGCCAGACAGGTAAGAAGATGACTATAAGGCAGAGCATGGAGGTGGGAAATCAGGACAAGGGGAAGAATTAGCTGAGGGATAACAAGCCTACAGTGGGGAATCTGGGTGATCAAAGATTTCTTTAAGATGTGGTTAGAACAGAATACTGAAAGGCAAAATGGAATTTGCCACATAAAGAGTGAAGAGTCTGAGGGAATAGAACATACAGGCAGAGACCAGAGAGGACTTGGCATGTTTAGTATGGTTAAATAGTGGGGAAGCTGGCCACATGGGGAGGGCTAGGACACTGAGCTCATGCTGAGCACTGAGGGCTGCAGGGAGGAGCTCTGAGAACACTTTAGAGAAAGATGTGGCAAGTATGCATGCCCAGTTTGGGTAGATCACATTGGATGCTGAATGAAGGTGCTAGTCTCCCAGGCTAGCTTCCTTCTTTCTATCCTGGGTAGCAGCCACATTGAAGTTCCATTGGAGAAATGAAATGTGAGGCTGGGAATGTCTGGGTGCTTGAAATCTTGTTGTATTGTTGGGAGGCTGGGGACATTTCCCACCACGGAGAGAGTGCTCCTGGGGGAGATTTTGCCTTAATGGAGAGCTTATATTTCTGTCCTTGTCTTTGCAGAGCATATCTTGTCCCTTCTTACTCCTTTGGTGAGAATGAGGCTTACAACCAAGAGACCTTTCCTGAAGGCACATGGTTAAGGTTCTTCCAAAAAAACTTCCAGAAAATTGGCAAAAGAATCCTAG
This sequence comes from Rhabdomys pumilio, assembly GCA_030674055.1. Lineage (NCBI taxonomy): Eukaryota > Metazoa > Chordata > Mammalia > Rodentia > Muridae > Rhabdomys > Rhabdomys pumilio. The sequence goes on along the minus strand of JANHMN010000005.1, from coordinate 69,460,891 downwards.
GCATAAATTTCTGTACTTTTCATGGCAGGGGCCTCACGAGGGGATCCTGGGGCATTTTGCCTTTCAACCATCCCATTACCACTGTTGGTGAGCTTTCTACTTCTTTTCTAGGCCACTCAAGTTCTTGATCTCCCATCCCAAGTCATCAATCCCCAGGCAATCTGGCTCACAACCAGGGTTTACTAAGGGGATTGTGACAGGTGTGGCTGAAAGCAGGATGGGAAGGACAACCAAACAGATAACACTTGGAGCCATTCATGGGTGGGACATTGCTCACCAGATGTCATAGGAGCATCGTTATTTAAATACATTCATTCAGCTCTTTCCTGTGCTTGCTTTTAATCTCTGGGGCATTGGTAAGACTTAAGCAAGCATAGAATGAGAGCCAGGACATAGAGCTGGAGTGAGAGGGAAAGAATGAAGGGAGGGGAATGACTCTGAATACTGTTAAAATGCACCCTTCTACTAAGGTGTGGGTAGAGTTGTTGGGATAGGCACTCTGACACTTGTCTCTGCTACTTCTCCGTAGTTGGAGAACCCTTGCCAGTCCCCAAGATCCTTGATCCCGACAAGGAGACCGTGGCAAAGTACTTTGAACTTTACATCAGTGCCCTACGCAAGCTGTTTGACCAATACAAAGCTGAATATGGCTTCTCCAAGACCCAAGAGTTGACAATTATATGAGTTGAAATCTCTGTAACAAGTTCAAATACACAAGAGATCCAGCTGAAGCCACATGGAAGGAAGAATTTGGGGAGAGGCAGATTTTGAAGATGTAAGGAGATGCCAACCAAGCTGGAAATACTTACTGAATTGGCAATCCAGCAACTGAATCCCCACCCAAGTAACCAAGACAGCTTTGAGTAAAGGTGAGGCCTTTACTAGTGAGGGGTAGCTCTGTGACATGTTGTGGTCTTATGACAATAAACCAAGTCATTCTCATCAAATTCCCAATGAAAATAATAAGAAGACAAAGTATTCTGTGCCCCTTCCCCACAAACCTTAGTGACATCATTAGTATATAGATTTAAGCTTAGCAGCTTTACTTAGAACAGGGCTGGTTTGAATACCCTAAGCCAAGCCCTTTCTTTATGATTTAAGGACTAGGTAAATTGGGGGTCCTGAACTGTGGCTTCCTAATTCAAACAGGCAAAACTCCATCAGTTATGCTAGCATTTCAGATGACAGTGCTGTCACATTGTTTCACTCACAAAAATAAAACTGTGGAATAAACCTCTGTGCAACTCCTTCCTAGTGACCTTGTGGTTCTGCTAATGTGCACGCAACCTATTTCTTTCCTTCAACCTTCCTTTATGCCTCTCCATATAAAGGGTGAGGGAATGGAAACACAGCTGCTTCACAGTGGAGCAGAAATCCAGCACCTGACCCAAATATCCACAGAGCAGCTGCTTCTTCTGATCCCACAAATACCACCTTGGGCCAGAATGGAGGCGGTGAAAAGAATGTTCAACAGCGATATGTCAAATTGATATCAAATTCATACTATGTGCCACTCAACATGTCATTATATTCACAACCTTTGACCTAGTGTTAGCACCAGCCCTGTGATACTGCACTCACTGTCACCCCTATTTACCAGTAGCTAGAGTCCTTAGAAGTTAACTTGTCCAAAGCCATACAATTTTGTACACAATGAGCATTCAAACCCATGTCTCATTAATTCCACACCAAAGTTCTCTCCAACACACACACACACACACACACACACACACACACACACACACACACATTACAATGCAGTAACTAAAAGACAACTGTAAATTGGTGATAATGCTTTGTAATATGAACACTGTGAGGCAGGAAACTCATGAGTTTAAGGCAAGTATGTGATTTAATGAAGGGACTCTGATTCAAAGCAAAAGCATTAAAAATATAGGCAAATATGTGAATGGACATTTTCCCTCCAAATTTACACAAATGAGAAAGTGTTCAGCATCATTAATCATTGAGAAATACAAACCAATATCACCATGAACGCATTTCATATCTAGAATGATAAAAACAACGTATTAACTGATTTTAGAAATGTAGGGATATCGAGATTCTTGTGTATTGCTTATAGAAATAGAAAATGCTGAAACTACTTTGGGGAAAATACTGACAGTCTTCAAAAAGTTAAGCATAAAGTTACTATATATGCTGGGTGGTTTTACTTCAACTCAACACAAACTACAGTCAATTTTGAGGAGATAACTTCAATTGAGAAAATGTCCCCACCAAACTGACCAGAACAAGTCTGCTCTGCACTTTCTTGATTGATGGTTGAAGTGGGAGGATCCAGCTAACTCTGAGTATTGCCATCCCTGGGCTGGTGGTCCTGGGTGCTATAAGAAAGCAGGCTGAGCAAGCCATGCTGAAGTCACAGTTTTAAATGGTGAAGTTTTAAAGTCTTTAAAGCCTTTATGTAGCTCTTTTTATTCTCCATTAAAAAATATTTGGCTTTATTGAGAAGGACTTCACTATGTAATCTAGGATAGTTCTGAACCCATGAGTTTCCTGACTCAGCCTCCCATAAAACGGTGAATGTTGTGTTATATGAATTCTGTGTCAAAGGAAGGAGGCTGTTTAAGAAAAAGTTTTACTGGGGAATGAGCTCAGTAGAAGAGTGCTTGACTAGTTTTTGAGGTTATGGGTTCAATCCCAGTTAGTGGCAAGAAAAGAGTGTTACAAGAAAAATAATCAATAAAAGGATGGACTGGGTATTAAGACTATCTTGTACCTCACTGGTACAAATAGGAATAATTGTGCTCTAATTGTATTCTGAGAGAAAAGCTTTATTTTAACAGGAAGGGTGATATGTAGGAGGAGCTGAGGGGGAAGGAGCACGGAGAGGAAAAGATGGAGTAAGGAGAGGAGAAGATGAAGTAGAGGAGAAGCTAGGTGATGAGAGAGAGAAATAGAGAGGGGGCATGGAGACAGAAGTTCACGTGTCTCCACCAGTCAAAGATAGTTTATATATCTAGGTTGGGTATCGGGTTACACTTCTGATTGAGCATTACCATACTTATAAAGCCTTTGATTAACATTTTAAAAAATTGTATAAAAGCAAAATGGAAAAGGGGGCACGGGATAAGGGTTTTCTAGGGAGGGGAAATGGGGAAAGGGAATGGCATCTGAAATGTAAATAAAATATCCAATAAAAAAAAACAGAAAAGAAAAATAATCATTATATTAACCCTGCCAATCCATGAGCATGGGTTATCTTTCCATCTTCTGAGATCTTCTTCAATTTCTTTCTTCAAAGACTTAAAGTTCTTGTCATACAGCACCTAGGGAGGGCCCCATGACTCCAGCTGAATATGTAGAGGAGGATGGCCTTGTCAGGCTTAGGTGTGAGAGGAAGTCCTTGGTCCCATGACAGCTGGATGCCCCAGTGTGGGAGAATTCAAGGGTGGGGATGCATGAGTGGGCAGGTGGGTGGGGGCACATCCTCATAGAAGCAGGAGGAGGGGGGATGGGATAGGGTGTTCCTGGGTGGGGGAGAAGGGGAAAGGGGATTACATCTGAAATGTAAATAAAATATCCAATTAAAAAAAGAAAAATAATCACAGTGCAAGTGTAATGCTTTTTTATTGTTAAAAAGACTTGTCAATTCACCAGAATTCACAGTAGAGTCCCTTGGGCATCTAACTAGATTCCTCCAATGACTATATCTTGTAGAAACGTAGTGCAGTATCAAAATAGGAAATTGGCATGGTTCAATCAGCACTAACTATAGGCCTCATTCTGCTTTCACTATGTCCATGTGCATCTCTTGTGTCTAAGATCCAAGTTACCATGTAGCAAAGTAGTCTTCCTTTAACTGAGCACTCACTGTCTCATTGCCTGCTTACACCACTGTTGTTTAACTATTCATTCACTGAAAAGACATTGGATTATCCCCTCCCCTCCCCTGTGTGTGTGGTTCCCCCCCTTCCAGAGTTTTTCACCCCATCCCCCCTCCTCTTCTCCTCTGAAGGGTGCCCTGCCCCAAGCATCCCCTTTTCAATTTTTTAGACAATGAGTCTTTCTATGCAGCCCCAACTGGCCTGGAGCTCACTGTGTAACCCAAGTTGACTTTGAATGTGTAATCTTCCTTATCTCAGCCCCCTGCGGCCCCCTACGTGCTGGGATAACAGGTATATACCATGACATCCAATTTCTTTTCAATACTTTAACAGATCCTTTTACAAAAGATCATTTTTTGAAGTCCACTTATGTTTTTTTTTCTATTGTGTGATTTTCCTATGGAAGCTACTATTTATTAATTGATACCAACTGGGTAATTTTAATTTTTGAGACAGGGTCTCACTTTGTAGCTGCCAGCTGGCCTGGAACCCGTTATGTAGATCAGGCTGGCTCCAAAATCAAACAGATCCACCTGTTGGGATTACAGGCATAGGCCACCATGCCTAGCTTCAATGACTATTAAAACAGCTAAACTATGAGTTCTGGAGGCCAGAAGCCTGAAAATGGGTGTTACTGGGATAAAATTAACATACTGCTTTATTCTTTCTGGGTGCTCTAGAGGAGGATCTATTTATTCCCCTACCTTTTCTGTTTCTAATGGCTGTCAACATTCCTTGGATCCCAGCTTTCTTCTAACAGACATTCCTTCACCTGTTTCAGTCATCAGATCTCCTCTAACTCTGATTTTTCCATCTTCATGTTCTATGAATTCACGTGATAATACACACAGTGTATTATCTATGTGATCTCCACACAGAAGATCCATCTACACACACACACACACACACACACACACACACACCATGTATGCCATGAAGAAGTCTTTGGATCACCTGGACACCTGGAGCTGGAATACAGGCAATTGTGAACCACCCAACATGCATGCTGGGAAATGAACTTGAGTCCTTTGAAAGAGCAACACATGCTTTTAACCACTGAGACATCTCTTCAGCCCTGAATATTTTCTTATATGCAAAAATAATGATAAAAATAATTATATCATAATTATTTAAAATAATAAAAAATAATTAAATGTGAGTGGAGAGACACCTTGGAGAACTTGCTGCTTCTACATTGAACACCTAGGTGCAGTTCTGAGAACCTACATGGCAGCTTGCAACTGTCTGCAACTTCAATTCCAGGATTCCTGATGCCCTCTTCTGGCTTCTCCAGGGTCTGCATGCATGTGGTGTCCATACATTCATGCATACAAAACACTCATACATATACAAATAAGCATAAATAAAAGAAACAAGAATAATTAAAGTACTAGGATTGCTAGAATTAGGACATACTTCTATAACATCCAAAAAGGTATCTAAAACGGTTTATGCAGAGACAGGAATGAGGTATAGAGAAAAAAGAAAGGAAATAGGCATGCTAGGAAATACTGTTTTTTGAACACAACATGACCATTATATTCATGAAATCACAACAGCTATGTTTACCAACACCAGGCCTGCACAAGACCTGGTATCTGCATATGTGCAGAAAAACGTGCACACCCACACATGCACTTACACATAGAGAGAGGGGAAGAGAGAGGGAGAGAAAAGGAGAAACGAAAAAATCTGTTTTTTTGTTTTGTTTTATGTTTTTTTGTTTTTGTTTTTCGAGACAGAGTTTTTCTGTGTAGCCCTGGCTGTCCTGGAACTCACTCTGTAGACCAGGCTGGCCTCAAACTCAGAAATCCGCCTGCCTCTGCCTCCCAAGTGCTGGGATTAAAGGCGTGCGCCACCATTGGCCGAAAAAATCTGTTTAAACACAGTTATTTACACTTTTTTCTAATTGTGGCCAAAGCACTTCCGTGTGTGTGTGTGTGTGTGTGTGTGTGTGTGTGTGTGTGTGTAATACAAAATAAGAAGGCAACAGAACTAAGTTGATAGACAATCCCTTTTTTTATTATTTTTTAATTTACATACCAAATGTTGCCCCCTCCCAGTCCCCCCTTACAGAGTTCTTCCCCCCATATCCCCCTTCCCTTTGTCTCTGAGAGGGTGTCCCATGGGTATCTCCCCACCCTGGAGTATCAAGTCTCTACAGAGTTAAGCACATCCTCTCCCACTGAGGCCAAACAAGGCAGTCCTCTGCTACATATGTGTCAGGGGCCTCAGACCAGTCCATGTATGCTCTTTTTTCCATTTTTTATTGGATATTTTATTTACATTTCAGATGTAATTTCCTTTCCCCCTTCCCCCCCACCCAGGAACCCCCAATCCCATCCCTCCTCCTCTTGCTTCTATGAGGATATGCCTCAAACTACCCTCCCACTCCCACCTTCCCACCCAGGATTTCCCCCACACTGGGGCATCCAGCCTTCACTGGACCAAGGACTTCCTCACCCACCTATGCCTGACAATGTCATCCTCCCCTAGGGGCCATGGGTCCCTCCCTATGTGCTCCCAGGCTGGTGGTTTAGACCCTGGAAACTCTGGTTGGTTGGTATTGTTGCTCTCCCCATGGAGCCCACAAACCCTTTCAGCTCCTTCAGTCTTCTCTTTCACTCCTCCATTGGGAACCCCACGATCAACTCAATGGTTAGCTGTGAGCATCTGTCTCTGTATATTTCAGGCTCTGGTAGACCTCTAAGGAGACAGCTATATCAGGCTCCTGTCAGCATGCACTTCCTGGCATCCACATCAGCGTCTACCTTTGGTGACTGCACAAGGGGTGGATACCCAGGTGGTGCAGTCTCTGGACAGCCCCTCCTTCAGTTTCTGTCTCACGCTTTGTCTCCATATTTGCTCCCATGAGTATTTGGTTACTCCTTCTAAGAAGGGCCAAAGCACACAAACTTTGGTCTTCCTTGTTCATGAGCTTCATGTGGTCTGTGAGTTGTATTTTGGATATTGTGAGCTTTTGGGTTAATATCCAATTATCAGTGAGTGCATACCATGTGTGTGCTGGTTCAACTGGAGGTCAGCATGTAGAAGAATGCAAATCGATTCATTCTTACCTCCTTGTACAAAGCTCAAGTTCAAATGGATAAAGGACCTTCACACAAAACCGAATACACTAAAACTAATAGAAGAGAAGGTGGGGAAGAACCTCGAATACCTAGACACAGGGGAAAAGTTCCTGAACAGAACACCAATGGCTTATGCTCTAAGATCAAGAATTGACAAATGAGACCTCATCAAATTGCAAAGCTTCTGTAAGGCAAAGGATACTGTTAATAGGACAAAACAGCAACCAACAGATTGGGAAAAGATCATTACCAATCCTACATCTGATAGAGGGCTAATATCCAATATATACAAAGAACTCAAGAAATTAGACTCCAGAAAACCAAATAACCCTATTAAAAATGGGGTACAGAGCTAAACAAAGAATTCTCAACTGAGGAAACTTGAATGGCTGAGAAGCACTTTAAGAAATGCTCAACATCCTTAGTCATCAGGGAAATGCAAATCAAAACAACCCTGAGATACCACCTCACACCAGTCAGAATGGCCAAGATCAAAAACTCAGGTGATAGTAGATGCTGGCGAGGATGTGGAGAAAGAGGAACATTCCTCCATTGTTGGTGGGACGGCAAGCTGGTACAACCACTCTGGAAATAAGTCTGGCGGTTCCTCAGAAAACTGGACATAGCATTACCTGAGGACCCAGCTATACCACTCCTGGGCATATACCCAGAAGATGCTCCAACATATAACAAGGACACATGCTCCACTATGTTCATAGCAGCCTTATTTATAATAGCCAGAAGCTGAAAAGAACCGAGATGTCCTTCAGCAGAGGAATGGATACAGGAAATGTGGTACATTTACACAATGGAATATTACTCAGCTATTAACAACAATGAATTCAAGAAATTCTTAGGTAAATGGATGGAACTAGAAAATATCATCCTGAGTGAGGTAACCTAATCACAAAGGAACATACATGGTATGCATTCCATGTATGCTCTTTAGTTGGTGGTTTAATCTCTGAAAGCTCCCAGAGGTTCATGTTAGTTGACACCATTGGTCTTCCTATACAGTTTATAGGCACAAGTAAAATCCTCATAGTAATGTTCAACAACCTGTTTATACTGATAATATCAACTGTTTACAGCTGAGGTCCAGATGAACTAGAGGAAGATGAACTAGATGAACTAGAGGAAGAAGGAGACTGGCTTAAGGCTAGAGAAAGCAGGTGTCATCTGACAGAGGTCTGGACAAATGTTTGGGATGTTATTTTAAGATATTTCTTAATGTGTACGTGTATGTGGTTATGTGTGTATTGGGGGGTATTGCCTAATGAGGCCAGAGATATCAGATTCCCTGGAACTAGAGTTGGAAGCAGTTGTGAGCTGAATGGGATACTAGAAATAAATCTCAGGTCTACTGAAAAAACAGTACATGCTGTGAACAACAGACCCATCTCTCCAGATGCTATTCTAAGTTACTAAATGGAAAGCCATCAAAAGTCTAAAATGAGAGAGGCCATGAAATCTGATGCCCTTTACAATAGTCTTTAGTTATTTTGGTCACTTTCCCTTCAAACTGAACAACTTTTCAATTTTCCAATACATGGCAAATGTCAAATCAATTTAAAATATCAACAAAAGTTATGAAAACCTGAACTGTGCTCTTTTGATTTGGGTCTGAGCAAGTAGACAATAGGCCAAGCAACTGTTTTGGCAAAAAACAACATTGTTTATCTTATGAGCACATAAAAATAAGCTATCAAAGGAAATTATTTTATCTAGTGTGGCAGCTATAGGCAAAATTGTTGGGTGAAACATCAAAACTGAGGAAGAGTATCCACAGGCCCCAGCAGAGATTCCTGACAGGCTGTCAGTGTTGATAGAAATCAGCTGAAGAGGAACTCTGCCTCCTGAGTTCTGGGATTACAGGTGTGCACCACTACCACCCGGCTAGACGTCTGTCCTTTTGAGACATATACTTTATTACTCTGACATTCTTTAATGTCTTTTGCAAAAGCAAATTGTCACTTTTCATGTTTGTTTCTGAAAAATACAAGTGTAACATTTAAAATATCTGAAATGCACTTGGAAGGTGCTGGGGGTAATAAAGAAGGCCCCTGACAATGCTTATCAGGAAATTGGGACATTTTTATTCCAAATTCCAATGACACAACACTATTACCCAAGTGTACAGCATAATTATTGGCTAAGGTCCTTTACAATGTGTAGAGCTCAAAATATTTGAATGGAGTCTCTGTTCAGGTATCTCTCATCAGGTATCCCTAGGGTGCCAACGGCCCATATTCAGTTCTGTCCTATGCCTGCAGGACATGAAAGTATCAATCTGAACAGCAGAGGATAGGGGGAAAATAGATTGAAGGAAGCAAAATTCCTTGTTAGAAAAGACCTTCAAACTTACTATCAGTTCCCAGACCCAAGACTGTCATAGAAAAACTGTCCAGAGCATAAATCACACCACAATCTTAAGACACACTATTAAGGAAGAACAACAAAAATGTAGCACCTATGATGTGACACACCCCAACCCCTGCCTAGCCTGGTAGAGTTTTTCTCAACAACCAGCTTTCTTGTTTACCATAGTAACAAGAAGAAAATAGATCACAGGGATGGCTGAGGACAGGAATTGGGTGAGTCAGAACACAGCAGTTAGGCTGAGAGCTGGAGGAGAGCTCCACCCTCTTTACAAACCTGGCTGCCTGGAGGTCAGCCAGGCAAGAGTCTCAAAGCATCTGTACAAACAAATCCTCCCTGAAGACAAGCAGTGTCTAGCAGATGCCTTATCTTCATCCCCAAGATCACCCATACCATATGACATATAAAGGTCAGGCCAGCACACTGTGTTCCTAGAGGATTAGTACATTAGCAGATGTGTCATCTTGGGGTGGTGTTCCGTGTCTTCAAGCTGTCATGCACTCCTCTAATAGACAATTATAGCATTCCTACTATGTGGCAGGCACTGGTTAGGATGCTAGGATGGCAACTGAAATAAAATATGGCCAGCCCTCCCAAAGCTGCTATTCTAACTAGACAGGCAAACAAGAAAGTAACACCATCAGCTTCAGTAATTACAATGAAGAAAATTTAATTAACAATTAATAAGTACCAGGGAATCTTAGTTCATCTATAGCAGTAAGAGAGTCTTCCAGCAATGTATTGCTTGAACAGAGTTCTGAAGGAGAAGAACCAGTTATATTTACTCCAGAGAGAGAATAGTTCAGGGACAGGGATCAAAACACCCAGAAGGAGAATCTCGACATGAAACTGTCAGGAAACAGAAATATGCTAACTGGAACATACTAAATAGGAGAAGAGTGGAACAGAAGGCCAGAGGTCAGTGGAGGCTTGATTAAGCCTGCTAGATTCAGGGCTGACTTTGAATATGTTTTCTTATATAAATAATGAATGGAAGATTTAAAATCTTTAGCATATAGAGAGAATAGAAAGCTTTTTTAAAAAACAAAGTAGAGAGAATAAGACAGTAAATTTCCTTAATCTTGTCAGCTGATTTCAACAGTGAGCCAAATTTTACTGTTATCACTTGCCCTAGCTAGTCTATCCTTCTGTATATCACCTCTAAAAATATGGTCAATAAAATTTAAAGCCTATTTCCTTATATAAAGGTTATCATACCTAACGAAATCAACCATTTCTCTCTGTGTCTTTAGTTGAATTATTCTGATTGGCTTGTATTTTTCCCAGTCGTTTTATGATGTCCTGCAAATGACTTGTCCAGTGTGCCCCCTTTCCTTTTCACTTTACTTTGCTCAAGTCGTTGATCTCTTGAGAAAAGCACATCATTGCCCTATAAAAACAAGTCCTATATTCCTGATTTGTCTGTTTGCCTTCTTGTGATGTATTTTAACTTGTTCATTTATTTTCTCTAGTTCCTGTAAGACAGAAGTCAGCCTGAGGCTTGTGTAGACTTAGGTTCCACTTTAGAGTCACAGAGCTGTCTCACTTTTAGCTATTCTACGGTTTGGATCAGTAGCGCAGATGATGATAGTGTAATTCTGTCTTCCTTACTTTCTTTTTCTGTTTCTTTCTTTCTTTCCTTTTTTAAAGACAAGATCTCATGTATCCCAGACTGGATTTAAACTTGCTGTAAGGCTGAGGATGATCTCAAACCCCCAATGTTCCCACCTCAGCCTCCCAAGTGCTGGGATTACAGGTGTGAGCCAACATGCCACACTCAATCTTTTCATTGTGACATTCCACAGGAACGTTTCATCTCATGGTTTTAGCAGTCATGGATGATGGCCTGACACTATTGCTTCTTCAGAGATTGGACAATAATATTTTTATGTTTCTGTTATTTTCTCCACATTTATTAGCTAATATGTAATATAGCCAGAAAAGTCTCATCTCCAACAATAACCCTTCTACCTAGTTCCCTTCCACTCACTCTCCACAGCTAACTCCTTTTTTTAATTTGGCGCCTTCTTCCTTTTAAGTTTCTTTTAGCAATTAAAAGAATTTTGGGGTCTGCTCCCCTGTGGAAACCATATCCCGAGACATCCCAGAGAGGCCACTGACCTCAGAGAGGCAGGTAAGATCAGTTGCCTACCGCCCTATGCCCTAGAGCCACAGCTGGGAGCAGGAAGCTCACAGGACCCCCCCAGGTACCCAAACCCTGCCCCTGCAGAATACCACTCCCCTTCCACCCCTCTCCGGATCCCTGTGGCTGGAGCAGACACCCAGCTGGTCTGCTCCCGTGTGGAAAACCATATCCTGAGACATCCCAGAGAGGCCACTGGCCTCAGAGTGGCAGACATCCAGCTGGTCTGCTCCCTTGTGGAAACTGTATCCTGAGACATCCTAGAGAGGCCACCGACCTCATTGCAGGGGACACCATACCCCAAGACATCCTAGAGGAGCCACTACAGTCAGAGCAGCAAACACATAGCTGGTCTGCTCCAATGAAGTCACCTTATCCTGAGACATCCTAGTGGAGACACTGCACTCAAAGCAGCTGGAGCTCAGGATCATAGGATCACAGAGACATTTGAACCCTGAGAAGTTCTGACACAAGCAAGATAACTGTAAAGACAGGCTTCAGTCAGAACCAGTGAGTGCAGGTAGCACTAGAGTTAGCCAAATGTCGAAAGGCAAGCGCAAGAACGTAAACAACAGAAACCAAAGTTACATGGCATCACCAGAACCCAATTCTCCCACCATAGCAAGCCCTGACCACCACATCACATCGGAAAAGCAGGATTCAGAATTAAAATCACTTCTCATGATGATATTAGAGGACTTTAAGAAGGTCATAAATAACACTCTCAAAGAATTTGAGAAGAACACAGGTAAACGGGTAGAAGCCCTTAAAGAGGAAACACAAAAATCCCTAAAAGAATTGAAAGAAAACACAACCAAACAGGAGAAGGAATTAAACAAAACCATACAGGATCTAAAAATGGAAGTAGAAACAATAAATAAATCTTAAAGGGAGACTACCCTAGAGATAGAAAACCTAAGAAAAAGACCAGGAGTCATAGACACAAGTATCACCAACAGAATACAAGAGATAGAAGAGAGAATCTCATGTGCGGAAGATACCATGGAAAACATTGACACAGCAGTCAAAGAAAATGCAAAATACAAAAAGCTCCTAACCCAAAACATCCAGAAAATCCAGAAAACAATGGGAAGACCAAACCTAAGGATAATAGGTATATATGAGAGTGAAGATTCCCAACTTAAAGGGCCAATAAATATCTTCAACAAAATTATAGAGGAAAACTTTCCTAACCTAAAGAAACAGATGTCCTTAAATATACAAGAAGCCTACAGAACCCCAAATAGACTAGACCAGAAAAGAAATACCTCCTGTCACATAATAATCAAAACATCAAATATACAAAACAAAGAAAAAATACTAAAAACAGTAAGGGAAAAAGGTAAAGTAACATATAAAGGCAGACCTATAAGAATTACACTAGACTTATCACGAGAGACTATAAAAGACAGAAGATCCTGGACTGATATTATACAGACCCTAAGAGAACACAAATGCCAGCCCAGACTACTATACCCAGCAAAACTCTCAATCACTATTAATGGAGAAACCAAGATATTCCATGACAAAACCAAATTTACACAATATCTTCCCACAAATCCAGCACTTCAAAGGATAATTGATGGAAAACTCCAACACATGGAGGGAAATTACAACTTTGAAAAAGCAAGAAAGTAGTCTTCCAACAACCCCAATAGAAGATAGTTACACAAACATAATTCCACCTCTAATAACAAAAGTGACAGGAAGCAACAATCGTTTTTCCTTAATATCTCTTAATATCAATGTAATCCACTACATAAAAAAACTCAAAGAAAAAAACCACATGATCATCTCACTAGATGCTGAGAAAGCATTTGACACAATTCAACATCCTTTCATGATAAAAGTACTGGAAAGATCAGGAATTCAAGGCCCATACCTAAACATAGTAAAACCAATATACAGCAAGCCAGTAGCCAACATCAAACTAAATGGAGAGAAACTTGAAACAATCCCACTAAGATCAACATCAAACTAAATGGAGAGAAACTTGAAACAATCCCACTAAGATCAGGGACTAGACAAGGCTGCCCACTCTCTCCCTACCTATTCAATATAGTACTGGATGTCCTAGCTAGAGTGATTAGACAACAAAAGGAAGTCAAAGGGATACAAATAGGAAAGGAAGAAGTCAAAATTTCACTATTTGCAGATGATATGATAGTATACTTAAGTGACCCTAAAACTTCCACCAGAGAACTCCTAAACCTGATAAACAACTTCAGCAAAGTGGCTGAATATAAAATCAACTCAAACAAATCAGTAGCCTTCCTCTACTCAAACTATAAACAGGCTGAGAAAGAAATTAGGGAAATGACACCCTTCACAATAGTCACAAATAATATAAAACATCTTGAAGTGAATCTAAAAAAGCAAGTGAAAGTTCTGTATGACAAGAACTTCAAATCTCTGAAGAAAAAAAAAAACAAAGAAGACCTCAGAAGACGGAAAGATCTCCCATGCTCCTGGATTGGCAGGATTAACTTAGTAAAAATAGCCATCTTGCCAAAAGCAATCTAAAGATTCAACACAATCCCCATCGAAATTCGAAATCAATTCTTCATAGAGATAGAAAGAGCAATTTACAAATGCATTTGGAATAACAAAAAAACCCAGGATACTGAGAACTATTCTCAACAATAAAAGAACTTCTGGGGGAAATCACCATCTCTGACCTCAAACTATACTACAGAAGAGTAGTGATAAAAAAAAAAAAAACCTGCATGGTATTGGTACAGAGACAGGCAGGAAGATCAGTGGAATAGAATTGAAGATCCAGAAATGAACCCACACACCTATGGTCACTTGATCTTTGACAAAGGAGCTAAAATTATCCAGTGGAAAAAGGACAGCATTTTCAACAAATGGTGCTGGCTCAACTGCAGGTCAGCATGTAGAAGAATGCAAATCAATCCATTCTTATCTCCTTGTACAAAGCTCAAATCCAAGTGGATGAAGGACCTTCACATAAAACCAGATACACTGAAACTAATAGAAGAGAAGGTGGGGAAGACCCTCGAATACATGGGCACAGGGGGAAAGTTCCTGAACAGAACACCAATGGCTTATGGTCTAAGATCAAGAATTGACAAATGGGACCTCATAAAATTGCAAAGCTTCTGTAAGGCAAAGGACACTGTCAATAAGACAAAATGACAACCAACAGATTGGGAAAAGATCATTACCAATCCTATATCTGATAGAGGACTAATATCCAAAATATACAAAGAACTCAAGAAATTAGACTCCAGAAAATCAAACAATTCTATTAAAAATGGGGTACAGAGCTAAATAAAGAATTTCCATCTGAGGAATATCGAATGGCGGAGAAGCACCTTAAGAAATGGTAGACATCCTTAGTCATCAGGGAAATGCAAATCAAAACAACCCTGAGATTCCACCTCACACCAGTCAGAATGGCTAAGATCAAAAACTCAGGTGATAGTAGATGCTGGCCTGGATGTGGAGAAAGAGGAACACTCCTCTGTAATCCGCGCACGATCTTCCCGCCAGCAGGAACTCACGCGGACACACAGGATTCTTCTACAGCAGGCTTTATTGCAGCTGAAATGGAAGGGAAGACCCCGATAGCAGAGGGAGACATCCTTAAATACCTATTAGGTCAGCGTGTTGGCGTGTACCTCTGTGATTGGCTAGCAGAGCTCAGGAGAATATGACGTCTCGGGATGCCTCACATGTAGGCTGGTTCAAGGGACTCTGAGCATGCTCTGAACACTTGTTTACTAGTTAAGCGGGGTGAGTCTGGGCTGATGTCGGCGCCATCTTCCAATGGCGGTGGTGTGATAGTGCGTGATGACGTTGGCGCACCACACTCCTCCATTGTTGGTGGGATTGCAAGCTGATACAACCCACTCTGGAAATCAGTCTGGCGGTTCCTCAGAAAATTGAACATAGCATTACCTGAGGACCCAGCTATACCACTCCTGGGCATATACCCAGAAGATGCTCCAACATATAACAAGGACATATGCTCCACTATGTTCATAGCAGCCTTATTTATAATAGCCAGAAGCTGGAAAGAACTCAGATGTCCTTCGACAGAGGAATGAATACAAAAACTGTGGAATATTTACACAATGGAGTATTACTCAGCTATTAAAAATAATGAATTTGAGAAATTCTTAGGTAAATGGATGGAACTAGAAAATATCATCCTGAGTGAGTTAACCCAATCACAAAAGAACACACATGGTATTTACTCACTCATAAGCAGAAATTAGCCCAAAAGCTTGAAATAGCCAAGATTCAACTAACAGACCACACAAAGCTCATGAAGAAGGAAGAACAAGTGTGGGAGCTTTGGTCCTACTTAGAAAGAGTAACAAGATACTTAATATGGAGACAAAGTGTGGGACAGAAACTGAAGGAGGGGGCCATCTGGAGATCATTCCACCTAGGTATCCATCCCATGTGCAGTCACCAAAGGTAGACACTGATGTGGATGTCAGGAAGTGCATGCTAACAAGAGCCTGATATAGCTGTCTCCTTAGAGGTCTGCCGGAGTCTGACATACCCAGAGGCAGATGTTCACAGTTAAGCATTGATCTGATCAAGGGTTCCCAATGGAGGAGTTAGAAAGAAGACTGAAGGAGCTGAAAGGGTTGGTGGCCCCATGAGGAGAGCAACAATACCAACCAACCAGAGCTCCCCAGGGTCTAAACCAACAGCCTGGGAATACATAGGGAGGGAGCCATGACTCCAGCTGTATATGTAGGGGAGAATGGCCCTGTCAGAAATAGGTGGGAGAGGAGATCTTTTGTCACATGTAGGCTGAACACAGACTGGGGGGGATTTCGAGGGTGGGGAGGTGGGAGTCGGGGGAAGGTGGGGGAACACCCTCATAGAAGCAGGAGGAGGGAGGATGGGATAAGAGATTCCTGGGTGATGGGGGGAATGAGGTAAAGGGATAAAATCTGAAACGTAAATATAATATCCGATTAAAAAAAAAAGTACAGTTTCAAAGAAAAAAAAATGAACATACAATACTCCCTTGAGTATTTGATTGGATCTAGCCGCCCTGCCCTCCCCCATTCCTGTGGGTGTGGTCTGTCGAGGGCATGGCAAAAGCCCCCTCAGGAGCTCAGTCTGGGTGGAGCTGGGAGGGTGGGGCAGAGGCGGGGTTTCAGGGCTGTATTTAAAGCCAATCAGTTCCACTATGAGGACCATTTGCCAGGGATCTCCGCGCAAAGTAGGAGGAAGAAGCGTGGTGCCTGAAGCAGACATGAGTGAAACTCAGGTTGAGAAGCCTGCCCATTTGAAATTAGAGATGCCCATCCAGGCTCCTTCCAAGAGAACGCAGCCCCGAGTCCAGAAGGGGAAAGAGAAACAGCCCTCGGAGAGTGGTGGGAACAATGGCAGGAGATCCAAGTCCTCACCCATGGACAAAGAGAACACCTGTCCAAGTCGGGAGGCTAAGATCCCCAGGCAGAAGCTATCTGGGCAAAGCTGGGCTGTCTCCTCCTGCGAGCTCCGCAAGAGAAGCAGCAAGCTGGAAGAGAAGAGGAGGGCCAGACCCTCTCCCTACGGAGACAGAAGAAGGGGCAAGCCGGGATCCACCCACAGAAGAGATTCCTTGCACACAAAACTGCATGGAAAGGATCCAAGGCCCCAGCCAAGGTCTCCTGTGAGGAGGACTCTGAAGCGCAGTCGCTCTGGAGACAGCCATGATGCTCCAGACAAGTCTGCCAAGAGGCACAGACAGCCTTCTCCTCCTGAAGCCAGCTCGTTCTCGATGTTCTCGCCGCTGATGTCCAGAGTCTTCAACAACATGGATGCCTTGCAGGTGGCCCTGGATGACCTGAAAGCCCCCGGAGGTGCCTTCCTGCGTGTGCCCTCGCCCTCGAGCAGCACAGAGCCCACTGTCTCACAGCGTGCCTGGCTCACTTGGCAACTGTCACATGCAGGAGCCGCGCTGCACTGGGCGCTTCACACAGTCAATTCCATCTTGGCTGCTCAGGATAGCCTGCCCAGACACACCTGGTCTCAAGGAGATTCCTTCATTGCTGACCCTAGACCAGTGCCCACCTCCTCTCCCCTCGGAAGACCCAGGCCAGCCGACTGGTGCAGAGACCAGATGACTCCGCATCTCCCAGCCCTTCCCAGGTTCCAAGAAGCATCCTGGCCTAATCACAGCACGCCAGAGGGACCAGTGGCCTGGCCTTGAGTCCATAGATATCATCAAACCATCTGCCACTCCCGAGGAACTCAACCTCAGAGCCCTGAGTCTCCCCAGTCAATGACAAAAGACCTGACTGTGAAGAAAACCCGGGAAGACTCACTGGGGCACTTGGACTGTTGAAAGCTGTCTCTGATGTGGGCCCTTCCACCTGCCCTGTAGGAGATGTGTGTTATCTGAGAAACAACTGACTCTTGGAGTTCAAGCAGCAAGTGGAGCTTGGCTATCCTACAGACACCCTCCTCCCCTTCCGGACAGGGTCCCTTATGCCAAGCGAGTGTGAACTGCCCTTGTGTGGCACAGACCACAACACACTGACTTGCCGTTCCTGGCTGGGGTCAGGCTCCAGTCCTTGTGCATGCCAGTAGGCGAACGCCCCAGCTGCACAGCCCTTTCTAGGCATTCGAAAGGCTGTGCTCCTCTCCTTGGCTTTCAACTGCCATTCTTTCCTTCTGCTGAGCACTCAGGCACTGCCTGGCATCGGGACTTCACCTCAGGTTAGCAAGCTGCACCAGCAACACTTCTAGATTCGGTGTGTTGATGAACTTAGTAGACTTAGTCTTCGACAGAGCCAATCTATTCAGCACCCCGAACCTATGACTGTCAAGATTTGTATCCCTTTTTAATCTCTCTCTCTTGCTTGCATCCTGTCTTGTAATGCTTCACCATGGTTTTCACTATTTTAATAAAGATTTAATTTCTCTACATGTCCATCGTGTGCTGTCAATTCATCCCTCTATTAACTACCTAGGACTATATGCACCATTTGCCTGGGTGGACTAATTAGAAACAAATCTATTTACTTTCCTTCTTTATTTTGATGTGTGTGTGTGTCTGTGTGTGTGTGTGTGTGTGTGTCAGTGTGTCTGTGCGTCTCTGTGTGTATCTGTGTCTATGTCTGTGTGTAAGGGGAGCATGGTTAGTAGATAGGGGTCACTGCAGCAGACCTTCTTGGAGTCATATCTTTCCATCCTCCATCCAGTTCTGCAGACATATCTCAGGTAATGAGGCTCAGGTGACATTTTGTTAGTTTGAGTCTTTGTCTCAATTTGCTCTGGTTGTCCTTGAACTTTCTCAGTAGACCAGGCTGGCCTCTTATCAGATAAATCTGATGCTCTTGATTCCCAGGTGCTGAGATTAAAGTCCTGTGCCAACAAACCTTATCCACTAGAAATACAACTATTCCTTCCTTCCTTTCTTTTTTCCTTCCTTCCTTCCTCCCTTTCTTCCTTCCTTTTTTCCATCTTTCCTTCCTTCCTTTCTTCCATCCTTTCTTCCCTTCTTCCCTTTTAACTTTATTCCTTGCTTTCTTCCTTCCCTCCTTTTCTCAGGTGGTGTCTCAGTGTTCTATTGCTGTGAAGCCATCCTCTCCTATATATGCAGCTGGAGCCATGGGTCCCTCCATGTATACTCTTTGGTTGGTGGTTTAGTCCCTGGCAGCTCTGGGGGGTCTGGTTAGTTGATATTGTTGTTCTTCCAATGGGGTTGCAAACCCCTTCAGCTCCTTCAGTTCCTTCTCTAACTCCTCCATTGGGGACCCCACACTCAGTCCAATAGTTGGCTGTGAGCATCCACCTCTGTATTTGTCAGGCTCTGACAGAGCCTCTCAGGAGACAGCTAAGGAACTTGGAACTGCTGCCTTCTCTGTCAGTGATACCACTTCCTCTAGATACCACTTCCCTGACCAACCTATCTAAAATTGCAGCCCACTCTCCTTCCTGGTAAAACCAATTGATTATCTCACAGTCCACAATACCACTTGGCATTACTGTATTATATGCTATATAGGGTTTTTTATTCTTTAATCTTTTTATAAACAGTCCAGACTTTATTCCCCTTCCGGTCCACCCTCTGACTGTTCCACATTCCAAACCTTCTCCTACCCCACTTCCCCCATCTCCAAGAGGATGTCTCCATCCCTCCCACCCCCACCCCACCAGATCTCCCCTCTCCCTGGGGCCTCAAGTCTCTCAAGGGTTATATGCTGTATGTTTATTAGATGCTTAGGATATCAGCATCGTAAGGTCAGGAGTTTTGCCCAAGTCTCTTCTGCAACCACAGCACTTAATCTACTACAAAGCACAGCACAGCAGCACTCAGTAAATACTTGAATATTTTTTGGACCGATGACTAGGATATAAAATATCTTGCATGGAAGTCCTTGGATTCATATTCCTTTCCAACAGTTCTTAGCTATAGAAACTATGAAGTATCTAGAGTGAGGAGGTGGGGGTGTAGGAGGAACAGCGAAAGCAGCCTCTACATAAATATGGGGCTGAGCAGCTGCCAAGGCATCTCCTACAAGAGGACCTAAGTGAAGACTGCCTGAGAGACCAAGGATTGCTGATGCAAACAATGCCAACCACTCAGAAACTGCAGCTTCAAATCGGAAAATGCTTTCTTGGGACCAATGGGGCACAGGTGGAGGGTGTTAAAGGGACTTACAAAAGCGTTCAGATGAGCTTGCTGCAGTGTTTCTCATGTGCTCCAGGAGTCTGTACAGTTGATTCCATGCCACCTCACCTCCAACCCCCAAAGAAAAGTAGGGTCAGACAGCAGGAGGTCCAGGGCACAGGGACTATGGAGTGGGGATGGAAGTTCAGTTCTGCCTTTAAATCAAGAGGAAGATAGTCCCAGCGGAAGCAGGCAGCTTGGCTCTGGTCCATTTGCAGACTGAGAAGCCCCCACGTCAACATCTATAGCGATTAACCTGCTAAACTTCAGTTCCCCTTTCCCCTAAAGTATTAATTTTTAAGAAGAAAACCAAAGCTTCAAACCTTTGAAAGAAAAAAAACTGTTTAAGAGTCTTCAGAATTTCAGAGAATGAGAGAACGTGCTTATGAAATTATATACAAAAATGCAAACCTCAGAGGTAAATATGGTCACAAGGGGTCAGCTCCAAACACACGCACGTGTCAGCAACACTAACTGGACTCAGTAGACGCATGGGTGTGTGGCAGTAATAGTTAAAGAAGCTATGAATTTGAAAAGTAGCTGTAGGCACAGGAAGAGGCGGTTGGAGAAGGTGAAGAGGTAGAAAGGATGTTAATCCAATGCCAAAAATTCAGTTTCAGAAAGGAAAGGTTGGTAGATCAACAACATTAAAATTAAGAATTTAAGATTTTTTAAGGAAAGCAAAGGCAATCTACAAAATAGGAAAAAAAGAACTCAAACAAGTATGGAGCACCTACTGTGTGCCAGCCACGATCCACAGTCCTTTGATTGTTTGTGCCAATGTGTGTGTACAGACAGTGTGATAGTTTCAACTAAAAATGACTCTCAAAAGGCCCATGTGTTGTTAAAAGTTTGATCCTCAGTTTGGTGACAGTGGGAGATGATATAACCTTCAGGAGGTGCAGCCTATTAGAATGCAGTTGGGTCATTTGCAGTTTGCTTTTGAAAAGAATACTGAGAATCTTGTGCCTTCCTGTCTGTCTCTTTTGCTCCTCAGCTGCCTCCTCTGCCACACTCTCTCCCACCATGATGTGCTGTGCTACAAAGGGGTCCCAAAACCAGCATTGACTTAATCATCTGAAACCATGAGCAAAACTAAAGCTTTCATCTCTATAAGCTGCTTCTCTCAGATATTCTGGTACAGTGACAGAACTGACTAACACACTGAATTCAAGGGGGATTTGACTTTCAGTCTTCCAACTTTGACAGAGCAAAAATGGCATATATTAACTAAAAACTATAGTTTGAATTTCGAATCTTTTCCCAGGTCAGGGATTCTCTTTGTGATCCTTTTTTTTTTTCTTTTTTCTTTTTTCTTTTTTTTTTTTTTTTTTGGTTTTTTCGAGACAGGGTTTCTCTGTGTGGCCCTGGCTGTCCTGAAACTCACTTTGTAGACCAGGCTGACCCCAAAACTGCCTGCTTCTGCCTCCCAAGTGCTGGGACTAAAGGCGTGCGCCACCACCGCCCGGCTCTCTTTGTGATCCTTAGCGATGGCAATGAGTCACAATGAAGTGGAAATGAAACCCATCACTATACACAATGAACATTTGTTAGTGAGACTTAATAATAAAACTAAAAAAAAACCACAAAAAAAGAATGAAAATATTCTACAGTATACCAAGTTGCCAGGACATCATGCTTGGCAGGTCAGAGGTATTCATGTTTTAGTTAGGGTGAGTTTATCAGGGTGTAAAACAATCAAAAGTTGGGAGGGGTCTATACCAAATGAAGACAAACTTAAATAATGTCTTTTGTTTAGAAGACTTACATGTATATGGGATAAAATTACGAATACAGAATAACACAGACAAGCATTGATGTGGTTCGTTGCCTGTGGTACAGGTGCACAGGGGAATAAGATGACAAAAGAGCATAAGAAGGGCATTGGAAGTTACTATCACTTCCATCTCCCTTGGTTTACAGTACTGGGGATCCAACCAAGAGCCTTTCACATATGTTCACTTGCTTTCCTTTTAACTCTTTATATGTATGATGAATTCCATGAAAGCACAAATAAAATTTTAAGAAGAGAAAAATGTGAGCAGATTTTAAAAGGATTATATATTGTTTCCAGAAAGAAGGTGGATGGGAAGTAACTTGAAGGCCATGTCAGTTTCTGCTAGTCCACTGTATTTTGTGTCAGAGTTCACTGGTGTTGGCTGGACTAGCAGGATTTATTCAGGCATGTCTGTCCTTCCATACCAGCCATCCCTCACTGCTACAGTCAGTCTTGGGGCAAATCTGTAGTTTCGTTTTGTTTAGAAAGCATGACCATTATTTTTTTAATTAGAAGTGCTTCCGAAAAATAAGACATGCATACATATGTACATATGTGCAAACATCTGTGTGCACATAGAAAGAGAAAATATAAATATGCATAAGATTAGCAAGTACTGAATTTAGGTAGCTGATGACATGCAGGCATTCATTCCTTTTATTATTCCTTTAATGTTCTTGTATATTTGAAATTGCTTACAATAAAAAGTTGGAAGGCCTTTAAAGGCATCTTTTTGAGTTGTCACATTCCTATCATTCCTTATTATGACCCCCAGCTTGTTCCATCATTTTTAGTACCTCTGGTTTCTAAAGACATTTGTGTTTGCTTAGCTAGTAGGACTAGAATTCTACACTTTCCTGCCTCCTAAATGAAAACAAATCCTAGTGTTGGGCCATGATAATGTTTTTCTCATTCCCTTTAGCTGATTAATCCATATACAATGTTTATATCTTAGAACGAATCAAGGACAATAAAATCCCACACATATGTAGCAGATGTGCAGCTTGGCCTTCATGTGGGTCCCAAACAACTGGAATGGGGGCTGTCCCAAAAGCTGTTGCCTGTATGTGGGATATGCTCAGCTAGCTGGGCTGCCCTCTCTGGCCTCATGGGGAGAGGAAGTGCCTAGCTCTGCAGAGACTTGATGTGCCAGGGTTGGGGGAATACTCAGGAGGGGCCTCCACTCTCCCAGAGGAGAAGAGGAGAAGGGAGGGAGTGTGTGATGGGGGAACCAGAAGAAGGGGGCAGCTGTTATTAGGATGTAAAGAGAATAAATAAATAATGAAAAAAGATAATATCATTTCCCAGTACCTGACAGTGGCAGCCACCCAGTCCCTCTAAACTGTAACAGTGACTATGGAAGGTATCTTATAATATAAAGGTGGAGCCTTGGAAGAGTCCAACCACACCAGCTAATTAATTTCTCCTATCAGATTAAACGTGTACTTTTTATGATTGTTTATGACTTGTTGTCTCTTTAGAACCAATACTGAAAAGGCAGAGAACTAAGCTCTTCCAGAAGTACCAAGGGCCAGTGTAGAGTAAACCACTCTATCAGTCATGTGATGGACAACATTGTTACCCACTCAGTGGTCACAGGCAATGTCTCCAAGGAGCCTCTTGAGGGTGTATAGGTACCAGAGGGTTTGTAGCCAATAACGTTCCCCATTGGGCTGAGTTGCTCTTCGTCCCTTACAGTCTAATTACCTTAGACAAGACTGAAGCAAGTTTCCCAGCTATCAGTTACATGGCCACATTCTGGAATGAAAAGTGCATTCTTTGCAATCTGTGGTTTTCACTCTTGCAGCTGTCGTGCTGCAAGGAATGAGTTGTCAGCCTTACCACCTCCAGTTTGGCTACGTCCCACACACCATCCAAAATGAATGCATCCCAAAAGCTTAGAGGAGTCTGCAGATTGCCAGAGATAGAGTAAGATGAGAAACAAGCTGAGATTGGCCATTGATGACACCACATGGCCAAACAGCCAGCATGCCAAGGCAGGTAGGGAAATGGTAAGATCTCTGTTCCATTGTTTCCAGTCATGTAGATAGGGAGCAATCAAGTTTAATTTGGCCTTCTGAGTTCTAGTGACCTTTACCTGCACCAATGTAGTCTCTACCGACTTTGTCACTTTTTGGAATGACTTTGGCTTTTGCTTTGTCCTCAGGCTTCCCACGCTGCCAACCTCGTATTGCTGACCTTACACATCTTCAACCTGGTTTTTGCTATCTAGATCTCCACATGACCAGGCATTGGCTCAGGAGAGTATTAGCACCTAGCTATTCTTTTCTGTGACCTAATTTTTCTGGGTTCTGCCCACATGATATTTTGACAGAACTCACTTGCCCATTTGATGCTGCTCTGATCAATCCTTAGAGTTGGTGACTGAGAACCAAACAAATACGATTTCTACCTCCAAATCCAGAGCACCAGAAAGCAACCTTCAGCCTTCAGAAAAAGGTAAGGCAATACTAGCTAATGAGAGGCTAAGCTGCAATTTAGGGGCAAGTGACACTTTCCATGTGTACTTCTCAAGAAAGAAATTCCTCCCAGGAGATTTTCAGCAAACAAATGTGTGTTGGCAGAATCTGTGGATAGTAGAGACAGTGTAATGTGGAGGAATACATGACCCAATAAAGAAGGAAGGAAGGAAGGAAGGAAGGAAGGAAGGAAGGAAGGAAGGAAGGAAGGAAG
>JANHMN010000005.1:69359056-69436298 GCA_030674055.1 Rhabdomys pumilio | reverse complement strand
AAGGAAGGAAGGAAGGAAGGAAGGAAGGAAGGAAGGAAGGAAGGAAGTAGGTATTATGTCATCCAGAGCCAGGTGTGGTTTCACACACCTGTAATCACTTGGAAAGTGTAGGCAGGAGGATCAAGAGTTCAGGCAAGCCTTGTCTACAAAACAACTTCAAGGCCAACCTGGGCTACATGAAATCCTTGTCTCATAAAACTACAAAATAAGGAAGGCAAAGGGTATGTCATCAACAAAAGATTATAACCAATGCAATTCAATGGGGCCACATTGATAAAAACAACAGTGAAGACATAGGATTAGTGTTCTTACTAACAACCAGGTCTCCATATCCTCAGGTTTCTTAATCTCTTTTCCTTATTATTGCATTTCTTTTAATATAATTCAGGGCAGCCAAGTATATCCACAAACCAAAAAAGTCTCTGGATGTCCCAGATATTCTGGCCAAGGAAATTGCAAAACACTCTCACCATTTTAGTTCAGGTGAAACTGGACTCACTTTTTTTCTTCTCAAAGGGGAAAGAAAATAATATGAAACACAGACATCTTACTCAAGTTTATTCTTAGTAAGGAATGACCTCAATGATCCATTGCTTAAAAATCCTATTTTTCCTGGTTTCACAATCCTCTGAACCTGGCTTGCATTTAATTATTTTCAGGTGACTCTAAACAGCAGCACTACCAGAATTACCAGGTAAGAGGTGTGTGTGTGTGTGTGTGTGTGTGTGTGTGTGTGTGTGTGTGTGTATGTGTGTTGGTGGTAGTAGTTGGGGAAAGGGATAGAGGGAAGAAGGGATGGGGTGGGAGGGGTGGATATGGAGAAGAGGTCATGGTATCTCCTCAAGTCCAGAGTTCTCCTGACAAGGCTATGCAGCGTAGCTCTCTGGTGCCTTATACCAAACCTATATATGCCAATGGAGGCCCAGGAAATCATCTTACCCCTGTACCATGCATAAACTCCTAAAATTCATTGTGAGAGATGATGTTGAACATAATACAGAAGGTATGCTGACTATTGAGTGATCTTTTACCTACTATTAAATACCTAGACATCTGGTTAGAGTTTGGAAGGCACTTACCTAAGAGTTAGTGCCTCTGAGTGGGCATGGTAGCCCACCCATACCTATCATTTCAGCAGTCAGGAGTGAGGGCTTCAGGATCAGTTCAAGATCAGCCTGAGCCAGGTGAGATCTTGTCTCAAATGAAGCAAAGGGGGCTGGAGGAGATGGCTCAGAGGTTCAGAGCTCCTGCAGCTCTCCGAGGGGACTGAAGTTCAGTTCCCAGGATTCATATCACGCAGCTCACTCACAACTGCCTGCAACTCCAGCTCCAGTGGATCCAGTGCCTTCTTCTGGCCTCCTTAGGCACCTAAACTCATGCTTACATAGCCCCACACAAATACACACACATAATTAAAAATAGGAGAATTTTAAAAAATAAAACAAAAATAAATAAATAAAGTAGGTTTGGTGGTTCAAGCCTTCAGTCAGAACGAGAGATAGAGGCAGGCAAGTCTCCATTAATTAGTGGCAAGCTTGGTCTACATAGCAAATTCCAGGACAAGCAGAGCTACATAGTGAGTCCCTGTATCACAATTAATTGATTTATTTATTAATTAAGAAAATACTCCTTCAAAAACAATAAAATATTGATCAGTGAATTATAGCATGGTCATACAATGAAATATTATGGATGAAGCTATAATGACATGAAAGTCTGTCACAGTATACCATTTCATACAAAGCAGATTGCAAAATGAAATCTGAGATGTGGCTCTATTTTCACTAATTAATTATAGTAAATAACCAACATCGAATTTTTTTGGCCATCGTTTAATTTATTGAACCTTTAATATGAACATATATATGAGCAAAGCACTGAGCCAAGGACTCTGCATGAATTATTTTGTATAACTGGCAGTCCTGTGATGTGGGTCAATATTTAATCCTTTTAAAGATGATGAAATAGAAGCACTAAGCACTTAAGTAACTTGCTTAAGTGAGGTCTCAGGTACACATCTTGATGTGTTGGACTCATGAATCCAAACTCAACAGCTGTTTTATATCTATGACCACATTTGTATAGGAAAAACACTTCAGAATAATGAACACCCAGTGTTTATAGCTAAGTAGTGGTTACTTCTAAGAGTGAGGTTATATGTAGTTTTTGATCTTGTTACACTTTCCTGAGTAATCTGAAAATTGAGTGATTTACATGGATTGTTTCCATAATCAGAAAAAAACTAAAATTTTAATTATTTTATTGTCATATTATAGGGACTTGGTCTGCATGTATATCTGTTCACCATGTGTGTGCTTGTTGCCCATGGAGGCCAGAAGAGAGCACTGGATATCCTGGAACTGGAGCTACAGATGGTTGTGAGTCCCCCAATATGGGTTCTGGGAATCAAACCCAGGTCCTCTGGAAGAGCAGCCAGTGCTCTTAACCACCAAGCCATTTCTGCAGCCTCCGTAAACTTTTATTTTAAAAAAGCTTTTGTTCACAACTTCTAGGAAGCAAACTTCTGAGGCATGGGGGAGTGGAATTAACTTCATTATTACAGAGCACTGTCTAAAATTAATAAATAATACCTTGCACATATATTGTTTTGAATGGATGCAAATGCCATCATAATGTATGCACATCACGAGTTCAGTGTGTCATATGTTATTCAATCAACATTAGAACACAATCATACCACAGGGCAATCCGTGATATTTTACAAATGAAAATACTAATGCAAGCAGTGGGTTCTGGCACAGAATGGAATATATACACACATAGTTTCTGCAGCGTGTCTTCTAAATAAGTTGCCTTCTCCCCTGCCCCCAGGGAGACAGGAGAAAATAGAGAGGAATACTGAGACTTCACACATTATTAAAAAGTTAAGCTAGGAGGCTGGCTTCCTGGAGAAAACAATTTACAAGGATGAGAGTGTGTGGGCAGGAAGGTGATGTAGGACACTCTCTACTGGGAAGAGAGAGTGCCAGGTCTGAAGTCTCATCCCCAGCCCCAGCTGATGTCACTACCTCAGCAGAGCAGCTGTTCAGCAAGACCTACCACTTGCCCTGGGGCCAGACTAGTTTCTAACCAGCAGGAAGACCTGGGAGGAGGAGGGCATTCTGGGATAAGGGGAAGCAAAGCATATAAACATTTCCTTAACACCAAACTGCCTCAAAGGTCAGTTGGCAGCTGCCTTCCTCTCCTACATTCTTTCTTCTCCCTTTTGGAATATGACTTTTGTTTTCAATTACTGTGCATCTTATTAACCCCCATTAAGTCCCCAAAAAACATATGCCTCCATAGGATTCCAGTGATCTCATTACACATAAGCAATCATCTAGTGACAAAAATCAAAACCGAAATACTCAAGATTGCATACTTGACATCAAGGGCCTAGAACTTGCCAGACATTAAGAATAGTCACACTTCTAGGTATGTAGTTCAGTCATTGACAACTTGCCCAGCATACTGAAAGTCCTTGGTTTAGTCTACAACAACAACAACACACACATACACACACACACACACACACAT
The DNA here is from genome assembly GCA_030674055.1 of Rhabdomys pumilio. Lineage (NCBI taxonomy): Eukaryota > Metazoa > Chordata > Mammalia > Rodentia > Muridae > Rhabdomys > Rhabdomys pumilio. Next base: position 69,432,761 of record JANHMN010000005.1, on the reverse strand, counting down.
CCGTTACACTGGCAAATAAAAGGCCTCACTCTCAGTTTGATCTATAACTGAGCGTCATCTAGATTTCAACATTAAAGAAAGAAAACTGGAGGAGAGACCTGTATATTAAAACATACTTGAGAGCTAGTGAGATAGATCAGTGGGCAAAAGTGTTTGCAGTAGAAACCTGATGAACTGAGCTTGATCCCAGGATCACATCGTGGAAGAAGAGAACCAACCCTTACAAGTTGTCCTCTTATCTACACACACACACACACACACACACACACACACACACACACAAACACACACACAAATTGATTTTCGGCTCACTCTTGTAATTCTAACATTCAGGAAGCAGTAGAGCTTCTGTGGCCAACTTGACCTGCATACAGACTTCTAGGCCACTCAGGGCTTTCTAGCAAGACTCCGTCTCCGAAACAAATGGACTTGAACGATTCATTTAACAGAGATTCTCCAATTTAAATTTCTTCACTTTAATAAATAGTCAAGGTTTCCATAACATGCTAAGCAACAGAAAGGGAAAGCTGGGTAAGGATATAGGCGCTCTCTGTACTGTTTTGCAACTCCCTTGTATATCTAGTTATTCCAGAATAGGAAGTTCTAAAGAAGAAAACTTAAATTTTGAATGGTTACTAATAAATCATAGTTATTAGGGGATTATAGCTGGAGAGGTATTCCATAGATAATCATGAAGAAGATGACTCTAGGATTTCAGATAATGGTTACTTGGAGGGGAGAAAGAGGACTAGGATGGGAATAGGTCAGGCACATGGAGAGAATGTGGGCTAAGTTGGAGGTCCTGTCTTCAACTAATGGTTACCAGCTGTTGTCTGATAATAATCATTAATCCATCCATGTATTAAATAGGTTTTTTTATTACATCTGGGTTCTATTTTATGGTGAGAGAGCAAGAGTTCAACTAAAAGAGAGACTTAAGGGCTGGAAAGATGGATGCCTCAGAGGTTAAGAGCACGGACTGCTCTTCCATAAATCCTGAGCAACTCCTAGCAACCACATGGTGGCTCACAACCACCTGTAATGGGATCCGATGCCCTCTTCTGGTGTGTCTGGAGACAGCTACAGTGTACTATATACATTAAATAAATAAATAAATAAATGCCACAATATCCAAATATAACCAGTGAATCTTGTTTAGATCTAAGAAGACCTTTCCCTATGTATTGAATCCTAGCTATTGTTAGAGAATATTTACATCTGCTAAGGACAACAGTGGTAGTGATATGGTAGAAGAGAACATCCTTAGTTTACCAGCTCCGTAATGAAGGACTGAGTGATGGAATGGCTCAGGGTCACACAGTTGCTGTAAAATACTCTCCCAAATAAGCAGGCAGATGAACAATAATGCCAAAATGTTAACAGTTGGGTTTTGTTGTTGTTGTTGTTGTTGTTGTTGTTGTTTTTCCAGTGCTTGGATTCAAACAATGCTTAATGAAAATGTAAAGATGAAATTGTGTTCCACTCTCTACTTTTGTGTACATGTAGAAAAAGGATGAGGCAGGGCAGCCTCTCATCAGGCTGCATGAGGGCAACACAGACCCACTTCCGGGTGCCCCTCGCCCCATAACCCCCAAATAGTCTTCTCACTAGTCATCTCCTTCAGTTTATACCCCTTGTAGTCTCAGAATGGCCTGTGAGAGAATTTCTTCTCCCTGGGTAGACTGCATGACAGTCATGTTCTCCTTTCTTCATCCTGATGTCACCATAGTCACAGAAAAGAGTCAAAGGGCAGTGGGTGGGGCTAGACCTGTGGGCAGTCTCCAGCACTACTGAACAGGCCTCCGAAGTGGGTGGGGGGAGGGAGTTATGGAAAAGAGGGGAGAGGGCAAAGCGTCAGCTCTTCATAGTCTCAGGCTTTCACTGTTAAGTGAGCATCCAGAGACTGGTGGCATCTTTCACTGGAACAGGCTCTAGGACCTTTACCTCCCTCAGGGCCCTGGGCATCATGTCTTGCTCTATGAAGCCTGACTACTTACAGAGTCTGATCCTTCTGCAGTGGCCCTTGAGCTACCTTGCTGTCTGTGAGTACTGAATCAAGAGTGCACAGTAAGAAGCCAACCCAAGAAGGCAGGGCCAGACCTGGGCGATATTCTTATGGTCTCATTCTTTTGATCAATTTAGATAGTACTAGAGAGCTGTGCCATGGAATCTTAAGCTCTATGTACCCTGAAAGAAAAGGAAGAGATGAAGCCTCAGGGCACAGTGAGAACAGAGGGGAGCATGGAGAAAAGTCAGGATAGATATGAATGTACTTGTTAATTCCAGGTATTACTTAACCTGCAATACCTATAGAGATGAAATGTGATGACAAGAGTTTCTTTAGGAACATGTAATAGCACAGAGAAACAGGTAGCATTGTAGATTTAGAGAAATGGAGCCTGTGGAGGTTTTGTTTCATTTGTTCTCTTAGTTGCCTTTGTTGTTGTTTTATTGATGGGTTGGTTGAATTTTAAGAGACAAGTCTATGCTCAGTGTGGTGTGTAACTCATCCTCTTGTCTCAGCTTCCTATGTGCTAAAGTAACAAGTGCATGCCAGCATGCCCAGCTATATAGCCAGCATTTGAGTCAGACTCTTCCACTCTGAGAGTGGAGTGATAGTGTGCAGTGAAAGAAAGACAATGGAAGAGGTGTTGAATTGGCAAGAGGACAAGGACAGTGGGTAGGAGACAGTACATGGATAAGATATTGAGTGGGAGTGGTCAAGAGAAGGGTGGAGACTGAGAAGGAAGACGTGTAAATCCATAGCCTATCACTATTCTGGGGTGGTGGATAATACTAAGGGAGATCGGGGGCAAGAAGGGGAAAATGTGGCTGAATGTGAGCAGTAGACAAGAAGCTTGTTCTGGGCACAGAGCCAAAGTACAGGGATGGTGACTAGTCAGGGAGTCAGGGAAACAAGATGCGAGGTAGGAGGAGAAGTGAAGACTGCACATGGTAGATGACAGAGGAAATTTCTGAAGGGCAAATGTCAGGACCTAGACTGTGCTGACACACAGGATCACAGCATGGATAGTACGAGGTCTTAGTAATAGGACTGGATATGGCCACATTTTGCTACCCATACAAATTTGGTTTGGTCTACTCTTCAGTTTGGATTGTGCAGCCATTGTTCATCAGCCTATTGTTCACACCCTTGTGGCCGATACCAACACTTTACTTTGTCTGGTTATTTCTGGACTGGAAGACTCCAAATCGAGGTAAGACTTGTGAACCTAGAAAAAAACAATGTTCCACCTTAGCCTAGAACCCTGCTTTCAAGTAAGTTCCACTCACCACGTCACAGACCTCTCTCCCAAGTTCTTAGAGGCACAAACGCTAGACAGCTGAAACCATTCTGCGATGTCTTCCTTTCTTAGTCCCTCCAAGTTTCTAGGGAATCTCTGTGTGAGTAAGAAGCATGGGATGGCAATGCTAATATCATCTTGTACTGGCACTTTTGTCTCAGGTGGCAGGCGTTCGGCCTGGGTAAGGAACTGGAATATCTGGACCCATATCAGGGACTATTTCCCCATTACAGTAAGTATCCCTTCCCCCCACTGTCCCACTCAAAATGCAGGCATAATATCAAATGACTAGGAGCATCCATAAGAAAACAGAGCATCTTGGCGAAGTGTCAGCTCTGGCTAGATTACGGCATGGTCTTCTGCACTTCACTGGGATAGTTTGGAAACTCTCGGTATGACCTGCCTTATGACATAGGCTGAAGGAAAGTATTGTTCAGTTTAACAAACATGATTCAAAAACTTCCACTAGCCACATGTTTGGGCTTCAGAGAAATAACTACAATGTGATTCCATGTGAGCAAGAAGCTCCCATCTGCTGGGGAGAACAGGTATGGTGCAAGCCACAGAAGTGATTCTGATGAAGGATAGAGAGGAAATGTTTCACAGATGTAGCAGTATTTAAGCAAGTGGCTCATCAATTCTACTTGCCCCAGATCCTATCTTGTCACCTCAGGGCTATGGAGATCAAAGTGCACGCCTCTTGAAACTCTTGTGTGCTTTGCCTGTTAGGCAGCTAGCTCAGAGAATACCTAAATCCCTGGCAGGTCTTCACCTCGCTGCTCCATGTGAGCTCATTCCACCCTCTATGCCATTTGTTTCCATGGCTGCAGATCCTGAAGACTAAGGACCTGTCACCTTCACAGAACTACATCATGGGAGTCCACCCCCATGGTCTCCTGACCTTCGGTGCCTTCTGCAACTTCTGCACTGAGGCCACAGGCTTCTCGAAGACCTTCCCAGGCATCACTCCTCACTTGGCCACACTGTCCTGGTTCTTCAAGATCCCCCTTATTAGGGACTACCTCATGGCCAAAGGTGCTTCTGATCAAACTCACTGGAGCTTCTGGTCCATTTCACTGTAGCTCTTTTGTAACGCACCCTTTTAAGCCTCTTCTCCCCAACTGCACCATTCCTTTGCCCTGTAATCATAGTGTGGAAGCCAAAGCATATGTCCTGGAGTTAGCCTGCCCAGCTTAAATCTTGGCTCTGTTGCTTGCTGTAAGATCATAGGCAAATCGGCTAACTTCTAGTGGACTCAACTTCCTCACCTAAAAAATAGTGCTAAAATCATATAGAAGTTACATGAGGAGTCTCTTAGGTATAGTATCTTAAATAAGTAAAGCATTCAACATGATGCCTGGCACAGACTATGTGCTCAACGAGCAGTGGGTATTGCTATTAATAGAAAGAAAGGGATAGAAAAAAATTGAAATTCACAAAGTTTTATTTATCCCACTGTAAACCACTCTGCTGTAGCTTCCATCTAGTGCCTCCCACAGACACTGCCTTCAAGTGAAACATTTTCTCATGGCCTTCTCTTCACCACACTTCTGTCTCATCTCCTTGAGCTTTTCCTCCTATGAGCCGTGGGATCACAGAAGCCAGCCTCTTGTCTCAGACATTTGCTCCTCTCCTGATGACTTTGTCCTCTTTGTGCCTTGATTCTCTCTAGGAGTGTGTTCTGTGAGCCAGGCATCCATTGACTACCTGCTGAGCCATGGCACTGGAAACCTCGTGGGAATTGTTGTGGGAGGAGTGGGAGAGGCCCTACAGAGTGTGCCTAACACCACCACCCTCATCCTCAAGAAGCGCAAAGGGTTTGTGCGCACAGCCCTCCAACATGGGTAGGTGGCCCTCAACAGGAGGAGAAGGTGTCCATTTCTGCACAATATGGCCTTGTAGATTGTACCAAGATGAGTACCATTTGAGTTTTGCCCTCTATGAATTTATGACTAATTAGGGAGACATGGGTTTAGCTTTCTTTTTTTAAAGCTTTAAGCTATCTGTCTCCTCAAAGCAAGTTGCACCAGTTCCTATGAAGTCAGACTATGAACTCAGGGAGAATGTCCAGGGCAATTAGGCTCAGGCTAACATGTCAATTCTGTGGCTAGTAGATGCAGTCCACATTTGCCTGTTAATAATAAATGCAAGACACATTGCAGAGCAATGAGTCTGTGTGAAGAGCTGGAGTCTGGAGCATGTTTTAAAATCCTGGTTCCATGAGGCTTGACATGTAGTTGAGTGGTAGAGCAGCTGCCTAACATGCATGAGGCTCTAGGGTACATCCCACCACCAGATAACAACAACAACAACAACAACAACAGCAACAATAGCATCTCTGGCTATATGGCTTATGCATGCTGGGATATCATTCTAAGCCTTGGGATTTTCATCTTCCTAACATGACTACTGATCATTGTTCCTCCTGCATGAAATGACTGGACTTTACAGCTCAAGTAGACCTTTAACTTATGATCCCCCTGCCTCAGCTTCATGGGTAGTTTTGATTACATATCTAAGCCACCAGATCCAGTAAGTTATGAATGAATTCATTCGTATAAAACACCCACCATGTACCTTGTAAATGTCAGGTACACTGTTTTGAAAAAGGAAGAAAAATTGAAGGAGCTGGTGTCTGGAGTAAGAGGAAGCCTAATCAGTTCAGTAGTCTAGCTCACTGAACACAGGGGCAGTTGTCCCATTTCATTCTCATTTCTGTCTTCAAATGACCTCACCTGAGGGGCCTATCATGAAGTATAATATAGAAGGAGAGCTCTGAGTTGGAGCCAGGAGCCCTGGGTTCTAGTCTAGGCCCTTCTACTCTCTGGCTGCCTGCAGAATCTTCATTCTTCTGGGCCTGGGTTCCTGTTTCCCCACTCTAGCCTTGCTATTATGAGGAACCAATCAAGTGGCACATGTCAAAATGCTGTGTTCACTTTTTCTAGAGCATTGTTCACAGTGGGTTCTTGGGGCCTTTAGAAAAGAAACAATGTTCTCTCCTAGAATCCCAAGGACAATACCTTATGCTTGCTCTCCTTGAGGGAGGGGCATTTCCTAGATGTGCATTTATACACATTACTGTCATCTTATTATTTCTCTAGCAGAAAGTTAGATGTTTCCTCCTTGACACCCCCACCCCAGAAGCTTTTCACCATGTGGGTCTCTGAGTATGTCTATTCCTGGCCCTTCTTTCTTGCCCCTATCTCTATATTTTGCCTTTGTAATCCAGGCTAGAGTTAACACCCTGATTGGCCTGGAAATTTTCAAGACAAGACATACCAAGCAGGGAACCCTGATTAATGAAAAAGGGAACTTTTAGGCCTTTAGTGTTGTATCTTAGTGGAAGAGTGCCTGGCCTTGAAAAGTCCTTCCAGCATGTTTCCCACGATAGCCTGTGTCTGAGACATGAGCATTTTCCTACAGGGCTCATCTGGTCCCTACCTTCACGTTTGGAGAAACGGAGGTATATGACCAGGTACTGTACCATGAGGATAGCCGGATGTTCAAGTTCCAAAGCCTCTTTCGCCGGATCTTTGGTTTCTATTGTTGTGTTTTCTATGGACAAGGCTTCCATCAAGACTGCAAGGGACTCCTACCATACCACAAACCCATCGTCACTATAGGTGAGTGCTGCTCTCAGCCTCAGGTCCATCTAAGCTCTTCCTCCATCCACCTAAGTGCATCTTACCCCTCCCCCACCAAAGAAGAGGGCAGCTGAGTGGGGAAAGCTGAGAACTGATTGGAGTAACCAAAGTATCTGGCACTTTGACTCTTCTTGTTTTTCATCTCTTTTAACAGTTGGGGAACCTCTGCCACTGCCCCAGGTTAAAAACCCAAGCCAAGAGATAGTGGACAAATACCATACACTCTACATGGATGCCCTGTACAAGCTGTTTGAGAAGTACAAGGTCCAGTATGGCTGCTCCGACACTCAGAAGCTGATGTTCTTGTGATCAAAGCGACTGTGCACCATCTTTGAAGAGGAAACTGAGTTGCATAGAACTGGAGTCCTGGGAAAGGGGGAAAGGAAGGAAGGTGAAGGAGGCTATGTGTGCAGTCGAGGAGGGGACATTAAGAGCTCCTTCTTGACCATAATGCTGCCCCTTCCTGCACCCCCACAGGAGTTGTCCCTGAGGAGCTCTACCCAGACATTCTTCAGAGGGGGACATCCTGAGGCCCCTCTTGTCCCACACACACACTTTCTGAACCTGAAAGTTTTTAAATCCAATCCAGTTTTTAAAAATCTTAATAAAAGATTAAATTAATATGTACTTTGCATGACATAAATTTAGCCAGTGGAAGTGCAAAGTTGAGCTGTGTTCAGTATTTTCAGAGAGCAGTACAATGGCCTCCACAAGCTACTTTTGGAGTTCTTTCAAGCACCACCGCTAGAAACCCAGTACACATCAGCAGTCGCTGCTCACTCCCTCAGCACCTGGCAACCACTGATTCACCTTCTGTCTCCAAGGCTTTGCCAGTAAATGGAACAATATAGTGTATGTTCTTCCATGATTGGCTTCTTTCTTTCAGCATGTTTTCAAGGTTCCTCCATATTATAGTATGGAACAGTGCTCCATTCTTTGTGACTAAATAACAACCTATTGTGGATAAACTACATTTTGTCTATCCAGTCACGAGTGGAAGGACATGGTCTTTTTTCCACCTTTTTGCCACTATGAATAGTGCTGCTACAACTATTCATACACAATTTTAAAAATAATCTTCTGTCCTCAAATACAAAGGCTTACTTCCATGCCACTGCCAAGCATTATTTTGAACAGATAAAAGGCATCTTAGTTGAGATCAGTTGTCAGTTGATGTAAGCATTTCACATATATTTTCCTTTTGGTGATCTTTGGCTATGTTAACCCTTACTAAATCCTATCTATATGGTTTTTTATTTTGAAAAGTGTACTCTGATACTTTATTTTCTTGTTTTTGTTTTTACGTTTGAGATAGTATCTCATGTAGCCCAGGCTGGCTTCAAACTTGCTATGACCTTGAACTTCTGACCCTCTTGCCCCTACCTCCTTAGTGCTGGGATCACATGAATGTGCCACCATACCTGATTTATGTGGTGCTGGGAATGGAACCCAGGGCCGAGAACAAGCTCAGGAAATCTGTATTCCACACTACCACACTACCAATTGAGCCATATCGTCAGCTCCTGCATTTTGAGAAATTTAAAGGAATAAATAAAAACAGAAATGTCTCTTACTTCAGAAAGGAAACAAAAAGAGACATTTTAAGGGGTTGGAGAGGTAGCTCAGTGGTTAAGAATACATACTGCTCAAGCAGAGGACTCAAGTTTGGTTCCCAGCACTCATATTGGGCAATTCTACCCATTTGTATCTCCAGTTCCAGGGAATGCAATGCCTTCTGGCCTTCTCAGGCATTTCACTCCCATGCACAAATCCACATACATATAGATAAATGAAAATAAGAGTAAGACCTAAGGAGACTGTTCCACACTGGGTGGAGCTTGAGCACATATATGAGGCCTCAAAGCCCACCTCCATAGTGACACACTTCCTCCAACAAGGCCACACCCACTCCAACAAGACCATCCCTCCTAATATTGCTACTCTTTATGGGCCAAGCATTCAAACTCATGAATGTATAGGAACCATACCTGGTCTAACCACCACATCCAATAAACACCTTTCACTCATTATGTCCTGTCCCAGGCAAATCATCTCCTCCCTTCCTACTCCCATTATACCCCCAAGTCATATCAATTTTACTACCTTTTGTTAATCTAACAAGCCCCTCCTCTTCCCTACTGTCATAATCCAGTCAAAGACTTAACCAAAATTCATAGATTATTGCTATTCTTTCTAGTAAAATCTGCTTTAATCAACTCTTCCATCAGACTACTTTGCTGAATCTTAAATCTGATTAGTCACCTTCTAAAATCATTTCTTGTTTCTACAATGGCCCTACCAAAATATCCTAACTTATGCTCTGGGTACCACTAATGTTCTTAGATGCTAATAATTACTACATCGAATACAATAGTAAAAATGAGTGTGGGAGGCTCTAGAATAGATGTACTTGCTGAAGTCTGTTTAGAATCTTTAAGCTTTAGTTTTAAAGTTGGAACATTAATAGACACTGTAATTTTCCTTTTAAAATATTTTATTAATTTTTTGAGAATTTCATACAATGTGTTTTGATCATATTCATCCTTCCCCCCATCTCTTCCAAGATCTACTTCCCCATTCCATACCTACTCAACTATATGGCCTCATTGTTTTAACCCATCAAGTCCCAAGCACTCCTTAAATATTTTTGAGTACGTAGCCATCCATTGGAATATGTTAGACCTACCAGGCACCATGCCCTTAAGAAAAGCTAACTCTTCTTTTCTTGGCACCTGTCAGTTACCAATAGCTCCTCAGCTGGAGGTGGGACTTCATGCTGGGATTTTGTCTGGCTTGTGCAGGTCTTAATGCATGCTGTCAGAACTGTTGTAAGATCATATGTGTGACTCCCCTACTGTGTACAAAGACATTGATTCCCTGTAGTAATCCACCACTTCTGCCTCTTGTAATCTTTCTGCCTCCTCTTCCACAATGATCTCTGAGCCTTAGAAGGTGATGGAGCTGGATATACATAGCCCATTTAGAACGAAGCATTTCACAGTGCAGCACTTAATTGCTACATGGTTGACCAGCTGTAGGTCTCTGTGTTAATTGCCATCTACTACAAAAACAAGCATCTCTGACGAAGACTGAGAACTGCACTATTGTATCTGGGGTCCAGAGGGCAGGTGCAGGGCACCCAGTCTTCAGGCAGGTCATGGGGGCAGGTGGAATTGAAAGAGCGAGTTTGGACATTGTAATTTTCCACAGGAGAGTATTCAGCATCCCATAAGCTTATCTGGAGATAGAAACCTTATTTCAAACAATACCCATTAAGACTTTATGGGACATTTAGAGTTTCTCTAATATGATGCTGAGTTATAGGATGTAAAGTCCTCAACATGGCAGAGAATACTGATACTGCTAGTAATATGAAATGGCTAATTTGTTTTGAGTCCTCTCAGAATGGGAGGAAAGTTTTGTAAAAGTAGATTTACAGAATGAATTAAGACTTTGTAAGGAGTAATCAAAATGTAATTAAATCCACACATAATTGGTTTTGAAGGGTTCTCACCTGTTTCTGTTGGAAGTAATAAAAATAGAATTTTCCAGAAGAGCACCAACATGGAAGCAAGGCTATCTGTATTTAACATCATGGGTCCCTGAAAGAGGAAAAGAACAAATGTATAGATGTTTAAACCTTGACTTTAATATTGGTGTATTCATGTTATTCACCAATTCCCTTGTATCTTTTTCCTCACCTACACCTATTTCCATTCTTGTCTCACTCAATATTTTTGGGACACACTAATACCCTTTCTAAAAATATGAATAAGTAAATGAATAAATAGGTAAATCTTTTATGAATAAACTTCAAATTTGCTCCATTTTTAAAAATCAGAAAGTATTAGTGGCTCAGCCTTAATAATCATAAGTACTAGAGTCTGAATCAGGGAAATAAAAGTTCAAGGCCTTTCAGAGCTACAGAGTATATTGGAGATCAGCTTGGGCAATTTATTAAGACTTTGCCTCAAAACAAAAGGTAAAATGAGGGCTGAAGGATATACCTCAGTGGTTTCCAAGCATGAATAGGAGTATATTTTATTTCTATTATACACAAATACAGAAGAGTAAAAACACATCAAAGGCACCTAGAAGCATAATGAAAAGTTCCTCAATGGTAAAACCTATTCTAATGTGGGCCACAAGATAAAAAATATAGCACCACATTATAATCCAAAGCATAATATACAATATTGTGAATTTGTAATATTTTCTAAACAATATCAAAATTGTATAATTTATCAATATTATTTATAATATCGTTAATGATTTTTGTTATAAAATAGGATAATTATTGATATATTTAATGAATAAATGTTACAAAGGGGACTAGAAATAATAGAAGAATGACAAATAATATGTATGACATCAACCTCTAAGAGAACCTTCACTTCTTCCATATCTTCAAGTGTCCACTAGCCCTAACACTTCAATTTCAAAGACTGTAGTAGGAGAAGGGGAAAATTAAGTCTATTCCAAACTTTAAAAATAAAAGGAGAAATAACTAATTAAAAAAAAAATATATATATATATATATATATATATGTGTGTGTGTGTGTGTGTGTGTGTGTGTGTGTGTATAATAGATCTGTAGATTTATCTATTCAAGAATAGTAGTCTCTTTTGAAAAGCATTTTTTGTGCTTCTTGGACTTTATTACCATGACTGTTTGAATGAGAATGCCCCCCCATAAGTCCATATGTTTTAATACTTGGTGAAACTGTTTGAGAAGTACTAGGGGGTGTGGTCTTGTTGAGGAAGGTGTGTCACAGTGCCAGGCTTCAAAAGCCTCTGTCATTCCCAGTGTATACTGTCTACCTCCTGTTTGTGAGATGGGAGCTCTCCCCTGCTTCTCCAGCTGCCTGACACCATGTCTTCACTCTGACATCACAGACTCTAACACTCTGAAATCACATGTCCAACTAGATGCTTTATAAGTTGCATTGAACATGGTGTTTTATCAGAACAATAAAAAAGTAACAAAAATTACCCAAAATAATTTTAGAGAAAAAATGAAGAGGGATTTACTAAGATACAAGTGTTTAACGTATACCCTTAAAAGTATAGTAGCACCTATTACTGTCTTGGAAAATGTTCTTTGGGAAGCTTCATTAGAGAAAAGGATAAAGGCAAAATCTTCTTTTCTGGAATCATTTTATTCTTCTTCAGTAAAATGAAGAACAAGCTAAATAAAAATAAATCATTGTGTTAATTCCTGTTCTGTCCATCAAATCCAGTACTCTTTTTCATTTTTTTCTTTTAAAATTCTCCCATATATGACATTCTGACCACAGTTTTTTCTTCCTCCCCTTTCCCAGTCTCCCCCACCATCTCCCTTCTTCCCCAGATCTACCTCCTCCACCTCCCCTCAGAAAAGAGCAGGCTTCCCAGGGACATCCCAAATTACCATAGCAAACTACAGTAAAAAAAACAGGCATATACCATCACATCAAGGCTGGACAAGACAACCTAGTAGGAGGAAAAGGGTCCCAATAGTAGGCAAAAGAGTCAGGGACAGCCATAGTTCCCTCTGTTAGGAATCCCACAAGAACACCAAGCTACTCAGCCATAACATATATGCAGAGGACCTAGGTCAGACCCTATAGGCTCCCTGATGTCCAGAAATATGCAACAGAAAAGAGAAAGCATCTTCATCAAATGGTGCTGATCTAACTGGATGCTAGTATGTAGAAAAAAAGAAATAAATCCATATCTATCACCCTAGACAAAACTCAAGTCCAAGTGGATCAAAGACCTCAACATAAAACCAGATACACTGAACCTGATAGAAGAGAAAGTGGGGAATAACCTTGAACACATTGGGACAGAAGACAGCTTCCTAAACAGAACACCAATAGCACAGACACTAAGATCAACAATTAATAAATGAGACCTCATGAAACTGAAAAGCTTCTGTAAGGCAAAGTAAATCATCATTCAGACAAAGTGGCAGCCCACAGGATAGGAAAGGATTTTCAACAATTCCACATCTGACAGAGGGCTAATTTCATATATATGTATGCATACATTAGACATCAGCAAACCAAATAATCCAATTTAAAAATGAAATACAGATCTAAACAGAATTCTCAACAGAGGAAACTCAAATGGCTAAGGAACACTTAAAGAAATGTTCAAAATTCCTACCTATCAGGGTAATTCCATCTTACACCAATCAGAATGGCTAAAATCAAAACCGTGCTGGCGAGCATGTGGAGCAAGGGGAACACTCCTCCGTTGCTGAGGGGGAATCCAAACTTGTACAACCACTTTAAAAATCCATGTTGGGGTTTCTCAGAAAATTTGGAATAGTTCTAGCTCAAGACCCAGCTATATCATTCCTGGCACATATCCAAAAAGATGCTCTACCAAGTGGTAACAAGAACACTTGTTCAACTGTGTTCATAGCAGCTTTACTCATAATAGCCAGAAACTGGAAAAAAAAACTCTATGTCCCTCAATGAAGAATGAATAAAGACAAAAACTTTTTAAAAATCAAACCATAATAACTTAAGTTGTCAGAGATCAAAACAATGACTACCCTCAGGAAATAAATATCCCCAGATTCAGAGTGGTTGATTTTTTATTGATGTTAGAAGTAGAAGGCTAGTGTGTAGTAAAAAGAATGAGATTTACAATGAACTCTAAGTTAAATATCATTGAAAGTAACACAAATTGAGCAGAAGCCATCGTCCTTGTGTACTGGTTAGCTTTTCTCCTGAGTTTTCCAAACACATTGTATTTTTTTCTTCTCTTGAGCAGATGTAGGAATATGATTAGGGCTCCAGAATGTAGCACAGAATTGATGGTGAAAATCAGCCTGTCCCAAAAAGTACTTCATCTTCTTTCTCTTAGGGAGTCAGTATCTTTTGATAATCTACAGTTTAGCTCAAGGATGAATCATTTGTCTTTGTCCCACTTTGTAATCCAAATCCTTTGTCTCTGATAAACAAACACACCAAGGTCCCTCATAGACTAGCTCTTTAGTTGCACTGAAATACTTTTTATAAAAAACTTTCTTTTGGTAACAATCTACACTTCAGTTCACATTGAAAATATCAGCCATACATGTTATGCTGTGGATTCTTCTGAAGACTGTGCAAAGAAGTAAGAAACTTAGAAACACACAGTGGAATATAAAAAGCATGACGATAGATCTTCATCGGGAATTTTATTTAAGGCCAGGTGTGGTGACTCATGCCTTTAACCCCAGCACTCAGGAAGATGAAGAAGCCCAAGCTCAGCCTGTCTGTATAACAAGTTCCCAGATAGCCATGGCTACATAGTGAGATCCTGCCTCAAAAAATGAAAAATAAATAGATTTGGAGATGTCTCAATGGTTAAAAGTGTGTACTGCTTTTTCAGAGGACTTGAGTTCAGGACCCAGAACCCATGTCAGGTCAAAGCCATGTATAATCCCAGCTCCAGGGGATCAATACCCTCACACCTCTGAGGGCACCTGCATTCATGAGTATACACACATACACACACACACACACACACACAGACACACACACACACACACACACACACACACACACACACACACACACGTGGGGTACACATAAACTCACAACTATATTTTTTTAAAAAAAAATATTTACAAATAGTCTTTTTGATCAGTGTCACTGGCTAATGTTTAGGGTGCATAAATTCAAACCGGCAGGGCATAAAGTATTTTTGTTTTAACTGAGTATCTTATACTTCCTAAATTCTCTTGGTACTTGATGTAGCTATTTATTTTCTTAGTATTTTTTTTTAATTTAAATGTTTAAAAAATTGGTCTGTCCTCTTAAAACTCCCTTTTCCTTTGATGCCAGAAACTTGACCTGTTTCCTTCCAGCTCATCACTAATGTCATCCTTCAGCGATCAGTTTTTAGCCTCCTGGCTCTCACAAGGCTTCACTTTTTGTCATGATCTTAGTTATCACTTCTAGGCAGCCCTACAATTTGGGCTGCTCATCTTGTTTTATTAAAGTTGAAAGCTACTGAAAAGGGGTTCCCACCTATAGGAACTGTAATAAATGCTTCTTCATTCATTGCTCCATGGACTCTTCATCAGAGCCCTGTCAAATAGCTATTCCTATCCTAACTTAGTAATGAGGAAACTGAAGCTTGGAGAGATCAACTAACTTGGCCTAGTTAGCTAGAAATTATAGAATGAAGGAAATACAAAACTGTGGGGAAAGTAGAAGTTCAGCCTGAGTAGCTCTTCTCTCATCCAGGTTAGCTTTATACACAGGTCAAGTAACCTGCTCAGCAAATATGAAACATTGTAGTTAGGGCTACTTCCTCTCAAAACATTTTTTTTATTGCTTGCCTCAAGCCAGCTGTTCCCGATGTCCCTTTAGCTCTTTAATTCCTTGAGATTCGTGTAAGCATCTTAAAGTGGATGATATCCTGGAAAATAAACAACCAACTTTATTGCTACATGTAATCATATATTACATATTTATTAAGCACCATTTATTAAACAAATAGTATGATATGATGACAGCTATTTATATTTGTTTAGCACTCTAGCTTTGCACAGTTTCACTGTAGCCTGAAAAATTACACAGAGCTGAGATTATCATCTTCATTTCATAGATGATGAAATTATGGCTCAAAGAATTTGAATAACTCATCCAAGGTGACACACCTGAGCCCCCTTTTCAGATTCAAGGCCAAACTTGGGTGTTCTGATCTTCAATCCCATGTTCTTTTCTCTATGTTAGATTAACTCAAGAGGTTTACAGGTCGGGTACACAAGGCAAGCAGGCATAAACAATTACCTGATAATTTAAATTAGTGTCCATAATTTCAAGAAATGTTAAAAGTGCCAACTGACCTATGTGGACAGTAATTACAGGAAAAAATCAGGGAGATCACTGTTGGTAAGAATTGACAAAGAAAGTCTCAGAAAATATGTGGGAGCTAAGCCTGGCCCCTGGAAAACAGGTAAGAAAAGGACAACTGAGGGGGGACGTATTTGAGTATAGAGGTCAGACAGGAAGAGAGGATAGAGGTAAAAAAGTGCAAGTATTGTCTGGAGAGAGAAAAGAGACTGATTTACCTAGAGAAGTCTGGAAATGTAGCTCAATGGTGTAAGGGCAAGACCTTAGGCTTTGTCCCAAGAGACCTCTCCCCCCTACCCCCACACACAAAATAAACAAACAAAGCAAAAAACCTGGAGAAGGGAACTTTGTATTTAGGAACAATAGAAGGTTGGTAAAGCCTTTCTTGAATTTCTGCCTAAAATATTTTAACTTGTAGACAATAAAAAAAGATCATCAAAGATTTCTAAGAACATGAAACTTTGAGAGTAGTGTTGGACAGATTGATCTGACAATATGCATTTGTGTGGAAGGTAGCTGGAAGTAAGGGTGGCACAGAAACCTATGACACTGAGTCAGGGAGAAGGTAAAAAGAAGCAGTATTAGAATGGTAGCATAGTGACAATAGAAGAAAGGCAATTACAACTTGCAAAGAGCGCAATGTCAGAACTTGGTGAGCCAGGGGAAGTGTGGAGTTTTCCAGTAGCATTAGAGCCTTGATAGTTTAAGAAAGGTGTCATGAATAGAAATGAGCAAGATGAGTAGAAGAACTGGTTCAGGCAGTTTTTTTTTTAATTATGGGTTAGAAGCAACAGTGGAAGATCTAAGTGAACCTATCCAGCAGCCAGTTGGGTTTAGAGAGACAAAGGTCTGGACTAGCACCAGGTTGACATGGTTAGAATGAAAGGAATCATGGGAAAGCAGTACAGGGTCTAGTTTCTACCTGCCACTATGTAGAAAGTCACAAGCATGACATTTTACTGGGACTGTTTCTTCAGCTGGAAAACAAAGGGGAACCCAAGCTCTGTATGATCCCTGAGGTTCTTAAGGACTTGTACTTACCTGCTATTTGGTCTGTCTAAGAGGAAATAAAAAATCTGATAATCGATAGAGAATTAAATAACCCCACATGTAGAGAATCAGACAAAAAGTTGGCAGCAAAGGAGAGAGAGGAAATAATCAACAAAAAGCAGAAGGAAAGTGATTCTAAATCTAGGGGATGAAACAAAGAAATAAAATATTATAATGAGTGGGTTACATAAGTCAAATTATGACCAATGATAATATACATATTAAATAAATATAATATTTCAATAGAAGTTCACCACTAAAATAGTAGTTGGAAAATAATGCAAATAGTAAACACGGGAGAAAGTGTTCAATGCCATACATAAGCAAAGAAGTGAAATTAACAAATTGAATGTTTATCTTCCAGAAAGATTTCCTATAAAGTCTGATGCTGGAACAGCAATGGAACTAGGATAGCCATATATCATCGTGACAGTAAAAATGTACGCAGTCATTGTGAAAAATCACAATCCATAAAAACGTTCATGCTCTTCGGTCTGCTAATCTCACTCTTAAGAACTTCCACTAAAACTAGAATTGCAAAAGAAAAAGTCACAAACAGGAAGATATTCAAAGCACAGGAAAACTAAGCTACCTAAATGTTCAATAAAAAGGGAATAGCTTATTAAGATGGAATGCCAATGGAATACCAATGCTACCAATGGAAGCAATTTTATGTAACTATTAAAATGTAATATGTAAATGTTCACTATGTAAATGTGAAAGTTTACTGTAAGAGAGGATTATACTTATTTGTTTGTTTTGACACAAGCTCTCACTATGTAGTCTAGGCTAGCTTCCAGTTTATAACCCTCTTGCATCTACTTCCAACTCTTTGGATTATAGGCATACATCACCATACCCTAAATACCCTAAAAAGCGGGCTTTTAAAAGATATAACTGTTGTTATACTTCTATAATACATGAATTCAAGCCAAGAAAATGTAGAGTATGGAAAACAGAAATTTAGGGTTAAAATAGGTGAATATTTTCTCACCACATCTCCTTCAGTGTTGTCACAGTGAGATTCCTTCAAATGTTATTTTTATATTTAAAAAAATACTTATAAAAAGACATGCAGTAGAGTCAAGTGAAGCAGGGAAGGCAAAGAGGAACAAGAGTAGAGAAAATATTGAAGTTCTTGCCAAAGACGTAATTTGTGTTCTAAGTGAAGGAGAGTGGGAGGAACTCGAATTTGGAGAGTTCAGAGGGATTCTGTAAGTGGGGTTTATAGCAGTAGGGAAATGAGGAGACACTAACAGAATGATGGCAAGATGAGACAGCAAGGTTGTGTCTTTTTTTTTTAATGCTGGTATAAAATCAGTGATGAAAGTAACTGACAAAGATGAAGACAAAGGAATAAAGGAACAAGGCCCTTCGTTAAGGGAACATGGGGAAGAAAGTGATAAAGACAAAGCAGGACATCTACGCAGATGAATGAAGCACAAAGACATTGAGGTATTTACCCAGCCTGCTGGCGAATGTCTTTAATCTCAGGAATTGGGAAGGAAAAAAAAGCTGGTGGATCTCTAAGAGTTCAAGGCCATCCAGGTCTCTGTAGCTAATTCTAGGCTAGATAGCAGTACACAGTGAGATCTTGAGGGAGAGACAGGGGAGGATAAAATAGCAGACTATAAATCCAGGAAGTTAGTCTTGACTAAGCAGCTTGGAGTTACAGGGCCTAATGATAGAGAAGCTTGAATGAGTTGCAATGAAGAGAATAATGCAACCATGTGGGGCCTATGGGTAGAAGCGGTGACAGGCAAGGAGACTGTAAACCTAGTAAGAATAAAAAAGGCCACTTCATTCACTCCTAATAGAAGAACTCTATTAGTGCTCAAAGGGAGAGAGAGCTATTTAAAGAACAGAAAGGAAGGCAGAGGGGCATTACGATTTAGTTATTTTACTCTGTAGCCTAGTACCTCCCTCCCCTACTCTCCAGGCAGAGAGAACAACTGAAGCCAATAAGAATTTGGTGTGTGTAGAAGAGTAAGAGATCATAGAGGGCAGCAAAGGCTGGGGTCTGACTCAGAAGACCAATAGGCTATCAGGTGACTTCACAGGAAACAAGGCTGAAAAAAGATTGCCTTCTCATGAATGCCCGCCCAGAAACTCTTACTTGTCGAGCTCAGGGTTCAGCTTCCTCCATTCCATACACCCACCAGATCCTTCAAACCCGTAAGTGCTGTGGCAAGAGGACTGAACAGGTGGGAAACTGAGTGCTCCACCCTGGCCTTGAAATCCTATGGCCTGATTCAAAAAGAACTGGTGACAGGTTTATCCTTTATCTAAGTAGAGCTAGAGAAAGGGGAGAGAGAAGTGAAGAGCCAGTTCTGGGCGTCTACTCCTGTCACCACCCTATCCTGCACAAACCTGCTTTGCTCATCAATACTAGAACTTGGAGCCATGAGCTCTAGAGGTTTTTTTTCCTTCTCAGTCAGAGCTGTCCACTCCTCCTCTTATTAAACATGTGAGAGCTATCAAGTGTGTTCTCTACAGTCCTAGAGGTAGGTGGAATCTCATTCCTGTTTTCAAGGCTCCTATCAACCTGGACCCTGCCTCCTGAGGTTCCTCAGGGTTAGCACTCAAGAGCAGTATTCTGTTTCATAGCTGCTCAGCAGTTCAACACTAGGCTTCAAGCTGATATGTGGGGCTCTGCAAGGCAGGCTCACAGGCCCTGTATCCTATTTCAGCACCTTGGCAGGTAGGTCTATCTTGTCTGTGAGAGGGAGCCAGGAAATGGGTGTGGATGCTACATGTGGCTTATATGGTATCTGTGCTATGCTAGCACCCCAGCTTCCTGATTCTGGCTTGTTCCATTATATACATCAGGCCTGTCTTGAGATTGCTCCACTCTTTACCCCTCTAGTTGAATTCTCTACTCTGGTTGGAGAAATGCATGCTCCGGAAGGACCTGGGGGAAGCAGAATGGGCAAAGAGTACTGAGGTTCTAGAAACAGGAACGGTGTCCCCAGGTAGGGACAGAAATGGAGAAAGAAGTAGAGGCAGAGGAGTAACTACTTCAAACTTTGGCTAAAAGGAGGACAGCTGATGTCCCTATCAAGTGTCACAAACAAGCTCCTTCCCCTCTGTCCTGCAGTTAGTCCCCTTCCTGTCATATCCAGTGCCCAGGGTTACAATCGGTCTCCCTCATAAGCAGGGAAGATGCTGTCTTGGTGGGTGTCCGCCCACCTGCTGATGCTTTCCTCATGCAGGGTCACCAATGCCAGGGAGGAGGCAGTTGTTCGGGACTTGGGTGTGCTACCTCTGCATAGCTGTCGGAGCTGGTTTCGATATTTGTCCCCATTGAACAGATAGAGTACTGGATCAAGACAGCTATTAGCACTGGCCAGGGGACGAGTCACTTTGTAAACCACATTGACAATGTTCAGCACCCGACAGTCAGCTTTCAACAGCCTTGCCATGTAATAAATTGTTCGGGTGATGTGGAAAGGCACAAAGCAGACAGCGAAAACAGTCAGCACCACAGCAATGGTTCGGAGAGAACGGAGTCGAGAAGATGACTGTCCAGCTCCTGGCAAAGGTCGATACAGTCGCCGGGCCATGAGTCCATAGCAGACCAGAGTGATCAAGAAGGGCAAGCCAAAGAGCAGCACCATGACCACCGAACTGAAGTATACATAGTGGTCAAACTCCTCTGGCAGAGTAGTGTCATGGCACAGGATGGTGGTTCCATTGGCATTGGTTGTCACAAAGAAGAGGTTGGGCACGAGGCAGCCAGCTACTACCAACCAAACAGCTAGGCAGAGAAGGCCTGCAAATCGAGGGCGGCCCCAGCGTATTGCCCGTAGTGGGTGGCAGATGCCCAGGTAGCGGTGCACACTGATGCAGGTGAGGAAAAGGACACTGCAGTAGAGGTTCCAATAGAAGAGAAAGCGAACGAACTTGCAGAAGCCAGTGCCAAAGGGCCAGTGGTTTCTGGCAGCATAGTAGTAGACGAGGGTGGGCAGTGACAGTACATACAAGGTGTCTGACAATGCCAAATGGAACATGTAAGTGGCTGTTGCATCCCAGGGTCGAAGGCGGAAGAGGAACAGCCAGAGGGTCGGGGCATTGAGGGCCAGGCCCAGCACAAAGACAACTGCATAGCTCACAGGCAACAGGATGAACTTGAACTCCTCATTAAACCTACAATCACCATCTCCAGAACTTGGGCTGGGATCTAGTGATGTGAACAACAAGGATTCTGCACTGGTCATGGCCCCCTACAAGTAGAAAGGACAGAAGTGAATATCTGATTTCTCTAGTTTTCCAGTCCTGATGAACCTACAACAAAAAAGGAAAAGCACCCAGGAGAGCTAGGAGGAGCAAATCCAAGTACAACCTAGGCCTGCCCAGCCCCTACCCAGCTCCCTTAGCCCAGCTCCCTGCCCAGCTCCCTTGGTCCAGCCCCCACCCAGCTCCCTGCCCAGCTGCCTTAGCCCAGCTCCTACCCAGCTTCTTTAGTCCAGCCTGGAGACTGATGGTATCAGGCAGTGCTCAGGCTCAGGTAGGCAGTCAATGATGTTCTGCAGCTTCCTCTGTCCTGCAGAACTTGGCTCGCTGAAGAGGGTGGAAGCTAACCAGCCCCATCTAAAGAGAAAACACCCAGGCTCAAATTGTCATCTAACTCACCACCATTGCTCTGTCCTGGTGATGAGGGCCTCTCTCCCTCTCCTCTCACCTTGGTTCTAGTTCTCTGAACTCTTATTCCCCCCCCCCTGGTGCAGCCCCACTTCACGCCTGCTTTCAGCCCAGGAGCACCACCACCACCCTTGCCTAGGAACCTTGGCAAGACTCCTACCCAGTGCCCTTGAAGCTGAGCACAGCTGACTCTGTCACCCTTCCTCTTGGCAGCCAGAGGGCATATTCTTGGGGGTGGGACTCGGGGTGGAGCCTATTTTCTCCTCCTGTCCCATCCCAACAGATTGCCAGAGCTAGAAAAACCCCTGGAGGTTATCTGGTCCAACCCACTCAGCACACAGATTGGGAAACTGGGACCAAGTGAGATTACTGTTTAACAGCTTCAAAATGATTGTGTACACAAGGAGACATTCAGGTTTACAGATAAAGAAGCAGGCCACTGAAGATAATTAAGTTACAGGAAGATCATATAAGTTTATGAGTGTAGAAACATGGGAAATGAATTTTTACATGGACAACAGCAAGTCAACACACTGAAGGACTTTTGAAAATGTAAACTACTGATAATCATCTTAACTTTGTGTGTATTTAATTATAGCAAATGTTTATCTAGTCCTTATTCTGTGCTAGGCGCTGTTCTAAGGACTTTATACCTATTAATGGCACCACAGGCTCTCTATCAAATAGGCTCTATTACTGTCCCTACTTTACTGATGAGAAAATTAAAGTATGGGTAGTTTGGGTATTTTGATGATTCATGGTAAAATCAAGACTTGAACCCAAACAAGCCTGCCATGTACCAAACTCTAACATCAATGACTTAGTAAGTATGGTAACTTGATCCTCCAAGCTACCAGCTCTAATCTGGGAAAGGGTCAACAAACATTTCCTGGGAGCTTTTGGTTCTAGGTCCTGGTAGTTCACTAGAAGTGATCAAAACAGATTAAAAACTGCCAGCTTAAAAGAGTTCACAAAATAGTGGAAGTAATAATAAATCAATAAAATATATAGACTATGATCACTGTTATAAAGAAAAATAAAGAAGATAATGAAGAAGAATTTGTTGTTTTGAATATTGGAGTGACTTGAAGAGGAGGTATTTTGAGGAAGGAAAACAGAATATGAGGTCAGAACAGTTGAGAGGAACCAGATCCTGAGGGTTCTCGCAAGCCAGTGTAAGGCTTTTACTGAGTGGAAGAAAGCTATAGAGGGTTTGGAGAAGAGAAGTGTCATGGTTTGACTTACTCGCCAAAAAACTCTGTTCTGAGACTAGATAGCAGGGTTACTAGCACGGGAAGAGACCACTAACAATGCAGATGATGGCCGCGTGGAGCAAACTGACAAAGGTAACAAGAAGTTATTATATTCTGGGTAGAATGTGAAAACAGAGACAAAGTTTACTGATGTGAGGTATGAGAGGAAAAGGAGTCAAGAGTGGCCCCAAGCCAAGCCTGATTACAATTAACAAGCACAAACCTATAATGTCAGTACTTGGGTTAGGAGGATGAGGCAGGGGGATTGTTCCAAGTTCAAGGCCAGAGCCTATATCTCGTACTAAGTCTATGTCAAAGAAAAAAAAATTGATTCCAGGTTTCTTGCCTGGGCGACTAGAAGAAAACTCTTGTTAACAGGCTCAGGGAGGGCTATAAGAAAGCAGGTTTGGGGAAAGAGGGGAAGTTCATTTTCCAGCATGTATGTTTTCAGATGCCTATGACACATGTAAGAACAGATGGCCAGGAAACAGTTCATATCTCCCTGTGGATGCTAGCCAAGAAACTTCCCTAACACATCCCACCCCTTCCTACACAGCACCTTGTCTCTCTCCATCACTCCAAGAGAACTTTATCCTAATACAGTAGAGAAGGCATACAGAGTAAGCTTCAACTATTAAAAGCCTAATGTCAGAGAACAATTGTGAGCAGCTGTGGATCTGAAGCTTCTGGAGATAACTGGAGCTCTGTAAGTATCACTGTCTCAGGTATACAAGGCAAATTGGGTCTGAATGATGCTGTGGATAAGGTGAGCAGTACTTGTTGGGAGGGATGAGCAGGCTGGAGCAGAATCTTTAAGCTGGGAAGCAATAAAACTCAGAACCTGATCCTCAGGTCCTAAGAATGTGACCGAACTGCATCCTAGAAGGGAGAGGAGGAGGTAGGCCTCCAAGGAGACTCTAGAATCCAGGATCTAGATCTCTTGGAAGAGCTACAATCCTGAATCAGGGGGTGGAGGGTGGACCTGGAGACTCTGCCTTGTTTCAGAGTTGAATCACAAATAACCTGAGTACTGGACTACTGAATTCTAGTATATGGTATAAAAAAGCCCAAGTGTTTAGGGCCAGTGAGCTTGAATTCAAATCCTTTTTCTGCTTATTAACCATATAACTCTAGGCACCTATTTGTGACAATTTCCTCCTCACCAGTGAAATGGGGATAGTAATATCAAACTATAGGTATCAGAATATGAATTGATCAGTAGGTGTAAGTTTTAAAATGCTGCAAGTCTGTAATACTTTTCTTCACACTATTCTGTTCCCAGGGATGACAACTGGCCTCTTCAGAGGAGGTGAAAGGTGTCTTGAGACATGTCTCAAGTCATGGAGAAGTGTCACATTAGAAAACATCCAGCCTGAGCCAGCTTCCTGCTCTACTGCTTCCAGCTGGCTTAACTTAAGTTCGACTGCCTAAAGTACAAGCAGGTTTGGGCTTGTCCCTGGACACAGCTGCAGTAGCAGCTGCTGCTTCCACTGCCGCCCAGTGGCTACTTTAGGAAAAGACCTCCCCCAATATTCCCAATGGAAGTGTCAGCTTCTGCCACCCTCCTAGAGGAAAGCAAGCACCACCTCGTCTCTGAACTGCTTCTTCACTTTGGTCTCTGTGGCTTGCATCATATGGCTTCTGCTATTCCACTAGACACTCCTGACTCCTTTCCCTGGCTCCTTTTTGTCATCCTTCCACCAAATTTGGCCCTTGTCCAAATCAGGCTCCCCTCCCTGCCACCACCCTCCTTCCTCTCCTCTTCCCCTTCTCCACCACCTTTCTCTCACTTTGCCCTCTCCAGCTCTCCTCAGACAACTACCCTCATGATTTTAACTGCCATTTTGATGTTATCAATAATTCTCGTGTATTCTGTTTTCCAGAGAAGATCTTGCTCAGGTTTGCTTTAAACTCACAATGCATCACTGGCCTCCTTACTGCTATTATCCAATATGTATGACCACACTTGGAAGATGTTATCAGTAATTCTAATAAAGAGATTCTAACATGGTTCTCTCTCTCTCTCTCTCTCTCTCTCTCTCTCTCTCTCTCTCTCTCTTGGTCACTCCTCCCTGTCCCCCTCTAAATTTCTTTATCAGAGCTGGAGAGAAAGTTCATTACTTAAGAGTTCTTGTTACTCTTACAGAGGACCTGGGTTTGAGGCCCAGCACCCACAACCGGCAGCTCACAACCACTTGTAATTCCAGACAACTCTGTCTGGCCTTTGTCTTTGTGGGCACCTATACTCAGGTGCACATACACACATACACAATTAAAAATAAATATTTAAAAATACTTCTCTTATGCTTTCATGGGATTTGATTTTCATAGAAATTATGGCACATATCACAGATTTTCAATAATTATACTCATTTGTGGTTTTACCCATCTCCTTCTGATTCTCTCACCCCTAAACTAGATCCAAAGCTCCTGTTCTCACAGCCTTCTTATAAAGTTATGATCTAGAAAAAAACAGCTTTTCCAGATGAGGTGTGTAGTTGTCCAAAATTGCTTTTCAGTTCAGAGTTAAGAAAGCATTCAGAAAATGTTGAGTGAAGTTTATACAGGTTTGTTGTAGATTATGGCGACATGGGTATTCGATATCAATTCATTGCTTATCTCAATACATAAATGTTCCCATACCATTATTGGTGATAACCATTCCATTCTACTACTCCAATTTCTCCTCAGTCCTCTCCTTCCTGGTCCCTCACATGTAATATTCATAAATGTATTGGTGGTGATTTCTCTGAAATGTCTGTGGTTTACTTGGGGACTGGAGTAGAAAATGGAACTAATCTCTTTAACTTAGGATGGAGGGAGGAAGGGAGAGAGGAAGAGAGAAAACAAAGGAGGGTAGGAAGAAAGAAAGAAGGGAGGGAGGAAGGAAGGAAGAGAGGAGGAAGGGAGGAGGGAGGGAATGAATGGAAGGTAACAATATAGTTGAAAAAAGAAGGCAGTGTCAGACATCAGTGGGAGGAGAGGCCCTTGGTCCTGCGAAGGCTCGATGCCCCAGTGTAGGGAAATGCCAGGGCGGGGAGGCAAGAGTGGGTGGGTGGGGGAACACCCTAATAGAAGCAGGGGGAAGGAGGATGGGATAGGGGTTTCCCAAGGAGAAACCAGGTAAAGGGATAACATTTGAAATGTAAATAAATAAAATATCCAATAAAAAATAAAATATAAAGACAAGAAAAAAGAAACATGAAGTCAGACAGTTCTCAGTAATTCCAGCTTCATAGCCTATCAGCTTTGTGACTAAATAAGCCTCCCTTGAAAAATCAGACAGTACACATAAGAACTCAGCACAGTGTCTAGCTGGTGCCATCAGCATCATTGTTAGTAGGTGTATTTTGGAGGCTATATTCGGAGTCTCTTCCTTATGAAGTGAAAAAAATGAGGTCACCTTCTGAGAGTTAAAGCTTGATGGATAGAAATAGTAGTCAGAACCCTGGGTAATCCAAACTTACTAACAAAATCACATGAAAGTGGCTGCCTCCATACAGTTAGGCTCCTTAGGCTTTACTCATGTGTCCTCTCTCTAGTGCACCTTTAAATAAATTGGGGGGCAGGGAGGTTAAATAGAGCCTTACCCCATACCCCAGGTTGGCCTCCAGGCTGGTCTTGAACTAGGCAATCCTCCTACCCCTGCCTCCACAGTGTTAGCACTACAGGCACGTGACACACCACACCCAGCTTAGTGTGCCAGACTTGTCTTTCTAAAAGTGATCATGTAGGTAGTTCCCAGTAGTTGATCCATCTCTCACCTTTCCATCCTCCCCCACTGAGCCAATGCCCTTGTTCACATCCCACTCAAATCTGTTGATTTGGAAAGAATGTAAGAGCCAGAGAAAGGTGGGGGAACAGTGTGGAACACTGAGTTCCAGGCCTGGCATGGCTGTTCCAGTCCTGGACTCACTGCAGCTATAATTACCTGTTCAAGATCTGTACAGAATTGAGCTGATCTACACCCCACTGTGGAAGGGAGAGGAGCTCATAAGACCCCAGCCCCTCCCTAAGGATTTATGTATAGCTAACGGTTCAGGGTGGAGAGGGTGAAAGGTTTTCTTCAGTGGTGGTGCTGCTCCTGTAAACAAAGTCTACTCCATGCTCCTGTAAACAACCCTAATCTCATTGGGTCATAGAAAACAGACACGAGAATATAAAGAGCATTAGTTGAGAAGAGGGAGAAGGGGCCAAGAAAGAGTAATGAGTGTGAACACAGTTAAAATGCATCATGTTCATGTCTGGAAATGTTATAATGAAACCTATTATTATGTATAATTAACACTTGCTAATAAGATATTTTAAAATCTGTTGATTTGCTTTCAGTTACAATAACAGAAAATTTCAACTAACTTCAAAAAGAGAGAGAGAAATATATATTAGCTTTCATTTAAGTCAGGAGCAGATTCAGCAGTTCAGTAATATCATACAAATCTAGATTCGTTCCGTCTTTCTGATCTGCAACCCTCAGCATGTTGTTGGGAATGTTCATGGTCACAAGGGGACTGTGGCAGTTTGTGCATTGCATCCAAACTTGGCACTATTCAATGAGAAGAGAGGAAGGCCTCTCTTCCTGTGTATTTATTTTTATCATTCAGGAAACCTTTTTCAGAATCTCTCCAGTATATTACCCCTCACATCTCAGTGGCCTGAATTTCATCATGCCTAGCTAACCCAGTCACTTTCAAGGAGATGAAACAACCCTATCTGATTTATTAAGAGGAGCACCGGAGGAGGGTAGATACCTCTAAAAATAGTGACTCTCTCTACAAAGACAGGGTGAGAGCTACTGAGTTGGTATGCAATCCTATCTGCTACAATCCTGTCTGTACAACCCTTAGTGAATAAGCTACCCCTTCCTCATACAGAGGTGTGATTACGACATCCTAACTGGAAGATCTAGTAGGGATATCATTGGGGTGTGCAGAGTGGGAGTGGAAAGGACCTGAAAATACTGCTCCCAACAATGTATCAGAGATATATTCCTTTGCTCTCTTACCCTTGCATCCTTGGAAAATGCAGATACTCTGGGCCAAATGAAAAGATAGCAATAGTTCTCTATAGGGGATTACTTAATAGGAAAGCAGCACAAGGGAATTTGTTGGAGGAATGTGGGTATACACAGGAGTATTGGTTCCCTATGGATATTGCAATTATCACAGACTTGACTTAAGACAATACATGATAGTTCTCTTACAAATCCCGAGGTCAGACATCTGAGATCAGCATCAATGAACTAAAATTAAAATGTCAGCAGAGCTTTACTTAAACTGCAAGAGTCACCTTGCAACTTAGTCTGGACAGAATCTGTTCCCTTGTGTTTTTAGCTTGCAGAGCTGCATCCCACCACTTCTTCTCCCGTCTTCAGAGCCAGCAATGATAGCATCTTGCTTCTTTCTTCATATTGCTTGTCTCTTCAGTCAAATCTGGTGCTTGTTTGTTTGTTTTAGACAGGATCTCACCATGGAGCACTGACTGGCCTGGCATTCACTATGTAACCAGGCTAGCCTTGAACTCACAGAGATCCATCTGCTTCTGCCTCCCAAATGCTAGGATTAAAGTTGTATGTCATCACACCCACCTTGCCTCTCTTTCAATAATAAGACTAATGACTCCATTTGGGCCCAGTTGGATAATCCAGAATAATCTCTCTATTTTAAGAACCCTAATCACATCTGCAAAATCTCTTTTACCATGTAAAGTAATGTCTACAGGCTTCAATGATGATGACCTGCTGTTAGGGGTCAATACTTAGCCCATCATAGTAAGTTAGAATTCACTGTACGTGCTCTCAAGATTTGTTCATTATTCTGAGAATGGTGGCAAATGGTAACCTCAGAACTGTAGAAGTTAAGGCAGGAGTTGTGAGTTCCAGGATAGCCTGAGCTGCATAACAAGACCTTGTCTCAAAAAGAAAGAAAGAAAGAAAGAAAGAAAGAAAGAAAGAAAGAAAGAAAGAAAGAAAGAAAGAAAGAAAGGAAGAAAGGAAGAAAGAAAGAGAGAGAGAGAAAGATTTGCACATTTTATCATCTACAGATTACATCAAAGCCTCAAATTACAAATATACAGAAAAAATAAATAATGATTTGAGTTTAATCATAGTAAGAAGTTAAAGACCTACAAGGTCTCCTTTTTTCCAACTAAGGGGACTAGAACCTGACTTGAAAGAGGAAGTGATAAACACCTAAAAGGGAGTGTGGGGCTTTGAGTGTGAGTCTGCTGAAAGTTAGGCCCAAACTAAATTGATTCTTGTTTTATTCTCTACCCTATAATCACCAACCTTAGCAAGACTCCAGCTTTTCCTCACATGCTGAAGCTTAGCTTCTGTCCCCTTCCAGTCCCAGTAGAATCTGAGGTTCTCTAGCCACCTGGAAATGCCTGTGAAAGACAAAGAACAATTAGCTGAAAAGACTCTGAGATGCATACCGGTTGCAAATGGCAGCAGCTGACTCAGTCAGCTGACTCTGTCTAGAGAGTCCATCTAGGTGTTAGAGGCAGATATTGGAATCTGCAGGGCACTTGCTGGATTTCCAGATTCTTGTGACCTAAAGGAATTGGATCAGAGACACATCTGGGTAGTGGTAGTAACCGAGACTGCCTCTAAAGAAAGGGAACATTTCCAATCAAGGAAGTGACCCAGAGAACTGGAAGCTCAATGGCACTGGGCTACAAGAGTTGTGACTTTTTAGAGGTCATGAATATAGCACTCACCTTTTCCACTATGTGTATACCAGGACTCTTCTCACATGGGTGCTCTGTCCCATACATGTGGCCTTTGGTTGGGAGTTCTAAGTTCTTTCACTATTGTTAGTTTCTTTCATATGCTAATTTATGAAACAGGGACTCTGGATGTAGCCCTGGTTGTCCTGGAACTCACAGAGATCTACTTTTGTCCACCTACTGAATGCTCGGATCAGAGGCACGTGCCACCACACCCAACCATATGCTCATTTTAATACTTCTATCTCTACCCTACATAGTCCTGGGTGAGGAAAAGGAAGAGCCAACTGCCAGCCGTCTAAACCACAGCTATAGCTATCCTCTGATAACTATTTCAAGTACTGAAGACTGTGGATATACGTAAATACTATAGAGCAGCTAGGTCTAAGGAGGATCAGAGTCCTAGATCCTCAGACCTTGGGTTGGAGTTTCTGCTTCTACTTGCTTCATGCCTACAGAGGTGGGGCCCAGGTCCTATGAGAAAAACAAGAAATAGATGTCCTGGCAGCTGCAGGGACAAAAATATCTCTAATTCCATATGAGTGGTCACACAAGGTAAGGGAAGCTGCTTAGAGCATGGACCTAGTTTCAGGGATTGGAAAGACTGGAGAGCTGGGCAGTAGGAGGTAGGGAAGTTATTCTAGGCCTGGGTCATACAGATGTCAATTGCCTATTCCCTGAAAGTGTAATGTTCAGTTGGTCTAGAAGAGAACCTGCCTCCGGGCCAGGAATTCTAAGATACTGTCCTTTCTGCTAAGAAAAGAGAGTCAAGGATCTTTACTTCTGTCCCATCACTTACAGAAGATTGATTCCTGCTGTGCACCAGAGCTAAGAGAACCAGGGTTTCTGATTGACATCAGGCTTCAAGAATCCAAAGTCTCAAGTGAGAGAATGTGGGGAATGGCTACTCTTTCCCATGCTCTTGGCTTTCCTGTGGCCTGGAAACTTCCAGAGGCTGGAATGTGACACAAGTTGCCCAGACAAACCAAGGTCCACACTGTGAATAGTTTTACCCTGCATTATGCTTCACCTTTAAGAATTCCAACTTGATTTTGATCCCAGCCCTCATGTGCAAGATTTAAACAAGTCGAAAGCCCACCAATTTCCCACCAATTTCCGTCTTAATGCCCCTACCAGTAACAAATAGCTGAGGTGCCTATTTAACATATCAAAGCAGACCTGGCCTCTAGTTCTCTTAGTCCCTCCCAGTTCCTCAGTCCCTACTCATCACCAACCCTCCAGCCTGGAGCCAGGGCTGAACTTCCCTTATGGGTTCATAACTCAGCCATTTTGGCTACATGGTCTTTTTCACATTTTCGGCTCTCTTGGCTTCTTGGCTCTTGGTTTCCAGGGTTCCTGGCTCCCCCACATCCAATCCCCCCTTCCTCTCCCTACATGCACACATGTGCATGCAGCCCAGCTCAGGATCATGTTTGTTCTGTACCTTTTCACATACATCTGGCTATGTTCTCTCTCTTATCTACAATAAATCTTCTCCTCCACTTATACATAGGAGCAGTTATGTTCTTATTTCCTTTTTTTTCATTCAGTAACATCATCAGAATTCCCTAGCTCTGGCCTACCTCCTCAGTAACAACCAGCTGATTTTATAGCCACTAATCTGTACTCACTAATCTGTTTTCCAAACTCTTGGCCTCTGAGCTAATTATAGCAGTGTTTCATGCCACCCACCCCAACCCTATTCTTGTTCTCTGACTCCCACTAATCTACACATTCAGAGGATTGTGGATATAAGAGGCTGGGAGGCCAGCTTAGCAACCAGAGCTGGAGGCTGATGTGAGCTTCATCTCTTTCCTCAGGTAATATTCTAAATCTCTCTGCTTCTTGCCCATACTAAGTCCACCTCCCCTGCCTTTAGCATCTTCTTTAGGAGATGGAGAAGGGCATCTTTTCTGGTGTAAGCAATGGATTTTCAGGCTGATGTAAGAGACTTCTAGGACTCACTACCCCCAACTCATTCCTCTGACCAAGCCTACTATGTATTGAAGGAAAGCACCAGAAAGGCATTTCCCTCTCTATGGTTCCCTAGCACCTGAAGAGATGAGTGGGGATAGAATGGAAATGTTTGAGGAAAGTGACAAGAGGGATGATGAGTAAGGGCAAAGAGGGCTTTTGGTCTCCATAGAGGCTTCTACCACCAACCCCAAGAAAGTGAGAGCCCAACCCCTTTTATCCTACAGCTTTCCCTTTTCTTTCTCCCACCTCTGCCCCTGTTCTTCCTTCTTAGTTGGAGATCAAGTCCAATGCAGGAACAAAAGGAGATTTCATCCATTCATTTATTTATCCACATAAACAAACTGTGTGCCAGTTGATGTTCAGTATTAATGCAGCCCAAGAAACATATTTAAGAGATGCAGTATGAGCAAGTAGGATAAATAGAAGGGGTTAAAAAGTAAGATGGGGAGCAATCAAGAAAGATACTGGACATTCCTCTGACTTTCACACATATGCACCTGTGCATGTGTACATGCATTCACAGGCATGCTCTCGTGCCCCCTCACACACATATACACACGTACAGAGAGAGACACAAAGAGACACAGAGAGAGAGAGAGTAAAAGACAGACAGACAGACAGACAGACAGAGAAAATAAGGAAGGAGGTGTTTTCCCCTTGTCCAGATGGGTAAATGTGTAACTGAAGAGTTGCCCTAAGAAGAGGGGAAAACAGGAAGCATTTGGTGCTGGTGTGGTATCTAAGGCAGTTAATTTCTATTACACTAGATGCATCTCTATGGGATACTAGAGTGCCCTAGGAAAAATAGGGGTTAAATAACTGAGCATTCTCCTTCTCTCATCTCAGGAAAGAGTCAACGTAAATTCCTTGGCCAGCATGTCCACGTAAGAATCCCTTCTGATGCTCTGGATCTGGGAATTGCTCTTTATCCAAACCTGAGTATTTTTGCCTTTCGAGTGGAGGGGTTTATAGCTTTGGGCCCTACCCTAGTTATCTCTACCTTGGCTCTATCTCATGATCTCAGAGCCTCTTCCAATCCTAGGAATTGTTCCTGTTCCCCAAACTTTCCTTTCTTTTCTTCTTTTCTCTCCTCTTTTCTGTTCTGTGCTCCATCCTTCTTCTTTATGACTGTTCACTCCATAGAGTGTTTAAGAAGACTAGCTCCAATGGGAAGGTAAGAGATTCTGGCCCATCTGGGCGAATGAAAGGGCAATGGGGATGAATGGGTACATTCTTCAGGGTCTTGGTGGGCTGGGCTCAGGGCTTTAGTACCATTCATTCAAAGATAACCATGAGACTGATCTAGCAAGTTGTTCCACGACAGTTTTCCATCTACCTGGGGAAACGAGACTTCGTGGACGATGTGGACACTGTGGAGCCCATTGGTTAGTGAGTCCAAAGTGGGAAAGAGCCTGAGGAGGGAGTGGGAGCCAGGAAGTAAAAGAAAGTCTAGGCTTGGCTATTCAGAGCAATGAGGTCAACTGAAAGGTAGAAAGGAAAGAATCAATCCAGGAATCAACTTTTGTTTCACTCACACTCAAATTTTCCTGAGCAGTGTGCCATCTTTCCCTCTCTCTGCAGATGGAGTAGTCCTTGTTGACCCTGAGTACTTAAAAGGTCGAAAGAGTAAGTAGAAATTCTTACTAGTTTTTGTAAAGCTGCAGGAGTCCCAACTGAAATGCCACACATGCAAGATAGGCAAGTAAGCGAGTGGTCCTAGAGCAGAGGAACATGGGAAAGCAGAAAGCAGCAGGAGCTGTGAAAGCTTTGTTATGTCCTGACAGCAGGGAAGTTCAGCCTAATGTGGCCACAGTCTTTCACTTATTAAAAGTATTGGAAGTGAAGCTCAGACTAATTACTTTTTAGGTCCCAAATATTAAAAGACTGTTTTTTCTTCTTTCCCCAAAGAGTATTCAAAATAACTATATGTCTAAAGAACAAATAAAATTATACTCTGCAGAATTACATAAAATAAACATATGTGTTGAAATTAAAATAATGTCTTAATAAAATTTGTGGTTTTCTCCATTACTGCTATGGTGGTCCTGCTTGACTACTGGTTTCAATTTAGGCTTAGACTACCTATAAAATCAACCAATACACAGAAAATCAATATTTTTACATACATTTTTTGACTTTCAAATATTAATGACTCACTAAAAGAATTTTAAAGAATTGTATAGATCAAACCTTTTTTTTCTGTAGCTAAAGTGTGCCTCAGGCTTCCATTTTAAAAGCTCTGATATGTCATTCCATCTGTTTTTTTCCTTCATCTGTTTCTCTCTCTCTCTCTCTCTCTCTCTATATATATATATATATATATATGTGTGTGTGTGTGTGTGTGTGTGTGTGTGTGTGTGTGTGTGTCTGTCTGTCTGTCTGTCTGTCTGTCTGACTGTTTGTCTGTGTCTGTCTGTGGAGAGAGGAGGGGGAGGGGGAACTGCCTAAACATGTCTTTAACAAAAATCCCAAAGAAATAATAAGCTCAGGCAGTACCAGCAGGAGACAGCACAGCACTCTGGCTGCAGAGTTCTAGTTCAAGATTGCACTGAAATACTTCCCACTGAATTTTTCCCTTTTAATTCTCACTACGGATTAACCCCACTGTGATCCAACTGGACTGAAAATTGTGTTCAACTGGAAAAAAGATTCAGAACCAGTTGGTGACTACTAGTCCAGAAATAGCTTTTTGATACTGGGGACTGAAAGAGCTTTCCTCTCTGAGATTGGGCGCCATGGATAAGCAAGCTGGAAGATTTCAAATGTCAGAGAAACTTTTCAGTATAGACACAAATTAACCAACTTATTTATAAGTAACAAATACTCTGTTTCTAAAATCTAAGTGGCTTTATCCCTGCAATCCTAAAAATATCGAGAGTAACCTATGAAAGGAAATATTTACTTTTAAAGATTGCATGTTGCTTGGTATGATGGCTAACATCTACACCCAGCATCCAGGAGGCTGAGGCAGGAAATAAAGTACAAGTTCAAGGCCAGGCAGGCATGCATAGTGACTTTCAGACCAGTGAAGACTATATATAGTAAGAACTTACCTCTCAAAAATTGCACATTTACCCAGAAATTAGATATACTTTTTCTTTTCCTTTCAATTTGTATGTCTCTTTAGTAGAGTTTTGTCTTATTATTCAAGTCTTACATATTTCTGACATTTCCTCCCAGTTGTATGCTTTGTTATTTTATGATCGTCATCTTACTTTCTCTGTATTTTCTCATGTCCTTCTCCATCACAGGTATGTGTTTTAATGTAAAGTATCCTTTTCTATGTATGCACTGAGTGGTAAAGGCGAGTGAGGCAAAAGATGTGGGATATGGTACATACACACTACTGTTTAATAGCACTGGATCTGGCCTCTCTGTGTGTTATTCCTTGCAACTGCATGCGAATAAAGAGTAGTCACAAAAGTTTTTAAAAAATGTTTAATTTCAGAAAAGAAATGAGCAAACATCTATAAGTACCTAAGATAACCTTGTGTTCAGTTATAGAAACAAACAATTTGGAAGGCAGCACAGCAGCTAACATGGCACTTATCTCTGGAATATGATGCTGTAATTTGATTATACTCTTGATACTCATAAATTTGTATGTATATACTTTATATAATTTAGACACAATGGAAAAATTTAGATTAAATGTTGACTTTTAGAAGACAATAAAAGCAATCTGTCAGGCCTGGTAATATAGCCCTATAATCCCATTTACCTGGGCAAGAGGGGCTCAGGCAGGAGGATCATAAACTGGGCAAATTTAGTGAGATCTTGCCTCAAAATTAGAAAGTACAAAGAAAGACAAGTGGTGGGGCGGTTACCTAGCATGCATAAGATTCTGTGAGTTTGAGACCAGTCTGGTCTACATAGTGAATTCCAGGCCAGTCAGAACTTCATAGAGAGACCTGTCTCAAAAATAAAAAATAAATAAATAAATAAAAAATAAAACAACTACAAAAACCATAGGCTTAATCCCTATAATTGCCACACTGCCACCAAAAGTAGCAGTCAGAAGAAGGCAGGGTGAGGGGACAAATGAAACAGATAATGATGAGACAGGAAAAGGTCTAATGGCCTTTGAGGTGAGGTTGTCAACAAGATAAACTGTTCCTGGCATACCTTACTGTTAGTACCAAACACAGGCAGTGCAAAGGGCAAAGTCTGTCAGTCCTGCCTGACCTCTGACCTGACCTCAGCAGTTTAGCATCAGCTCTTTCCTCCACTAGGAACCAGCCTTCTTCTGACTGCCAAGAGCAGGTAAAACAAAGCAAAACACTGAGAAGGCAAGGAAATGGAATGTGTTGTCTTGCAGGACTGGCTTCCCGGGCTAGCTCTGGGTAGTGTGGAGCCTAGCATTCCAAGGGGTAGGGGGCTGTTCTCGTGGGAGGCAGAGGCAGCCAGATATCTGTGAGCTCAAGGCCATCACAGATGAAGGGATTATAATCATATTACTCCTAACCTCATTTCGGCTTTCATTTACTTACATTTTTTGTTCAAAAAAAAAAAAATCCCTATCTTATTTAAATGTTATACCATAAATATTGTATAATTTTCTCTTAAGCCTGTGTTAACATTTAAGAATCCATAACCTATGAGGCTCCACTTACCATAATTGCACTTACAATATACTCATTGGAAATTTCCTTTGTTTTCAATATTTTGCTGTTATAAAAAACTTTGTAAAGCATGCCCCCAACCCCTTGAGTGTATCTAATTAACTTTTAGGCTGAATTCCCTGAGAGTTATACTTATTACCTAATGTTCCCCAAAAGTTTGTAACATTTTTTGTTCTTTAGTTTTTCATTAATGAGATAGGGTCTTACGATGAAACTAAGGCTATCCCGAAATCTATGCTGCCCCAAACTCACGATCATTCTGCTTTAGTGGCTCAAGTGCTGGAATAAGAGCATGTACTAATATGCCAATATGTCCAGCTAAATCTGTTGCTCATTGCTCCAGACCTTATAAAAACATTAGTATTATCATTAATTTTAACCTTTGTTATATCTTTAAATATAATTCATTTTCCTCATTCCTAGTTTTAAATAAATATATACATTGATTTTTGCTTTGTTGAGACATAGTCTCACTGTAGAGCCCAGACTACTTCCTCCAAAGCCCTGGGATGACAAGCGTGTGTCACAATGCCAAGCTTTGATCTTTTTACATTTTTATTTACTTAATGACAAGGTACTATTCTATTCTATAGCCAGCACCCCGCTGACCTGGAACTTGATACATAGACCAAGCTGACCTAAAACTCATAGAGAACCACAAGCTTTTGCCTTTTATATGCTGGGATTAAAGATACCACACCTGAAACCTGAAAAAAATGGCACTTTCATATACACATATATATATATAAAATGTGTTGTGATCATATTCCTCCCCTATTACCCTTTTCTGTTCCTGAGTATCTCCTTCTTCTTCCTAAGTACTCTTCTACTTTAGTCTGGTTTCTTTTTTCGTGTATGGGGCAGTTATGGATCTTGTGCAACATAATGTAATAAGTTACGTATTCAGGCATGGCTGTTGGAAGTTCTCTGTTTTAAGGCCCCCAGTAGACTTAAAGTTACCCATCTCTGTTCTTCATCTCTCCTTGATTCCATCCCTGTCATTGTAGTTTTGGAGTAACCCTGCTTACCCCATCCCACACTTCATTTGTATATTCCAAAGGCTTTCTCTCTACCCCTAATCTTATGTAACAGCTGCAAAGTATGAGTTCCATTAGAACTGGTTTTTTTTTTTTTGCAAGATTTCTGTCATCATCATCATCAATCATTCATTCATTCATATTTATGGATATCTCCAAAGAAAATTCTTTTTTGTTTGTGTGTTAAAGACAGGGTCTCACTTAAACTCTGTTTGTAGCTAAGGTTAGACACTGCCTCCTGCTCCACCTCCCAGGTGCCAGGATGATAGTCAAATATCACATTAGGCTTCAAAAAAATTATATATTACCTCTTTATAACCATCCTCTGAGTGAAATTTGTTCCAAATAAGTCTAGGCTTTGGAGTCTAGATCTGTCTGAGTTGAAATTCTGAACCTGGCTAGGAATGTA
Organism: Rhabdomys pumilio; assembly: GCA_030674055.1. Lineage (NCBI taxonomy): Eukaryota > Metazoa > Chordata > Mammalia > Rodentia > Muridae > Rhabdomys > Rhabdomys pumilio. Next base: position 69,395,260 of record JANHMN010000005.1, on the reverse strand, counting down.
GCTTAATTGACAGAATGTGTCTAACATGCATAAAGTCTTGAGTTTAATCCTCATCACTGCATAAGTCAGGCATGGTGGCTTATACTCAGGAATTTAAGACCATCCCAGGCTACATTAGACCCAGTATTAAAAGAAATAAATACATAAATAAATACATAAATAGAAGGAAAGGAATCATTGTTTAACTTTTTCTTTACTTAAGGAATTTTGTAGTGTAAATACTATAGTTACGGCTCACAGTGAAGTGCTATTTGTGTATTGAGGTTATATATGTGTTGTAAGTATGCGGTGGTAGTACATGCATGTGAGTGTGCAGTTGTGCATGCCTGTGCACATGCTGAGGCTAGAGGAGACCTCCAAATGTCTTTTCCTCTATAACTCTCCACCTTATAAGATGAGGGTCTCTCAATCAACTAAGCCCACCATTTTACCTAGGCAGTGAGCTTCTGGAATCTGATTCTTTCTTCGCCCCAATGCTGGGATTCCAAGCACATGTAGCCATGCCCAGCTTTTTATGTAGGGTCTACAGATTTTAACTCTGGCTTCATGCTTGGACAGCAAGTGCTCTTACCCACTGAGTCATCTCCCCAGCCCCTGCCCCACTTTTGAAAAGTATACCAACAGGCCCAGGGAAGCCAAAGGATTTGTGTAGGTCCTTTTTAAGTCCAGGTATCCTGACCCTAAATCTTTTTTGAAATTTTGTTGTTAATATTATGTGTTTGTATGTGCACACATGTGTATAATGGTATGTGTGTCAATGCATTGTGTGTGAGCAGTGTGTGTGTGTGTGTGTGTGTGTGTGTGTGTGTGTGTGGTGTGTGAGGAGAGGACAGAGAATGACTTTAGGGTGTCAGTTTTCTTCTTTCCTCTTATAAAGGCAAGACCTCTCTTGCTTCTGCCACTTTGTCAAGCTGACCAGTGGATTTCTGGCCAATTCTGCCTCTGCCTCTGCCTCTCATCTCACCTTATGAAGGCAGGGATTACAGATGCAAGCCACAACTTCTAGGTTTTTGTGACTTCTAGTGATTGAAATAAAGTCATCCAGCTTATGCAACAAGCACTTTTGCCCACTGAGCTATCTTGCTGGTACCTGACCCTAATTCTTGTTAACTCTTTTAAACTATTAAGTATTTTAGGCATAAAAAATGTATCTACCCCCTAGCTCTGAAAAGAAGGATAGATAGAACCTGAAGCTTCCTGTGTCCTTCTTTTTGAGTCTCTCTTCCTTATCCTTGTCTTTTCTCCTACCCAGGCAACCACTATTAAAGATTTAGTGTTTATTTGTTCCATGATGCTTGTATACTTATATTTCACATTCATGTATCTACAACCAATTTTTATATTATTATACACAGTTTTAATCTGTATATAAATGTAACAGTGCACATTTAATTCTGGTGCTAGGACTTTTTTGAGATTTAATCATTTAATTATTAATATACTTTTTAGTCCACTAATGCTGCTATACCAAAATACCCAAGACTAGATAATATATTAGGAAAAGAAATTTACTTTCTCATCATTCATTAGCCTGGCAAATCCAAGTCCAAATGACTAGCATGTTCAATTTTCTGTATGCAAAATTAGGCCTTATTGCTGGGCCCTCCAGAGGGGAAAATGCTGTATACTTAGGTGGCAGAAGGTGAACTGGAAAAAATGATGGGTGTTACACAAGGCTTCTCTAATACAGGTCTCAACACTATTCATAAATGAAGATGAGAAAAGATTCAGTCTGTGGTTATATGACCGTAGCTCCCACCGGCTATACATTTGAACTCCAATTGAGCCCCATCATCATGAATACTCAATGTCTGGCTTCAACACTTTTGACAGTATGATCTGTATGAAATGTTATCCCATCATGGCTTTAATTTGAATGTATCTGATTACTACTGAGACTACACAAATCATTGACCATTCCACATGAGCTTCTGCTAAGAATCTACCTACGTTTTTGGCACACTTTGAGATTGGGGTCTCTCTCTCTCTCTCTCTCTCTCTCTCTCTCTCTCTCTCTCTCTCTGTGTGTGTGTGTGTGTGTGTGTGTGTGTGTGTGTGTGTGTGTCTGTGTCTGTGTCTGTGTCTGTTTGTCTGTCTGTTTGTCTGTCTGTCTGACTGTCTTACTGATTGGTAACAGTTATTTTGTTCATGTATGTGCAGGTATGTTTGGAGGCCAGAGGTCAATCTTGGGTATTTTTTGAGAGTGGATCTCTCAGTGTTCTGGAGCTCACTGATTAGGCCAGACAGGGTGGCCAGTGAGCCTCAGGGATCCACCTGTCTCCACCTAGCAGTGCTGGGGTTGAAAGCATGTAGCACTGCTCCCCACCTTTTCCCATGGGACCACATCCAAGTCCTTATGCTTTCCCAGCAAGTTCTTTGCCAACTGAACTATCTCCTCAGCCTCTCAACATTCCAAACGCTAAACTGCTATATGTGTTTCAAATATTTTAACTCTGAATTTCCTTTTTTTTCTTTGTAAAACTTGTAACACAGAGAAGTTTAACATTTTATTGCAATTAAATGTATGGATCCTTTTTCTTTGTGACCATACTTTTGGGATTATATTAGCTTTATTTATTTATTATTATATTATTAATCCATATTATCATATTATATTTATTTATTATTATATTATATTAGACCTCTCTGGGTCTTCCTATCCCCCATTTAAGATTTCCTTTGCCACTGGTTTGACAAGTCACTCTCTTCTTCCTTTACCTGCAGTGTTTGTCAGGTTGACATGTGCTTTTCGCTATGGCCGTGATGACTTGGATGTGATTGGTCTGACCTTTCGCAAAGATCTCTATGTACAGACCAAACAAGTGGCTCCAGCTGAACCCACAAGTATCCAGGGACCTCTCACAGCCTTACAGGAGCGGCTTCTGCACAAGCTTGGGGCCAATGCCTATCCTTTTACACTTCAGGTACTAATCTCAAATCTTGGGCAAAGTTTCCAGAGAAGATTAAGAGATAAAAGGAGAACAGAAAGTTGTCCCTATTTTTCTGAACTCCTTCTGATTTCCTAGATGGTTGCTAACCTGCCCTGTTCAGTAACACTGCAGCCTGGGCCTGAAGATTCAGGAAAGGTAAGGAAGACCACTAGCTAATGACCTGTCCACCAATGATCTAATCAACTCAAAAGGAGGGAAGGCTTTTTCTTGTCTTTCTTTTTTTCTCATGGTTCAGTCTATAGCTACACAACTCAGTTGGTTTGGGCTCATTATGGGAGCATGTGGCAGAAGAGGTTTGATCACAGGGAGAAAACAGAATGTCCAAAAGGGCATGTCTCCAAAAACCAAACTTCGTCAACTACTCTCAGGAGGTCTCAACTCACATTTTCTACCCACTTCTCCATAGAAGCATTGGCTAAGCTGAGTGTGATGGTGCATACTTTTAATCTCAGCACTTAAGAGGCAGACGCAGGCAGATCTCTGTTGAACTTGAAGCCAACCTGGTCAATATAGTGGCTTCCGGGATAGCCAGGGCTACACAATGAGACCCTGTGGCAAAAAGAAAAGAAACATAAGCTGGGGCCAAGCCTTTGATCCATACCCATCTAGGGTACATTTCAGATCTGAACAATAGCAGATAGACATGTAATTACAACGGGGCCTAGGAAGAAAGACAAATGGACATGATCGAGACATTTTCATGTAGTCCTTGTCACAAGGGAGGGAGGGAATTGGAAATACATTCTCTTTGTCCCTGATTTTTTACAGCCCTGTGGGGTTGACTTTGAAGTGAAGAGTTTCTGTGCAGAAAATCTGGAAGAGAAAATCGCTAAGAGGTATTCTTTGGTTTCCCCCAAATACCTGCCTGAAGCCTTTACCACAGGGCCTTCTCTTAGGGCAGAAACAGATCTGGCACCATAGCACCACTGGATGTCCTGTTCTGAGTCCCTAGGACTTCACTTGTCTTTCTTCATTCATGTTGGCAGACATGTAAAAAGCCAAATGACATATACTTACATTTTGTGGGCTACCAAATCTCGCTGGTACTATGTAACTCTGTTGTCATTGTAGTGCTGGAGCAGTCACAGACACTATAGAAATGAAAAAAATGTTAATGTGTTCTAACAAAACTGAATTCATGAACACTGAAGTCTGGACTTTTATATATTATCTGTGCACCATAGACTATAGCTTTTTTATTTATTTTAACCATTTACAACTGTATTCATCATTCTTAGATTACAGGCCACAGACTAACAAGAAAGAGGATAGGTTTAGCCAGTGGGACGATTTGCAATTCCTTGGTCTATAGAATATCAAGGATGCAAAGGGGGTTTCTGAGGGGAGCCTTTTCCCACCCCCACCCCCAAGTAAACACAGAGCTTTAAGGGTAGTGTGGGGTAGTCTGTGGTTCCAGAATAAGATGCCCTAGTTTATCCTTTGGACTTTACTCAGTGATTCTGTGCAGCTGGTGGTACGGAAAGTGCAGTTCTCAACCCTGGAACCAGGCCCTGGTCCCTGGGCACAGACCATTCGCAGCTTCTTTCTGTCATCTCAGCCCCTACAACTCCAGGCCTGGATGGACAGGGAGGTTGGTGGCTCCCCCACCCCCCCCCGCCCCCATATTCTATTCCCTACCTTAGAACACTTCTGCTACTCCTTTTTACTGATGTCTTAACTTGAATAGGCAGAGACAGGAGCCAGGGCAACAACCATTTTAAGGAAATGGGAATTTTAGATTTAGGTCTGGGTGTCCTCCCTCCAACCTTGTCATAAGCTTCTCCTGCTTCAGGTTCATTACCATGGAGAAGCTATTTCTGTACATGTTTCTATCAACAACTATACCAGCAAGGTCATCAGAAGAATCAAGATTGCAGGTGAGCTTCCTATTGCTCTGCATCTGGTCCACAAAACACAGCTGTACTTCTTACCCATTAATATTTTATCTGAGTTTTCCTTCCAAAACTGGCCTATCAAAATACGTGGTCACATCTTACCACATAAGATCGAATCAAAGAACAGTAAGCTGGGGCCATGTGGGCAACTGACTGGTCATTTATTTTCCCTGGCTTTTTCAGTTGTCCAGATCACAGACGTTGTCCTGTATTCACTAGACAAGTACACGAAGACTGTGTTCATTCAGGAGTTCACGTGAGCTGGGGCTGGGGCTGGGGCTGGGGCTGGGACTGGGGAGAAAGTCAAAAGGGTTAGTTGGTGGGAAGAAGGCCAACAGACAGAGAAGGGATCCTTGCTATTTCTTTTGGAAAAGAAGAAATATCAAGGATAACCTAGATATGAGGAATGTCAAGGTGAGGGTTGAAGCATAAAAGGGGAGGGACTCTCAGGAGAACTATGGGTGGGGCCATGACTCATCTGAAATCCAGCATAGTGCTAGGACAGAGCTAATCTTCCCATTCTCCATAGATATGCTACTTCTCTATATATTTTCCACTGGTTCTATACGACTATACGAGATACTCTTGGGAGTAAACATACATTTAGTTGGCAAACATAGCCTAAGTTCTTCTCTTGTTCTCTTTCAAAGAGAGACAGTAGCTGCTAATTCCAGCTTCTCCCAGACCTTTGCAGTAACCCCACTCCTGGCTGCCAACTGTCAGAAGCAGGGCCTGGCACTGGACGGCAAACTCAAGCATGAAGACACCAATCTGGCCTCTAGCACAATGTAAGCTCATATGTAATTTAGAATTTCTACTCCTATTCGTAAGCCACATGCTATATGCATGGCTCTGTGGTTTCATCTTCAGTCAAGTCTACTTGTCTTTTAAGTTTGTTCAGTATTCTCACAAGCCTCAGAGCCAGGCTCAACTTAAACTAATGCCTATGGGACCACTGGTAGGTTTTAGGTCTTAGGTAATGAGAAAGGAAAATGCAGAGAGCAGAAAACCTGTTATATAAAAGTTCACAGTTCAAACCAGGCATGGGAGCGCATGCCTGTAATCCTAGCACTTAGTGGTTAGCACTGAGGCAGGAGAATCACAAGTTTGAGGCTTGCCTAGGCTATGCAGCAAGACCCTGTCAAAAAATGATATGAACAAGGCTGGTATGATGCCTCAACAAGTAAAGGCACCTGCTGTTAAGCTGATTGCTTGAGTCTGATTCCTCAGAACCCATACGGGGAAGGAAAGAACCAATTCTTGTCGTTCTCTGCCCTCCACATGTTCACTACGGCACCCCCACCTCCATACATGTACAGGGGCACAAAATGGATAAGCAAAAATGCAATGATAATAAAAAATTAAAAACAAGGCATAATTCACAAAGGCCTTACATCTATTATTATATTCCTAAGAGTATCACCAGGTGGTGGTGGCACATGCCTTCAATCCCAGCACTTGGGAGGCAGAGGCAGGCAGATCTCTGTGAGTCTGTATGGTCTACATATCCAGTTTCAGTACAGCCAGGGCTACACCAGGAAACCCTGTCTTGAAGAAAAAAAAATAGAAAGAAAAGAAATACCATTAAAGTACTCTGGCCAGGTGGTTGGGTTTGTTGTTTCTAAGGTACAGAGGATGAACTCAGGGCCCCCAATCCTGTTATTCAATTTTACACATAAGGACGCTGAGGCTCAAAGGCAAGGGATTTGTTCAAGGTTGCATAAGTATGTGGCAAACAGGATTCTGTTACATGCCAACTGGCTCTAAACACTGTGATCTCTACAATAGTTACTATCTAGAGAAGGTAGAATGGAGTAGAAGGTTAGGCAATGAGACATGGTGGAAAAGGAGGATATGTAATGACAATTATATGACAGGAATTGATAGAATTCTTCAATGGCATTCATTTGGCTCTATACCTTCAGATTAGCATTAAATGTGTTGCTCACCAAAACCATTTGTCTACCATCAAAAATCATAAATGACCAATTCTCCCCATGCCTGATGAATCTACAGGTTGTTATTCATAGAAATAGCCTTAGAAACTACCCAAATAGCATTATTTTGAACAAAGAGGATCACACCCCCAAAGCAACCAAAAGACTACCCTAAGATCCTTCTAGCTTTCAGTATCTTATCTCTCAATCAGCAGGTTTCTATGGAGCACCTACTAAATGCCCGTTCCTTTGCAATCCGATGGGGATAGACAAGGAAATTTAAGACAATCTTTTCCTTCAGTCAATATATGAGCTGGATGAGGAATGCAAATGTAATCCAACAGTTAAGTGTTGGTACATGTGGTTTATATTATAAATCCAATAGAAGGTAAAAGCCAGCATAGCTGGCAAGGAATTCTTAGAGGCGATAGAATGATCTAGATCTTGAAAAAAAAATGTGTAAAATCTGGGTAACAATAGTAGAAGAAAGGAACATTTCAGACTGGGAACATGGCATGAGAAGAAGCTAGAAGGTAGGAATCCCACATGACATCTTGAGGAGCACGATGGAAAGACAGGTCTACATAGGCTGTTTTCTAGGTGTTTGGGAGTCAGGGCAGAAAAGAAAGAAGTAGATGAGGCTAGATTGCTTTGGCTCCTAAAAATCAAGCAGAGTAATGTTCAACAAATTAGGCCCTTGAACAGACAATAACATGATCAAATGGAATTTTAGGAAGAAAAATGTCACCTCAATTGGGTAGAAACAATTACAGCCTGGGATATCTTTTGGGAAAAGACAAAGGCAATAGAGCATGGTAATAGGAAGGCATGGGAAGGATTCTGGAGGAGGTAAATTCCATTATACTCCTAACACCCCAAATTGATACTATAATATCAAGTCTTCGACCTGGAATGAACAAGGAGCTTCTGGGGATCCTGGTGTCCTACAAAGTTAGAGTCAACCTGATGGTGTCCTATGGGGGGTAAGTGAGGATTTCCAGTTGGTCTGGGCAGGGGCTGGGAGCCAAGAGTTTGTCACTTGTTTTTCCCCCTGTTGGACTGACCCATTCAAGGCATTCCTTTTTCCAGACTAAGTTCACAAGTCACTTTCCCTGCTAGAGTCCCATTCTGTTACTAAGTTGCCTTATGATACTTTATCCCCAGCAAAACTGGGTTGACTCCTCCCCATGTTTAGCTACTAATTTGGGGTATCATTTTATTCACAGCATTCTAGGAGGTCTACCAGCAAGGTGAGAAGCTAGGGTGAGAGGACCAAGGCAGGACAGGGAGGAAGAGGGCATAAAGAGACTAAAGGTACCCTCAGAAGAATCCGAGGGCCTCAGAGGATTGGGAAAACTGAAGAGAGGTTGGTGATTGAGTCCTTTAAGGACATCAGTAACTCTACTTTGGGATGCTTACAGTGATGTTGGTGTGGAGCTGCCACTGATCTTGATCCATCCAAAGCCATCTCATGGCGTGAGAGCAGGTGAGGCTCTCAGGAACTATTATCCTGTGGGTTAGGGGCTTATCCGGTCTCAGAAAAGAGTGGCTTGAGATGGAATGACAATAGGCAGGTTGGATGTCTAGCTTTTCAGGGGACATATAGCAGAGGGGGAGGCCTAGGGAAAAAAGGAGGGAAAAGAATGAAAAATATCAAGCATCTGCACAGTCACTTCTAAGCTTCAGTTCCATTTTCCATCATCTCCATGCTTGCCACAGTGGCTACCAGGTAAGTCAGCACGAGGCTTGGAAGCTCCACCCCTCCCCCTTGCCTATTGCTCTGTTTTAGGATGGAATTTTTAAAAAGATTCCCCAAAGTGTTGCTTTTACAATTGTGCACCAGAAACATAGTCTAACTTCATGTCAGTCTGGCGCTTTCCACAGCCCTTTTCCTGGCCTCCCTGCCCTTCACTTGCTGCTCCTCTTGGAATTCTTCTTCCCCCTCATCCCTCTTCTTTTCTTTCCTTCTTCTCTTCCCTCCAAAAACCCACTCTGTTAAGTTGTCCTTATAATCCCTCACTCCCTGGCAAAACTGGGTTGGTTGTCCCTTCTCTGCGACTTGGGGTCCCCCCTTTCCACACCATCCTCATCTTTTTTTAATCCTTTCCCTCTGCCCCATCCTCCATTGTTTCCCTTCTAAAGCTCCTTGCTCCTTGGCACCATTGTCTAGACAGATTCAGAAGGGAAACAAGTCCTCCCCATGGGGCATGGAGGGGAAGGCTGAGAAACAGGGAAGGGATTACCTCTCTAGAATCAAGAATGTGGAGGAAGCCCAGGAAGGGGTTTGATAACTCTCCATTCCCCTTTGCTGCTCCTGCAAGCTCCGAGGACATAGTCATCGAAGAGTTTGTGCAGCAGAACAGCCAGACACAGAGCTAGAAAGCTCCAACAGCAGACAGAATTAATAAGAGGAGCCGATAGCCTCTCTCTGATAATTCTGTGTCGAAGCCCCCACTGCAACACTCTAATAAATCGATTTGTCCAGACATGGCTGGTGATCAATGTGCTATTATTTTTCTTCCTCTCAGAGAGTACTGGAACTACAGAGAACTTTCTGTTTCAGGCACCTTTATCCCTCCCCCACTCTTAATTACTTACTTGCAGTTACTTGATTAGCTATCTTGTGTTAAGTACTTTGCCCCTATGTGGTCCCTCTGACAAATCATTTGCTTTTTCTCTCTGGCCTCAGCTATCCTGGTCCCTACCTGATCAGTTACTCTTGGCCTAGCAGTACCTGGTGCTTACACTGTAAGGAATCCCAGAGAGGAAGCCAAAAGAGTGTAGTCACTCCCAGACTTGCCTATGATGACAACTGTTACCAGTTGCTACTCGAGGAGAGCATGGTGTGATGTCAGGTGGTACAGATTCAAGTACAGAAAACCATTGTTACAGTATTTCTGCCTGCTCAGTTCAAGGAATGCTTTTGGTCCCTCTAAGGTGAGGCCAAGATCCCTGGAATGAGGCCAGAGGCCATGGCGTGGAGACCAATAGGAAACACAAATACCAACCTCTGTGCAAAGCCAGGTTTGTATTCCTGGTCTAAGATGGGCTTGAGATAAGAAGCTGTAAATGTGTGGAATGAGATGGGGAGGCTACTTCTAAGCTGAGTCCTTTTTGTTGAACAGCTAGGGTGTGTACTGGCAGGGGAAGGGAGTCTTAGAGACTCTGGCCTTTCAGAGACAAGTATGTACTAGATATATTGAGAGAAAGAGGTGATATCAATATGGTATGTACCACAGCTGATCTGACAAACAAATGGTAAGGTTTGTTGGTCCACACACCTAAAGTTTAATCCTCACATGAAGGGCCTACTGTGCTGTTTACTTGGGGCACCAGAAACCAGTGTTGGATCAGTAAAGTCACAGGTTCAAGGCTTCCAGTGTTCCTGACCCTAGGCAAGCATATGTAAGAAGGATTTAACCATTTCATTATCTAGCCCCTTTACTTAGTGTCCTTTGCCTTGGCAAGTCTCTACAGAAAAGGGTGAAGCATAATCTGGGGACCTCAGTGTGATGTTTATTGAGACAAGTGCCCAAACCAGTTGCAGTGTGAGAAACAGAACACCAATTTCTCTTTATGACATATCCTTTGCAAGGCCTCTAGTTCCCCACTACCACTTACTTTTAGATAACCCTAGATCACCCTATGATGGCGAAGAGGCAAAGTTCATTCACCACCCCCACCATGCAGCCTGAAAGCACAAGATCATCTTAGCTTCTGAACCTTTCAAAGAAATTGCTTTTAATTCACTATCCATATACTAAGACAGCTATTCTAGTACAGTTTCTGCCCTTCCTTCCATAAATGGCTTCACCTCGACTGCAGAAATAAAGGGCACATCTTTTTTTTTCTTAGCTTTTCTGGGGTAGGGAGTATGAAAGCAGAGAAGCAAGTTTTACTCACTGTTAAAAGGCAGGCCCATTTTTCTGCTTAAGTGGTGATGGAAAACAGAACTAACTTTAGCCAAAAGTGCCTCCTTTGTTTAAGTGAAGCCCATAGGGTCAGAATTCCTCATTTTTACTAGAAGAGGTTCGTAGTTGAGATTTGACTCATCACCTTAACTCTACTATCATCTTTACTGTAAACTCTAGGGGCTGAAAACTGACTTGAGAACGTCCAGAATTCAGGCATCAAAACCCAATTCCCTATCCATAGCTTAGGTCATCTCTGCCTAACTTGGCAGACACTGTATTTGCCTTTCCATAGCAGCTATTCTCTTCCACCCCTAAGGTTCTGGCATTTTATTGGTTTTTGAGACAGTGGTTCTCAACCCATGGGTCATAAACCCTTTGAGGTTACAAAGGCCCTTTCATAGGGGTTACCTAAGACTATCGAAAACCACAGATATTTACATTACAATTTATAACAGTAATAAACTGTTATGAAGTAGTGACAAAAAATTTCACAGTTGGGGGTCATCACAACATGAAGAACTATATTAAACGAGTGCAGTATTAGGAGGGTTGAGAACCACTGCTCTATGTACTCCTGGCTGTTGTGGAACTCATAGAGATCCTCCTGCCTCTGCCTCTGCCTCTCAAGTGCTGGAATCAAAGGTGTGCACCACCCTGCCTGGCCTGATTTTAACACTTTCTTCTAACTCCTGGACTTAAGAATAAAACAGGTCGCAGAAGTGCTGTCAGCTTCTTTTACTACATCTCAGCTACTAGGTGGCACAGAGCACCCTATCTTCATTGATGACTAAAAGACATCTATTTATACAGGATGCAGTTCTAAAATACCTAAGATAACTTCAAAGGCTAGTATAATTTTTGATCCAGTTTTATTAAAATTTGTTTATGTACAATGCTAAAAACATACCCAGTATAAAAGAAAGCATCTTCAACAAATGGTGCTGGGAAAACTGGATGTCTGCATGCAGAAGAATGAAATTAGACTCATATCTCTCATGTCAGATAAAAACTAACTCCAAATGGATCAACGACCTCAACATGAAACAGTACACTACATGATATAGGTATAGGGAAAGACTTCCTGAATAAGACTCCATTTATTCAAGAACTAAGGCCAACAATTGTCAAGTGGGATTTCATAAAACTAAAAACCTTCTGTACAGCTTAAACAACAATGAACCGTGTGAACATACCCGTAAAATGGGAGACAATCATTGCCAGCTATATATCTGACAAAGAACTAATATCCAGAATATACAAAGAACTTAAAAAAGGTAAAACAAAACAAAAAACCCAATCAATCAATCAAACAAACAAACAAGCAAAAATGACCCATTCAAAAAAATGGGCCTGGGACCTGAAGAAGGGAATGCTGAAAAGTAAAAAACACAGCTAAATAGCTCAAAATGTTCATTGTCCCTAATAATTAGGGAAATGCAAATCAAAATTATTTTACATTTCACCTTACCCCAGTCAAAATAATATTTAACCTGAAATCCAACTCAGTGTGTCACTCTACTTGGCCTTGAAGAATTTTTATTATTCATAACAAGAGCCATATTAATAAAATTAAAATAATGAATTCCTGTGAACCTCATCCTAGATCAGTGGGTCTCAACCTTCCTAATGCTGTGACCCCCAATATAATTCCTCATGTTGTGGTGACCCCGATCTATCAAACTGTCTTTGTTGCTACTTCATAACTGTAATTTTGCTGTTATGAATCATAATGTAAATATCTGATATGCAGATGGCCTTAGGCCTCCCCAAAGGATTCTTAACCCACAGGTTGATAATTGCTTTCCTAGAGCAAGATCTTTACAAAGAAACTTCTATGGGCCTCTTCCTAGCTCATCATTATGAATCTCCAAGGTCTTGTGCAGGTGACCACAGATTGGTGTATTCATGATTACAATGGCTATCATATTGAGAAGATGAAAGATAGTTCTCCTCTCTATCCTCTGGCTCTATTATTTCCACCCTGTACTTTTTCTGTCATGTTCCCTGGACCTCGTATGGAGTGTAAAACTTTTAAATGCTGCTAACAGAATGACTGTTGAATTAATAAATTATGGTAAGGGAAAATCTCAACTACAGAGATGTCAACATTAGTAAAATCCTTGTTGTATAAACATGAGGACATGAATCCCATAGTGCACTTAAAATGCTGGAAGCCTGTCATGCTGACACACACCTTTAATCCCAGCAGCAGCAGGCAGATGTCTGCAATGAGACCGCATGGTCTACATGGCAAGTTCTAGGAAGAGCCAGAGCTAAAAAAAAAAAAAATAGAGATTCTATTTTTTTAAAAAAAGGAATTATGGGATGTGGTAGCACACACCTGTAATCCCAGCCTTGGGGAGGTAGAGAGGAGGAACCCTGGGGCCTCCTTGCCAGACAATCTGGCCAAATAAAAGATTCAGATTCAGTGACAGATATAGTCTTCAAAAATAAAAGTGACTGAAGAAAGATGGCCAATATCAACTTTGGACCTTCACACACAAAAAATAACAAGAAATAAAATAAACCCTGCTACCCACAGCTGGGTGCAGTGATGTACATCTGTATCCTCTGAACTTCAGAGACTGAAGCAGGAAGATCAGGAGCCCAAGGCCAGCTTGAAGTATGTACCAAGAACCTACCTCAGGAAAAAAATGAATGAAAACTTAATAACCATGGAAATAGTCTTGACTTTAATGTTCACACACAGCTATTAGTTTTGTGAAAATATCCAAGCTTTTCTTTCTCTGATGGCCACTGGGGGTCAGCAGAGCAAATAAGAGGATAGAATTCCTAGGAAGACTTGAGCTAATGTTACCTCCAGCTCGCCTCAGAAGGTCCAGTGCCAACAACGCAATGGAACTAGGTCTCTAGCCATGCCTTTAGTACAGCTGGGGTAGGATTCATGGGAAGAGCCAGTTTCCACATTTCATTCACTTGAAAATTTATTTATCTTGCTTATTTGAAAAGGTAGATTCCAGCCTGGGTGGGGGTGGGAGTGATGATTCACACCTTTGATCCCAGTACTCAGAAGGCAGAGGCAAGTGATCTCTGTGAGTTCAAGGTCAGCCTGGTCTACAGAGTGAGTTCCAAAACAGCTAAGGTTACACAGAGAAACCCTGTTTCTAACAAAACAAAATAAGTAAGTAAATAAACAAATAAGTTAGATTCCTAGGTTCTCCCTCAAACCAAAAGAATCACTCTCCAGAAGGAATTAAGAGATTCAGTTCAGCTTCCCAGGAGTCTTCTTGTGTCTGCTTGCCACACCCTGCAGGTGAAGGGCAACAGACAATTTTGGGAGTCTGTTCTCTCCTTCCACCAAGTGGGTCCTGGAGATTAAACTCAGACTATGAGGCTTGGAAGAAGGCATCCTTTCAGCCCAGAGGGTCATCTTGATAGCTCTCCCTAGGATTCTTTTTAAGTCAGATGTTGGGTTTTCACTGTAGCAGTGCCTCCTCCTTCAGAGAAAATAACCTTTCAATTATGACTGGGTATTTTAATGTCAGTCAATGGAGATGACACAGTCATGACCTATGCAGGTATGCAATTCTCAGTCACTAAGGATCTAGGAAGACATAAAGTTACTTGGGGGTAGGGTTAGAAAAAGAAGGAAGTTGGTAGTTACCACTAATCAAACAAATGAAGGGAAATTAGGAACCACTTTTCTACTGTTGCTTGTGAAAAGAAACAATCTATGCCACTTCCTAGGCTTAAGTTCCAGATCAGATAATGTGGGAAAGAATATATTAACACCACCCCCTATAGCATAAAAGTCTAACACTCCTGGGGAAGGGGCAGTTTTACCCAGGGCCCTTGACTCTAGGGATCTCTTGGGTATTCTATGGCTAGTGTTTTTAAGATCCCAAGTATTCTGGCCAGATAGAGTTGTAAAGTAACTGTGATGTTGCTGTTTCTCCCAGTGTTGGATTGTGGTATTTATTTTCCTCAATGGCATTTTATATTCAAGCAGTATCACTCAAGCCACGTTTATTCAGTATTGTGTGTTTACTTTTGGTGGGGGCAGGGATAAGAAGGAAGTGTTTCCTTGGAGTCTCCTAAGTGTATGGGACTCCAAGGTATATGTACAAGGACTGGATGGCATGGCCAGGCAAATCAGATGGAAGGTCCCCAAGACTCTTTTTTTTTCTACTGGTTTCTACGAATAAAATGATAAGCTGTATAAGTGACCAATCTAAGGTACCTGATAAATGCCAGTTATTTTCTAGTTGGCTTTCCCGCACAGGCTACAGACATCTAGACATCACTATCTCCTTTTCCAGAATGAAACTCACCTAGAAAACTAGGGAACTCCTAGTACAGTACAGTTAATACATAATACAGCTGGTAAGCTGTCTCCCCATCCTCCCCATCCACTAAGCCAGGAGGGTGTGGAGAGTAGAATTTCCCAACTTCTCCAACTTCTCAGAGGTCTAGTCAGTTTGTCCTGGCAGATTCCACATGGAAGGCTGTGGGCTGCAAGTCTTTAGTGCACAGTCCGTTCTTTTTGGCGATGATAATCTGGGGTAAGAAAGAACACAGCACATTATTTTCAAGATGAGCTCCCAACTTCCCTTTCCCAACTTCTGGGGCTTGCCATTATCCATATTTAAGAGTTCTACTTACCTAGAGCCCTGCCATATAAGTAAGAAAAGAAAAAGAAAGAAAAAGTGCCTTACTGTAGGGAAAGAATCGCACACGCATGCTGATTTCTCGGGCTGTCTTCAGGATTTCAACAGCCTGGAAGGAATACAGCAGCTTGTACAAATGAAGAGATATTACCCAGAACAGAAATATAACACAGCAATGGAATGTGCCCTATCTAGGTCACTGATAGCTGCTCTCTTCTGGTACATTTCCCTTGAAGAGATGCTTTCTTACAGATTAGGCTATTCTGGTCCAACCTGTCCTACCTGAGATGGCTTCTTGTATGACCACAGCCCATGCACTATGCTTACTTTGCTGTGCTCAATATCTTGGAAATCCACATCATTCACAGCTAGAACTTGGTCCCCTTCTTGAAGTCCTGCTCGATGCGCATCCGAGTCTGGAATCACCTGTTGGTGAAGGAGTATCATGTAGTTGTGATGGAGTAAATCAGGGGACTACAGGGGAAATTCAGTGCTTTTCAAACGTCTTATTATTATTATTATTTTTTTTTTGTGATACCACAGGGAGAGTAAGTGGCTTACTAGATGAAATTTGGTTCTCAGTTTGGTTTTTGTTTTTATAGATTCTTCTTTTTTCAAAGACAGGGTTTCTCCGTGTAGCCCTGGCTGTCCCGGAACTCACTCTGTAGACCAGACTGGCCTTGAACTCACAGAGATCCGCCTACCCTCTGCCTCCTGTGTTCTGGGACTAAAGTCATATGCCACCACTGTCCGGCCTGACTTTATAGATTATTGCCTACTCCTAATCTTCCTGCTTCTGCCTGTGGAGTTCTCAGAGTACTGACATGCCCACGTTCCCCACCACACTGGGCCCAAGTACAATTCTGAGAAAGGCTAAATTCCCATTATGTCTATTCTACGACTCCACCAGATCATCCACTTTTTATCTGATGGGCCACCAAGTACATTATAACAAAGTAGCTAGCTATACAGCCTATCATACTCACACATTCACACAGACCTTGGAGATGAAGATGCCTAGCTGGGAGGCCTTTCCTCCTCGGATGTTAAATCCCAACTGAAAGAC
Organism: Rhabdomys pumilio; assembly: GCA_030674055.1. Classification (NCBI taxonomy): domain Eukaryota; kingdom Metazoa; phylum Chordata; class Mammalia; order Rodentia; family Muridae; genus Rhabdomys; species Rhabdomys pumilio. The sequence goes on along the minus strand of JANHMN010000005.1, from coordinate 69,378,869 downwards.
AAGGACACAGGATGCAGACTCAGAATAGACATAAGAACAGGGACATCTATGTACCCAGAAGAAAAAGAGATTCTATGGAAGTGTCATCTCTGCTTTTCCAGTCACCTACCTCCCAATCCACATCCATGCCCCAACCACAGCCAACTTCTGGCATGGACAAAATGTTACTGGAATAAGAGCCTCTATAAGTTTACCTGAGCACCAGGAGGCTTCTTCAGTGTAACAATTCGGGGCAGAAACTGGGTCAACTCATTGTTGTAGTCTGGGTGGTACACTCTCTGCAAGATACAACAATCTCAGAAATCTCATTTCTAAGCTTAGCTGTTACATCTACCTCCTTTTATTTTTTATGTTTATTATTTATTCATTTATTATTTCATATTTATTATCAGTGAGCTTCAGGTTCAGTGAGAAGTCCTGTCTCTTTTTTTTTGGTTTTTTTTTTTTTTGGTTTTTTGAGACAGGGTTTCTCTGTGTAGCCCTAGCTGTCCTGGAACTAACTCTGTAGACCAGGCTGGCTTCGAACTCAGAAATCCGCCTGCCTCTGCCTCCCAAGTGCTGGGATTAAAGGCGTGCGCCACCACCGCCCAGCCTTTTAGAATATTAAAAAATCAGATGTGTCAGGAAATGGTAACATAGACTCAGTTTACACAGAATAGCTAACACACTCCAGAGGAGTGGTTGCTTAGTCTCAGGACATGCTAGTGGCCCTATAGATCGCTATCCCTTTCTTATTAACAGGATGGAAACTAAGGTTCTGAATTTTCAGAATTCACCAGTGTGAAGGGTTCTGGCAGGATGATTCTACAACAAGTTGCCAGTGGGTCACTGTTGCTCAAAATTCATCTAAGATTCACTCTCAATTGAGTTCCATAACCTTTCTACTTTATCTTTCATAGATCTCATGCTTGGGATTGGTATTTCTTATTCTGGAATGCAGATGGTTCATTCCCACCTCATGAGGAGGAATCCATGCTGGAGGATTTTCATAGGCAGGCAGGAAAACCACTGGGTAGTCATCATAAGGAATCCGGTTGTCCATTTCAGGCAAAGCCCTAAAAAGGACAAATCAAAGGAAACAAAAAGGATTTTTAAAAAGGGCCAAGTTTCAGAAAGCATTCCATCCAAGGGCCATTCATTTATGGGAGTAGTCCACAAGCAGGTGATAAGATTGGAGGGGGGTAGGGGGAAGAAGTAACAAAAATAAACAAAACCGAAACAACATCTAATTTTTTAAGCACTCTAATGGCATGTTTGCATTTCTCACAATTCTACAAAAATAGGTGTCACTGCTTTCAACCTAGAAACTAGAATTACTTCTACAAAGATCTACTTTAAAACAGCAAGGGAGTGCCAACTCTAACTATCCCATAGGGATTGGGGCCAGGCACAGTGCCACAGTCTCTAGAGATGCTTAGTAAACGTGGCGTCTACAGATGGGCTCCAATCAACACGGGCTACCTTCCAGATCCAGGTCCTGCAACCCGCCCGTATCCCGCGTTCGCGACCACTTAACTCAGTGCCACCTCACCGGTAAGAAGGCCTCCGTCAGCGACAGTCAATTCGGCGTCGGAACCGGAAGCGGATGCTAGCTACCACCCTGCAAGGGCGGAGCTCGCTTTGGGCGAGCCGGTTCTCCAGCCCCCACGGGCGTCACGTTGTGCGTGCTCACGTTCGTGTGCCTCTCACAGGCTGTATGCGCTCCGATTGGCTGGCGCCTCTGGGATCAATTTGAAACTTGGCGGTTAAAGCTCCGGTTGGAACTGGGCGCCAGGGAAGGCCGGGGCAAGGGATGTTTAGTTTGGTGAGTTCCTGGGCACCGCGTTAGCTCAGATTCTGCGCTTTGTATCACTTTAGGACTTGGGGTCGCGGTCGCTGTCTCCGCTGGAGTTTATTTCAGACACCACTTCACCCTGCAGTATTGGGACTGACAAACCATTAGGCGGTGGCCAACTGTGACAGGATACAGTGGTCCTGCTGGGAGGGAGAGTGCATCAGCGAGTTCCGAGGTCTCCTACAGCCTGAGAAGGGCCTTTCCACTCCTGCCAGCTTCCGGAGGCTCCAGAGAGAGCTGGCTTCACTCGACACGGACACCTGCTGAGCTGGTACCATGAAAGAAGAGGTGAAGGGAATTCCTGTAAGAGTGGCACTGCGTTGTCGCCCCCTCGTCTCTAAAGAGATTAACGAGGGCTGCCAGATGTGCCTTTCCTTTGTGCCCGGAGAGCCTCAGGTGGGTAGTCAAGGCTAGAGTGGCTTCCTCCACACCTGAGACTGAAAGGAGCAAGGGGCGTGGTCAGGTATTTTTTTTAATCCTTCTATCCCTTGTCTCTTGCCTCTTGCAGGTGGTGGTTGGTAATGATAAATCATTTACCTACGATTTTGTGTTTGACCCCTCTACTGAACAGGAAGAAGTCTTTAATACAGCAGTAGCTCCACTCATAAAAGGCGTGTTTAAAGGTGAGGCTGTTTAATTCACTGGGCAGGGTTTTTTTTGAGCATATATTATGTGTGGGTCACATAGGTGTTACAAATAGAGGAATGCATGAAACAGACTCCTGCCTTTAAAATTAGCCCACAGCCTAGTAACATTTGTGAAAGTCTTTCCACCCTTGAAGCTAGTTTCAGACTTGACCTAGATATATTTTGCTGTCTTGGGACCTCACAGAGAACCTTTCATTTCTGCGCCTCGGTGGCCAAGGCAAACAGATCTCTACATAGTGAGTTGGAAAACATCCAGGAGTACCTAGTGAGATCCTGCCTGACAAACAAAAAAACAAAGCAAACTAAAGAATACGTGGTCTTTGGTGCTGGTCATGTACTAACCTGCTGAAGTCCTAAGAATATTCCAATATGTAATATAGTCTCTGGGCTCTTGAGGAGTTCAAAGTCCACAGGGTCAGAAACCAGGTAGATGACATAGGAACTGGGATCCAGGAGGGCGGTATTGAAACCTCTCACCATCCACCAGGCTTCACGAAGGTGCCATAGCACTTACAGATAACTACATGAGTGAGTTTGAACACGTAGACAAAATTTAAATTTTTACACCTATTTAAAATTTTGGGGGGTGATTTTTCTTTTTCTTTCTTTTTTTTTTTTTTTTTTTTTTTGCTTTTTATTTCCCCAGACAGTGTTTGATATAGCTCAGGTTGGTCTTAAATTCACAGTGTAGCCGAAAGTGGATAGGATGGCGCATTTGTTTGATCCTGTCACCTAGGAGGCAGGCAGAAACAATTGGATCTGTAAGTTCAAGGCCAGGCTGGTCTGATCTACACATCTAGGGTTCCAGGCCAGCCAGGGCTACATAATGAGACTCTGTTTAATGTGTATTGTGTAAGGAGTGTGACTCCCACTGTAGAAGCTCTAGAAGTTTCACTGTTTTCCTACAATGAGTTGTGAGAATTGGAAGGCTGGCACCAAACTCCATTAAGGGAGGTGAGGTCAATTTCCAAAGACAGGGAACTTTTGAGATAGGTATGAGTGAAATTTTTAGGTAGAATTTTCCCCCCTAAAGCCTTTGAATACTGTGGCCAGCTAGTAATCTTTACTGCAGAAGCTAAGCTTTTAAGTGCAGTATTCTAAAGAGAGCAGGACCTGAGGGATGTGTACTTGCCATGTTAGTTACAGTGCTTATTAAAATTTCTTTTTTTATTAATTGAGAGTTTCATACATACACATTTTTATCAAATCTTCTTTCATTTTTCCCCCTCCACTTCTTCCTCTGTCTCCGGCATATATATTCTTTTTTTCCTCATCCCAGACTCTGTTCTGTGTTGCCTGTATGTCAGAACATCTTATGGTGCATGGGTAGCCTCTCAGTCACATCCCTGAAGAAAACTGTCCCTCCTCCAGTAGCCATCAATTGCTAGGAGCTCGTCAGCTAGGTGTGGGACTTCATGAGTGTCACCCTGTGTCCTTACTAGGATTTTTGGCTGCCTTGATCTTGTGCAGATCTCAATAGTTATTCATTTAAAACTTAGAACCATATCATACTAGTGCTTTTAAATTATTAAATATGTTGCAATAATCTAGTTTAACTTTTCACCCAAATGCTTTCTAGTAATAAGATGAACTTTTGGTGTCTTGTTTGTGCCAGGGTCTTATTTAGTCCAGGCTGACTTGAAACTAGGTATGTAACAGAGGCTGACCCTTAACTCCTGATCCTTGTGTCTTTACACACATGCACCAACACAACCATCTCCAGTGCCTGTTTAAATTTCTTTGACAGAGAAGTTGCAGAATCATAGAGTAGCCTACTTGATAGTTGCTTTCTTTTGGACAACTCAGTTTTTTTTACAGGTGTAGGTGTGTGTTTGTGTGTGTATGTGTGACACTGTATGTGGGAGGCTCAGAGGACAACTTGCAGTAATTGATCCTTTCCAACCACATGTGTCTCCCTTGCCTCCACAGGTACCTGCATGCGTACAGTGCACATGAACCCACCCAGATATACACACAGATAAAGTAATCACAAATGGTTCAGGAAAAAATGAGTTCTTTATGCTGTTCTTGCTGAACTACAGTGTTTTCACTGTAAATTTATAAAAAAGAAAACTTAAGCCAGGCAGTGGTGGTGCACGCCTTTAATCCCAGCACTCAGGAGGTAGAGAGGCAGTTGGATCCCTGAGTTTGAGACCAGCCTGGTCTACGGATAGAGTTTCAGGACAGCCAGTGCTACACAGAGAAACTCTGTCTTGGAAAACAACAACAACAAAAAACAAAGCAGAAACTTAAAAAATGATGTCATATCTCAGTGTATATCAAATATCTTTGTATATGTTTATAGTATATGCACATGTTTGTACAGGTATCCTTGATATGAATGTCTAGTAGAGGTCAGAGGTCAACATTAGGTGTTTCCCTCTATCGCTCGCTCTCTGTCTTGTTTTTTGAGACAGGATCCTTTGCTGAACCATTTCAGTTAGACTTGACAGTTTGAAGACCTTAGGATCCACCTGTGTCTGCCCTCTCAGTACTGGGGCTGCACAGATATGTGCTATCATGCCTGATTTTTATGTGGTTACTAGAGATCTGAACTCAGGTTCTCATGTTTGCACAGCAAGCAGTTTACCCACTAGGACATCTCCCCAGATCCAACCTTTATTCTTTTCTATTGATTTGTTTTGTGTGACTTGTGTGTGCTTGTAGGAGTCGTTTCTTCCACTCTATGGGTTCCAAGGGCCAACAACAGGTTGCCAGGCTTGGCCTTAAGTGCTGTTACCCACCAGGCCACCCTGTCAGCCCCTGGTTTTTTCTTTCTTTAAGACAAGGCTCAGGTAGTGCTGGCTTTCCTGGAACTCACTAAATAACCAAAGATGACCTTGAACTTTGGTTCTTCCCTATCACCTCCCCAGGTCAGGATACCATCATCCTTGGTTTGGTTTATGCTGTGCTGGAAAGCAAACTCATGGCTATGTGTATGCTAGAGAGGTACTCTGCCAAGTGAGCTATAGTCCCAGACTAAATATCTAGGTGTAAAACTTGAAAACATTGTAGTTACAGAAATGTTGCAAAACAACATAAAGATGCCATTTTTTTTTCTGGAATTATTGGTAATAAGTTGTTGACCCTATGACCCCTGAATACTTTACCATATATTTCCAATAAGAGTCATCATAATATGACATAGCCATCATAATCACGGAAGTTGCAATGTCGCATTACTACCTTCTAATCCTCAGTCCTATTCAAATGTTGCCAGTTCTTTCAGTAATGCCCTTTATAGCAAAGGATTTAGTTCAAACATCATGTTATAATAAGCTGTGCCCTTCTTTAAAGTAGTTCTTGAACCTTTGGTTTCTGAGGTTTTTAAAGCTTTCGTTGTTTTAATACTTGAAGATTACAGGGCACTTAGGTCTTTCCATTTGCTTTTTTCTGACGTTATGCTAAAATTTGAGCTGAGTTTTTGCTTTTTTTGGGGGGGGGGCTGCTTATTTTTAGCAGGAACACCACAGGCATGCTTCTGTATTCTCGCTGATTCCTGTCAGGCAGTATATGGTTTTGATATATATGCCCTATTACTATTATTATTAATATCAATAATCTAGGTATAAGTCTATCAAATTTCCCTCTGTAAAGTTAATTTTTTCTTTTTGCATATTTGAAAAAGCATTTATATAGTTCTTTCTAATTCTCTTCTACTTACTTTTCTCTTTTACATGATTTTGTTTAATTCTCATCTAGTTTACTATTTCTTCCCTCCACTCTCTTCTTCATCCTATTTTTAATAATTAAATTGCTCCCCACTTCCTTTTCCCTCTCCAACTCCTACCATGTCCACCCCTTTCCCCTTAAGTACATGGCCTCTTTTTAATTCCTGTTACATATACACCCACATACTCGACTGCATGATATATAAATTAGAATTCGCTGAGTCTACTTAGTGTTGCTCATATGTATATGATTTCAGGGCTGACCACTTGGTATGGATAACCAGTTAAGGGGACATCCCTAGGGAAGACTGATTCTCCTCCTCTCAGCAGTTGTTAATTGCCTGTAGTTCTCTGTGGAAGTGTGGAGGCCTGTGAGGTTTCTCCCTTCCATGTTACCATGTCACTTGGTATTGTCCTTCTTCAGGTCTTGTTTAGGCAGCCATACTGTTGAGGTACCATGGGTGAAACCTTCTTGTCATTTTTAGGTGACACAATCTCACAGCAGATTTCCCGGTCCTTGAGCTCTTACAATCTTGCTGCCCCCTTGTCTGCCATGTTCCCTGGGTCTTAGGTGCAGGAGTTGTGTGTTGTGCATGTATCCATTAGGGGCAAGCATCCCATTTGCAGGTGTTCTCTGCATTTTGACCAGTTTTGATTTTCTGTAATGGTCTTCATCCGATGCAAAGAGAAGCTTCTTTGAAGAGTCAGAGCTACTCTTATCTATGTGTATAAGGATAAGTATTTAGAATGCAGTTGGGAAGTATACTAGTTTAGTAAAATAGCTGTAGTAGGCTCTATTCTCTGCGTGTCACCTTTAGGGATATCTTGCTATGCTGGTCATTGTTGTGGTTCATAGGCTTCACAGCTAGGCAGGACTGTTGGTTACCTCCCTCCCTTGGCAGTTTCTGTAACACCTGCAGGTCTCTGAAAGCTGATTCCCAATGAAGAGGTTTTCAGGTCAGAGCCATCTCAGATCCTCCAAGTCCAGTGTCCAAAGTTCATGATGTCTTCAGCAACAGGCGCTTAACTGTCAGCCTTTGGAGTACAACAGGAGTAGCCTGTGCTGTCTTGGGAATCTCTTGTCTCTCTGACCAACAACTTGAAAAGGAGTTTTTCATGTCCAGTACTAGGTGTTTTTGTTTGTTTGGTTGTTTTTTTTTTTTTTTTTTTAGATACTATAGGGCTCTTGGGGGGAAAGGGGACATCATCAACCCAGGTGGCATAAGTTCATTTAAATTATATATTCATGTACATACATTTATATGTATTGATATGATTTTAGGTAAATAATAATATGATTTCTTATGAGTTTTATTAGTGCTATTTGCCCCTCCACCCTCCCTGTCCTGTATTGACCCCACTAGTTCCTCTGCAATTAGAGCCTCAAGCATTTTTCCATTTTCCCCTTCCTAGCATGTGTATCCTGCTGTTTCTTTTGAAAACAGTCTCATTGGGTGCATGCCTACTTTGAACTCATTCTGTAATGCAGTAGAGGACTAGCTGTGAGCTCCTGATTCTTGTGCTTTCTTCTCCTGAATGCTGGGTTTACAGGCCTGAACCACCACAGTCAGCTACCATCCCCATTTTCTTTAGCCATTTCTGAAATAATATTTTTAGACTTCACTATCAGGTCAGTTTCCTCAAATGCACACCTCCACAGCTTAGTAAAAGTGTCAGTAGTTGTGCTTTTGTATTCTTTTTATTTAATTATATTTATTATTTTTAATTGTATATCTGTCTTGTCTGTCTAACTGCCTGCCTATCTGCTTGCCTGCTTGCCTTTCTGTGTGTGAGTATGTGCACATGAGTCCAGGTGCCCATAGAGGCCAGAAATGTCAGATTCTCCTTGAGGTGGTTGTGAGCCACCTGAAGTGGGTACTTAGGAATTGAACTCACCGAGCCATCCCTCCAGCCCCTTCTTTTGGGAACCTGGGAAACATGAGAATTAAACTGTATGATTTGAAGACAATGACATGTATAAAATGATTCTAATGTACATGTTTTTAACACCATCCTTATTTATAAGAACAAATCTGATCTTTTTATATTCAGCACAGTAGTGCCCTTTTATACTCTGGACTCCTGGTACCAGAGTACAGAGTGTTTTAGAGACAGTATTAAAATCTGGGTTCCCAAGATATTATAGCTTATACCTATCTGTGGTGTTATAGAAAGTTATAAAATGTTATTCCCTTGCCCCAGAGTCATATCAGATTATAACAGCAATATATGTCAATTTACAGGTTAAGAGTTTTCATTTAGAGCAGAAAGCTTTCTACTTTCCTCTCCCCTCTCCCTTCTCCCTTCTCCCCTCTCCCCTCTCCCCTCTCCCTCCCCTCCCCCTCCCCCTCCCTTCTCCCCTCCCCCTTCCCTCTCCTCTCTCTCCCCTTCCCCCCTCTCCCCTCTCTCCCCTCTTTTCTCCCCCTCCCCCTTCCCCCCTCCCCCTCCCCTCCTCCCTCTCTCCTCTCTCTCCCCCTCCCCCTTCCCCCTCCCCCTTCCCCCTCCCCTTCCCTTTCCTTCCCCCTCTCCCCTCTTCTCCTTCTCCCCTCCCCTTCCCCTCCCCTCTCCCCCCTCTCCCCTTCCCTTCCCCCTCTCCCCCCTTCTCCTCCCCTCCCCTTCCCTTCCTCTCTCTCCCATCTCCCCTCTCCCCCCTTCCCCTTCTCCCCTCCCCTTCCCCTCTCCCCTTTCTCACAGGGTCTGGCTTGACTAGAACTTGCTGTGTAGATCAGGCTGGCTTTAAAACCCACACACATCTTCATGCTTTTGAGTCGCAGGTGCTAAGATTCAAGATATTGAACTACCATGCCAGTAAGTTCTTTTTAAAACTCCAGGGTTATCACTTAAATTAGCATTCTTTTTTTTCAAATTTTAAAGATTTTTTTCATTTTCTATTTTTAGGTTTTAAAGTGGTCTTCTTTTGTTTGTTTGCTTGCTTGCTTGTTTTTTATGTATAGGTGTTTTCCCTGCATGTAAGTCTGTATACCATGTACATGCAGGGTCTGCAGAAGCCAGAAGAAGACATTGGACTTGAGTTTCCCATAGTTGTGAGCCACTATGTGGGTGCTAGAAATCAAACCTAGATCCTTTGGAAGAGCAGCCAATTCCTTTAACTGCCGAGCCATCTCTCTAGCCCCAAGATTTTTCTTTTCAGCCTCCAAAATTAGTTGAGTAAATTGTCAACGACAGCTTTGACAAGAAAAAATACAGTGATTTTTTTTTTAACAGAGATTCCTTTAGACTGTGTCTAATTCCCTCTTAAGGAATGGCTTTCTGAGGTATTTATTACATGTTGAAGCACATTTGAATTTATAGTTTCTTTAGTTCCTACTTTATAATCAGTTAGTGAGTTATGATAATTTAAGGTGTGAATAGCCCATCTGCTGTCTAATTGTCTCTTTTTGAAAATATTGCTATAGTTATAGCTAGAGTTATCTGTCTCCAGTTCCGATCAAAACTTAAGACTTATGGGATAAAATGAAATACATGCATAATATTTCATACTCTCTAGCAAGACAAAATATAAAAGTGGATGTAGAAAATAACACTTTCACTTGAACTAAACTCAAACAGATGTACGCCTTAACCTGTCTCTGCAAACATTACAAATTATATATAGACTATAATAGAAAACACTGTCACTATTCCATGGTGCATCCAATGTAGGTTGGAGAGGTGGCTCAGAGGTTAATAGCCCTGACTGCTCTTCTAGAGATCCTGAGTTCAATTCCTAGCTACCACAAGGTGGCTCACAACCATTCATAATGGAATCTGATGTCCCCTTCTGGTGTGTCTGAAGACAGTGACAGTGTACTCATTCATATATATACATATACATATATGTATAATAAAAAATTTATAAAATGTGAATAGAGAAAACTCAGTTGTTTACCATACTATTGATCACAGAAAATTATCACAATGTGAGTTTCTATCCTTTTGATCTTTTCTATTTTTACATACAGTTGAATTACTTTTAACCTGCTTTTTTTCAGTTAATTATATCTTGAACTTAAAAAAAATTGTGCTGTTTTAGAGACAGAATATCCCTATGTAACTCAATCTGGTGTTGAAATTTTTTTTTTTAGGCAGGGTCTTAATATTTTACTATTGCTGTCCTGGAACTCAATATTGCTATGTAGAACTGGCTGTCCTCAAACTCAGAGATCCTCCTGCCACTGTCTCCAGAATTCTGGGATTAAAGATGTGTTCTATCATACCTGGCTTAGCCTTGAACTTTTTGAAGTGCTGGCATTCGCAGAAAAGCTCTGCCAGGCCTGGTTCATGAACATCTATGAATGGATGATTCTTTATTAGTGCTCCATAATAGCAAAGGGTCTGTGTCACATTTAGTCATACTTAAATGCTGTGTGCGTGGAGCCTGACAATATGGCTTTTGTATGTTCAGACAGGGCCTTTCCTTTTTTTTTTTTCATTTATTTATTAACTTTCTATCCCAATATCAACTACCCCTCTCCTCCCAGTTCCCCCTCAGACATCTCTTCCTACCATCCCTCTCCCCTTTTCCTCTGAGAGGATGGACCCCCCCCCCCATATCACCCTACCCTGGCATATCAAGTCCCTGCTGAGCTAGATTCATCCTTTCCCACTGAGGCCAGACAAAGCAGCCCAGTTAGGGGAACAGGATCCACAGGCAGTAAATAAGTTCAGGGACAGCCCCTGCCCTCCTTTCCCCCTTCCCCGCTCTAGTTGTTGTGGAAACCACACAAAGACTAAGCTGCACATCTGCTACGTATGTGTAGGGGCACTAGCTCCAGCCCATGTTCATTCTTTGGTTGGTGGATCAGTTTCTGGGAGTCCCAGGTTTCCAGGTTAATTGACTCTGTTGGTCTTCCTGTGGAGTCCCCAGATAGGAACTCATCATTCGTCATAAAAATACTGCTTTTTCAAATTCTCTTTCCATCCCAACTCTCTTTTTCTTTAAAGACTTATTTCTTTTTATTTTATGTGTATAGGCAATTTGCCTTCATGTATATCTATGTACCACATGTGTGGCTGCTGGTCACAGAAGCCAGAAGAAGGCATGAGATCCCATGGAACTGTAGGTTGTAAGCTGCCATGTGGGTGCCAGGAATTGAACCTGGGTCCTCTGGAAGAGCAGCCAGTACTCTTAACCACTGAGCCATCTCTCCAGACCCAATCTCAACTCTTAATCCTCCTATTTTAGCCACCCGATTTCTGGATACAGGCATGTGCTTTCATACTTTCATATCTAGCAAGACTTTCATAAAAAATTATATATATATATATATATATATATATATATATATAATCATTTTTGCCCCTGTGGCTGTTTAGGGTTTCTCTGTGTAACCTTGGCTTTCTTAGAACTCATTCTATAGGCCAGGGTGGCCTTGAGCTCAGAGACCCACCTGCCTCTGCTTCTGCCTCTGCCTGTCTCCAGAGCACTGGGATAAAAGTGTACACCACCATTGGCTGGCTGAGACTTGTATTTACTTTTCATAATTTAGAATTATTCAAGATTGGAAGTACAAATACCCAAGTATAAGTCTTTGGAAGGCTTTTTACCGTGACATGGCTGCCTTTATTATCTTAGATACATCTATATTTGACTTCCTAGCTTTTAAGGGCTTTCAAAAGGTGGCAGAGTCAGAGGTCAGTGTTTTTCTTTGCTTTTCTTGAAGAATTCAAACCATGGAACACTCAGAACTTTGCTTTGTGTTTGCTGTTCTTAATAGACTCTGTCTTAAGAAAGCAATCTCAATTTTGTTACAAGCAATAGCTACATGTTAACTGGATGAATAGTTTTGAGCTCTACTATCCCCATGGCTTCCATTTTGCCAGGATACAATGCAACTGTCCTGGCCTACGGGCAGACTGGATCCGGAAAAACCTATTCAATGGGAGGTACATACACTGCAGAACAAGAACATGACTCAGCCATTGGGGTGATTCCCAGGGTAATACAACTGCTCTTCAAAGAAATTAATAAAATGAGTGACTTCGAATTTACTCTGAAAGTGTCTTACTTGGAGGTAAGTGATTTCTCTCGAGTTATTCTGAATTCAAGATTATCTTGGAGTAGGAAAATATATCCAAATGAGATTTTTCTTGGCATGACTCAAATCAACAAATTGAATTTTTAGTAAATTGCATTTTAATAAATTGATAGCAAAAACTTACTTGCTCAGTTGGATCTGGATGCTACCCAGTTCTTTTCTTAATTAGAATTATCTACTTAATCTGGTTGTTAGAAGAATTGGCACTGCTGTGCAAAAATATGATAGGAATTCTTTAATTTTAGTTTGGCTTGTGTCACTGCTTCTCTGTGGAGTCTGCAGAAAAGTGCTCCATTTTACTTCACTGCTAAGGCTTGAATTATAATGCTACTGCTTCATAAAGAATGTTATTAAAAATCAGGCAAAATATTATGCCGTGTGTAAGTGGTGATAAAATGTATATTTACACAACAGATACTTATTGAACATCTACCATGTGCCAGACCCTGATCTGGGTACTTAGATCATGTATTTGGGAAATATCAGTGGACTAACAGATTTTTAACACATTGTCCTTATAGGAACCTGAATTCTAGTGTACATCGGTATAAAATTGACTGTCCAATTGTGTCTAACCTCATGATACCAAAAGGCATATAGCATATTTAGAGAATCTGGCTTCTGCAAAGCTAACTTATTGATTCTAATGAAGCAATGCAGTGATATCTATATATGAGGAACTATAATTAAACTTATAAAGTTTATGCATGTAATCATAAATTGTGTGTAAACAGTTCATCCTGATGTTGAATTGCATTATGTTATCAGATATAAGAGATAAAATGAGAAGGGGAGTTATAAGATGATTACAGTTACCCTTTGTTTTCATTGTTTTATATTTTAAATTCTATGTTTGTATGTATGTGGGTATGTACATGTGAGTGCAGGTTCCTGAGGCAGCCAGAGGCATAGGATTCCCTGGAGCTGGAGTTATAGGCGCTGTAAGCTGCCTGACATAGATGCTGGGAACCAAATTTGGGTCCTCTACAAGAACAGTAGAGGACCATTGAGCCAGCTCTTCAACCCCACCCAGATTAGTCTTCTTAGTCTTGGTTAATCCAGCCTTAGTCAAGGTAATGGAATATACAAATGACTGGAGAAACTAGCATATTAAATCGTGACATCAGCAATAACAGTAAAGAAGTGTAGTGAGGATCACATGAAACATTCTCTTAATTATTTAAAGTTTTACTGTTTTATTGAAGTATTAGTTATAACCCTTCTCTTCCCTTGCTCCCAACTTCCATCCTGCCTTCCCATAAGCAACTAATGCTTACATTTTAATTGGTTAAATTGGTAAAACGTGGTGCTGTTATGATGTCATCAAGGAACTGAATTTGGGGGCTGGAGAAGTGTCTCTGTGGAGAAAAGCACATGCTGTCCTGGAGAGTGCCCAGGTTCAGTTCCCCCAGCTCTAGGGGATCAGATGCCCCTGGCCTCCACAGGCACCTGCATTCACGTGTGCATACCCACATATATACAAGCATATATATAATTAAATAAATAAGGCAAGACCAAGAGCTCTACCACAGAGTTATACCTGTGTCCATTACAGCCTTTATAAGTCTAATAAAAATTACTTATGGTCTTGCAGTCCACACAGAGATGGCCACTGTTAATATATTTTGCCATTTTCTTTCAACAATATCAGATTTATAATGAAGAAATTTTGGACCTTCTATGTTCATCTCGTGAGAAAGCTTCTCAAATAAATATCCGGGAAGATCCTAAGGAAGGCATAAAGGTGTGTTTTCCCTTCCTTCCTTTCTTCTTTCTCTCTTTCTTTTCTTCTTCTTTTTCTCTCTTTTTTTTTTTTGATGTTATTGCAGATGTTGGTAACTACTAAAGCTCATGTCCCTTGTCTTTATTACTGTGGTTTTGAATGATTGCTAACATCTCAGTCTTTCAGGTTCTGTTTAGCACTAATTCCTTTAGTTAATCTAGGAGTATTAGATGAGTGTTCTTATGGGAAGAAAATTCAGCTTCATCAGTTTCTTGCTACTTCTTAAAGCATGTAGCAGCAATTAAACATTAATTGTTTACTGGATTCTGAATCTAAGCTCTCTAGTATGGTAGCCATGTGCTACAAGAAGGCATTTAAAGGCTAATTAATTAAAATTGAATAAGCAGTTCCTTAGGCACACTCAGCACTTATCAAGGAGACACCTTTCTGGGTGGCTTCTGACTACTTTGTTGTTCAGATGTGAGAGATAGTCGTGATCACAGAAATTCTACTGGATATCACTAGCAGACACTGTACTGCGCTCTATACTGATATAAAAAAGTAGAAAGTTAAATTCAAGTATAGCATGCATACCCTATAGTGAGATGATCACTTATCTGAGAGCTTTGGTCACATGGTCTGGGTGCAGTGCTTGAGTACTTAGGACTAGAAGAATCAGGGGCTATAGGTGGATGAAATCCAGGAGGACTGATTTGGGGAAATGTTTGAAATCATAGCTTATCTGTCTTCTCCTTCACCTCTTCCCCTTCACAAAGAACAGAGAGTAACCATTTAGGGCACAGGCAAAGAGTAGACACTTGTTCATCTGAGCCTTATTTTCCTTCGGGATCCTTACATTATTATCCAGGTATTAAAGCCAGACTTGAAATATCAAACCCTGTAAGCTTGAAATATAAAGGAAAATAATTTGGATAGTGAAGACAAGAATCCTGGACAAAATATATGCTACCACCAAGAAGAATGTGGGTACTGAACTATCTCTTGACTATGTCTTAAGATCTTTTATATGCTCCACATGAAGGCAGGAATTAAATCCCAGGCATTGTGAGAGGCAAGATGGTGTGATTCAAAAAAAGTATGTGTTCCTGATAGGAATTGGAGCAAGAACAAGTTTGTAAACATTTTTAAGATAGCATTTAAGAAATAAACAAAAGGTCTGTTGAGGTGGTGCAGCAGGTAAAAATGCTCGCCGCCCCCCCCCCCCAAAAGCCTTATAACCAAGTTTAATCCCTGCACCCCACAAGATGGAAGTAGAGAACTGACTCCTGCAGGTTGTCATCTGACCTCTACACATGTACTTTAGCAGACACATTGCTGTAGCAGCTGGGTGTATGCACATATACTTACACAATATATGAATTGTAAGAAAGAAAGACTTTATAGTGAGGAGGAACTGTAGCAGGAAAGTTCACCAAGATTAGCCCAATCTGTCTGGGACAGAAGACTTGGTCTGGGAAATGAAAGGAGCTGTGTCAGGAAATGATGATGGAGCCAGCCTAAGCAGCGTAGCTTTTGCCTACCTCCAACCCCTACCAACAGCATGCAATTATGTAAGACTTCTGAAGAAAACATTGCCCTGCCTACTCATAGTGGGTTTTTTATATTATGTGTCTATCTCTCCAACTTTGTTGCTTCTGGAACTTCAGAGAGGATTTTTTATATCATCACCATCTAGTATAGCTGTTAGTAATATGCTGGCATTTTAGGAAGGCTGACTGGAAATGAATTGAAAGGGAAAAAGACTAGGCTGATAAAGATGCAATTGAGAAAATCATTGCCTTGTTTCTCCAGGCAAGGTAATATTGCAGTGGATGTGGTTTAAAAAAATAGACAGGAAGTAATCAATTCCCAAGAACATCTGAATTGGAGATGCATGGATATGAAGGAGTGGGAGGAACTGACAATGATTTAAAGTTTTGAGGATAGAGCTTTTAATAGACACGGAACAGTAGTGAGGAGACTTGGCATCAGTGGAAGCAAGATGAATTTGGTTTAATAATGTACTGATTCTAAAGGATACGTAGTCAGCAGCTAGAAATAAAGGGAGAGAAATTAGAGTCACAGAGATGGATTAGGAATTCGGTCATAGCATACTAAGGCTAGCAGAACCTCATGAATCCCCTAGTCTGTCACTCCCCACCTTCAAACTCCAAGAGAGTGACTTCTGCACATTTTCCCAGGTAGTTAAAGTACTATGCCCAAAACTTGACTCCTGTAGCCTCCTAGGCCAGTAAAAACTGCCATGATGTTTCCTCTAAAAGAAAATGAAGTAGGAAGTGCATTACAGGTACAGGAAGAAGGAATGTGAAGCCAAGAGAAACGCTGTAGCGATTTGTGTTGTACTTGATGATCTCTTTTGGTGGCAAAAGTTGACTTCACTTGGGACTCCCTAGAAGCCAGCTACCCTCCAAAATCTAGATACCTTCTTTGACTCCAGTATTATATAGTACCCCTTTTCTCAATTCTGTAGAGAAGATTGGAGACCTTAGTTCCTAGACATCATCATAGAGTTTAAAAGTCCTCCTTTTCACGATCCTTGTGTATACCGATATTTTCCTGGAACAAGAAGGCATTTTCCACTTGCTAATCCCTGTATTTCTATTCAAGTATTAGAAGGAATCAAGGAAGCCTTTTTTCCCTCTTGCAATTAGATTGTGGGACTGACGGAGAAGACAGTGCTAGTTGCCTCGGACACTGTTTCCTGTCTAGAGCAGGGTAACAACTCCAGGACTGTGGCCTCCACAGCCATGAACTCCCAGTCATCTCGATCTCATGCCATCTTTACAATCTCCATCGAGCAAAGGAAGAAGAATGACAAGTAAGTTAGAGCATCACAATTGTCGTGTTCTGTGAAGGCCGAATGCCAGGTGGCTGCCTAGGTTGATTTGACATGCAGACTTTAGAATGATGAGTATGAGTGACCACTGGAGCTACTTTTACTGTCTCGAAAGACATGAGAGCTGGCCAATCAGCTCTGATAGTTCAGCTACTTTTAAGCCTGTGCATTGTTTTCACTGTGTCTTCCTGTTATCATCACAGAAATAGCAGTTTTCGTTCCAAGCTGCATCTTGTAGACCTTGCTGGATCAGAAAGACAGAAGAAAACCAAGGCTGAGGGAGATCGTCTGAAAGAGGGTGAGACAATTACGTTCATAGCTCTTGGAGAAAACTCACATGCTTTTGTTGCTATTGTTGGTATTTTGAAGGGACTATTTCAGTTCATATCTAAGTATCTACAGTTCAAATTTGAGATTGCTTTCAGAAATAGTGAAAAGTGATTCCTTTCCCTTGCACTGATTCACAACTTCAGGTGTGAAATTGGAATCTCTACTTCTGTTGGTTTTCATCTGGTCCAGTCAATTCTAGTTTTAATTTATCTCTACTGACATATAATTAAAATATTCGAGCTCATTGTTCCATGTACCTGCTGTCCCTTGCAGGTGTTGCCAAGTGTAAACCTTATCAGCATGATTTTCATATCTCACTTGAGTCACATGAAAGCTGATGCTATTGGAGACTTCTAATATGACAGTACCCTAGTGATATGCACGAGCTATTTCTTCAGTATCTGACTTTCATTTCTGGATGAGTTTTATACATGCCCTGTTTGTTTTATATTCACACTTTGGGTTTTAGCCTTCTTAATATACTTTTAAATGTTCTTACCTTCTTTTTTTTAGGTGTTTGGTTCTGAGTTGATTTTTGGGGTGAGATTTACATAATTGAAATATAACTCACATGTTGTATTTAAAGCTGTGCATGTCAATGAATTTCATGTATTCAGAGTTGGGCAGGCATCCCCACAGCCTCATCTCAGGATATTTTATCACCCCAAAGAGAAGCACCCAGTAGTGCACCTTTCCCATTCCCATCTATCTCTAGAAAAAATATATGTGACCTTTGGTGACTGTCTTTCACTTAGCATAAAGTCATGTAGCATGTTAATCAGTACTTCGTTCTTGATATTGCTGAGTAATATTCAGTTGTATGGATATACCACATTTTGTCTCTTTCATCGATTTTCCAATGTTAGCTGTTGTAAGTATTGTTCTCTGAGCCTCTCTATGTAAGTTTTCATACAAACAAACTGGTTTTGTTTTTGTTTTGAGAGTCTTTCTATTTCTGGCTCACTCAGAATTCAATATGTAGACCAGGCAAGTGTCTCATAGGGATCTACCTGCCTCTGTCTCCTCAGTGCTATCTATAGGTAAAGGTGTGTGTGCCACTGCCTGACCTCAGACAAATTTTAAAATACATCTTGAGAACATACATAGGAATGGAATTGCTGGGTTATTGGTTAATAACCCACTCCACACTAACTTTTTTTTCTATGAAGAAAATTCAATCCTTTTTAGAATATACGATGAGTGAATTTTAGTATATTCATAAAGAGTTGTTTACCCATCACCAGAATAAATTTTCAGATGTTTATATTCTTTCCTGAAAGAAGCATTACCCATTAGCAGTCACTCCATACTCCTGTCAGTGTCTGCTTCTGTCCTGGCAATAACGAATCCTCTCCCTCTACACATTTCACTCTTGAGCATGTCATATAGAAGGTTTGACAGTATGTGCCCTATTTCCATTGACTGACAGTTTTTGAGCCAGTACCTAGGTTCTTGTGCATGCTCATCCTGAGCTACAGCCCTAGCCCTTCCTTCATTGACTGTTTTCTCCAATCATGTTTTCATAATTCATCCATGTTATAGCACATGTCATTGCTTCAGTCCTTTTTTTTTTTTTTTTTTTTTTTTTTTGGTTTTTCGAGACAGGGTTTCTCTGTGTAGTACTGGCTGTCCTGGAACTCACTCTGTAGACCAGGCTGGCCTTGAACTCAGAAACCTACCTGCCTCTGCCTCCCAACTGCTGGGATTGAAGGCGTGCGCCACCACCAACTGTCGTTTCATTCCTTTTTATTGGAGTGGTTTCCAAGTTTTGTTTGCTTGTTTGTTTTTGTTTCTTTGGTTATTATGACTAATATTGCCTATTTGTTTGTTTATTCAATCAGGTATTGTATAGCCCAGGCTGGCCTTGAACTTACAATATTGCCAAGGCTTGAACTTTTGATCTTTCTGCCTCTACCTCCCAAGTGCTAGTATTATAGGCATATGTCACTACCATATTGGTTACGAATATTTATGCACAAATTTTCTTAAACATGTATGTTTTCATTTCTGGTGTACACATGCACACACATGAATAGAAATGCTGTCCTGGAACTTTGAACTCACAAGGATCCTCCTGCCTCTGCCTCCTGAGTGCTGGGATTAAAGGGATGTGCCACTGCACTGGGTATTTATATCTTTTTAAAAAGATTTATTTAATTATTTTAAGTACATTAGTGCTCTATTTGCATGTATACCTGCATGCCAGAAGAGGGCATCAGATCCCAATGTAGATGCTTATGAGCCACCATGTGGTTGCTGGGAATTGAACTCATGACCTCTGGAAGAACAGCCAGTGCTCTTAACTGCTGAGCCATCTCTCCAAGCAGTATTTATGTCATTTTAAATCAAGCCCTCCTAGTAGGTATGAAATAGTAACTCATTGTGGTTTTCATCTATATGTTGAATATGTTTCACATACTCATTGACAGTTTGTCAGCCAGGGCTACACAGAGAAACCCTGTCTCGAAAGACCAAAACAACAACTAAATAGGAAACAACCATTTGTATTAGTTATATTTGATTCATTTCAAATAATTTTTGCATGTGAGGTTAAGACTGTTTCCTTATTTCTAATCTTGTGCACGTGGGTATCTAGTTATCCAGTATCATTTGTCCAAAGACTATTCTTTTCCCACTGAATTTTGTCCCCCCCCCCTCGCCCCCCCCCCCCACCCCCCGCCGCCTCCCCCCCCCCCCACTCCCCCCCGCTCCC
>JANHMN010000005.1:69342864-69358956 GCA_030674055.1 Rhabdomys pumilio | reverse complement strand
CCCCCCCCCCCCCCCCCCCCGTAAAGTGATTAGACTAGACTGTGGATCTGGGTCTCTTTGCTTTCACCAGTGCCTCCCTCACTCGATTACTCTACTTGTGTAGTGAATTTTGAAGTTGAGAAATCTGACACCTCCAACAATTTTTTTTCAAGATTGCATTGATTCTTTGGGATTCCTTAAATTTCCATGGCAATTTGAGGATTAACCTATTATTTCTGCAAAGAAGCCAGCAGGAGTTTTCATAGGCATCATATCCAAAGAGCAGGTCTATTTGGAGAGCATTGCCTTCAGCGGTGTTCAGTCTCACAGTTGTAAATGCTGTCTTTTTTTCTTTACTATCTTTTAATGAGTTTTTTTTTTTTGAAGTATTACGTTAATGGTTCTGTAAATTTTCTTTCTAAGTATTCTTTTCAGAGCTATTAAAATGGAATGGTTTTGTTAATTTCATTTTAAAGTTGTTTATTGCGTTGGGTAAGTCGATCTTGTATCCATTGCCTACTCAGTTTGTTTTTCTAATAGTTGGTTAGATCTTTCAGGGTGACTATCTACAGCATTTGTGAAGAAAGACTTTTACTTCTTTCTTTACAATCCGGATGCTTTTATTTCTTTACTTCTTTTTCTTCTCTACCTACTTGTCCTTGTAGAAGAAGCTTCAGTACATTATTTGGTAGAAGTAGTAAGTGTGCATATTGTCATGTTCTTGATCTTGAGAGAAAAACCAGGGTTTTTTACATTAAGTTTATTTTTGCTGAGCATTTTTCATAGACGCCCCCACCTATGCTGAGGAAGCACTATGTCTGGTTCGGTGAGCATTGCTTGTATTATGTATGGATATTTGCCAAGAGCTTTTCATCATTTTTGACATGGTCACGTTAGTTTTTCATTTATTACTTGTTTTTAGTGATGGTATTTGGTCAGTTTTAGTCCCATAGCTTTCTTGAACTAATTCTGTACAGTTTGTATTCTGTCTAGTTTGCCCTCACATAAGCTTAGTGATGGAGATGTGACTAGTCTCACATCTCCTTAAATGCTTGGACTTATAAATCTTCCATCATTTACCAAGGGCTTTGTGCATGGACAGGGGTACACCTTCTACACCCAGGCAATTTATAACTCTGCTTTAACATTTATTCATTGCTTGAGCAAATCTCAAATCTTATAAATGTTTTCCATCATTTTGCCAATTAGAATTAGCTACTGTTAGAGTGACTTTTTTTCCTCTCTTTTTAGGTTTATTGAGTTTTATTCTTTACAAATAAACATCATAGATGTTTAAGATAGTGCAATATTTTAGTAATATAAACTCATTATGAAATGATTAGCACATCAAGCTAATTAATATATCAGTCACTTCACAGTTGTTTTAGTCAGTGTTCTATTGCAGTGAAGAGACACCATGACCAAGGCAACTCTTATAAAAGAAAGCATTTAATTGAGGGCTTGCTTACAGTTTCAAAGGCTTAGCCCATTATCATCATGGCAGAGAGCTTGGTGGCAGGCAGGTATGGCACTGGAGAAGTAGCTGAGAGCTACATCCTAATCTGCAAGCAGAGAGAGACTGGCTGACTCTTAGAGACTGGGCCTGGTATGGGCTTTTGAGACCTCAAAGCCTATCCTAGTGACACTTCTCCAAAAAGGCCACATTTCTAATCCATTCAAATATAAGAGATGACTAAAAAGATCAACACAATAAAAAATGAAGCTGAAACAAAAGGATTATAAGTTCTAGGCCAGACAGGGCCCACAGCAAGCCCTTAAGACTGAGGCTAGAGAGATGTCTCCAAAGTTTAGAGAATTTGCTGAGCAATCATGACCACAGTTTGGATCACATCACTCTTGTAACATCTTGCTAATACCTGCAGTTCAGAACAGGGTGGAGATGGGAACATCGTTGTGATTTGCAGGCTTCCATCCTACTAGAGAAAATATGAGTACCAGATTCAGGAGAGACTCTGCCTCAAAAGAATAGGCATAAAATGGTAGAAGGAGACACCTGATGTCATCTTCTGGCCTCCACAGTCCCACATGCGCAGATACCCAGATGCACGCATATAAATAAATGAATCATTGAAAAAAAGTAAGGCTGACTTAATTGTAGCCAAAGAACACAATTGTTCAGCCATGCAGGAAAATGGAACCAAATGGAGATTATATTAAGCAAAGTAAGTCAGTCAGAATAAAAATGTTTTCTCTCATTATGGATCCAAGATTTTATATAGACACATAAAATCTTTTGTGTATCTGTGTGTGTGCATGCATATTAAAAGCAGAAAATCTAGTATATGAACCTATAGGGGGCCATTCTTATTTAAACCACCACAATCTGCTCCCTGGCTCCATAGGCTTGTAACCATATCATAATGCAAAAATGTATTCAGTCCAACTTCAAGAGTTTCTATACACTGTTTAAAAGTTCAAAGTTTCTTCTGAGACTCATACAATCTCTTAACTGTAACCCCCTGTAAAATCAAAATCAAAAAGCAGATCACATACTTCTAACATACAATGGCATATTACCATTCCAAAAGGGAAGAAAGGGAACATAGTGAGGAAATATTGAACCAAAGCAAGAAAGGCTGGACACCATAAGAACAAAGTTAAAATTCTACGTGTCTGCCTGATGTCAAAGCACTCTTCAGATCTTCAACTCCTTTCAACTGTGTTGATTATAACTCACTTCTGTCTCTGGCTGGCTCCATACCCTGTTAACAGCTCCCCTTGGTAGATAATCCCACAACTCTAGCATTTTGAACATCTTGGGGTCTCCAAAGCAATCCAGGCTTCGCCTTCACAGCTTCAAAGAATGGCCTCTCTGGCCATTGGTTAGCTTTGTAATGCTGACTCCTGAACCCATGACTTTGTACATGTTAGACAAATACTGTACTACAGAGCTGTGTTCCTCAGCCCAGCATAATGTTTTTGAGGCTTACGAATGTTCTTGCTTTGGTTATTGATTGTCTCTTTATGTTTCTGAATAATGTTCCAGCCTTTAGCCTTGGATTAGACAATGATTTGAGTTTTTAGCCATTATGAATAATGCTGTTCAGAGCATTTGTGTGTGTGCCCTTTTGTGAATGTGTTTTAATTTCACTCCAGAAAATACTTAGGAATACAAAACAGTAAATATGTACTTGAATTGATTAGCAGTTGTCTAACATACTTGGTACCATTTTATATCTCCAGTGTATGAGAGTTCCCGCTTGTTCCTGTCTTCATAATTCAGATTGCTTCATACATTGTAATAGGTGTCAAATTGTATATTGTTATAGTTTTAATTTGCATTTTCTAGATGTTTGCTGGTTCTCTTTTAGTTTTCTTACTGGCTACTGGCTACTCTACTTTTTCTTAAGTGTCTGCTCAGATCTTTTTTGCCTTTTTCAGAATTTGAATTTTTCCATCTTTTTTTTATTTTTTGGTTTTTCGAGACAGGGTTTCTCTGTATAGTCCTGGCTGTCCTGGAACTCACTCTGTAGACCAGGCTGGCCTCCAACTCAGAAATCCGCCTGCATCTGCCTCCCAAGTGCTGGGATCAAAGGCGTGCCCCACCACCACCACCACCACCACCACCACCCAACCTTTTTTTTTTTTTTTTTTTTTTTTTGGTGAATTTTCCATCTTTTTGCTGAGATTTGTAGTTCTTGATATTTTCTGGGTTTAAGTAGGAAGTATTTAGGTTGCAAATATTCTTTTCCAGATTGCAAGTTACCTGGTTTTTGTTTGTTGTTTGTTTGTATTTGTTTTGAGATAAGGGTTTGTTTTGTAGCTCAAGCTGGCCTGGAATTCACTATATATCCTGAGGTAGCCTTGAGCTGTGTCTTTGCCCCTGACTGCTAGATAGTAGGTGGGGACCATCACACTTGGTTCCTGCTATTTTGTTTTGCATTTTTTGTATGTATGTGTTATGTTTGTGTATATGTGCAGGTTCACAAGCACATGCCACAATAGACATGTAAAGGTCAGAGGATAACTTGTAGTTGTTGTTTCTCTCTTACTATGTGGGTTCTGGGGATCAAACTCAGATCATGAGGCTTGGTGGCAGGCACCTTTATCCACAAAATTATATTATTGACCATCACATTTTTGGTTTTTCGAGACAGGGTTTCTCTGTGTAGCCCTGGCTGTCCTGGAACTCTCTCTGTAGACCAGGCTGGCCTCGAACTCAGAAATCCGCCTACCTCTGCCTCCCAAGTGCTGGGATTAAAGGCGTGTGCCTACACTGCCCAGCCCCATCATACCTATTTTAATGATGTCTTTTGTTGAACAAAAAACTTGGATGTGGTCTAAGCCATCAATTTTTTTTCTTTAATAACATACTGTTTTTTGATGTCTTATCCATTAAATCTTTGTCTACTACAAAATTATTAAATGCGTTCCTACCTGAAGTTTCATGGACTTAGTTTGCACTTAGTTCTGTGATGTGTCTTAAATTACTTTTTTGCTGATAAAATGAGATAAGAACTGAGGGTCATTTTTCCTTTACATGGATATTCTGTTGTTTATGTACTGCTTATTAAAAATATGTTCCTTTTTAAGCACAGATTTACCGTTTTGTATTCCTAAGTATGTCCTGGAGTGAAATCAAAACAAGCTCTCTAGCCGGCAGTGGTGGTGCACACCTTTAATCCCAGCACTTGGGAGGCAGAGGCAGGCGGATTTCTGAGTTTGAGGCCAGCCTGGTCTACAGAGTGAGTTCCAGGACGGCCATGGCTACACAGAGAAACCCTGTCTCGGAGGAAAACAAAAAAAAAGAAAAAGAAAAAGAAAAAAAAACATGCTCACTAAAGGGCATGAGCACAGATGTTCTGAAGAGCATTATTCATTAGGCAGGGATCATAGCTCAGTGGTAGAATGCTTGCCTAGCGCGCACAAGGCAGCCTTACATTTAAGCCCCAAACTACAAACAAACAAACAGACAAACAAAATGCTTGAAAGAAGGATTTATTTCTATACCATTTTGAATGATAGATCAATTTGTTTATGAGTACATCTTTAGACAGGTGTATATTATGTATTACTCTGGAAAAGAAAGTTCCCCTTGGCTTTTCTTTTGTCAGAATTGCTTTCTGAGAATTTTAGAATGAGATTGTCAAGTACTGAATATTGGAATTCAATTAATAAATTAAGGAGAATTTGGGTAAAGTTTGCAGCTGTCTTGATATGCTTTGTTTACTTACATGTCTTGTTAGGCTTACTGAAGCATATTATATAGCTTTGCTGATATTTTGAGGATTCTCTGTTTTCTGTGTCTGCATAGGAAAATATTCCTTTTCAGATCTTGGTCTGGTACCTAACTACTTTGCTTATTGCTTTCTTAGCTTCTCTCATCTGCCAGTTGACTTTCAAAGATTGTGTCAATGGATATCCACTGTCCTTTCCTTTTGGTGGTGTGGGAGGCTTTTCCATGGCTCGCTCAGAACTCACTTTGTAGACCAGACTGGTCTTGAACTCAGAGAGCCTCCTGAGTGATGTCACATTATTTTCAATTAAACACTTTGGTCTCTTCATTTCAAATATTTCTGCTTCACTTTTTTCGTTAACTTCATTAAGGTTATGCTGGGTGGTGCCAGTGATACTTGGCATTCTTTTTTAAATACTTTAGCCAGAAAGTTCCCAGTGATTAACTGTTGGCTATCCTACTGTACATTTATAGCATGTAGCCATGATCAAGTTAAGAAAGTGGCCTTTTATTGCTAGTTTGCAAGTAGTTGCACTTTTAAATTATTTTATTTTATGTGTTCTGGGTGTTTGTCCTACTTGTATGACTGTGTACCACATCT
Source organism: Rhabdomys pumilio (assembly GCA_030674055.1). Taxonomy (NCBI): domain Eukaryota; kingdom Metazoa; phylum Chordata; class Mammalia; order Rodentia; family Muridae; genus Rhabdomys; species Rhabdomys pumilio. The sequence goes on along the minus strand of JANHMN010000005.1, from coordinate 69,353,179 downwards.
GTGCCTGGTGCCCACACAATCCAGAAGGGAGAGTTGAAGCCACCATTTAGGTGTGGGGAATGGAATCTGGGTCCTCTGGAAGAGCATCCAGTGCTCCTAATCACTGAGCCATCTCTCCAGCCCTAGTTGTTTATTCTTTTAAAAAAGAAATGAATACCACGTGGACACCATGTAGGCACACCATATTCCCAACGTGTGGAAAGTAGAAGCTAGAGGCTCAGGAGTTCAGGGCCATCTTCAGCTACATAGTGAGTTAGAGGCCAGCCTGGGTTACATGAAACAATTTCAAAACAAAAATAAGAGAAAGGAGTAAATTTAGTGTTATATTTTATCACTTATTATTGATTAGAAAGGGAGACATAGCCTTTTTCCTACACTCTGCTGATAGAATTCTAAAAAATAGATGTTCTATAATGTACTGAATTGACCATGAAAGGCTATTTTTTCTTTCTGCTGCTGGATTTACTATCATAGTTATGTTTTAGAACTTTCGCAAATCTGCCTTTGTGAGAGAGCTCCTATAACTTTTTTGGTACATATGCTTTCCCATCTACTATTAGTTTGAATAAAAAATGATTTGGAAAGCTTTCAGTTTTGCTTTAATACCATTTATACAATATTTGAATTATTTTCAAATGTATTTTTGATTTGATTTTTAATGTGCTTATTCAATTTTGCAAATTCATATTTTTCAGAAAATTATTAATTTTATGTAGATCCTCAAATTTGTTGACATAATATTAAAAATAGGTTTACTTTATATTTTAATCTATCTCTAAGTTTGTGTTTTATTTTAGTTTGTACATCTTCTCTACTTTTTTCCTATCACATTTGAGAAACTGGCTGACTAGCCTTATGCTTTTATTATCATTCTTTCACTTTGTGCACGGGTTGTTGGATTGTGTATTCCTTGTATGGCTTCTTGGGTTGAGACTGAGTTTGCGTCTTCTCTTTCTCCTTTAGAAAGTTTTACGAGCAGGTACACAAGTGGTCTGGATGGTGTGATGACTCCCTTTGATGTGTGAAGCAGTTTTAATGGTGATTAATATAAGACCAGTCTTGTTTCATCTGGATCCTCTGTACTTTCTGTCTCTGATAGCATTTTGGCGAGATTGGTGGATTCGGGACAGTAGATGGGTAATACTCTTAAGTGAATCTCAGATGTCTTGCTTCATTTCAATGTGTAAATGTAAAAAATAAGAACTCTTTTTAAAAGACTCTTGTCTAAAATGACTCGATTAAATTGTCTCCGATTTTATTTATTTGAATAAGAATATAAATAAGACCCACACTTTGTTGTTATTTGATGGGCCCTTGGTTTGGTTTTCTGTTTGAGGCAGGGTCTCACCATTAAGCCCAGGCTGGCTTCGAACTCATGCTTCTACTTATTGTCCCTGTCACTAAAGATTGAGGTTGCAATTGTGAGGTGCCACATCCTGATTTCTACATCTTTTTAAATCTGTAGATAGCTCCTCCACCCCTTCTTTCCCCTCACATTCTTGGGAACTTATTGATCGAAGAATTCAGGCTGTTCCACAGCATTCCCCAGGCTGAATCTCACTGACTTTATGCACTTGGAGGACTTACTCTTGTCTTTGACCTACTACTTTTTTTTTTTTTTTTTTGGTTTTTCGAGACAGGGTTTCTCTGTGTTGCCCTGGCTATTCTGAAACTCACTCTGTAGACCAGGCTGGCCTCGAACTCAGAAATCCGCCTGCCTCTGCCTCCCAAGTGCTGGGATCAAAGGCGTGCGCCACCACCGCCTAGCAGAAGTCCTAGTAACTGGTAGTCTCATTGTAACTATTAATTTTTTTTTCTGTGCTTTATTTGTGTCTAATAAAGTGGTGTCTAATAAGGGGACAAAGTATGCTATAATATTTCTGTACTTTGTCAACTAAATTAACACTTCGGGGGGTTTGGTAGGTGCTTGTTAGCATTTGAAGTTGTTTTGGGTGTAGAAGAGGGTCTTATGGGTGTAGCTTCTGCCAGTGAAATTATGTCAGTTTCCATTCTCAAAGATAAGTCGTCCTCTATTAGAAGGAATCACTTTCTACCTGTTGTGAAATACGAAAGTTGCTAGACTCCTCCATAATACCTGCAGAGAGGGTGGATACAGCCCATCAGAATATTGCTACATTACTGAGAGTGAGGAAAGCAGATGTGATGTATCTAAATGGCTGATTTGATTTGTGAGGCAAAGAAGATGAAAAAATCTCACAGTTGAGTCCTAGATAAAGTGAAAGGTGCTAAGAACTGAAAGAAAGCAGGAGTGAAGCACAGCCATATGTCATATAACCAGGACTGTCCACAGTGGGCCACATTCACAGCTTTGGTTACAGAAGATTGTATCTTCTAGAGGCATTGCAGTCATCTCAGTTTATGTGAGTGTGGTGTTTACAACAATAATCAAATTATCGAATGTGCTTTTTCTTGCAATGCTCCCTGCTGTCAAGTGACTAGTAGAAAGGAGAACACAGAGGAAACACTTCTGGATTTGATTTGGAGTATGTCAGATTTGGAATGCATATTACAAAAAGTCCAGGAGGAGATAGTAAATTTTGGATAAGATCTTAGAACCATCTGGGCTGGAGACATATATTTGAAAACTATGCAACTAGACAACGAGAAAGCAACACTACATAGTAATGAGGAACACTTACATTTTAAGGCCAAGACTAAAGTAGTCACATAATGACACTGAGGAGCCAGAGACTGGTGTGATACATAGAAGCTCAGGTGTGGGTTTCTATACAAAAGAGATTGTCATTTGTGGCAAATGCTTCGTTGTTATTATATAATGAAAGCTAAGAAGAGGATAGATTTTCCCACTGAGGTTTTCAAGGGTTTTTGCCAAAGCAATCTAAGGAATTATCTCAGGTTACATTGGATTAAGGGACAGATTTAACTACTATTCTAAGTGTGGGCTGTCACATTTGTCTTTTTCATTAATTTCTCTATTGTACTTTTTAGCAACATTTACTGATATTCTGCCAATTTTTAAACTTAACATAAATGACTTCATTATGTATGTGTGTTCTGTAACTATTTTCTTCAACATTATGTTCTTGAAATTCACCCATTTGGTAATATATTTCTGTTCCAATACAATTTTTATTAATTATACTCTTGAGTTTTCTTGATATGAAATTGGTAAAAAGAAAATTACCTCTGCCAACATTTGTTGGTATTATTTCTCTTGCTTTTTTATTTATGAGTAAGAAGGGTATTGAAGAATATACTCTGGGTTTATTAAGTTGTTTTTCTCATGGGAATCTAGCTTCCAGTTAAATTGGAATTGTTTTAATATTTTATTATTTGGGATGATAAATGGTATTGTTTTTGGCAAATAGTAGCTAATTGTTTTAGTTCTTTTAAGAGTTTTTTAAAATACTAAATTATCTTCAACTTTAAAACAAAAAAAACAAAAGTTGTGTTTTAGTATATTGCTTTTACTCTCTGGCTTTTTAATCCCTTGGGTGTGTAATTTCCCTTTGTTCACTGAGGCTCAAGCATACGGCTGCTGTGCCATGGCAGCCATCTACATGGAAAGGGAACAGTGCTTTCTTCTCATGAGCCAACACTTAGTAACAGCCATGCCATTGATCAGCCTGGAGGAGGCATCAGAAATGAACAGTCTTCATCATGTCTCTCAGGCTATACTCATGCAGTCTCACTCATGACTCAAGCAGCTGCTTTGGGGATATAGGGCATGTGGCATACCTTCAATTTTCCACCTTGCCCCAAAATACAAAATTTTAAAATAGATGCTATCTTACTCACAAAAAGGCACAGCATGAGATTATTCCTTTTTCTACTAAATACTGTTACTGATTTGCTAAGTGAAATTGTTGCCTCGTGGGTTGAATATACTTTTATGTTTACAGACCATTTTCGTTCCTTGTTGAATTGCCTTTTCCAGGTATTATTCTTTCTTCAGTTAGTAAGTTCATTTCCCATTACATTTATCCCCATTTTTGTTTAGATTTTGGCTATTTAAGCAAGCACCAGAGAGATTACAAATACATTACAGGAAGTTAGTAAGTGTGTTAATCCACTGAAGTGTTGGTCTGCACATATGAAAGTGCCCCGATGATACTTGTACCATTTTAGTGAATGTGTACTAAGTGAGGTACACATAAGGAGCACCCAGATGAAAAAACAGTATTAGAAGCATCTCAGAAGTTCCATTTGTGCTCTCTTCTATTCTCCTTAAAGGGGAGCCACAGCCCAAACCTCTAGTCCTACATTAATTTTTCAGTATGGACTCCTTTGTGTCTGACGTCTCACACTTAGTATAAACTCACCAAAGAAAATACAGTATGCCCAGCCTAGTTTGAATTTCTGAGTAGAACTGCTAGGTGCATATACTCCAAACTACTCCAAACTGTTTTCACACGTTGCCCAACTTTTTTGACTCTGTGTGTGTGTGTGTGTGTGTGTGTGTGTGTGTGTGTGTACATACATACATGACAGCAGTCAGTCTTGGGAGTCATTCCTTTGGTGTTGTCTACTGTGATTTTTAAGATAGTATCTGTCACTGGGGCCTGGGGTTTGCCATTTAGTCTAAGCTTTCTAGCCAGTCTCCTCCTCCATAGAGTTGGGATTATAAGCAGGCACTGCCATGCCTGCCTTTTTACATGGATGCTGGGGATTGAACTCAAGTCTCCATGCTTGCCAAGCAATCACTTTACTGACTAAGCTGTCCTCAACACCTTGTCAGAATTTTTTAAATGTTGTTTATTTATATGTATATATGTATTTTTTAATGTTTGAGTGCTCTATCTGCATGTACACCTGTGTGCCAGAAGAGGGCATCAGATCTCATTATAGATGGTTGTGAACCACCATGTGGTCACTGGGAGTTGAACTCAGGAGCCACAGAAGAGTAGCCAGTACTCTTAGTCCTCTCTAGCCCCCGTGTCAGACCTTCTAATTTTTGCTGGTTGAGTAGGGATGAAGTTACATTTTATTGTGGTTTTAATTGTCATCCCTGATGGCGATGGGGTTCATTATTCTCTCATGTGTTTATTGACTACATGTATTTTGTTTTCTGTAAAATACCTGCAAGTATACCTTTTAAAAATATTCACTATATAACATAGACTCATCTTAAACTCACAACATTCCTCCTGCCTCAGCCTCCCAAGAACTGGCATGAGCCACCACACTCAGCCTTCCTTATAGTATTTTTAAAGAATGGTCCTTTATATGTTATTCATATAATTACATTCATTGAATCTCTTCCAGTCCTGTATGGTGTGCATGTATCTTCTCTCCACACTCATTCTAGGGATGGAGCCAAGGCCTTGCACATGTAGCCAGTCAAGCTGCATCCCTTTCTTCATTCACATATATGCTGTTTTCTACTGTATTTAAGAAATTTAGCACTCCAAGGTCTTAAAGATATTCTGTATTATTGGTGAAGGTTTCACAGTTCTGCCTCTTATCTACCTAAGATGTTTATGTACATGGTATGATCTAATTTTTCCATGTAAATATTCATTTGTCCTAGCACTGTTTTGAAAAAATTTCTTCTCTCACTGAGAAGCAGCCATTTCTTTATATGTGTGGATATGTGTATATCAAGTGCCCAAATATGCCTTGATCTGTTTCTGGGTGTCCTATCATATGAAAATTAGGTGCCATGTACTCCAATAATTGGAAGGCTGAAGATGACAAATCACAGGAGTCTAGGAGTTTGAGGTGAGCCTGGGCAATGGAGCTATGTCACCTTGAAAATAAATAAGTAGGTAACTAAGTAAACCCGGGGAGATGGCTCAGTGTACAAAGTACTCAGAGCATTAGTGTGAGGGCCTGAGTTTAGACCCCTCACAGCCATGTCAAAACCATGCCCGGCAGCAGTTAGCTATGATCCCAGGGTTGAGAGGCTTAGAAGGTAGGATCCCAGCAGCTAGCTGTCCATCCAGTCTAACCAATCTAGTTTCAGTTTCGGGGAGACACCCTTTCTCAAAAATAAAATGGAAAGCAATAGAGGGAGACACCTAACAACCTCACACATATGCATAGGTGGATCATATCCAAATACTGTGAACACAAATAAAACATTTAAATAAATTGATAAATGTCAAAACTTCTAAATTTCTGTATGTGGGCTAGAGAGATGGCTCAGCTAAGAGCACTGGCTGCTTTTTCAGAGGACCCAGGTTTGATTCCCAGTGCCCACCTGGCAGCGCACAGCCATTCGTACAGCAGTACTAGGATATTTAACGTTCTCTCTCTGGCCTCCTTAGGCACTGCACCACATGGTGCACAGACATGCAGCCAAAGCATCCTTACATACAAAATTTAAATTAAGAGTATCAAATCTACATATCATATCTTTTGTTCTATTCCTAGGTGATTTTCTATGATGCTGGGGTATGAATTCAGAACCTTGTGCATGCTTGGCAAGTGCTAAACCACTAAAGCAACCCTTGAGGTTTTTTTTATTCTTGTTGCTGCTACTGGTTTTTTTTTTTTTTTTTTTTTTGGCAACAATCTTGTTAAGTACAGCAGGGCTACATAGCAAGATGGTTGTGACCCACCATGTGGTTGCTGAGGATTGAACTCAAGACCTCTGGAAGAGCAGCCAGTGCTCTTTACCACTGAGCCATCCCTCCAACCCCTTCTTTTTATCTAACTGGTGAGCCATCTCTCCAGCCTGAAGTCTTTATTTTTTTTAATATTTTGAATATGCATATTAATAGACTTCAGTGTAATATTTCTATATTTGCATATTTTGTCCCAAATTCAACGTCTTTTTTATCTATATTTCTAACTCTTTCCAATGTATTTTAATCACTATTCTTTATTTAAATCAAAATTTCTAACTTCTACATGAAAGAGCACATTTTATATCTTTCTATGTCTGACTTACTTCATTTAAAATAATGTCCTCCACTTCTCTCCATTTTATTTCAAAAGACAAGTCTTCATTCTTTATTGCTAAATAATATTAGACTGTGTGTATATGTACCAAATTAACTTGATTCATCTGTTTAGCATTTAGGCTGATTATTAGGTTGTCTCTGTTGGTTAGTGCAACAATGAATGTGATTGCTGTTGGATAGCCCTTCGGTGTCCTTACTTTGGTCCTTTGATTTTATTCTCACATTTGGGAGAGCTAAAGAGTATAGTTGATCTATCTTTAGCTAGTGTCCATGCTGTTCTCTATGATGGCCAGACTCATTTACATGTCCACAAATAGTATAGAAGATTTCTTTCCTCTCCACATCCTTGCCAGCATTTAGTTGTTTGGTTTTTCTGTATGCAGTGAGATAATACCAATATAACTTTGATTTCCCTGATAGCTAAATATATTGAACATGTTTTTTTCAAATGTATTGGTTACTTATAGTTTGAGAAGTAACCATTTAAATCATTTATACATTTTTAATGTGATTGTGTATGTTTTGGTTTAAGTTTTTGAGTTCTTTATTCTGGATATTAATCCTCTATTAGATGAAATGTTAAGAAAGATTTTCTTCCATTCTGTAGCTTGTCTTTACCTTTTTGATAGTTCCCCTTGCAAAGGTTTTTGGTTTGTTATAATCTCTTGTTAATTTTTACTTCTGTTTCCTGTGCATTTGAAATTCTATCCAGAAAGTCATTGCCTATACTTGAACCGATTCCTCTGTATAGTAGTTTATAGTCTTACATTTAGGTTGTTGATCCATTTTGAGTTAATTTTTGTGTAGACTGAGAGGTATGGGTTAAGTGTCCCTGCACATGTGAACACTCAGACTTTCTCCCACCATTTATTTAAAAGGCTGTCCAATCTCTGATGTGTTTTTGGCATCTTTGTTACACATCAATGTGTTGTGGATGCTTAGGTTTATTTCTGGAGTGTGTCTTTTGTTCCCTTGATTTGTGTGTTGTTCTTTATGCCAGAGCCATGCTGTTTTGACTGCCATGGCTCTATAGTGTGTCTTGGAATTAGGTATTGTGATACCTCCAGCTTTGGGGGGGTTAAGTTTGCTCTGGCTAGCTGAGAGTGGTGGCACTTACCTGCAACCCCAACACTATAAAGGCAGAGGCCTGAGGTAAAGGGAGCATAAGCTTAAAGGTCATAGTGAGCTCAAGGTCAGCTTCAATTACATAGCACAACCCTGTCTCAGAAAAACCAGGGAAATTCACAATGTATCTCAGTGAAATAGTACTTGCCTTGGTTGTGCTCCCTTTTGTTACTAAACAAAATTACTTTGGACCCTTTCAGTATGAATTTTATAGTTATTTTTTTCTATTTTTGTGAAGAATGTCATTTGTATTTTGATGCAGTATGTGCATTTTAACAGTATCTATTCTTCTAATCCACAATTGGGAACATTTTCATGTGTGTGTGTGTGTGTGTGTGTGTGTGTGTGTCCCGCACATGTGTGCGTTTGTTCAATTTATCTCACAAGAGTTTTAAAATTTTCATTGTACAGGTGTTTCACTTACTGTGTATCATTTTATTTTTATAGCTATCACAAATGAGATTGTTTTAATCATTTTAAGCAGATTCATTAGTGATCATAAAAAAGATCTTTGTTAATTTTGAATCTTGCTATTTTACTGAATTAATTTAATAATTCTAATGGCTTCCTGGTAAAGCACTTTCTTTCTTCTCTACGTAGAATCATATTATCTTCAAGCACAAGCACAGATGGTTTAACTTCTTTAATTTTGTTTGTGACATTAGAGATTTGAACTCAGATCTTCAGGCTTGCATGGCAAGTGTTTCCTCAGTTCCAAATTTTATATTCTAACTTTACTTTTGGTATATATGAAAACAAAAATTCACCTAGTCTTATTTTGGTTGAAACAGAGTCTCACTACGTAGCCCTGTTGTCCTGGAAGTCACTCTGTAGACCATCCTGTCATTGAACACACAGATCCACCTGCCTCTGCCTCCTGAGTGGTCAAAATAAACTTTGTATCTCGCAACCTGATTTGCTCTAGATTCAGTAGTCTTGTTTTACCTTTTGTTTGCACCACTATGCAGAAGATCCACCATGAAAATTTTAATTGTTAGGATTAATTAGTTCTTTCAGTATTTATTTTAGCCAACCTCTCTGTCCATTGACACATCAACCAAATCTTTTTTTATAATAACGTTTTTATTCTTTAAGAATTTTATACAGTGTATTTTATCATATTCTTTTCGCTTACTTAACACCTTCCAGATCCTCCTTTACCCAGCCAGCTAGCCAGCCAGCTTCATGTGTTCTCAGCCCCATTCTTCCCTCAGCAAGTTCTCTGTGTGAGGCCTGCCCTGGAGTGGAATCAGTATGCCTGGTGTTTACCATAAAAGAAAATTGACTTTCCTACCAGAAATCAAATACCAGTAGCTCCCCAGGCATGGGTGGGACTTTTGACACCTCCTATCCATGCTGTGAGTTCATGTGTGCATCTTCCCTTTTCCCTTAATGCCATCCACCATCTGTGGCTCTTACCAGCTTTCCATCCCCTTGTCCTCATCCTCATTCTTGTAGATCCCTGAGGGGAGGGCTGTGAGATAGATAGATGATCAGTAGGGTTGAGCACTGCAGTATGGTCTCTTATTCTCTGCATGTTGACAGTTGGAGCTCTGTGTTAATCACCATTTACTGCAAGAAGAAGCTTCTGATGAGGGTCAAAAGAGATGCTGATCTATGGGTAACAGTCATTAGAAGTTGTTTTAATGCTATAACTGACCCCCCCCTTCATAAAATTAAATGCTCTTGCTTTGTAAATTTTTACTATCATCATTCTTTTTTGACTTATATGATTCTTGCTGTTCCATAAAATTAATTATTGCACTCAGTATGATCTCCCCAATTAGAAATGAGTGCCCATCACCTGCTGTTAGCTCTTCCTTAGCACTGTTGTGGAGATGCACCCATTTCCATTCTGTCCCTGTTGTCTCTGCCAAGTTTATACCATCCTCCTGTACATCTGGAAAATAGCTTCCTAACTGACCATTAAAAGGTACTCCATTCCCAGTACCATAGCTAGATCAACTTCTTAAAATGCCACTTCGTCTGTGATACCTGTCCCCAAATAGAAACTGAAAGAACATGTCCTACTTATATAGGATGAACTCTAAATACTGCCACTGGGTCTTTCAGGCCCTTTGTCCCCAAGCCCTCACTCAGCTCCTCTACTGTCTTTTGTAGCTTTCCAACCAACACTATACCCTTAAGCCATGTGGCCCCCACAACATTTTTGGTCTCTGTTGGTTTTGTGTACTTTTACCACAGCTCTCTCTGCATCTTGTACAGAATACTGTGTGCGCCCACCCCTGCACCACCCTCACAATCAAACTTTCTATAACGTAGCCTTTAAAGCTCAATTT
>JANHMN010000005.1:69277282-69342854 GCA_030674055.1 Rhabdomys pumilio | reverse complement strand
GGATTTCTGAGTTCGAGGCCAGCCTGGTCTACAGAGTGAGTTCCAGGACAGCCAGGGCTACTCAGAGAAACCCTGTCTCAAAAAACCAAAAAAAAAAAAAAAAAAAGTATGATGTTCCAATGTGGTTTGAAAAGCATAGGATTTGGCTGAAATTCTCAAGTGGAATCTCATGCCTACCACTTACTATATGTATGTAGGCAAGCCATCTCACCCTATACTACTTTCCTTACCTGTAGAGAGATGGTGGTGGTGGTGGTGGTGGTAGTGGTGGTGGTGGTGGTGAAAATAATGATTGACAATAATGATAAGATTACTAGGATAGTTATATACAATTTCACAGTGCTAGTTTAAGGACTGGGATAATGGATACAAAAGGTAATAACTATGTATATGATCTTTACCATAGTGATATCTGCGTCTGCTTTGTTTCTATGAGAAAGGATAAGTGCAATGGACTCACTTGTACAAACCCAACAATTGGACTTTTGTCCTTTGAACTTTACTTAAGCACCCCTCTCAGCAAAATGAATAGAATTAAGGCCTTACCTTAGTATTGACAGCAATATTTCTATGAGGTCTTTGTTTTTCTTTCACAGAAAAAAAAAAGTAGATATTTGTTAGATGTTTCCCAAAATTGTTTTTGAATTTTGTTTCCTGCAATTAGGTATTAATATTAATCGAGGCCTTCTGTGCTTGGGAAATGTAATCAGTGCTCTTGGAGAAGAAAAAAAGGGTAACTTTGTGCCCTACAGAGATTCCAAACTGACTCGACTGCTCCAAGGTAAGCCTAAAATGCCTCTAAAATGAGAAAGAGTAGTTTGGAATGATAGTGTTGAGAAAACAAAGGTGAAACAGGCAGCAAGCTAATGGGCTGTCACATTCACTACAAATTGATAAGTAGGTAAAATAGCTATTGGCAATCACGTATCACAGATGACTCTGAGAGCCAAGAAATTCGTACTTAGGACTTTGCACCTGAAAGTGAACTTGGTTACTGTTTCTGTAATTGACAATATGCTAAGCAAAAATCTCTGGAGAGTTAAAATCTACATAGAGGGGACAACCTAGGAATATTTAATTTCAGTAAAGGCACCTAACTTACCTGGGCCAGGCCTGGTTGTTTGAAACCTGATTAACTGATGAACGCATAGTTTCTCTTGAGTATAGTGATATTTAAAATAGGATTCTAAAATGTCTATCAGTTTACACATCTGAAATTTTACTATTTCTATATTGAAACAAATCTAAAAATGGCCCCACACTCATGCACTCATATGCAACACAAATTGCAATCGGTGGGCTATAGAAAAGAAAAAAATATAAAATTAGGAGAGGTAGAGGGTGGTTCTGGGAGGAGTAGGGTGAATAGACTCAAAATATATTGTATGTATATATGAAATTCTCAAACAGTAATTAGAATAGTTTTTAAAATTAAAGCCTAATGGTCCTGAAAAATAAAATTAAGACCAAATCAAAAGCATCACTACAAAGTTTTTTCTTTTATCTTTGAATTGAATTGGTCCAAATAGCAGCCTTTGCTTGCATCCCACTTGTTTTAATTTTATTTGCTTTCATTATCCCTTCTTTTGCAGATTCTCTAGGAGGCAATAGCCATACTCTAATGATAGCCTGTGTGAGTCCTGCTGATTGTAATATGGAGGAAACATTAAATACCCTCCGCTATGCTGACAGAGCAAGAAAAATCAAGAACAAACCTATTATTAATATTGATCCCCAGGCAGCTGAACTAAATCATCTTAAACAACAGGTATAAGATTTTATAGGAAAGTTGCAAGTATGTGAATGGAATGATAAAGCGTCTATTTCTTTGTTCTATTTATACTTTTAAAATAAATCCTAATACTGTGTTTGCTATCCATTTAAAAGATTGGGGATGCCATTGGAGATTTTACTGATAAAAGAGTAAAGTGTAGAGAATGAAGCAAGAAGCCTTTACAGGAGCCAAATCCTGACGTATCTTAATATGTTCTGTTAAAGATCTTGGAACGGGAAAGTACTAAGAACTACAGATTTTAAGTAAGAGAATAACATGATGAAGTGTGGTTGAGGGAAATCTGTTTTCTGTGCACTTGTACGGAAAACACATGAAAGGTGGCCATGACTAAAAAGAAGCAAATAAGCTAGTCTTTTTATTAACTGGGGTGAGAACTATGGCCTGAATTAAAACCAGTTGTAATAAAGATGAAGGAAAGGTAACACAAGAAGGCAAGGAGCAAGAGGAAGGTAGAGTTTCTAGTGTTTGCTTAGTTGCAGAGTTAATGTCGGAGAAGAAGGTCTGGTAGGGGGGCTGAGTTTGATCTTCAAGTTTCTTACTTACTTGGATTACTGAATAAGTGTCATATTGACCAAGGAATGCAGATGAAAACCCAGAGTCACACATGAAAACAGAAATATATTGTATTTAGTTTGGGCCATTGGGGAAACATGAGTAGAAAGAATACAAATCCAAGTGGCTGCTGGCTTGATATAGAGGGTCTCGGAGGAAGGGTAACGAGGCAGCTTTAAGAGCCATAGCTGTTAGATGGTATCTGAACTTGGTAAGCAGATAGTACAGTAAGAGGACTCACAGAATGTTTGCTAAAGGATCAAATGAAGAGGTCCAGCGTCACAGCTTGAAAACACCAGCACTTAAAGAATGGGAAAGGAGAGGCAGATAAGAATAGACAGGAAGAAATCTAATGTCACCAAAGCCAAGGAAAGAGCATTTCAAGGACTGTTGGCATAAGTATAAATTTACAAAGAAGTATTAAGTTGGAAAGTATCTGGGTTTTTTTTTTTTAATCTACAGGGATGTTGTTGGCAAAGACTCTGAGGTCAGGGAAGTGCTAAGAGCCAGTCATGGGATAATAAGTAGAATAGTAAATAAGTGAATGGCTTTTCGTTCAAGGAGGCAAAATGGGAAAAGGCAATGGTCCAAGTAATCAAGGACAAAGAAATATAAATTTGTATTTTAAATATGAGAAAGCCTTGAATAACTGAAAGAACTAATCAGAAGAAACTGAAACAGAGAATAGGGACTAAGGGCAGATCATCTTCTAATTGCAAGCAGTTGGGTAATAGGATATGGAAGGACCTTAGAGAGACCACACAGAGCTTAAAATCACTTAACAGAAATGTGTAAATGTGTGGCTGTATAAATATGACTGTAAAGCAGCTCGCAGTCCTGGGATAGAAACTGAGGAGGCAGGAATTGTATTGATGTGGGAAGCTTGCTTGCTTGCTTGCTTGCTTGCTTGCTTGCTTGCTTGCTTGCTTGCTTGCTTGCTTGCTTGCTTGCTTGTGTGGTTGGTTTGGTTTACTTTGTTTTGTTTTGTTTTGTTTTGTTTTGTTTCAGAGACTCATGTAGCACAGGCTGGCCTTGAACTATTTATGTCGTTTAAGATCCTCTTGTTTCTGTCTCCTTATTGTTCGGATTAGAGGTGAACACCACCATGTTCAGGTGTTGCTCTAGGGTTTTTGTTTCTTTATTTTTGTGATTTGTTTTGCTTTGTTTTGAGACAGGGTCCCTGACTATCATGGACTCACTATGTAGACTAAGCTAGCTTCAGATTCACAGACATCAGCCTGCCTCTACCTCTCAAGTGTTAAGATTAAAGGTGCACATTTCCATACATGGCCCCTATTAATGCAGGTCTAAAAGCATCAAGTTTTCCTGCATGGTAGAGAATAGAGGACTTCATTTCCACTTAGAACTGTATTTCCCAACTGTCCAGTACTCACTCCTTCTCCAGCCTTCCTCTACAGTGATGATAACTATATAGTTAATCTCTTTCCCTTTTCTTCTCGAGGGTCTCTGTAGAGAGTAATAGTAATTATCTGCCAGTTGGGTCTTCTGGTCACTTCCTATTCACTTATTTATTCATTCCAACAGTAAATATTTATCTAATGATTATGTGACAAAAACTATACTAAGATATCTCGTTGAGCAAAACAACACTTTCTGCCTTCATGGGGTTTATTGTCTAGTGTGACAGACAAAACTAAAACAATCAGATAATGATATATCATTATAAACTGGGATAGTTTGGTATAGTACACTATGAGAGTAATAGTAGGGTCTTCTGTTATATATCTAGCCTGAAAGTTTTCCCTGATGTAGCAGTGTTTGAACTGAGATCTGAGGGCTTTATGTAGGAATAAACTACAGGAGATAAGAAAGAGTTCTAGGGAGAAGAAACAGCATTGATAGCAGAGTATCATATCAGGAGCAATGTCACTGCACCCAGATTACCCAGGTTCAAGCCCAAGCTCTCTCTGTCTTACTGTGTGCTTTCTAAATGGTCTTTGTGCCTCCCATTCTCTGTCTACATAATGGAAATAATACCCATTTCTTGTTGTATTGTGGGTATTAAGTAAATTGTTACATTTGAAGAGCTGAAAAGGGTGCTAGTGTGGCTACTGTGTAGAAAGCAAAGAAAGAGTATTACAGTGTGGGGCTAAAGGAAAGCTGAGATTTGATTGTGAACTGTGTAGAAAATTATTTTAAGGTAGGCGGTAACACTGATGATTGATACTGCTAAAAGATTGCCAAAAGGTAATCCAATTTATGAAGTAGATTAACATGGTGCAAGAATGTGTGGATCCCATTTAAGAAGACATCATAGTCCAAGCGAGACTTGGTACTGGGGACTTGAACTTAGGATGATAGTGATAGGGAAAGGTAATCAGCATATAAGGAACAGGGTATGGTTCCCAGGTTTGGGCACATAGAACTAAATATTCATTGATCTGGAATTACTGACAGAGGACCGGATCTGAGGATAGTAGGCAATGAAGTGGAAAATCAGGTCAATTATAAGGTTTAAAGTTAAAATTAAGAAAGATAAGAGTTTAGATAAACTTAGAAGGCACAAATTTCTATGTGGTAATTGAAAGAGTAGATGAAAATTGAGAATATAAGGAAATAGTATAGATGATAATGATCTTCGGGAGACTTGGCCACTTATGGGATAAGTGAAACAAAAAAATGAACCGAGACAGCAATCAGAAACACTGAAGGAAAATTAGAAAGTATAGTATCTGGTAAGCCAAATGCTACCAGTCAATAGAATAGAATGAACACTGGAAAATACCTATTGATCTTACTATAATAATCTAGGCAAGCATCATATTGAAATAGGTTAATGAAAAGTGAATAAAAGGGAATAAAGACTATTGGTGTGAACATTTTTCTTGAGCTTTAGAAAAGAGAGCAATGAGGCAAAAGTGAGTGTATTTTAATAAGAAGGAGATGATAGGAGGAGAAATTGAAAGTGTATCAGAGAAAAGAGACAATAAAGACTGAGGCTCCAAAGCATAACCACAGAGACAGCCCGAGGAGGCAGAATGGCTCCTTTTTGTTACAAAAAGGACTGGAAAAGGATGTTTCCATATAAGCTCTAAGGCGCTTAACTATACCTGACAACTTTGTGTTGTCAGTCTTATATTATTTCCTTCTCTTTCTCATTTTAGGTTATTCTTCAACTACATGCAGACTTAAGAGTAAAGGCCATATTATATCTCTGTTACATTGCATATACCAGTGCTTTGATTTTTAAAAGCGGTTACTTAATGAAAACTCATTATGCTACTTAGATCAAAGGCACAGCTCATTATCTTCTACGTAGCAGTTGTCATTGATTCATTAACCCTGGTGTATTTTGTAGTGCTAAGGATGTACTTAAGGTTTCAGAGGCATTGAGTAGAATTACCCTATTGCTAATTGTACTGACTTTATTATGAAGAGATAAGTAGCATTTTGCCAGTTGAGGTTGACAGTCCTGACTGTCTATTCTGGTCTGGCTTAGAGCTCAGGAACTCACTGTGTAGCTAGGTCTGGCCTCAAATTTTTAATCCTTCTTAGATGTATGTACCATGCCTGGTGATAAGTAGCTTTTGATTGGTAACTAGCTGATTATTTTCATTGCTTCTCTCAGGTCCAACAGCTGCAGGTCTTATTGCTACAAGCCCATGGAGGCACCTTGCCTGGAAATATAAAGTAAGTCATAGATTAGTTTTAAAGGTATATTCTTTTACAGACTGTTTTGCCTGGTGGCTCTTTTCCTCTGATAGCCTCTAGTTTCTCAGGTCACTTAAGGTCCAGGAAGTGATCTTGCTAACCTTACTTAGGACTTAGGTAGTTGTCCTTTAAGTGTGATGGAAAGAGTATGGATTCTAGACTTAGAAATGTATTAATTAGAATACTCCTGTGAAGAAGAGCTATCTCTGCCATCTACTTATTTATTTGGCTACTTAGTTATATGCATAGATGCATGTATATCTATTTTATTCTTGGGTTAACATCCAGCGTTATCATTTGGTTTATTTCTTTGTCTGTTCAGAGCTCCTTCAGGTTGACTCTTACTTTCTTTAACAAATCCTCAAGAGTGAGGATGTTCACAAGATGTTACAAACAATTCTCCTTGCACCAAGTCTGAAATTAACCACTTCTCCAAGGAGCTTTGGGTTTTTGCATTGAAAAAAATGGTGTTTAGAAACCAAGTTCTGTGTTGTTTTTCTAACTCTGCTCACTGTTGCTGAGGTGTCATTGCTGTTGGGTCTTGTTGATGGGTAGAACTCAGAAATTCCTTCATGTGTAATAACCTGCACATTCACTCAGCTACATTTTTCTATTTATCTATATTATATGTATATTAAAAAACAGTTTCTTACTGATAATTCTTGATTTTATTCCAAACTATGGGATTTACTGTATTTTTTACATCTTAAATTTAATTGTACCCTAAATATGCCTCAGTGTTTTTTTTTTAAAGTCCAGAGAAGCTAAATATGTGACTAAACTGATCTCTCCTTCTCAACTCCACCCATTGAGCTAGGGATATTTCTAGTAACAAATTTATAGTACATCTTAAGCCCAGCAGAGAATACTGTCTTCAGCCCTTCATTGGGATCAGTATCTCTCCAGGCCACATTCTTGGGAGCAGTGATCTAGACTCCTCCCTTCCCATACCAATGGAATAGTATAGGCCTGTGAACTTAACTGTCTCTAGGTTGAGTTCACCAAGAGAGCCCAAGTGCTAGATTCTGAATCTACTGCCCCAGCTAGGCTGGCTATCCCGATTCCCACCCACACCTCATGCACCTGCGTGTTACACACAGAGAGCTCAGGCTATGAAAGTAAGGAAGAAGGGAGCTTAGGTAGCATGCCAGAGAAAAGAAGACACTTCTCATTTCTTCCCCCAGCTAACACTATAACAAATGCAATTTGGGAAGGAGTTTATTTGCTTTATAATTCTACACCACAGTCCATCATTGAACAAAGTCAGAACATGAACTCTATAGGGCAGGGACCTGGAGTCAGAAGCTGATACAGAGACTATGGAAGGGTGTTGCTTACTGGCTTACTTTATATGACATTCTTGCCTGCTTTTAAAAAAAAATTATTGGATATTTTATCTACATTTCAGATGTTAACTCCTTTCTCCATCCCCCCCCCACCCAGGAACCCCCTATCCTATCCCTCCCTCCTCCTGCTTCTATGAGGATGTGCACACATCCACACACCCACTCCCATCTTCCCGCCCTTGAATTCTCAATTCACACTGGGGCATCCAGCCTTCATTTGACCAAGGACTTCCTCTCCCACCTATGCCCAACAAGGCCATCCTCCCCTACATATACAGATGGAGTCATGGGTCCCTCCCTATGTGCTCCCAGGCTGGTGGTTTAGACCCTGGTTTGGTTGGTATTGTTGTTCTCCTCATGGGGCCACAAATCCTTTCAGCTCCTTCAGTCTTCTTTCTAACTCCTCCATTGGGAACCCCATGATCAGTTAGTTTAATAGTTAGCTGTGAGCATCCACCTCTGTATATGTCAGGCTTAGCAGACCTCTAAGGAGACAGCTATATCAGGCTCCTGTCAGCAATGCACTTTCTGGCATCCACATCAGTGTCTACCTTTGGTGACTGCACATGAGATGGATACCCAGGTGGGACAGTCTCCTGACAACCCCTCCTTCAGTTTCTGACCCACACTTTGTCTCCGTATTTGCTCCCATGAGCATTTTGTTACTCCTTCTAAGAAGGAACGAAATGCCCACACTTTGGTCTTTCTTCTTCAGGAGCTTCATGTGGTCTGTGAGTTGTAACTCAGGGTCACCTGCCCAGGGATGACACCACCCACAATGGACTGAGCCCTTCCACATTGGTCACTAAGGAAAATACACTAGAAGCTTGTTTGTCTTCAGCCCAATCTTATGAAGGCATTTTCCCAACTGAGGTTCCCTCCTCTCAGATGACTCCAGCTTGTGTCAAGTTGTCATGAAACTAGCCAGAGCAGAAACACAATCCATATGCCATTGAGAAATATTTTCATTAGCTAGATCTTAACATTTATGTGGCATTTTTTCATCCTATTGATTTAAAGTAACCTTTGTTTGAATTTTACTTGAGGTTTTCCTACATCTTAATTGTAATTGCTTTTATATTTGGGTATATAAAATACTTCAATGGCTCTAAGAGTCAGATTTTTATGCAAAAAGAGAAGAGAGAAATGCAAATGAAAATCCAAATGGGATATTATTTCATACATTTTAGGATGACACTTGTTAATTCACACATACACACACACACACACACACACACACACACACACACACACTCACACACACACACACACACTCAGAGGGAAGGATGTGAAGAATGTAATGAAGCCCTTATCATAATATTGGTGAATTGTAAAATGGTGTTGCCACTATGGAAAAATGTGGAGATTTCAAAAAAAAAAAAAGGAATTAAAAATGGCCTATTGTCCAATTCAGCAATTTCACTTCTGGGACTATGTCCACAGAAACTGAAAGCAGGGTCTCAGCGCTGTGCTCATAGTGGTACTATTCAAATGTCCATTAACAAATGAACTGACAAAATGTGCTTAGTGATGCCAGCAATATTGCACATAGAAAGCTCTACACTTCAAGGGTTTTCCTACAGAAGTATCAACTAACAACTATCCACAAGCAAAAGCATGTTAATGAAAACTCCATAAAGTATAAGCCCAGGTTTCCTGGCATATTCCATGAAACTGAAAACGAAAATCTCCGTGAAGCTCAGGTACAGCAGGGCTTTCATCCTGGCACTTGGGAGATGTAGGCGGGTGGAGCTCTGTGAGGTCCAGGCCAGCCAGGGCTACATAGTGAAACCCTGGGTCCAAAAGAAACCTGCATGGGTATGAGAATAAGGGAAACAGTCTCATTTTCACGATATTACTTCCTTCCCAGGTCTGCACACAGTCACATAAAGAATTCCCAGGACTGATGGTTTCTAAGAGAGGAAAAGAAACTGGGAGCTAGAAATCCAACTTTTCTAGCATTTCAAGATGTTTTTGAGGCAGGCTGCTCCGTTATGACCTCACAGGGCACATAGGGATACTGCACAGCTCAGGGACATGGCATCGGATAGAAAATCATCGAGACATGAAGATAAATTCCACATTTTTGTGCCTCCACAGTAGTGCCCCACCAGAGGTATATAAGTCAATAGCATAGAGCCCTGCAAAGTTGACCTCACCTCTCCCAGAAGTAGAAAGTGCTAAACCTCTAACTGGCCAGCCTCCAGGCCTATCCTCAGACCCTACTATGCTAGAGCCTGTCCCAGAGAATAAGAAGACCCTACCGAGAAATTTTCACAATAAGTACATAGAACTCCATGTTCCCATTAGCCTCTAAGTTCACACTCAGATCCCAGTCAGGACAGAAAATTTTAGACAAGAAACTGATGCCAGTACTGCCTTTGATGCCAGTACTGCCTTTCCTGCAGTTCACTAGCAGGAGTAAAGTTTACTAGCTTTCTTCCCAATCTCCAAGCCTTGATCCAGCCTAGGGAGAGAGGGAAGTCTCAACTATATTTCTACTTGCAGTAGCTGTTGACTCATACATTTTTAATCCACTTAACCCTGGTCCCTTTCCTGTACTTCTTCCCCCCCCCCCTTTTTTTTTTTCGAGACAGGGTTTCTTTGATTAGCCCTGGTTGTCCTGGAACTCACTCTATAGACCAGGCTGGCCTCGAACTCAGAAATCCGCCTGCCTCTGCCTCCCAAGCGCTGGGATTAAAGGCGTGTGCCACTACCGCCCGGCTTTCCTGTACTTCTAATAACTGATAAGCTCAAACAGCAGTGCCTCCTGGCCAGAGAATACTTATTACCTGGCCTGAGTAGAGGCAATATTTTAAGACTGAAGAATATTCCACTGTATTTATATACAGAATTTTACATATGGTTTCACTTATTGGCAGAACCTAGGTTATTTCCATCTTTTGAGTATTGTGAATATACTGCTATACATATGAGTGTGCAGTATCTGTTTATGCCCTTGCTTTTAATTCGCTTGACTTACCTAGGGTTAGAATAGCTAAATCAGGTGTTAATTCTGCTGGTAATTTTGTAACTAAACTATCATACTGTTCATAGGTACTCTATCATTTCTACATTCTTACCAGCAGTGGACAGAGCTTCAAGTACTTTCATATTCTCATACACTTATTTTAATACGTCTTAAACTATAGCAAACCCTAATTGAGAGCTACATTTTTAAATCTTTGCATATTATGTTATATACCATTTGTGGTATGTGTTACAAATATTTTCTTTTAATTTATCTAGGCTTTTATTTTGTTGTCATAGGTTGGAGGGTTTTGTTTGTTTGCTTTCACCCTAACATCTGGCTCCTGCATCTTTATTGTTAAAATTGAATGTTTGAGATTTTTGTTAAAAGCAAATTTGGGGCAGAAGAGATGGCTCACAGATTTAGAGCACATACTACTCTTTCAGAAGACTGGCACCACCTCCCACTGAGCAGCTTACAAGCACCTGTAACTCTAGAGAATCAAGTCCCCTCTTCTGGCCTCTGCAGACACCTTCATTCAGACTTCTGTACACACATGCAGCTGTACAGATGCGCATGCACATAAAAAGTAAAATATCCTCAACAGTTTTCCTATAGTACTCATGTTTTTCAGTTCAATTCTCTCTCTCTCTCTCTGTGTGTGTGTGTGTGTGTGTGTGTGTGTGTGTACGTACGTACGTACGTACGTACATACATACATACATACATACATACATATATGGGATGTGGGCTTACTTTTAAATATCCTTTTTTAAAAGAATTATTCTTTTTACTTTAAAAATGATGTGTTTCCTGATGTGGCACATTAAAAAAAGAGTGAAGAATAAAACTTAATGTTGTTCATCTCCCTGCAACTACTACAAATTTCTCTTCTTTGGTTATTATAGTCTGGGTTTCCTGATAATATTTAAGACTTAGGTAAAGTATATAGAAAGCTAGTGTTTATTGAAGGACTCATCAGAGGGCTGTCCTTATTATACTCATTTTAAAGCAATTTTAATTATTTCCATTTAGCACAAGCCTGTTACATGTATGACAACTCTAATGAAAATGAGACTAACAGAAAGCTTTCTAGCCTTCTGTAGAATATACTATAAAACAGACCATTTGCGTTGGTGCATACCTGTAGACAGAAGCAGGAGAATCGTAAGTTCAAGAACTACCAATACTACAAAAAGCCCCCTTTCCCTAATTCCCCCAAATATCACACACACACACACACACACACACACACACACACACACACACACACGAGAACATCAGCTTTAAAAGTAATGTAATCAGGCTATTGCAATGGCTCAGCTGGTAAAGGCTCTTATTGCCAAGCTTGACCACCTCACTTTGCTCCCTAGAACCTGTATGATGGAAGGAAACAACCTACCCCTGTAAGTTGTGACCTCTGCATATGTAGCATGGCATGTATATGTGTCCCCCTCCACACACCCACAATACACAAATAGGTAGGTGGGTGGGTAGGTAGATAGAGACATGTAGTGAATTTTTTTAAGTAATAGACTATAAGAAACAATGAATCAAGCAATTCATTATTCAATATTTTATAAAATGCTTTTCTCAAAAGTGTATATTTATAGTTAGACATGTCATAAGGCTGTTTACAAAAAGTACATTTGACATATATGTGTACTTTTATCTTTTGCCCTTGGGTTGTGTTTTTCTGATTCAGGATCTCCGTTGTTGGAATCTTTGTAATTATTTCTGTAAGTGTCTGCTTGTACCTGCCTAGCAAGTATGAATTCTTAACATTGGCAACTAAATAATGGCATGTGTAATAGGAAACACTGGTCTTTTGTGTTTTGTGTGTATGTGTTTTCTTTTTTGCCTATTCTTTGCCTGGTCCAAATTCTGTTTTGTGCTTTGTGCTTTCAAGTCCTTACCCATCACATGGATGTCCCACTACATTTTCTGATTCAGTGTTGCTTTCCTTCCAATCTTGGGGAGACATTATTTTTCCTTACTACTCTGAGAGCTTGTATGTCCAGTGTCCTCTGCATGACTGGTGCCCTATGTTGAGGTTGGCATAGTAGTTAGGGCATGGCCTCTGAAACTAGACTGCTGACTTGAAATCCCAGCTTTCCCATCATCCCCTAGTTCTCTGTCATTGGCTCATTTGACTTCTTTACATATCAGTTTCCTCAACCTCAAAATGAGAATCACTAAACAGTCTACTTAGTGGGGTTGTTGTGAGAATGAAATGTGTAATATACATAAATCATTTACTATGGAGCCTAGCACACAGAGCTGTAGAAGTGTTCACATATTTTAGTAGTGTTTAAATATTACAACATTAACTTCAAATTACAGTGAAGAGCCTTCTCAGAAGTAGTAAATTTTTTCTTGGAAAAATGAACAATTCATTTAAGTATGATTTCTCCTCTTAGAGAAATATTTTAGGAAAAAAACATTGAGTTAAAAGTATCATTAATTTGAAGTCTCTTGGCTTATGTGAGTGACATGGAAGTTTTTGGTTTAAATGATAAGAAAGAACAGCACTTCAAAATAATGCTCCATATGCTAATAATTTGTTTTAAAACTATTCTTTGAATTAAACATCCTTTCCTAAGAGTCTTGGCAAAGTTTTAACAGTGTGGCATGAAACCTTATCATGTGGTTCTTTATCATATTTGATAAAGAGCAAGCTAAGAAAATTAAGATCTCTGAGAATTGATAGAGGTCTGAAACTGGGTGAGAGGACATATGCTGTATTCCTGGAGTCGTTTATATGCTTTACTGAGATTGTGAACAGCTGCTTCTTGAGCGCTACTTCCCGTGTGTGTGTGTGTATGTACACCAGCATGAGTATTCAGGTGCAAACAACCCTTGCATGTGTGTGTGGAAGCCAGAGATAGACATCAAGTGCCTTCCTCTATAAACACTCCACCTTATTTTTTACAGTTTAATTTTATTATTTTTAATTATGTGTAGTTGTGTTTGTGTTTATGCGAGTGAGTGGTAGTACCCTGGAAGCCAGAGGAGGGAATTGGATTCCCTGTAACTGGACTTAAAGGTTGTGGGTTGTGGGTTGCCTTATGTTGATTCTGGGTCTAAACTGTTGTCCTCTGTAAGAGCAGCACCTTCACTTAACCACGGAGCCCTCTCTCTAGCTCGTTTCAACCTTATTTTTGTGACTGAACCTGGAATTTTTTTGGTTGGCTAGGCTGGCTAGTCGGTGAGATCCAGGATCTACCTTTCCCTGCCTCTCAGCACTGGGATGACAGGCACATTCAGCTGTGCCTTCCTTTTTACGAGGGCACTGGGAATCCCAACTTGTCTTCATGCAAAACTAGCATTTTACCTACTGAGCCATCTCCACAGCCCCTTTAATTCTTAGTGAGGAATCAAAGGTGGAAAGAATGAATGGGTAGCCTTCGCTTTTTAAACTTCGTGACAAGAAGAGAAAAATCCTAAACTATGAGCCATGACAAAATTACGCATGCTTATTACCGCCTTATCTGGTTCTGAATTGTTACTTCTTCTAAATCATTAAGTATTTGGATGTTTATCTTATTCATCTATTCAGATACTATACTTGGAAGATAAGTCAGGGTTGGACTCTTTCCCCAGCCTTCTGTAATGTAGTTTGACCCCAATAAAGCCATCAAATGTATTTTTCTAAAATTTTTACTTTCTTTGTTCTAGTGTGGAACCATCAGAAAATCTACAGTCCCTGATGGAGAAGAATAAGTCTCTGGTGGAAGAGAATGAAAAATTAAGTCGTGGTCTGAGTGAGGCAGCTGGTCAGACAGCCCAGATGTTAGAGAGGATCATTTTGGTGAGGCCCAAAATTGAAACACCAACACTTTTGACTCCAGTCTCTAAAATATTAACATAATATTGTAAAGGACATTTATGCAGCATGGAACAATGAATGCCTACATATCACCACAATTAATCTACACTAATCCCACTTTAAAATAGATGACATAAAATTCCCCAAAGGAAAGAAGCAAACCCCTGTGTTACCTTAAATCCTGCCCAGTCATCATAGGATTCTATATCTTACTTACCTCATGTGATAAGTCACAATCTAAAAGAAGTTGAAGAAATTATGCTGAAAATACCATATAAAACTGGAGCAGGGAGACAGGGCTCAGCTGATAGAGTGCCTGCCTTGCTGGCAGAAGGCCCTGGGTTTGGTCTCCAGTGCTGCATAACTAGATGTGGGGGTGGACTCCCGTCATTCCAGAACTTAAGGGGAAGAGGCCTGTAGATCAGATGTACAACTACATTATGAGTTTGAAGGCAGCTTGAACCACATGGGACAATGTCTTAAACATATAGTACATACACCCTCAGACATACAGAAAATATGTATGAGACATAATGAACTTTGTGTTTAGACTTAGGTCTCATTTTTGAGACATCTTATCATGTATGCAAATATTCCCAAATCTGAAAACCATTTGAAATCTGAAGTACTTTCTGGTCCCAGGAATTGTAGTAAAGGGCTAATCCACATATGCCAAGTTACTGTTCCTTCATTAAGCTCCAAATTCTCTCACTCCCTTCCCCTAATGTTCTCACATTTCATATCCTATCCTAACAGCTGCCATGGTGAAATATAACAGCTGGGAAATCATTTGAATTAATTTTCCATATGGTTAATTTCCAAATAAGTGGTTTGCTACATGACTGATTACATACATCACTTTGAAATCCTGCTTGTCCGCCTGATTAGAACCTCTTAGATCAAGTGTGTGCTTGCTGTCACTACACCTTCCCTGCTAGCCTAAGTACAACTCAGTCTTAGGCTGTATGTTACTGTAAGAAGTGACAGTTTCTACCAAAATGTTACTGGACCTCTCTGTAAGTAAACACTTCATGCATGAGTGTGCTCTCCAATTAAGGAAAAGTAAGCTGCTGAAAGTTTTCTTTACAAACGACCAGGTCCTCTACTCTTATTATATTGTCCTCTACTAGCACAAGGTGATGAAAGAGTTTTCTATTCCAGTGCCACATTTTACAGTACCTGTTTTGCATGTATGTGAGCATAGCTGACACAGTAAATACTACTTATTATTCTAGTCACATACCTATGTGACCTTTATAAGGCTGTTACAATGGCTCCTGGTGAGCTTATTATTTTATATCCTGTCAGAACTGTCTTTCTTAAATCTGTTGTAGCATCCAGCTTCTTACAAATACTGTTTCTTCCTAAAACATAGATGTCTTCTGCTATTTCTTTTTGGACTAACATTATTCTTGTGCCTTACCTTTTTTTCTTTTGTTAAAAATAGTGTGTATGTCTCAGCTCAAATTGATATGAGTTCCCTTTTATGCTTTAAATGCTATAAATCAGTAGTTCTCAACCTTCCTAGCTCTGCGACCCTTTAATATAGTTCCTCATGTTGTGGTAACCCTCAACCAGAAAATTATTTTCATTGCTACATCATAACTGTAATTTCAATACTGTTAGGAATTGTAATATAAATAAATATCTGTTTTCTGAAGGTCTTAGGGAACCGCTGTGAAAGGGTCAAAGGTGTTAAAAGTCACAGGTTGAGAACCACTTCTCTAAATGCCGGACAGAAGTTGGCTCAGCAATAGTTAGGAGCACTTGTTGCTCTCGCAGAAGAGCAACATTTGATTCCTCATACCCAGATGGTGGTTCACAACCATCTATAACTCTAATCCCAGCAATGCTTTCTTCTGGTTTCTGCAGATACTACACACACATGAAAACACACATGCACACACATGCATGCATGCAAAACACTCATATACATAAAAATAAAGTAAATGGAAAAGTCTAAGTGTAGTGTATGAGGCATTTGAGACAGCAGAAAGTAGCATGCCAGGAAGTATTGCTTTTCTTCAAGTTGTAAAGTTCTTTCTGGAATCAAGGCTTCATACTCTACCCCATAGCTTGAGCTTCATGGCAAACATAAAGCCCAGCTGCTTAGTTGTTATTTTTAGTAGCTCATGTTAACTTTAGAGCTAATTTTCATGAATGTTAAAAACACATTCCCCACTATGTAACCAAAGCCCACTAAATCCTCTAAGATTGTAAGAGAAAGCCCTCTACCTAGTTTTCCTCCACAGGGTAGAGGAACGGGCATAATTGGTGAGGCTGTCAGGCACTGCCACTAATGATCTCCTGGGTCTTTGTTGCAGACAGAGCAAGCTAATGAAAAAATGAGCGCCAAGCTAGAAGAACTCAGGCAGCATGCAGCGTAAGTTTCCCATGAGATATGTGTTAGCAACTTAAATAATCTTCATGTATGATCTGGCCTTTGTGGTATGATTAACCCTTGTGTTCTTTTGCTTGATTTTTTAGCTGTAAAGTAGATCTTCAAAAGCTAGTGGAGACATTGGAAGACCAGGAATTAAAAGAAAACATAGAGATAATTTGCAACCTACAACAAGTGATTGCCCAGCTATCTGTAAGTTGGCTTGTCATTTTTGTTCATTTCCTGAGGCATGTACACATTTCTAATTCTGTACATTTTTGCTGAACTAGTTAAACTGAACTGTTTTGAAGAAGAGATCATGAAATATTGAATATGCTCTGAACATTAAGTTTGTTACACTAAAACATTTATAAGATATATATATATATATATATACATATATATATGCTCACACACATATAATTACACATAAATATTTCTGTATTCTAGCAAACTGATGTTACAGACCTGTAATCTTGTAATCCAAGAAATTATGAGATTAAGACATGATTCATGATTCTCTTTCCCCCCCCCCCCTCTGAAGAGGCAGGCACATCACAACTTTAAGGATGGTCTAGACTACTTAGCAATATTCTTTCAGAAAACAAAAGAATCACTCTTATTATAGATGTGGTTATAGGTAGAGGTCCTGTTTTATTTATTTATTTTTTATAATTTATTTTTATTTTATGTTTATTGGTATCTTACTTGCATATATGTCTTGTGAGGGTATCATAAGCCCTGGAACTGGCGTTACTGAGAGTTGTGAGCTCCCATGTGGGTGCTGGGAATTGAATCCAGATCCTCTAGAAGAGCAGTCAGTGCTCTCAGCCACTGAGCCATCTCTCCAGTCCTGGAGGTCCGGGTTTAAGAGACTATTATGTTTATGATTTTCTTTGTATTTACATTTTCCAGTGTATTATTCTGTAGCATAAATGTATTTGTAACTGATTGATGAGAATTTCTTTCTCTTGGGACGAGGTTTATATTCTCCTAGACTTGTGGGTTTCCCATCTCTGGTCTTGCCGCTTTGTTTTTTTTCTAGAGTTTTCAGTATGTTATGACAAAATTATCCAAGAGATTTAGAGAGTAAATGAGAAGAATGCAATATTACTAAGTTATGGTGGTCAGTTCTAAAATATATGTAAGTAAACTCCAAAGAACTTAGACCATGTTTTAGAATGAGAAATGCTATAGGAAATTTATAGTCAAAACTGGCACAGTAATAGAGCCAGACATACTCTGGTTTGAAGCCAAATCTGCCTCTTATTAGTTATGTAACCTTGCTAAATGTATTACTGTCAGAAAGAAACAATTGTAAGTGATTTAGATTGAGATTAAAGGTATTAGTTGAGCTTATACACTTATGGGAGGGCTTCAACACCACATAACTCCCCAAGTCAAGGTAAAATTAAAGCTTTATAAGGTGAAAAAAAGAGGTGTGCGTGCATGCGAGCATGCAAGCGTGCGACTCAGGTAGCATTTTGTTAATTGCCGTGAAACTTTTGGTTGTTCCAGCTTTCACGTTCCTTCTTTTGGAACATATTGATGTAATCCCTTTCTGGAAGTTGTCTAACTATTTTTAAGACTTTATTGAGACTTTACGGGGGTGTAACTTCTGCGGTTCCTAACAGGTACAGTCTCACAGCAAACTGCCTGCTTCTGTCTCTTACAAGCTTTCCACACCCTGTTCCATGGTGTTCCCTGAGCCTTAGATGCAGGAGTGTTTTGTAGATGAATCCATTGACATTGGCCTCTACAACTCTGCGGTCCCATGGGCTGTGGTTTTCTATAATGGTCTCTGTCTGTTACAAAGAGAAGTTTCCTTGAAGACGGTTAAAGAAAAGCCCAGGGGGCATCAACCCTACCCAAAGAATTATAGTTCGTTAAGGGATGCTGAGAGTAGGAAAAATAGTCTCCCCCAAGGAAGAGCACACCAACTGGTCCACTACCAAATGGTCAGTCTTGAAACATGTGTACAACTAACATGCAGACTGAACAGGTTATATATAGGAGTATATATATGCATATATATACATATATTTATGTAACAATAATCAGTGAAAAAAGAGACTGAATTTAAGAGAGAGAGGTGGGTTATATGGGAGGATTTGGAAGAAGGAAATGGAAGAGAGAAATGGTATAATTTTACAATAATTTAAAAATAAAAGAAAAAGAATTTATTGAGTTAATCCAACACTTGGGAGGCAGAGGCAGTTGGATCTCAGTGAGTTTGAGACCAGCCAGGTCTACATATGAAGTTCCAAGCCACTCAAGGCTACATAGTGAGACTTTTTCTTAAATTTTCTTTTATTCAGGAGCTAGAGAGATGGCCCAGCAGTTAAAAGTACTCATTGCTCTTGGAAAGGATCCAGATTTGGTTCCCAGTTCTAGGGGATCCGATGACTTTCTGGCTTCTGCCGGCCCCAGGCATGCATGTACAGGCAAACACATAAAATAAAAGTAAATAATTTTTTAAAATTAGTTCATTCAAACTTTATGGTTTAAGAAAAGGCAAGGACTGAAGAAAAGGAACACTGGCACCCTTTCAGCATCTACCTTAACCTTTTGTTACGTTTGTAAATAAACGTTTCTTGAGGCAAAGGATGTGTTTCCAAAAGCAAAGAACAACTGAATTTTAGAAAACGGTAAGATTTTATATCCTTGTTGGAGAATTGCAGTGCAAAGAATATTGCCACCACCTCTAATTCTGCTTAAATATATCTGAAACATCATATATAAAAAAACCTTGTGAGTTGCTCCAAAATTATGATGATGTAAGATGCAAAAGGAGTCTACTAGAGCCAACATTTACAACCTCTGATGAAAATAAGGGCTTAGCGGAGCAGTGTTTGTGGCCACGGTGACTTTAGAGGATTTTATATTTCTCATTTCTGAGCTCTGAGATCATGAAAGCTGAAGGAATGAACTTAATATGATAAACCATCCCCACTGAAGATCTGACAATATAGCTTCTGCCTGGTGTGCCTGTAGGCACATCCGTTAGTGGTGACTGGCTCAGAGGAACTCTGTAGAATTGCTGTCTGCCACTAAAATGCATTTGGCACACAATGCATTTGGAGAGTGCTGAAGATTGTCACAAGCTGATAAAGCTCTTGGCTTCTATCCACCATCATAGTTAAGCAGAGTAAACCCTTTTACCCAAGGCTCCTGCTGGACTCTTGAATCACAGTTTTCTTTCTCTATTGTCTGAAGACCCTCCCAGTTACTTACTTTTTAAAATACACAATGTATGCCCATGGCTTTTTATTAAGACTCACAACAGTAAAAGCAAAGTGTTTCAAATATAAGTACATGTGCCCTTCATTCTGAATTAAAGCTATTTTTATTTTAAGTGACAGGTGAACACCCCATTTTCAGTTATGAAAGCAATCATTGTTCCTGGACTTTCCTCCTGGAGCTTTAGGTACCAAGCTGTACTCTTAAAATACAATTCAAACAAACTTTTTTTCTGCAGTAACTGTGAGGAAATTCAGGCAGTCATCTCAGTCCCTGTGGAATCAAGTTCAGTCCCTGCGGAATCAAGTGCTATTTTTGTCTAGATCCCTTCCTCCAAAACACAGTTCAAGTATTTTGCAAGCCCTTTCCAAACACATACTTCATTTTGGAAGGCTCTGCTGTTCAGTATAAACAAAGTACCCTCCTTTTGGTACCATGACCTTGAGTTTTAGTACCTTCTACTTAAAAGAGGTTGTAAGTTACAGTCTTAGATTGGGCGAAGAAGGGGAGAAAAGGACTGTTAGACTGAAAAAATCCCATTGCTACATATTTATGCACTTGGAATTGGGAAACCAGAATCAGTCTATGATTATACAAAACACATCACCAGAGCCAGGAGCTGAAATGTTCGCATTGTAAAATTTCACTGGGCCAAAAGCCATATAGTTTGATCTTGACCCTCTTTAAGTTGCCAGGAAGTCTTTAGGCTGGATATGTTGTTGACTGCTGTAATCTCAGATCTTGGGACATGAGGGAAGGGGGACAATGAGTTTGAGAGTAGCTACATGAGTCCCAGGCCTGCCTGAGCTACATTGCAAGTGGCCGTTTCAAAGGAGGAGTAGGGGAACCAAAGAAGACAGTATTATAATCTCTTATAATCTATAGTAGTTATGTAAATAAATATACTGAAATTTGAACATGAGAGAAAAGAAAGGGCAATCCAATCATTAAGCAATCCTAGATTAGTGCTCCATTTTTAAAGAAGGACTTAGTGTGTCCTACACATGGAGACTTGCCAATGCTGTACATAAGGATGAGAATGTGGAAACACTGGAGCTTCCTTTGACTTCTCTTTGATCCTCACTGGCTAGAGACTTCTGAGCAGGACAAGGGAAATGCTTTACAAATAGCGCTCATTAAAGGACCATCTTCTGACCTTTTAAGATACCAGGATTCCAACAAGGATGTGTTGTTTCACATGACTGATACAGATACTGCGTGGTTTAACTCTAAATTCCTTCATTGCTAGTAAGCCAACAATTCTTTCACCTCTGAACTCCTTTACCACATGATTTCCCAAGAACAAAACTTTGTTTCTAAGGTTTCTAAGGTTTCAGAATCACTGGTACAGAAGCAGGGATATATGTGTTACAGTGCCAAGGAACTCGGAAACTTCAGTGATGAGAACAGCCTGCTCAGAGGATCATCTGGAAACAGATTTCTCTTAATAAGTAGTTTTTGGTTACCTTTCTAGGTGTTTGTTCCAGTGCCCAAAAGGATTAGCCATCCTCTAGGAGGGAACTTAACCTCCTGAGGTGCTTATTTTTTCTCTCCTACTACCTACCTACAGCACCTTCATATGTGAGGAGCTGAGGTCATAGGACATTTGTGTGACTTGATGAGTACATGTTTGTCCCTGGCATACTCATTAGGACATTGATTTCTTTGTGGAATGAGAGCTTCCCATCTTGACTGGCTATAAAATAGTCAATACTAGAGATTCATTCCACCCACTTCTCAGACACACTGCCATTCTTTTATGTTTGGTTTTTGATGGTGTGTTTACAGGGAGTGGCTGGACTTGTGCATCAGTGGAGAGACGCAATGATAGAAGCATAAAACTAAAGTGCAGCCAGCTATAACATGGATTAAATTTTGAACTGGTAGAATGGCTAAATGTTTCACTCTGGCTCAGTGATCTTTGACTTCTTACCACGAGAACTTACTTTTTTCCTCAGAGACTACATAATCACCCTTTGGAAAAAGAAAGACCCCTGAGAGCTGGGAAATGGAAACACATAGCTGTTAGGGTATCTGACTACAAAACCAGTTCCGGATCATAAATGACTTCTGTGTATACTTCTAAAATATCAACTTTTAAAATCAAATAACCAGTATAAAAAAATATTTTGTAAATTTCACTTTGGTAATTTTTTCCCTAAACCAAAACTTTTTTTTTTTTTTTTTTCTACAGGATGAAGCTGTTGCTTGCATGACCGCAACCATTGATACTACAGGGGAAGCAGACACTGTAAGTAGTTGACCCCTTTGTGTGGAACCTGGAGCTCTCCCTGCCACTTCTATAGCTTCCTGTAATTGATCAATCATTCAACTCTGGAGAGCATCTGTGATTATTACCATTATTCATGAAATCCTCTAGAAATCCTGAAATCTTTAGAATAAATCTCAGTTTCATAATACTTCAAGCAAGGATGAGCTCCGTTTCTAATTATCTAACTGGGAATGAGCAGCGGGACTTCTCAGGAGCATCATGTTTCATTTTTCAGCCTGACTTACTTATTTTCTATTAGGTGCTAGTTCTGCATCAGTTACCCAATAAGTTAAAACAAGGAAAGGAACAAATTAGGTAATTATGACAAAGTCCAAAAAAACATTGCAGGAGAATGTTTTCTGAACATGCTTTGCTATGGATGGGGTGACTGTGGGCTAAAAGAAAGGGAGGAAAGTGTTTTGAGTGTTTTCAGATCACAAGGATAGCTAAGGTGCATCTGCTGTTGACTTGGACTGAAGGTTACACAGTAAGGTAAAAAATGAAAGTTTAGTCAGCGCTTTGCTTGAGGCAGCCTTTTACCCCTGGAACAGGTACATATTAGTAGTTTTCTTATTCTGCATGAAGCAAGATAAGAGATAAATTAGGTAATAAAAGTCAGCTGTGTCAGAATAAATGACTGTTTTTCATTTCCAAAATGACATTTCCAGTGTCCTCTCCTTTTTAGGGGCCTCTTGAGATGAAAGGAGAGTAAGGATTGTTTGTCAGATCAGTATAGGGAAGAACAAGGGAGGAAGCTCTGTAGTTAAGTTCACCTGTTTCAACCAATCCCATCTAAGAAGCCACAGTGATGGAAGAGCACGGGATTGCTGGTGGAAATGGTTGTGGAAAGTGAAGTAGTACCCAAGGAACTCCAGCTTCCTGCTTCTCTTACAAATTTGTTTAGCGGGTGTGCAGATTTATTAGAATAATTTATAGGCTGTGGTTCAGCTAATCTAATAACAGCTGCCTATGTACGTTAAGGTCCAAGAATGCAGTAACTGTTTAGTTCACGGGGCTGGATGTCTCAGCGGCTCTTCAGTAGAGGCTGGGATCCTGAAGAAGTGGGCTCTAATACCAGTGAAGGAGTGGACTTGCTAGTGAGGACAAGGGCAAGCAAGCAAAGAGAGCAAGCTTCCTTCTTCCATGTCTTTTATATAGACTTCCAGCAGAGGGTGGAACCCATTTTAGAGGTGGGTCTTTCCACGTCAAATGGTCCATCCACTTAAGCAAAACAAAAAAAAAATCCTTCACAGGTGTGCCCAGTCATTTTTAGGTTTTGGTTAATTCCAGATGTAGTCAAATTGACTACAAGAATAGCTGTCACAAAATCATTATCTTTTTCAGCAAGTGCAAAGCAGTCCAGATACCAGCGGGTCTTCTGATGTTTTCAGCACTCAACATGCTCTACGTCAAGCTCAGATGTCCAAGGAGCTGATTGAGCTGAATAAAGAACTTGCATTGAAAGAAGCCCTAGCTAAGAAGATGACTCAGAGTGACAACAAGCTACAGCCCATTCATTTCCACTACCAGGTAAAGTGTTTTCTGTTTTCTAGACCAGCAGTTGGTCTTGTGTACCATCATTAACTGGTGGAAAGTAGACATGCACACCACTTTTGGTAATACAAAGATAAGTATTTCCCCATTGTTGTCTGTTTCCAGTGTTGCTGTTAAGAACTACATGGTGATCTTGAGGTTTTTCTCTCTGGCAACTTGGGATTTTTTTTTCTGTCCCTAGGTAGCATTTCCTGTCAGGATACTAGGCTTGTTATTTTTGTTGGATACTGTCACTTCAATCCATTTTCTTTCTTCAGTGCCCTTAATCAGATACTGAATCTCTGGATTCACTCTGCTTTTCTTGCCACCTCCCTCCAGTTTCCTAAACCCTTGTCCTTGTATTCTACCCTTTAGATTTCCTTCCACTGCCAGTGACAGCTTTTATTTGCTAATTCCTAAGTTCTCTTTGATGCTCTCAGTTGTTCTTGCTATAGAAACCTTTTATGGATGCAGTGTCTATATCTAAGGTTAAGAATTAGAACTTATCAAAGCTTTATTCTTTCTGCTTTGCCTCTTTTCTCCACATCTCATTTTTTTGTATGTTTCATCCTCCATTTTATTTAAGAACCTTTCTTCAAATTTCTGGTGACCTTTAGCTATCTGTACAAATGTAAGAGAGAGAGGAGCTAAAAGCCAATAGGAAGTTTTCCATGCATAGACTTCTCCTGGGTTCCTTAGTTACCCTATAGAACTCTTCTTCTCTGCCTGGAGCTGTGTGGGCAGAGTAGTGGGAAAGTTGCAGTTTCTCTGCTCAGGCAGAGTTTTATTTCATACACATCAGCAGCATGACTCGTTGTGTCTTCATTAGCTGAATCTGAGCTGGCTATCCAGCCTGAAAGTTTTATCACCACAGAAAGGGATTTTTTAACTCTTCTCTGTCTTTCCATACCACAAACGAGCTTGTTGCTTATTGGTATTCATCCTGTAGGAATCATATTTAAATCTTCCATTCTGGAAGGAAGGCAGTTACTGTTTTTCTTTCCCCAGAGTCTGTTGATATGTCTTGGATACTGCCTACTCTTCATGCTTGTTAATTTACACAACTTTTTGCATCATTTTAGTGGGATTACAGGAGGAAGGTTAAATATACAGGTCAATTGTCTGTGTTTTCAAGGCATACAGTGCAGCCTTTTTAAGTCAAATGTGTTTTGACTTTTCTAGGATCGATAAAAGATTACTACTAAGTCTGTCTTCTTTTTTTGTTTTATTTTGTTTTGTTTCTTATTCATTTTCTGTCCCACTCACTGCCCCTCTCCCAGTCACCCCCTCCCACAACCCATTCTCCCATCCCCCCTCCCCTTCTCTGAGTGTGTAGGGGCCCCCTGAATATCCCCCCACCCTGGCACTTCAAGTCTCTGTGAGGCTAGGTGCTTCCTTTCCCACTGCTTTGTATGCCTTGTCTAGTCTCTCTTTTAATACTACCCAGTTCCTCCAGAGTATTTCGTACTGTATAAGGAAGTATAAATAATGAAGTGTAGCTGTTGATACAGCAATAAAATCTAGTCTTTCCCCCTAAGAACCAAGAAATAGACTCTTAATAGAAAGTAATACCTTTGAATTACATGGAAATCACCATCTCTCTTTCTAAAAAATAGTGACTGTTTTCTAATTTTTAAGGAACACATGCATATGTGTGAATGCTATACATTTGCAGAGGTCAGAAGGCCACTTTGTGCAGCTGCTTCTCTCTATCTTCACATGGCTTCCATAGCAAGT
This sequence comes from Rhabdomys pumilio, assembly GCA_030674055.1. NCBI lineage: Eukaryota > Metazoa > Chordata > Mammalia > Rodentia > Muridae > Rhabdomys > Rhabdomys pumilio. The sequence goes on along the minus strand of JANHMN010000005.1, from coordinate 69,317,527 downwards.
GCTGTTACCTAGTTAACTATCTCAAGTTCAGTCCAAGGTTTTCATTTCTAAGCAGTATTTTCCTACTATGTATTGTATATATATGTAATATATATATAAAAGTATCATATATATATATATATATATATATATATATATATATATATATATATATGTTAAATATGTAATGTATACATATGTAAATAGGGAAATGTCTGGAGGTTAAAAGGCTATGGTTTCTCCTGTAAAGAGGAGGCTAGATGCTGGCAGGGCTGAGGCAGTCAATGTGTCTTATCTTTTATATGGGTTACCTGGATTATTTTTTATAGGAAGAGAGTCCTAATTAAATGTAAATGCATATGCTTATACTTAACCAGTTTAAATATGAAGCAATGATAACTATGTTTCAATATGAAGCATAGGTAACTATGAAGCAATGATATTGATTTCCATTGGTTATACTGGAGTGAGTGGCTTGGCCTAATACTTAGAAAACAGCTCTAGCAAATTTAGCAATCTTCTCACAGCCTTTGCTGCTTTCTGCCTATCCTGTACTGATGCTGAGTCTTCATGTAACTTGGGTTCTCAACCACTCATTTAGTGAATTTTCTTTGGTTTTGGTTATGAGGACAAGATAAAAATCTGACCAGAGGAGTTTTTTACAGCCTAGAAAACATCTAAATTTCAGCTTCTAAAAGTCATTATCTAAATGCATGTATAACTGCTATTGAATTGATCATTTTTAAAGTTCGAATATAAGAATACTGAAGGCTGAAGATATAGCCCAGTTGGTAGCATGTTTATTTAGCATGAATGAGACCCTAGGGTTGATCCCTAGCACCAGATAAACTAACAGGGTTTGGTGGCTTAAAATCCTAGCACTTTCAGGCAGAGGCCAGAAGATCAGAGCTTCAAGGTCTGCCTCAGCTACATAGAGAATTCAAGGCCAGAAGAGGCCTTCCTTCAAAACAAAACAAAAGACTAAGTTCATGTAGCTCTTTATAGATTATAAAAAGTCTTTACCATTTAATCCTGTTTTATCTTCTTAGCAACCCTATGAAGTAATATTAGTATAGAAAAAAATTGGGTTTTTTTACTTGTTTTTGAGATGGCTTTTGCTATATTGTCCAGTCTTACCTCCAATTTCTGGGCTCAAGTTATTCTCCTGCCTCAGCTTTCTGAGTAGCTAGGATTCGAGGCATGCACCAGTATACCTGGCTCACGTTATTTATACAGGTAGAGAAACTCTAAAGAACCCAAGATGATTTCTAAATCTTATAATTCACTAGAAAGACTCAAAAGACTCAGCAAATACTCATTCTCACAGTTAAGATTTATTATGGAAAGGTACAAAGTATAATCAGGAAAGAGAAAAAAGTCTGTACCCAAACACAAACTTCCAAAAATCCTCTCCCAGTTGAGTCACACAGAGTTTTTTTACTTTTCCATTTATGTAATTATACATGAAATATTCTTTACCAGGACTGAACCCCTGGCCCTAGGAATCCAGGGGTCAGTCATATAGCCTCTTTGTCTAGTCTATATCATAATTCTATACCCCCTGAAAGAAGACAGGTGTTCTGGGATAAATTACAATTATTTACATAGTTTAATCATAAGTGAGCCACTGTTACCAGACAAGAAATGGCCCTACCAAAATCAGTTTCCAGGCACAAGCAAAGACCCAATCTTGCAAGGAGCCCTTTTTATTGATAGTTGTCTCAGAACTACTATCTTAACTCTTTACAGCATAGAAACTAGGGATAAAGGGGGGTTTCTCTGATATGCTTTGTGTTAATATTCAGATTCAGGCCATTGAATTTCAAGTCCAAATATACATGTATACATATACATGTGTGTATATGTGTGTGTGTGTGTGTGTGTGTGTGTGTGTGTGTGTGTGTGTGTTTACTACCACACAGCTTTATTCTCCAACAAGTCAAAAAGAAATATTTTTAGTATACAATTGATGTAGTAAATTTTAAATTCATAGAGCCAGATGTAGATAGAATCCCTGTAACCTTAGCTCTTGGGAAGCTAACATAGCAAAGAGCCCAGCCTAGCCGGAGAGAGGGAGGGGGAAGAAAAGGAAGGAAGGAAGAAAGGAAGGAAGGAAGGAAGGAAGGAAGGAAGGAAGGAAGGAAGGAAGGAAGGAAAGAAGGAAGAAAAAATAAATTAATAAAAGTAATTCAAAGTCATATACAACTTTAATCCAAACACTCAGGAGACAAAAGCAGGCCTATCTTTGTGAGTTTGATGCCAGTTTGCAAGTTCCAGGCCAGCCAGAACTATATAATGAGACCATGTGTCAATACAATAATAGTAATAATAATAATAATAATGTATTGACACGTGGATTATTATTATTATTATTATTATTATTATTATTAATGGCTCCTAGAGACAGAATGTTGAAGCAATTATCTTCTTGTTCTATGTATAATCTTTTCTTTTTCTCTGACCTGTAATGTTTCTAGGATAATATTAAAAATCTAGAATTGGAAGTCCTCAGTCTACAGAAGGAAAAAGAAGAATTGGTTCTTGAACTTCAAACAGCAAAAAAGGATGTCAACCAAGCCAAGTAAGAATAAAGTCAATAAACGCTAGCTATAAGACCCATTCACTGCCCCTAAACAATTTTAGCATAGTAGGTAGGGAAAAGAAACCTAGATACAAGAAAAATTAATCACGATGTTACTTTTTTTAAAATTATGTTTAATTATGGTAGGGGGCAGTATGTGCCCATGAAGGTCAGAAAATGGTACAAGATCCCCTGACAATGGAGGTCAAGTGGTTGTGAACCACCCAATGTGGATGCTGGAAATTGAATTTGGGTCATCTGCAAGAGCAGCGTGTGCTCTGTACTCCTGTGCCATCTCCCCAGCCCCAGTAAAATAGCATCTTAGGACAAAAATAAAATTATGCTACAATGTAGCAAACAACTAATGCTCAAATCACTTTTAGCAGTCATTAAGAATTATGGTAAGGGTAAGCAGAATTTAGAGTTTACAGACAGGGACTGTGATCAAGGAAGGATTTATAATTAGTTAAATGAAAGCTGGCATTTGGAAAATAGTATCTAAATCTCCTAGACAACTTCTGTGCCCCTGCTTATGAAGATTATTAATGCTCAAACTTATAATTAAAAATCAATATAACCACCCTTGATTAGGGATATATCCCTTGAATATAACTAAGATAGTCAGAAGCACCCCTCCTTTAGACTTCTTCCTTAGAAAGAGCCTAACTTGCTCTTAGGATTATTTTTGTTTTCTACTAAATCTAAACCTTATGTTCTTTAGAGTGATGTTAAATGTTTACTTTCTGTCTTCAGCTAACATCATCAGAATTATTCCTTACAGCTAATGCAAAATGAATTCTTTTTGGCACTGAGTGATGGGAAAAAGTATATTTGAAGCAACTCGTTGTATATATTCAAAAATATGTTGCTTTACTCTGATATGAAACTCTCATTAGTGAGATATTTTTGATTATCATTATTTTAAAGGTGACTGTCTATCAAGGTTATAAACCTGGGAGTTCTCTGTTACATATTTTAGAATAGGCCATTCTGTTCCTATCATACTTGCATTTAGGTTGAGTGAGCGCCGTCGCAAACGTCTTCAGGAGCTGGAGAGTCAGATAGCTGATTTGAAAAAAAAACTACATGAGCAGTCCAAACTTTTGAAGCTGAAGGAATCCACTGAGCATACTGTCTCCAAGCTGAACCAGGAGATACGGGTAACAAACCCTCATCCTTGTTTTTACCACCTTGGAACTGCAAGCATAGGTGTTCCATTTAGAATCATGCCAAAGTGATTTCAGGCAAGAAGGTGGGAAGCAGGGCAATCATTTCAGGTGTAAAGTTAGCCACAAGTGTGGTATTCGAGGACATTGTGCTAGTCACTGTGTAGAGTCTAAATGATAAAACTTTGCTTTGACCTTCCTTTTTTGCATATAGAATTTTTATGTTAGACCAAAAGATTAAAATTTGTCAATATTCTGCAGCTATGTTCTGATCATCTTCCATGATCATGTGGCACAATTTTGTAGCAAGAGTTTAGGCATTCAGAGGATATTTTCAGTTATTGAATATTCAGCTTGGAGCATCACCAAAATGAATACAACTGGTTGGCACTGAAATCATTAGAATATTATAGCTGATAGTTGAATTTGTTCATGGTCTTAGAAAATATTTCCACTTATAATTCCAGCACTCAGGATTCAGAGGCAAGTAGATTTTTGTAGATTAAGGTCAACCTGATTTACATAGCAATTTTTTTATTTATTTGCATTCCAAACGCTGCCCCATTCCCCATCCTCCCCCTCAACCAAGTCCATCTCTCCTCCCTGTCCCCCCTCATTCTCCCTCCCTTTCTCCTCTGATTGTGTGCTCCCATACCCCCCTACCCTGGCACATCAAGTCTCTGCCAGGTTAGGCATATCCTCTCTTCCTGAGGTCAGACAAGGCAGACCTCTTGGGGAACTGAAGGCCAGTGAGAGTTGCATTCTGAAACACTGTCCCCAAAAAATTTCTTCCTTACTTTTCTAAGTGTCTGGAGAAATGATTCAGGAAATCCAAATTCCATTCCCAACCTATCACTCCAGATCCAGGGGATGTTAGATCCTCACTAACATCATAGACACACACACACACACACACACACACACACACACACACACACACACATAAAAACAAATCTTTAAAAAGAAACAAAATACTTCCTTGAGACTCATCCTAACTAAAGTAAATTTGGGGCAGAATTTAGCTTTTTGGAATAATTCTTACTTTTTGAGTCTTTCTTTATATAGTCTATCCTTAGGAACCCTGTGTAAGGTTAGCAGGAGATAGCAAGCCTAATGAGCAGTTGGTGACTTCAGCTTAGCTCTGACTTTCCTCTCTTTATGGTTACTCTATCCATCTGTACATCAGCCCAGAATAAAGTGCATATGATTAATACACTGGTTTTGTTTGGTTTGGCTTAGTTTTGTTTTGTTATTACAGACAATGAAACACCAGCGAGTCCAGTTAATGCGTCAAATGAAAGAGGATGCTGAGAAGTTTAGGCATTGGAAGCAACAAAAAGACAAAGAAGTAATCCAGTTAAAAGAACGGGTAAGTTCATTAAAGTTCCTCAAAGGCCCAGGGAATGAGCCTTCTCCAGGCTAGGAATACTGAAGATTCTTTGCAGATATCTGATATCTCCAGAAGTGTGACCGTCAGAAATTGAACAGCTTTCTATTGAGTGTCTACTACGTACAAGGTACTGTTGACTAGATGCTATGGAAATTTTTCTGAGTAATAAATGAGCTCTAGCCTTGAATAATGTCTTGTCTCTATAGGAAGAAGGCACAGTGTAAGCATGTATTTCTTCAATATGTGGAATAAATAATAAATAATTGAAGAACAATACAAAAAGAGGCTAGTGTGATGGCTCTGCAAGTAAAGGTGTTTGCTGCCAAGCCCAGCAACTTGAGTGACTCCCCAGAGCCACATAAAGATGGAAGTATAGAACTGTCTCTACAGATTGTCCTCTGGCCTCCACACATCCCATACTACATACCTCCACACAATAATAAATAAGATAGAATATTTTAAAAAGAACAACACATAAGAAAAATGCTCACTTTAGAAAAAAAAAAGCATTAAAGAAAAACCAGGACCAGGAAGTGTGAGACATAAAGCAGAAGGCAGAAGATGTGCACTGAAGCACATCAGTCACGGTCAGTGTTGCTGTGGGACGGGACCGTTTCTATGCAGGGACGCTTATGTCCAGTGATAATATGTTAACAGCAGAAAGATCTTACAAGCAATTCAGCCACACATGCTTCTAACCCTAAATACATGAGATATTTGTCAGGGGAAAAGTTCTAAAGAAACTGGTGTCCCCAGGGAATCATCACTCCTGATGATTACTCATGATAGGGAGCTCAAGGAATCAGAAAAAAAACTGGCTTTAGGAAAATCTTTTTTAAAAACTATTTATTTTATTGGGCAGAGGGAGGAGGGCACCAATAGCCTGAGAAGTCAGGTTCTCCTTCTATTATGTAGATTTCAGGGGTTAAACTCAAGTCATCAGGTTTGGTTGCAAGCAACTTTTCCTACTGAGCCAGCAAGATTGTTAGCATTTTTCAGAAGGATTTTCTAAGTGTCTGTGTGTGTGTGGCTTGTTGTTGTTGTTTGGGGTTTTGGCGGGTGTGTTTGTGTGTTTCTTTGTTTTTTTAGTTTAAGCTTTACAATGAGCAGTTCAAACCCAAGCAAAATTATTTGTATATGTGGTACTTGGACAAAATATGAGAAGAAAGAGTGGTATATATAACACTTATCATGACAATTGAGCTATTTAGTGGAACACGTGTAGTACACATAGAAACCACAGTGCAATATCACCCCATATCTACTAGAATTAAAAGAGAAAATAGCCAAGTTGGTGGTAATATGTTAAACCATCAAACATAACTAATGGGATGTAAAATGGTCCAGCCAATACTTTTTTAACAGTTATTTATCTCGTGTATGTGAAGATCAGAGAACAAGTCGCAGTAGTCTATTTTCTCTACATGTGAGTCCCAGGAATCAAACCCAGATATTTGAGCTTGACAGCAGGTGTCACCACCCTCTGAGCCATCCTACTGGTCTAATTAGTCCCTTTTAAAAATAGACCATCTGTTAAAGAGTTACCATGAAATTCAGTGTACATGAGACCCTGGCTTCCATTCTCAACATATACACAGACTGACTTTAATCCTCCACACACATAACACAAAACCTTCATACACATCAGACAAAAAAGAGTTGACAAAACCCAACATTGTCTGATGATAAAAACAAACTTCAAAGATGATTTCCTGAATCTGACAAAAGTTGTGTATGAAAAAACCTACTGCAAAACCTTAGGTTATACTTAATAATAAAAAACAAAAACATCCCTTCCATCGGGAACAAGGTACACCTAAATTCACACAACACATTAAACAAACAAACAAGCATATAACACAGAACAATTTTATTTCTGTATACATAAAAATAAGAGAATCATCCAATTTGGAATACCATCAATATGAATACTTAGGAATAGTTAGCAAAAGAACTTTCTAATTTTCACCCTGAAGACTATAAAACATTGAATTTAAAAACCAAATAAAAGAAAAGATAGTTCATATTCATGGGCAGAAAGATCTGATATTCTAAATATAGACTATTCCTCATTATATATTTGCAGATTCAACACAATTGTAGTCAAAATTTCAGTGATAAAATGCTTGCCTAGCATGTGTGAGGCCCCAGGGTCAGTCAGAAGCACTAGAGAAAAACAAAACACATCTGACTTTTTCACAGAAATTCACAAGCTGAAATCCTAAAATTCAGATGGAAATGTAAGAACGATCAGAAAGAAAAGGCTGCAACAAATAAGACTGCTGCTGCATAAACACAGACACACATCAGTGGGTTAGGATTGAAAATGCAAAAAGCACGAGCTTTATTATCAGTTGTGTTGTTGGAGGGCCAGCGTCAGGGATTGAACTTGGAGCCTTGCCCATGTCAACTTCGACTATTTAACTACACCCTCTCTCCTGCTTTTATTTTTTTTAATTTACTTTCTAATTTTTAAGATTTATTCTTTAGAAATTTCATATACGACTCCAGTGTATTTGGGTCTTATTTACCTCTACCCACATTTCTATACCTAATTCCTCCCAGACTTCCCCAGTCCTATTCCATGTTTTGTTTTTTTTTTAAATATATTTCTTTTTTTTTTTCCAACTCCGATCTCACTGAGTTGTACAGACTGGCCTGTAACTTGCTTTATCCTAGCCCCTGGGTAGTTTTGGAATTACAGACATGTTACACCAGACCTAGTGACCCACTTGATTTTCATCAATGGTGCCAAGACAATTCAATGAAGAAATAATAGTTCTTTCAATGGGGAGGTGCTCAATACCAACCAGCCTGAGCTGTTCTATAAGCCATAGGTCCCAGTGAGACATCGTGTCTCAAAGGCAAGGTAGATTGCTCCTGAGAAATAACACTTAAGGCTCACCTCCACCTGCATGTGCACACATATGTATGCTCGCACAAGTTTATTCATATATACTCAATATACACAAAGAATAGTCTTTCCATCGTGCAATGCCAAGTCAACCAGATAATCATGTACTAAAGTTGGGATGTGCCTCATACCATATATAAAATTAAATCAAACCATATAAAAATCTCTTTGTAACCCAGTGAGATAGCTCAAGTATCTCTCAACAGTAAGAGATACTTTCCACCAAGGCTGATTTCGTTTGCTGGGAACCACATAGGAGGAGAGAACAGATTCCCACAAGTTCCCCTATGACCTCCATACTGCTGTGTGTGTGTGTGTGTGTGTGTGTGTGTGCGCGCGCGCGCGCGCACACACACACACACACACACACATATACAAAATAAATAAATAATAAAATCTCCTAGAAAGCATAAGTGTTATTAGTCTTTGTGAATTTTGATTAAGTAAAAAAATTTTTCTTAATTTTTAAAGGAATGCCTAAAGCACAGTCAAAGAAAAATTATATTAGACAAACATAAAAGCCCTTGCACTGTAAACAATACCAGCTTGAACATAGTCAGTACACAAACTGGTAGAAGGTATTCATAAGTCATAAAAATGACAAAGATCTTGTAACCACAATATATAAAAAAATCTTACCTCTCACCAGGAAAATGCAAATGGAAACCACAGTGACATACCATTTCACACCCACTAAGATAATTTGTGTGAAAAGAAAAGGTTTGGCAACAATCCAGAATTAGAAATGTCATGCATTTGCTGGTAGGATGGCAAAATGGTATAGCTGCTCTGATGAACAGTTGGCATGTAGGATAAATAATCTAGAGGTACTGTAATCCAGTGATTCCACTCCTACTTCTGTTTACTGAGAAGGTCTAAAGGCTTGCCCATGTAAAACTTGTATGTGTATGTTCATAGAGCATAAGTGATATTAGCCAAAACTGTAGGAGGCAAACTTGAGTGTATCAGTGAGTAAATGGATAAATAAAAATATGCATAGAATACAATATTTTGACCATGAAAAGAAATTTAGTACTGACATATGCTGCCACATGAACAAACCTTGAAAACATTGTGCTAAGTGAAAGGAGCCATTAACAAATAATGACACAATATATTATAGGGAATGCCCAGAATTGGCAAATTTATAGGCAGAAAATAGTAGTTACAGTGATGAGGTTGTGGTGTGATAGGTAAAGGACATGAGATTTCTTTCTATGGTAATAAAAATGTAGCAACACTTGGATTGTGGTGTTGGTTTTTACATCAACTCTATGAATATGCCAAAAGCCATGAATCATACATGAGGTGATTAAGTGGCATCATGCATTAGTTATCTCAGTAAAAGCGCTAAACAAAAGAAGGCTTATCTATAAATTACTAAGTTAATACTTTACAATAGTAGATATGCTAAATTGCCAAGAATCTTCATTTTTGTTATAAATAAATATAAATAAAGAGAATCCCTTTATTTCACACAGAATGAAAATGAAAGAGCAATGAAATATTTAAGACTGAAAAGGGATGAGGTGCTGCAGACGGGTATCGGGTGGGCTAATGATACCGAAAGTTGTCAAAACTAAGGACAATAAAATAAAAGGGACACTGGGTTAAATGGGGAAAAGTTTTCAGGACAGCAGTGGGGAGTAATTCCAAGTAAAATGTAAGGACAACTAGAAGCACTAACGAGAAGCTTCGCTCAACTAGTTTAGTCTCCTATCGGTTTAATTCCCTTGGCCTCATACTAACACATGTCCTGTTAAAATAGGATTAACCACAATTTTGCAATTATATTGTATTCTGTTATAATTACATGTTGTTTATATTTGCTTGCAGTTTCTGTCTTTGAGAATACTAACCAGATCATCTTCACATCTACATCCCAGAACCTAGAGCCATACCTATTATATAAACATCACATTAGTTCTAGAAAATGAATAGCCCTCTTCTTTCCCTGCTACTCAGAATTAAACCTAAGACTTTATGCTTGGTGGACAAGCATTCTACCACTAAGCTACAATTCCCACCGGTGAAATTAATAGCTCTTTTTTAAATCAGTTCTTTTAATTTGTTGTGGATACAGGATCATTTCAAAACTTCATTCCAATTTTAAACAGTTATATGTCATAATTTTCAGGATCAAGTAATTTCAAAAGGTGAACTTAAAACCAGTGTACCTTTTACCTTGTACCCACATTTGCTTGCTACTGAGAATCAGCATATTCAACTCATTTTTATTGAAAAAATTTCATGTAATAATCACCAACTCCATGCTCTGTCTCTGTCTCTGTCTCTGTCTCTGTCTCTGTCTCTCTCTCTCTCTCTGAGAAACAAATAGGCAAAAAAACCAAACCAGAATAATTTTTTAAGTACAAGAAATATGTACAGACAAACACACATACACACAAACTCTTAAAAAGAAAAATTTGAAACCAATATATATATATGAAAAAACAGTAAGAAAATATTATGAGACGATAAGTCTCCAAAAATACCCTTGAGTGCAACTGTGTTGGCCATCTCCTAAGAGCTCTTATATGTATACTAGCAAAGATATGACTACAGTGGCTGACCATGCCATCCAGATTGGGTAAGCAACACGTAGAACCAGAAAACTTAATGGATTAGGAAGATAGGGAAGGGGCCAAGAAATCAAAGCCTGTGATTGTTTGAATCAGGTGATATCCCTTGGTGTTTCATGGTCTTGATTTTCCATCTCTGAGCAAAGAGGATATATTCAGAGTATGCTAGATTTGTTCAGAAATGACAAGCTCCTTTCACTGGAGCTGTCCTAATTTTGTTGATGTCTAGCTTTGTAGTATCTTTCTCCTTTTTTCCCAGCCACTGAGTTTTATGACCAGTCGACTCATACAAAGTTCTAGCTCTGTCAGTAACAACCTATGTGGACAAGGCTGTTCATTGGCTGACTAGTCTTTGGTTCCTTTCAGATCTCACATTCTACGGTAATATTTATAATTGACTTAAGTTCGAGAAACAGAGAATTTGGCCACAGAACAGTAAGCTATGGAAGATAAGGATTTTTATGCATATGCAAACCTAGTTTCTAAAACATCCAGTTCCTTATTCTGATTAAAGAAGATAAAGGCAACTCATAGAATTGTACTAAGCCTTAAATATAAAGGATATCTGGGAAGGCTTCTTGGTTTAAGGATTTATTTTTGTTACCTGAACATCAGTTACAATCTCAATTTTTTTGTTATCAGGATCGTAAAAGGCAATACGAGCTGCTCAAACTTGAAAGAAACTTCCAGAAACAGTCTAATGTGCTCAGACGTAAAACTGAGGAGGTAGGTAAGAAAAGCCAGTCTGCTGGGCCACAAACATTGTCATCTTCATACTTAAACATGCTCACAAAGTGTCATAGGAAACAGGGGACATTAATATTGGCTAGCAAAATTTATTAATTGTTTTCCTTGGTTGGTTTTGTTAGTGAATTTGTTCTTTGTTACCGTTTTATTTTGAGACCAGAACTTATGTAGTCCAGGTTGTCATTGAACTCATTATGTAGCTAAGGTTGGCCTTGAACACCTAGTCCTCCTGACTATTTCCTAAGTGCTGGGATTATGAGCATGCAACACCATGCAAGGTGAGTAAGTCCAAAATCTTGATCTCTTTTTATCTTGTATGGCCTGTGAACGAATAAAACCTGGAATGAAAACTGTATCACTCAAATGTGAATTTTTCTTTCTAGTATGACTTTTTTCTAACAAAAATAAAACAGACTACTAGCAAGACATGATATTCCCAAACAGTTTTAGCCTGCGGGATTTCCTGTAAATATACCTATCCTCTTGCGCATTCTGAAGCAGTAGCTATTCATTCATTATCATGTCCATGGTAACTTAGAACCTAATTCCTTTAGGAATCGAAGCCTAGACTTTATTTGCTGAGATGCTGCAAATTAAACTGTTCTTCAGCATAACCACTTGCCTTTTGTATTTAGGCAGCAGCTGCCAATAAACGTCTTAAGGATGCTCTCCAAAAGCAAAAGGAGGTTGCAGAAAAACGGAAAGACACTCAGAGCCGCGGGAAGGAAGGCACTGCAGCCCGAACGAAGGTATGAACACCCTGAACTGCCATTTTTCTTATACGCACTGGGGACAGGAAATAACTTTCTTCTCATTTAAAAGTAAATACGGAATTGGAAGGTCCGCATGAAATCCTTATTTTCCAAAAGAGCTATCTTTAAAACTGTTGTCAAAGAACAAGCTGCCTGTAGATCCTGTTCCCCTAACTGGGCGTCTTTGTCTGGCCTCAGTGGGAGAGGATGTGCCTAGTTCTGTAGTGACTTGAGGTGCCAGGGTGTTTTGGTATCCAAGGGAGACCTCCCTCTTCTCATAGCTGAAAGGAGAGGGGTGATGGTAGAGGAGGAGCTAGGTGATGAGAGAGTTTAAGTCTGATAGGTTCAAAACCAGGAAACCATTTGTGTAACTCTTGGTCACAGGTAAAGGCTTGAGAATCCGGGGATGTTGATATAAGTCCTGGAGTCCAAAGAGCAAAGTGCTTGAAGCTGTCATGTCCTAGCTTCAGGAAAGACAGGAATCCTTCTCCCTCTGTCAAGTTTGTTTTCGCTGGGACTCCAGCCTGGTCAGGGTGGTAGCCATCCACACTGATGGTAAATCTTCCTGACTCAGTCCACCTACTCACACCTAGTCTTCCTTGAAAATACCTTGACAATATACCCAGGGGAAAGAAGCTTTACCTGTTCTTTAGGTATCCCTCAATCCAATCAGGTCAATACCTAAACTCAGCCATTACATGAATTAAGTTACTATTTAAAAGTTCATAGGCAGGTTTCTGCATAAGTATAGTCATTTCACTTTGGTACACACCTAGAAAATGAAATATACAATAAGTTCATAGAGAAAACTTACTAAGATTCTGAGCCATAAAATAAGTTTCTATGTGCTCTGAACAGCTTAAGACAATTCAGGTCAGTATAATTTTTGACTATGATGGGATTAAAGCACAAATGGATAACAAAAAAGATATTTCAGAAATAAGGCATGTGACACATGTCTGTTATTCATTATTGTGGGTAGATGCAGAAGTTCAAACCAGCCTCACTACAGTTTGAGGACAGCCAGAGTTACATGTGTCTTTTAATTAAAAAAAAAAACAAACCTATATTTGATAAACTCCCTAAATACTTAGAAACTAAATGATACACTTCTTTTTTTTCAAATTTAAAACACTTTATTTATCAATATTTGTATAAACATATATACTTAGATACTGCCCAGGTTAGAGCTCCTGTCAGCCCCATTTCGTCTAGGTTTTGTGAGGTTGGGTGCAGAGCTGCCACTGGTGATCCCGCTCAGTGCTCGGGCCCAATGATACACTTCTAAATAACCTACTGTTAAGGCAGAAATTAACCCAAATATTTAGAATGTATTTTGAATCGAACGAAAATACATTATTGTTGGGGAATATTGGTTGTCCTACATACTTATATTAAGAAGGAAAGCATGCAGGTCATTGTTCTCAATTGCTTCCTTGAAGAAGCCAAGGAAGTCAAATGAAATTCAAAGTAAGCAGAAGGAAAGGATTCATAAAGACCAGAGGAGAAATTCATGAATGAGCTTTTTTTTTAACTTATTACTAATTTTGATAGGCCCTAGAACTTTAGAGACTGAAGCAGGAGGATCACAGGGATGAGCTGCATAGTAGGACCCTATTTCAAAATCATTACATTTGACTAAAACTCTTTATGGCAAAATATGCATAAACATCAACTCTTCCATGGTAACTATCTGTAATAAAAGTTGGTTTTTTTCATAAGCCCCTGGCTTTCCTGATCAAGTAAAAGTCAAAAACAAACAAAATATAATTAACAGAACCTAGTGGAGGTCAGAGGTTGTTGTTGGATGTCTTCACACTCTGCTATCTGCTGCTGATTTCTCACTGAACTCAGAACTCATAAATTCAGCTAACCTAGCCCTGATATTCAGTTAGCCTTGAGTGCCCTGTCTGCCTCCCAAGTGCTGGAGTTAACACGCAGGTCACCATATTCCCATCTCTTCCTTTTTTACACAGGTGCTGGGGAACTAAAATCTAGTGTCCATATTTCTGTAGCAAGTGCATTCTCCACTAAGCCATCTGTCTTCTGAGATCAGTTTTTGAAGTTGAAGAAGTAGAGGGTAGACTTAGTTATATATGAAAAAATGGGGGGTAGGTGTTGAGACAGTATGTCACTATGTAGGTTTGGCTGTCCTGGAAGCCACTATGTAGACCTGGCTGGCCTTGAACACATAAGAGATCAGCCTACCACTGCCTCTCAAGTGCTAGTATTAAAGATATGTGCCACCAGGCCTATTCCAAATCCTGCCAAAATTTTAAGCAAGAAATCACATTAGTCCCATGCAAAGTCTTTTAGACAACAGAATTGAAATGATTACTTTTGCTGCTAAACTTATTAAGATGCCTGCATTACCTTGATATCCAACCCAGATAAAGCCATTACAAGAAAGTCACAGACTAATAATTGACAAACACAGTGGCATTTTTTATTATTTTCTGTGTGGGTGCTTCTCAGCTTATAATGAGGCTCCATCCCAAAACACCTATATTTAAAGTTGAAAATGCACAATTTGGCCTTGTACACCTTAAGTATGCTAACACACATTACTTAGAATTGGACAAACAAAAAGTCTGCTAAATGATTAAGATCTAATGTAATTTATTAAATACAGTACTGAAAATGAAAAACAAAATGGTTATGTAAGTATGAGACACAATAGGTATCTTGTGCATATGATGGGATGTGAAACCATATAAAAGAATATCAAAAAGTAATGCTGACTTCTGCTTTGTAGCACAATATGGAGCAATGCTGTTGCCCCTTGTGAAACATGTGCCACATGGAAGCTCTGGGATTCCCTTTCACCCAGCCAGGTCTCTCAAGTCTGTATTCCCAGTACTTGGGAGACAGAGTCAACAGAATCCTACCAAATCTGGGTTCAACCTGTTCTACATAACAAGTTCCAAGCCTGCTAGAGCTACATAACAAGACTTTGTCTTGATGGAAAGAAAAGATAGAATTAATTGGCTTCTTCATTTTTATAAAATTAACTTCTTTATTTTTGGTAATATGTTATTCTAAAATCTACCTCTTTTTTTTATTGGTTTCATTTTGTTTTTTTAAGTTCTTGTCTTTATTTTATATGTTTGAGTGTTTGCCTGCATCTGCTTCTGTGTACCCCATTGTGCCTGGTGCCTGGGGAAGCCAGAAGAGAGCCTTGGATCAGATGGAACTAGAGTTACAGACAGATGTGAGCCACTCTGTGGGTGCTAGGACCTGACCCTGAGTCCTCCACTGAACTGTCTGTCCAGCCCCTTGTTTTACTTTTTGAGTCAAAATTCTTTTTTTTTTTTTTTTTGGTGAGGAGATGTGAAAATCTTTATTGGATATTTTATTTACATTTCAGATTCCATCCCCTTTCCCCTCCCTAGAAAATCCCTATCCCTTCTCCCCTTCTCCTTTTTGCTTTTATACTATTTTTTTAATGTTAATCAAAGGCTTTATAAGTTTGGTAATGCTCAATAACAAGATGTCCATACAATTAGAAGTGTAACCCAATACCCAACCTAGATATACAACTACCTTTGATTGACAGAGACACGCGAACATCTGCCTCCATGCTCCAGTGGGTTCCCCCACCCCCCACCCCCGCCCCCCACCCTCTTGTCACCTAGCTCCTCCTCTCCTCCTTTTTCTCTCCTTACTCCTCCTCTTGCTCTCTGTACTCCTCCCACCTTAGCTCCTTCTACATATTACCCTTCCTGTAAATATAAAACTTTTCTCTCAAAATACAATTAGAGCATAACTATACCAATTTGTGTCAGTAAGGTACAAGATAAACCTAATACCCAGACCATCATTTTGTTGACTAACCAGAACCTCTGTCATCTCTCCTAACTAAAAGACTTAGCTCTGAACCTGGCTTTTTTTTCTTGGCATTAGAATGAATGTCAGCTGAAAACCATCCTCTCAAACCTTTTCTCTCAAAGTAAATAGCCAGGATTGGCATGAGACTATAAATCTTCAACCCCGTTAGAAATCCAGAATGACTGAGTTAACTGAAATTATGGGAAGCACAAAGCATAGCTTCTAAAACTTAGCCAAATTATAGAGACCGCTGAACACCTGGACAGTCCCTATACTACCGAACATTGAAGCATTCGATCTTCAGCCTTCTGGCCCAGGGTCATCTGACAGACCTAGTGATGCAGAATTATTAAGGGCTGATTACTCTGTATTGGCAGATATACTCAGTCGACTATTCCGCAAGTATGTCCTTTTCTGGACAGTAATTTGTCTGTAGATGAAAAGAGGCAATTCTTGCCTAGTGGCTGTCTCACCACAATAGGAGTAACTCCAAAGATGCTCAATTTCTTTTTAGAATCCAAGACAACAAGCTGTCAGGAGCAGACAGGTCTCTAATCAAAATGAACATTAATACAGAAATGTTTGTAATGTCAATTCTGTGGACTTCTGACGTTTTCAAAACCAACTATCCATGTAAGGCAATCTGGACTGTTGTCTGTTAACTCCTCTCAGCTATTTCTAAATAAAATATAGAAAACATACTAACAATAAACTGAGAGCCATGAATTTGCTATAGGCCCTTAATTCACAGGGTAACCATCTCAAATCATTTAGAAAAGTTAAAGAAGGACTGGGTCTTAAGCCTCGTATTCCTAAATGTGTTATATAGGCACAATGCCTATGAGAGTAACAATATTAATCTCACTTTTATATTAATAAGAAGCTCATACCAATGAAAATCTTAAATTTGAAATCAAAGTAAATTTTGTACCACTTAAGAAATTATAACTTCTTCTTAATAACAATTATACAATTCCTAATAACAATTATATTTCTACTAATAGCTTATGGCTATGCAATAAATCCTAGCTAATCCTTCCTGTTCCAACAAAACCACTACTTTTCCATGGAAAGACAGCCCAATATTAACCACCTCAATCCACAAGCCCAGGGAATAGGGGCGCTGACTCTTTATTAACTTCTTCAAGCTGATTATGAGTGTTGAGATATTAGAAGAGGGGCAGGGGGAAGAGTAAATTGATAAGCCTCTGATGCTGTGTCTTCACTGCATCTAGCTGGAATTCCAGAACATCAGAGGCCTGAGCAGGTCTGCTCAGCTCACTTGATAAGTAGATACACCAAGGCTGTGTATCTGCAATATACAATTCTCAAAACAAATTTTAGTATCAAGATAATTTTTTGTTTGAATTCTGGAATCTAGTCTTTGGGTGGCCTGTCTCTGTCATGTCTAATCCATATAATTGTGGGAGTTTTTATGAGGGTGTGCTCTCACCATCTTCCCATTCCTGCCTTTCTGCTCTCAAATTCCCCAATACTAGGGAATCCAAACTTCCAGGCACTAAGGCTGTCCACTTCCACTGGTGCCTAACCCCTTACCCCATCCCCCCTCCTCCAATTACTATGAGGGTGTGCTTCCACCATCCTCTCATTCCTGCCTCCCTGCTCTCAAAATTCCCCAACACTAGGGAATCCAAATTTCTGGCACCAAGGCTGTCCACTTCCACTGATGCCTGGCAAGGCCACCCTCAGCTACCTATACAGATGGAGCCATGAGTCCCTCCCTTTGTGTTCTCAGGCTGGAGATCTTAGAATGGCTATTCCAGCTTGTTTCATAGGGCCATTTGCTTGAAAAATTGTTTTCCAGCCTTTTACTCTAAGGTAGAGTCTGTCTTTGTCACTGAGGCGGGTTTCCTGTATGCAGCAAAATGCTGGGCCCTGTTTATGTATCCAGTCCATTAGCCTATGTCTTTTAATTGGGAAATTGAGTCCACTGATGTTAAGAGATATTAAGGAACAGTGATTGTTGCTTCCTGTTATTTTTGTTGTTAGAGGTGGAATTATCTTTGTGTGGCTATCTTCTTTTGGATTTGTTGGAAGAAGATTACTTTCTTGCTCTTTCTAGGGTATAATTTTCCTCCTTGTATTGGAGCTTTCCAGCTATTATCCTTTGTAGTGCTGGGTTTGTGGAAAGATAGTGTGTAAATTTGGTTTTGTCATGGAATATCTTGGTTTCTCCATCTATGGTAATTGAGAGTTTTGCTGAGTATAATACCCTGGGCTGGCATTTGTGATCTCTTAGGGTCTGTATGACATCTGTCCAGCATCTTCTAGCTTTTATAGTATCTGGTGAGAAGTCTGGTATAATTCTGATAGATCTGCCTTTATGTGTTACTTGGCCTTTTCCTTTACTGCTTTTAATATTCTTTCTTTGTTTTGTGCACTTGGTGTTTTGATTATTATGTGATGGGTGGTATTTCTTTTCTGGTCTAGTCTATTTGGCGTTCTGTAGGCTTCTTGTATGTTTATGGGCATCTCATGCTTTAGTTTAGGGAAGTTTTCTTCTATAATTTTGTTGAAGATATTATTGACCCTTTAAGTTGGGAATTTTCACTCTCATCTGTACCTGTTATCCTTGTGTTTGGTCTCCTCATTGTGTTCTGGATTTCCTGGATGTTTTGTGTTAAGAATTTTTTGCATTTTGCATTTTCTTTGACAGTTGTGTCAATATTTTCTATGGTATCTTCTGCACCTGAGATTCTCTCTTCTATCTCTTGTATTCTGTTGGTGATGCTTGTGTCTATGACTCCTGAGTTCCTAGGTTTTCTCTCTCCGGGGTAGTCTCCCTTTGTGATTTCTTGATTGTTTCTACTTCCATTTTTATGTCCTGGATGGTTTTGTTCAATTCCTTCACCAGTTTGGTTGTGTTCTCTTGTAACTCTTTAAGGGATTTTTGTGTTTCCTCTTTAAATGCTGCTATCTGTTTACCTGTGTTCTTCTCAAATTCTTTGAAAGTGTTATTTATGTCCTTCTTAAAGTCCTCTATCATCATCATTAGAAGTGATTTTAAATCTGAATCTTGCTTTTCTAGTGATATAGGGAATTCAGGACTTTCTATTGTGGGAAAACTAGGTTCTGATGATGCCAAGTACCCTGGGTTGCTTATGCTTATGTTCTTGCGCTTGCCTTTCGCCATCTGGATCTCCTCAGTGCTACCTGCCCTGTCTCTGACTGGAACCTGTCTTTCCTATTGTCTTGGTTGTATCAGAACTGTGTGGGGTGGGTGTTACTACTGGGGTTAGAGCTGGGGTCCAAGATCTGCTCAGTGTTCAGGTGCAGACAGGAAGGAATCAGTGCTCCAGGCCAAGAGTGACTTCCTGGGTCCTAGTGGGTCCCAGTTACTCCTTGTTTTAGGCGGGTGTTGCTGTCTTTTTACTTAAGATACTACCTGGGTTAGAGCTCCTGGGAGGCCTGCTTCCTCTGGGTTCTGTGAGATTGGGGCAGAGTTGCTGCCCGGGATCTACTCGGTGCTCGGGCCCAGACCGGAAGGAGTCAGAATTCTTGAGGTTGAACTTTACCTCACTACCAGGATGCTCTCCCTCCGCCTCCTGCATGTTACAGTATAGGTATGCACCATCATGCCTGCCTTTATCTACCTCTAATAGGAATATAATCACTCCAGCTCTCTTTTGATTAGTGTTAGTGTGGTGATTTTACACCCTTTGAATTTTAGTTTATTATGAATTTATTTTTAAAGAATGTTTCTGATAAATAGCAAATTATTGCTTCAATTATCTTTGTTGGCTTAAAGATAACTGTTTCATGTGGATGCTTTGTATTGAGAATTCTTTTCTCCCTGACAAAACGGGCCCTTTTATCCATGGTAGTATTCTTATGTAGGGATTCTACTTATCTGATACAGATTTGGCCACTCCAGCTTTCTTTTTAATCACTAACTAATTAGTATACTATAGCTTCGTCCTCAGCCTAAATATTCTCAGAACTCTTTGAGACTTTGTGGTGGTTGTTTGAGAATTTTGTAGAATGTACTTGAATCATATGCACCTTTCCTCTGCCATCTCCCATCAGATTCACCTCCAACTCCCTACCCAACCAGCTTCATGGCCTTGTTTTTATTGTAACCCCACCAGTTTAATTTGTGCTGCCCAAATAGTCTTCACTGTGTGGCCATCCACAGGAGTGTGGTCTACCTACCAGGAGCTAAAGCACACTCACTCTTCATCCCCTGAGAGCCGCCCGTCGCTCCTCAGTTAGCAGCAGGACTTTAAGCCCACTTCCCACCCCTGGAACTTTGTCTTCTTTGAGTTTGCATGGGTCTTGTTCTTTTGAGAACTTTCTCCAACTCAAATTTGTGCTTTGTTGGTTGCTTGGTTGGTTGGTTTTTTTGTTTGTTTGTTTGTTTGTTTGTTTTCCTTTTCCCTTTTTTGGCATTGGGAGTTAAATTTATAACATTTTGAATGTGAGCACCTACTCTTACCACTAAGCTATATCCAGCCTTCAAGGTTACTGTTTCTAAAAGTCAATTAAGATAATTATATTTTCTTTTTAAAAGTTCTTCCATCTACTTTATTTATTTATGCTCTATTTTTATTTCATGTTATATTGAATGTGTATGCATGTGGCTGTTTGTACATGAGTGCAGATGTTTGAAGGAGTCCAGAGTCATTAGATCCCCAGGAGCTCAAGTTACAGGTACTTATGGGCCATCTGACATAAGTACTGGAAACCAAACTTGGATCCTCTGAAAGAGTAGTATGTGCCCCTAACTACAGAGCCATCGCTCCAGTCCCTCTCCCACCATCTACTTTACACACATCATGACTAGTGAATGGCAAAATAACCAAATATTATAGGGAACAATAAATAGTAGTAGGAGGAATAGCTAGAGGAAGGTTCACTATAGAAAGCCCCTATGACAGGGAAGACTGTTGATAACGGTTCATAGAGAGGGAATGGTTTTAGTGACATAGACACACATAAAAATCACACTTCTGCTTTCATAGGCTCTGGTCCAAATGAAATTAGGTTCAACTGGGTCTAGCCCATGTAGTCCTCATCCCCAACTCAAACATCACTGATTTCTATTCTAGAATTGGCTTGGAAATGAAATTGAGGTTATGGTCAGTACTGAGGAAGCCAAACGGCATCTGAATGACCTTCTTGAAGAAAGAAAGATCCTTGCTCAGGATGTGGCGCAACTCAAAGAAAAAAGAGAATCTGATGAGAATCCACCTGTTAAACTCCGGGTAAGTGTCATGGGAAATACTATCAATAACCACACGGAACTTCCAGCAGATCTTTACTGCATTTGAGGACGCTTTCCTTTTAAATCCCACCTTCTTGCCCTCTATCTTTGCAGAGGCGCACATTCTCACGAGACGAAGTACATGGTCAAGATTCAGAAGCAGAGGATTCTATTGGAAAGCAGATTGAAAGCCTAGAGACTGAATTGGAGCTCAGGTAATGAGGCTATATCTGAAACATGAAATGTTCTGCCTGGAATCCAAATAGGCACCATCAATCCAGTCACTCAAGAGTTTCCTTCCCTTTCAAAGGATTTTTATGGAAAAAAACCCAAAGAACGTAACAGTGTTTTGAACCTGTGTGTTCAAAGTTATATTCTGCCATACATATTAGATCCATTGTGCCAGGCTGCCGCATGATGCTGGATGAGGTGAATGCCATTCTTCACACCTTACAAATGTAAAATGAAGTTGGGCATCTTAAGAAACTTTTTAACAAACGGACCAACAATACACATTGCAGCAAAGACAGCTTCATTTCAACAAATGGTATAGTTCAAACTGCTTAGCTACGTAGAAGAATGAAACTAGATCCTTCTCTCTTGTACACAAACAACTCCAAATAGCTCAAAGCCCTGATACCATAATTCAATAGAGGAGAAAAGAATGAACACATTTCAACTTATAGGCACAGGAAAGGGTGTTCTGAATAGGACTCTAGAAGCACATGCTTTTGACAATTGACAAATGGGACCTCATGAAATAAGAAATAAAAGCTTTTGTATGTTAAAGGACATCATCATTCCAGTGAAGAGGCAGCCTATAGAATAGGAATAAATCTTTGCCAGCTACACATCTGACAGAAGGTTAAAAACTAGAGTATATGAGGAACTAAAAAAAAATTGAACCATGCAGTGGTGGCACACACCTTTAATTCCAGCACTCGGGAGGCAAGGCAGAAGCAAACGGATCAGAATTAGAGGTCAGCCTGATCTACAAAGCGAATTCCAGAACAGCCATGGCTACACAGAGAAACCCTGTCTTGAAAAATTAAAAATAATAAAATAAAAAATAACTAACTGTTTGGGTCCAGGAGTTGCCCCACAAACCATACAAACACCAATCTCAGTCAGACAGGAATGGTTTATTGAACACACTCCTACAGACTGATCAACCACGGCAACAGCTCAGGCTCAAGAGCTGAAAGCTGCACCCTGGACATTTCTCAGGGCCAGCTTATAAATGCTAAAACCACAATGAGCCCATATGCAGGTGCTGGAATTGCTGCAGGTAGCTGGCCTTGACTCAAGTCATTTTACACATAACAGTTCATACTGACCTTTAATTGGATGGGTCCTACCTGAAGCTTGTGGTTGTGAAATTTCTTAAGAATAGCAAACCTCATAACATACAGAACATAACAGGGTATGTGGTCAGCATTACCCTGCTCTGAGACAAGTTATTTTTCTGCATCAATGACTGGCAGGTATATTACAGCAACAAGATAAAATAGCTGGTGGGCATAGAACAAAATGGCTATAGCTATGCTAGGAGGGCAGGTCTCAACACAAATACAATACAGTATACACACACCTGGTTTTAAACAAAATAATTGCCGGGCGGTGGTGGCGCACGCCTTTAATCCCAGCACTTGGGAGGCAGAGACAGGCGGATTTCTGAGTTCGAGGCCCGTCTGGTCTACAGAGTGAGTTCCAGGACATCCAGAGCTATACAGAGAAACCCTGTCTCGAAAAACCAAAAAAAAAAAAAAAAAAAATTGAGAAAACAATGAGCCAGGCAGTGGTGGCACACACCTTTAATCCCAGCACTTGGGAGGCAGAGACAGGTGGATTTCTGAGTTCGAGGCCAGCCTGGTCTACCAAGTGAGTTCCAGGACAGCCAGGGCTACACAGAGAAACCCTGTCTCGAAAAACCAAAAAAAAAAAAAAGAGAGAGAGAGAGAGAGAGAGAGAGAGAGAGAGAGAAAACAATGAGACAACTAACAGAAATCTCACACACCCCTATACCTGTGTATGCACAAAGAAATAAATAAAAGGTAGAAATGTTTTTTAAGTTTCAATATATATGTTCTATTTATTTCAACCAATATTTAATAAAATTAAAGCCATTCAGATATTTCCTTGGGGTTCCTTTCATTACAGGTTTAGAAGTACCACATAAAGTTCGAATCAGGTGGCTTATTTTGTAACTCATTCCATTTATAAGATTCTTTTCCTTTTCTACTCAGAGCTCCTCCCTTTCTCCTTGGTGCTGAGGCTGATTACAGTATATCTCACTCTTCTCTCCCTTGAAGGAGTGCTCAGATTGCGGACCTACAGCAGAAGCTGCTGGATGCTGAAAGTGAAGAGCGGCCGAAACAACGCTGGGAGAACATTGCCACGATTCTCGAAGCCAAATGTGCCATCAAGTATTTGGTTGGAGAGGTAAAACCATTCTTCTTAGCAACAGCTCTACGGGAGCTAGCTGGGGAGGTTGAGGTATGAGGTGCTGGGGACACTTTCTTACTGCTTATAGCTGCTTTCCATGGTAGAAACCCCAGTGATACCAACACTAAAGCCTTTAATGAGTAAATGGTGGTTAGAAGTACATCCAAGCGAATTACTTACAAAGATAATCAGAAATTGATACTCATCGTGCCTGACATAGCAAGTATACATTTACATGAGCTATTGTTACTAGGAAAAAAACCTATAAGAAGTTACTGGTTAAGCATAAAGTACTGTACTACTTTGAAAAACATGTATGAGATGTGTATTTAAAAACTTAAAACACCACCTCAAAGAGAAAACTTAATAATTTTTGATATAGTTTCATTTTTAAGGAAAATTGATTTTTTTGGTTTTTGTTTGTTTCTATTTTGTTTTACTTTATTTTATTTTACTTTTGTTTTTTATTGAGACAGGGTGTCTCTGTGTAGCCTTCACTGTCCTGGAACTCACTCTGTAGACCAGGCTGGGCTTGAACTCCCAGATATTTGACTGCCTCTGCCTCCAGAGTGCTAAGATTAAAGGCAGATGCCACCACACCCAGCTTTCTTCACTAATCTTAAATGTATGAGTTCATCATAAACTGTCAGAAGATGAATCAAAGTTATCACTCAAGCAATATAGTTCCTGAATCCACAAGTTTCTGTTTTGCTATGCTTTATACATTTTGGTCTTGGGCTAGCAGATTTATTCTGCTAAGGAATCCTGACTAGTCTTAGGAATACTATTCATTATCTAGGCTAGTAGTGAAAATAAAGTAGGCCAGTACAGGATACCAATCTTGCCTAATGAAGTATATCTAGAAAGATCTACACTTTCAGCAATCGCGTCTATGAGTTCTAACATGTAAACAGAGATTCAGAAACAGAATTGGCTAATAAGCTGTGTCCTGTGAATTCCTCTTTAATATTTAAGATCTACTTAAAGTTTTAGAATTTTGTAATTGTCAGATACTGTCGGTGTTAGGTTTATTCTTGCCTTGAAACAGAACAACAGATAAATGACTCAGTTGTGGCTTCTACCTTGTCTTTGCATAAATATGTCCTAGGAATAAAACAGTCCTTTTAGGGTGCTAGAGAGATGGTTCAGCAAACCCATGTTTGATTCCTAGCACCCATGTAGTAGCTCACAACCATTTATAACTTTAGTTCTACGTGATCTGACATCCCTCTTTGGGCCTCTGCAGGCACCAGACATATCGTATACAGATATACATACAGAAAATACTCCAATACATCAGAAGTAAAAAATGTAAAGCCAGTAGTATTATTCCAGTTCACTATTAGAATCCACATGGCATGGGGGAGATGAGAATGGATTTAGACTTTCTTAGAAACACTTTTCTCAAACTGTTTCAAGAAAGCTGCCGAATGAATGGGAGAAGATAGATCATTCTGCAAATAAGATGACTTTCTCTTATCTTTTCAGCTGGTCTCCTCCAAAATACAGGTGAGCAAACTTGAAAGCAGCCTGAATCAGAGCAAGGCCAGCTATATTGAAATGCAGAATATTCTGTTTGAAGATAAAAATCATTTTGCTAAGAGAGAAACAGAGTTAAAAGAAATGCTGGTCAAAGAGGAGCAACAGCACCAAGAAAAGGTATGTGAGCAAGACAAGAAGTTACAGTGAGGTGTGGGCGCCACTGCCTTTGGTTGTTTAGTTTTTAGAAATGGTACAATCTGCCTGACATGGTGGCTGATGCCTGTAAGCTTTGCACCCTGGGAAACTAAGGCAGAAGTTCAGAGCCAGTCTGGACTATATTGAGACCCTGTCACTATTTGAAAAATAAATAAAGAGGCACTAGTGGCCCAAAGTTTATGTGGTCTTTTCCACATTTTGCAACTAACCTGAAACAGAAGTGACTTGTCTACGTAGCTTTTAACCACTGGCTCAAACTCTAAGGTTAACACGCCAAGAAACACCTTTCCTAGGTTTATTACTTTGGACTATGAAAAGAAAAGACATTGTTTATCTTTAACTCACAAACCAGTTACATGGAGCACTGATTGAGCTAGAGAACGCCCTTTCCCTACTTCTTCGATATCCCCCAGTGTGCTGTGTCTTTCCTTAGGTGTTGTTACTTCTCAGCCAGCTGCAGCAATACCAGATGACAGAGAAGCAGCTGGAGGAGTCAGAGAGTGAAAAGCAACAGCAGCTGCTGAGCACACTGAAATGTCAGGTATGCCAAACATGATGGAGACCCTGACCCATTTGGGCCATGGCACTTGCAGCAGAAAGTAATTAGCCACTGACAAACCAGAGCCTTTGCTCCTTTGAGGTCCTGTTGGGTCCGGTTAAGGAAAAATCAGCAAAGCTCTAAGAAGAATAACCTAATTTTCAGGACTAAAACAGAAGCCTCAGTGTCAGACTTAGGCCTCCTGGTTCTTTTGCCTTAGCCCTAAGCTTTAGAGTTGAAGCAGCATACTCATGTAGTGTTTACTTAAAATCTTGATGGTGGGCTTTGTGGTGCAGATGTCTTAGTGTTCTTGTGGAGGACTTGTATTCTCAGCACATGTCTGTCAGCTCACAACTGCATGTAACTCCGGCTCCAAGAGGAATCTCGTACCTGGCCATCAGCCTCTCCAGGCATCTGCACTCAAAGGCACATACACATAATGTAAAAAGATAAAAATAAATCGAAAAATTCCTAAGGGCATTCAAATGTATCTCTCTGAGCTTGTTCTGAGCCGAGGCCTGACATGTTAGTAAAATATCCAGGATCTAAAATTCTTTCAAAGACTGGGAACACCACACCCTTTTAGAAACATGTTGGAGCACTACTTTAGTCCAACACAGTCAGTCTCCAGGGTTCCCTTAGCTCTTCCCACCTTAAGACATAACCAGACTAGTTAAAGTTATATACATGAATCCTGTTGCCTTAACTGTAAGCAAATTTAATTAGGCTTCTTAGAGTACGGTGAAGACTAGTCTATGTGAAAAGGGTACGCAGAAGCACCTGCAGATTTCAGGGAGCAGCTAATGCTGTGTGGGTTTCTGAACCAGCCTGCTCATGTACATAGGTGCTATGCACATAATAGGTGAGAATGGAAAAGGGTAAGAAAGTCTGCTTCCTTCAAGTGTATTCAGGGCTGTTGGGGAATACTGAAATATAGAGGCATTCAAAGAACCTAGGAAAAAGGAGTGAGGCAATTTTCTGTGTGCCTGTGCCTGGTGTATAAGAAAAACATCATCTACCAACCACTTGAAAGTAGTGTTTTTATCTGAGTTGTTTAGTAACTCTTATGTGGATCCAAAATAACCCCACCTATAACTATGAAATCTGGAAACAGGAGGAAGAGCTTAGGAAGATGCGAGAAGTGTGTGAGCAAAATCAGCAGCTTCTCCAAGAAAACAGTGCCATCAAGCAGGTAAGACGACTTCCCACTCACTTGATAAGCCTCAGGAGACTCCCACTGACGGGTCCCCCTTGGAAGCAACCCTCAGTTCTGATGGCTATATTTACCTGGTTTTGTGTGGTCTCCATTGAGTTTTTGTGTGATCCAGTCGTGTACATTTCAAACTGTTAGAAACAAGTTTTTCCAGGCATGTTGGTACATACCTGTAATCCCAGCACTTGGGAGGCAGAAACAGGCTGATCTAAATGAGTTTGAAGCCAGTTTGGTCTACATAGTAAACTCCAAGCCAGAAAAGGATACATAGTAAGACTCTGTCACATAAAAATCCACAAAGAAACAACAAAAAATAAAGTATACCCCACCCTGAATCTAGTAGTGATCTGAGAAAGTGAGAGTCCACCAACTACTCTCCTGTATAACAATACAAGAAAGGTAGCTGAGGCCTGAGATCTTTGGGTTAGCCATGAATACTCCACAAATCTGCCCTAACACTATATACTCTATCTCTCCTATTCAAACAGAAACTGACCCTCCTCCAAGTAGCCAGCCAACAGAAACCCCATATTATGAGAAATATCCTCCAGTCTCCAGACTCATCCTTTGAATATATTCCACCTAAGGTAAAATGTTCAGTTGTCTTATGATACCTTTGCATAGCCCAGTGTACTGAGCCTGTCTTTATCAAAGGCTATGAGTACAGAGTCCCCCCAAAAATGGAGTACAATTCTAAGGAAAACAGGCATCCAGCTTCCTCAGAAGGCCAATTGGGGTCGATTATGCAGTTATTATGTAACATAGCTGAGAAGGAGCAGAAGAGCTATGATCAGCTGTCCATCCAGAGATACTTATCTCATTAAACTATGACTCCTCTCTTCCTCCCTCAGACTGATTAGCCTCCACTTTCTAGTTCATCAAAGTCTATGCAAGGTTAAAGTAGAATTTTTGTGATTGGCAAAACCAAGTGGAATATATTTAAGAAGTCTGAAATCTCTGTAAATAACTACTGGCAATAGTTACTGAGAAGATGGCATATCATATGTATTTTAAAACTTTATTAACTACCTCGATTTTTTTTGTAGCCCAAACCTTGCCGTAATAAAGAAAAATATGTAGAGCAAAGCTTCAGCCTTGAGGATCTGCAGTATTATTCAGACCCTTCTGTGACTGAACAGGACAATGAGGACAATGAGGAACCTGCTGATGAGGAGTGGATCCCAACAAAACTAGTCAAGGTGTCCAAGAAGAGCATCCAAGGGGTATGAGCCAACTCTCTGACATCCCTTGTTAGGCTAATTCTCCCTGGGCTAGCTTCTGCGTCTCAAATTGGTCCCTGCTCTGCACCCTAACTCCTTGAAGTTCCTTCAGAGGCATTGAGTCCACTGACAGACTTGTTGGACTAGTTCTGTGTGGACTACATATGAGGCCAGCAGCATACTGAGCATACACCTGAGCATTCTGACTCTTTGATTTTTCAGGATCATGGCAATCTGAGCAGCTAGCATTCTATGCCATTTCACCGAAGCTGCTCCCCAACTGATCACCCCAGCCCATATTGTATAGCATTTTTATAGCTGAACCAACAACCATTGTCACATATGATCTTTTAATAATCATTTAAAAATCCACAGAGGTATTTATTATTTGCCTCTTACAGATAGACTTTAGACCCACAAGAGGGAAGTGAATTTGCCCATGGTCACCACAACAACTTATGTTAGTGTTTTGCTTTTTCTCACAACACTAAGGAACAAAGGGGATTATAGAAAAAGATAATTAAGAACAAAAATGCTAAGGCTAATTAGGAATAATCTGACTTTGGTGGATTGTTTGATTTGATTTGATATAGAGATGGTGCCTCATATAATCCCAGGCTAGGCTTGAAATCACTTGAAGCCTAGGATGGTGTGAACTTGTAGTCTTCCTACCTGTACCTCCTGAGTGCCGAAATTCCAAGTGGGCTTACAATGCCATGCCCAGTTCAAACCCATTCTGACTTCAAGGTGCACTTTATTTACTTCCACAATGCTGTTCCTTCATACTTGCTAAATACAGCTGTTTTATACTAAGACATTACTTTGCAAAATAATCATGGTTCATCACCACTAGCCCACCTATGCCCTGTAACCACATCCTTAGAGAATGGCTCCTAACTTAACTTTCCAGCTTCCTAGAAGCAGGCTTGATTGGACCAGTTTTGTAAAACCAAATGCTAAAGTGAGGCAAACCACAAGGAGAATGTGAAGCAAGCCACATCAAGAATGCATTAATGGGGAAATCCATCAGGGATAGAAAGAAACATATCTAGAACTTCAGTACATTCATCTCAGGAAGAATAATTGGGAAGATTTGTTTTTTTAGGGCCAAACAGAAGAGGTCAGATTAAGAAGATGACAGTGAGGAAGGTGACTGCTGCTGTGGGCTAAGGTAGAAAGGGCACAATAAATAGTATATTGCAGAGACTCAAACCAGAGACTTGGGACACTCAGACAAAATGCAGCAGGACGTGGCTGTCTTTTTTGTAATTTTGGATTGTATTTCTGTATGAGTGTTTGGCCTGATGTCTATGTGTGTACTACATGCATGCCTACTGCCTGCAAAGGTCAGAAGACAGTGTCAGATCTCCAGAGCTGGAGTTAGAGATAGTTGGGAGCTGGGAATCAAATCTAGGTCCTCTGCAAAGGCAACAAGTTCTCTTAACGACAAAGTCATCTCCCAAAGCCCTTTTGTTTTATTTCCTCAACAAACATTTATATTGTTGAAGTAGCAGTGTGAGCTGAATGTAGATTAAGTGGCCAACTAAGTTAAGGAGGCCTTGTTCCGAAGCATACACATGATCAGAAGGACAGAGGACCTAACACCTTTGGGAAGGAGTTTGCAGGTGTGAAGCAGTTATGGGTACACTTGTTCTGCGGGAAGCTTAATAGATCGACACTGTTGCTCTAACTTAAAAGGAAGTTACTGAAGTGTAGCAAATATTGTAACCAAATGCTATCTAATATGAATGATATTCTAGTTCTAAAACACTCCAAAATGATGCTTTTTAGTTTGATAAGTGACTATGCATGAACTTTAAAGAGATTAAGTTGACTTTCCTATTTAATAGCCTCACAATATGCAAATGCTTTGTCCACTCTTGATCAGACTGCTTGGAAGGCATTAGTTATACATGAAGACCATCTTTATTGTTGTTTCACCATCTTGTACTTACTAAAAACGATAATGTAGCAGGCACTAAAAGTTGGCTTTCACAGAATTAATGGCTTCCTCACTGAGGAGACGCTAAATGATAGGTCACATGTTATAGTAGACAGAGTAACAACTCAGAAGCTAGACAGGCATGGGTCCTATCTAGTCTGGAACTTATCAATAGTTCATTGAGTAGCCTTGAACAAAGCAGTTACTCTGCTTGAGTCTGCATTCTCTTATGTATACAATGAAGAGGTGAAACCAGCATAGATTACTTCCAGTGCTAATGTCTTGAGTCCAAGGACTAGTCAATATTTTAATAATAGTACCTATATATGATGTTATATTGTAGATGAGAGGTTAAAAGGATATATATATATAATCTCCTTGTGAAGAATAAGGTAATTATTTATATATTATTAAGGCATTGGAAGCATCTTTAAGTATTTTTCATTTTTTATCTGGGGGTAGGGCACATCTTTATTTTCCTATTTTCTGAGACAAGAACTTACACTACTAGTTTGGCCTTGAACTTCCTATGTGGCTCAAGCTGGCCTCCTGCCTGGGACTCCCAGTACAAGTAGGTGTGTGCTGCCACATGTGCCCAAAGGAAACAGATATTTTTGTCTCTGGTTTGCTGATAAAGAGAAGAGCTGAACTTGAAAGTGACTTTTCCATGGTCACACCAAGTATTAAATTTAGGAGTAAACACTTCTAAGTCCTACCCTGGTATTTTTTGAGTTTAAAATTTGACCCGATCTTATTCTTCTGAGACATATTGAACATTCTGCGAGAACTACAGACTATAAAATGGTATCCTCAACCCTAGTTTTTCTCAAAGGAAATATTTAAAATAGAACCTGGGACTCTACCTCTAGATGTTCTGACTGGATTGATCTGAGGTAGGACTTGGCATTTTAGAACACTTCCCCGATATTCCTTTCCTTTTCTCTCCTCTTTCTTTCCTTCTCTCCTTCTTTCTTTCTTTCTTTCTTCCTTTCTTCCTTTCTTCCTTTCTTCCTTTCATGTTATGTGTTGTGGGTCTCTGTGGGTGAATGCCATGTGTGTTCAGGTGCTTGAACACAGATCATTGGATCCCTTGGAGCTGGAGTTACAGTTGGTTATGAGCTACCTGATGTGGGTGCTGGGAACTAAACTTGGATCCTCTGGGAAAACAGCAAGCACTCTTAACCACGGAGCCAATGCTCCGCCCTTGCAGAGATTTCTCTAGCTCCTGCTGAGAGCTGGCAAGCCTACGAGTCTTTATATCTGCGCTGTTCCTTGAGATATGCTGATGGGTTGCCTGCAGTTTTGGTATAGTTGTGTCAGAGTCTCTCTCTGGCATTCTAGTCTGCTTTCTTGAATGAGGGAGAATAAGATAAAATTATAGCTTATGTGTGTGACATTCATGTGACTTAAACACCAATTTGTCAAGTGTGTCATAAGCATTCAACTCATCCATTACCACTACCAACTAGCCTCTGCTGTTTTGAAGATTAGCAACAACAGAAGTTCATGGCAGCTGGAGTTTAGAAAATGCTTTTGTATAGGTGAAGTATACTAGTCTATAAATCATCTCGCTGTGTCTTGGCTATAGAAAAGTCCAAGCACTCATGACAGTCCTTGAGATATCATTTGTGATATTTATCCCATGAGATGAAAGAGAAATTCTGACAGGGTAATAGAACATTTTTGAAGCCTTTAGATGAGTCACAAGTGGACAAAGGACCCAGGCTACAGTAATAAATGGAGGCCATTCTGAAGGGGTGTCTATAAGACAGGTCCTAGAACTCTTATCTTTTGCTTGTCTTACTCGAAGTTAAAGGGATTTTTAAATTTACTATAATGTATCTTGTTTACAAAGGTGACTAAGATGTACATGCTTATTTAATACTACTAGATATGTAAATTGGTGAACCTACTCTGGAGGTTCTGAAAATATTATCAGAAACTTTAAAAATATTCCCATCATGATCACTTCAGGAACAGATATATTAAAACTTTTTATATTTTTTGACCCAGTAATTATACACATAATAAGGAAATAGCCATCAATATAGAACTTGCTGTATTCATTCAATGAATCTTTTCTAAGTACCTTTGTGCCAGGAATGAGCACTATTTCTGAGAATACAACAATTAACTTTGTCATTGTGAACATATTCTTGTAGGAAAAGACATACAGTAAGCAGAAAAACGAAATAGTTCTGGATGGTGATACAGAAGAGAACAAAAAACCCCATGGTGACTTCAGAGGGATGATGGGAAGGGCAAAGAGTGTTTGTGAATCA
Source organism: Rhabdomys pumilio (assembly GCA_030674055.1). Taxonomy (NCBI): domain Eukaryota; kingdom Metazoa; phylum Chordata; class Mammalia; order Rodentia; family Muridae; genus Rhabdomys; species Rhabdomys pumilio. The sequence goes on along the minus strand of JANHMN010000005.1, from coordinate 69,285,026 downwards.
AAGAGATGGTTAAGATGACATTGAAACATGAGGAAACCAGGCACCTGTAATCCTGGCACTCTAGAGGCTGAATCTCACATTCAAGGCCAGCCTGGGCTATGTGATACAGGCCTAAGTCACAAACAAGAAAGTGAGGGAGAGCAGAGTGCAAGAGAAGAGGCAGTGAAAAGATCTCAGGGAAAGAATGGGCTTTGTGTCTTGGAGTACCTGAGAAGGCCACCGTCACTGTCGTGTGTTGAGAAATGAGTGAGAAAGGTAAAGTTAGGTGGAGTTGGGCCAGCTGTAGAAGGTCTTGTCTGTACATAGAGTTTAGATTTCATTTGTGTATAAGGATATTCACTGCAGCATGATTTGTAATAGCAAGTATTTTCTTTCGAAACTATCTTAATATCTAACATGAGGGGCTAGTTAAATAAATTGCTATATCAACATGATGGAATATTGTATACAGCTATTGAAATCAAGGCTTAGGCTTTCAGATTTTATACTGATATATATTATCCTCCGATCAGGAAAAAAAGATGTTATTATGGTTTCCTTTATAGCTACAGAACAAACATAGTTCTCATGTGAAAAGCAGCTAAGATCTTGAATTTTATTATAAACTTAGGATGAGTCCACAGAGATGTGACAAGAAAAAAAAATGCTGACAGTTGTGATTTCAGGCCTTGGGGTTTTGGTTTGGGGTTTGGTCTTGGGGGATTTTTTGTTTGTTTTTCTTTTTCTTTGTGGTTTTGATTTTTCAAGACAGGGGTTCTCTGTGTATCCCTGACTATCCTAGAACTCACTCTGTAGACCACGTTGGCTTCAAACTCAGAGAGATACATCTGCCTCTGCCTTCCATGTACTGGGATTAAAGGTTTGTGCCACCACTGCCCTGCAATTTCAGGCCTTGTGAATCACCAGACTATTAGATGCATTTTTGTTGGGGACTTGAAGGCGTTGTTTTTGTTTTCTGAAAGGATCTCACTAAATTAGCCCTGGCTGCCCTGGAATTGACTGCCTCTGCCTCCCTGGGTGCTGGGATTAAAGGTTTAGGCTGTGATGACCTACTGCACAGACTACTTGAAAGCTAGATCTCCCATATACTTGTACAGCTGATTTAGGGGGACCTAAATGCAAAACGTGAATTTATCCCTATTGTATTTTTTCTTTCTCCTTTCAGCCTATAATTGCAGCCTGTCAAAATATTTTTGGATTGTAATTTTTGTTATCTTAACTATTCATCCTTCCAGCTTTCTGCTATTGTTGGAGCCCAATACACATGACTACATTGGAAACTGACTATGAGTGTGTGTGTGTGTGTGTGTGTGTGTGTGTGTGTGTGTGTGTGTAAATACACTGTGAAAACTGCAGTTTCAAATATAAATGATTTTATTTCCTATATTTAGTGATATATTGAAGATGAGTTGAGTTAGTGCTCAGAACAAAGCCCCAGCTAACACTGGACAAAATGTAGAAATGTATATTGAAAGAAAATATAATTAGACAAAAATCTGACTTCGAAGTCCTAAAATAAACTTAACTGTACTACCATGCTGCCTTCGGGGCTTTGCCCTTGAAATGGTGACTAGTGTTTACCTGGTACTTGACACGTGAGGATGTTCAGGCAGCTCCCATTATCTGTCTTCAGCTATACTGCCCAAAATAGAGCATTGAATTGTTTGTGTAACCTGCTTGTAATTAGCCTATGGTACTTCCTGGTGATTATGGTTAAATGAAGGGAGGGAATAGAGAAGACAGATAATCAAGGTGATGGCATTTTCCTTTCTTTCTAAAAACACTTGCATGTGGAGGGACAGTACTTTAAAACGTCCATCTAATCGGTTCAGTAATGTGTCCTCCACAAACCTGTTTTGCAGTGTTCCTGCAAAGGCTGGTGCGGGAACAAGCAATGTGGTTGCAGAAAGCAAAAGTCAGACTGTAATGTGACCTGCAGCTGTGACCCCACAAAGTGTCGCAATCGCCATCAGAACCAGGTAGGAATGGTACTGCCTCCCCTTGAGCCCCTCTGGAGTTTCTATCCTTCTCTTTCTTCTACACTGAGACCTGGAATCTCCTCCACAGTAATCCCTCCCCTTCTTCTCTGTACCCAGAAAGAGGCTCACTCCTCAGGTATGCACTCCCCACCCTCACAGCCAGCCTTGCTGAGACGCTTCTGTATGATGTGAAACAGGAACAAGGAGCAGGAAAGCAAGAACTTACAGGTAGACAGGGACACAGGATCAAACTAGTCCAGAAGCTCAGCTGGAATCCTGAAAGCCACGTGCTGAGATGGCAGCTTCCAGAAAGGAAGTTAATCAATCGTTCTGGCATCTTGAGGCAGTAGTTAGTAGACCCTAAGGGACCCAAGCATTCCATGGCTCTAGGAAAAGAGTTCCAGGAATCTCATCTACTAGTCACTGTTGTGAGCCAAGTTAAGTACAACTTTCATTGTCACTCCTAGGAAGAGCAAACTAAGCTGTATGTCGGCCAGGCTAAATGTCAGGCACATAGTTGGGACCTGTCAGGGTTCCCTGTTTTTATGGCTTTTCATTTAGAGTTCTAGAACCCTGAAGCTGCTGCATGAAAGAATCTCGGCCCAAAACCTTTTGAATTCCATTTCCATGGAAGCCATGTGCTCTGGCCTTACTTTCCTATCCGGCCTCCCTCAGAATTTCAGTTAAAGAAAATCACTGATCTGAGCCAATGCTTCCATTTTACAGAAGAGGAAAGTAAAGTCCAGAAGCAAACTGACATGACTTGCCTGATACACAGCTGGTCTTGGTAACTAAGATGAAACCTCAGGCTTACAAACAGCTACAGTTTTAATCCCAGCTCTAACAGAGTCACCTTGTGACCTAAGTGACTTCTGTCCTTCGGATTTCGTTTCCGTATCAGAAAGGAATACTAATGCAGGTAGCCTCTTATAGAGGTGCAGATAGTAGAACTTTAATCAAAGAAATAACCAAGGCTTGGCCTTATTTTATTTTATTTTATTTTTTGAGAGTAGGTCTTGCTTGTTAAATACCCCAGGTTGGACTCAAACTTGTCATCCCTCTGCCACAGCCTCTCAAGTTCTGAGATTGCAGATATATACCGCCACACCTAGCCTGACCTAATTTTAACGTTTCCTTCATAGTATGTCTCATTCCAGACCTACACAGGTCCTTGAAGTCTGCCTCTTAAGCATGACTCCATTCCTTTGGGGACAGAACATGTTAAGCCCTATGGCTTCTCCAAACAGTAGCTCCCTTAGGTTTGCTTTGAGTAATTGACTGATCGGGTCCTCAGAGCTGGGACCTACCTGGCTGAAGAGGATCAGGCTGTTTTGTAACTCAGGTAGCTAAATTATAATAAGCCTACTACCTGCTTGATTTTAGAACAACTCAGATGTTATTGAGCTAAACCAAGATTCTGAAAACTCCTTCAAACTGGAAGATCCCACAGAGGTGACCTCAGAATTAAGCTTCTTCAACCCTATCTCTGCAACTCCCAATAGCAAGGTGAGTGGTTAAATGCAAGACAATGAAAACTATACGCACATCCTTCTCTGCATTAGCCATGATAGAAGGTCGTGGGAGATTGTTGTGGGGAAAGATATTATCACATTTCTGTGCACTGGCTGGAATGTTTTATCTAAAAGAGCAGTTGAGGGGATGCCTTGTGGAGCCTTTGTGATGGTTCAGCTGGGCCCATGTCTTCATTTCTGTCTCTCTCTTTCCTAGAGCCCAAAAGAAAAGTGTGCTGCAGATCAGGTGCTACTGAGGCAACCTGTGTTTGTCCCTTCAGCTGACTACTCAGAACTGAAACTTATAGCATCAGAATCACAAGAAAATAAGGCCACAGGGAAGAAGAAGAAGCGAGCTCTAGCCAGCAATACCAGCTTCTTCTCTGGCTGTTCTCCTATCCAAGAAGAGTCCCACTGAGGTTAGGGCCGTTGTCTCTTCTGTCTGCCCTGGACACACTCTGAGGGTGCAGCACAGAGGGGAAGGGCACTATTGACTTGTGTAGCTTTTAGATCTTGCTGTTGAGAAAAGGAGAAAAGTGCCCCTGAAGGGAAGAGGGCCTTTGCTAAGTGTTGGCCTTTGCTATCTAAGCCCTCCACCCACAAACAACTACTTTGCTTCTCTAGAAGGTGCTGAGCCTTCTACTGGAGAGAGAATCAACTGACCTTCCTGATACTCAAGAGGAACCAGTCCCCTGTACAATCTAGCTCATACTTTGTGAGCAGTTGAGTTGTCTCCTCATGGAGCCAAGGACAACATCTTCTGTCATGACCACATCAACTTAATGGAAGAGCCTTGAGTAGGATGGAGACGTAGCTCAACTCCTTCAGCACACCTCAGGAACTGGGCAGGGAGCTTTCCTGCTCCATTCCACCTTCAAACTTTACAAACCCTTCAACTGTCTGTCATACGTGTTACCGAAGTGAATGAAATATTTTTAAAATGTTAAGAAAATAAATAAACTTTAGTTCATCTACTACTTGAAAGAGATCCTTCTATGCTACAGGAAGAAATAAAATTCCAACATGTTTTCTTCATCCCCTGGGAGGTCTTAAAGAGTTCCATTTCAATTTCCCCACAAATACACATACTTCCTTTTTCTGGGAAGACTGCCTAGTTTTTTTGTTTGTTTGTTTGGTGGTTTGTTTTGTTTACCGGGATAGGGATTGGGCCCAGGGCCTCAGACATGCCAGGTAAACATTGTATCACTGAGCTACACGCTGACCCAGCTTCCTCCCCTTTCTTAGGGAATTGCACCTCTGTTGCTCTAGGAGGAAGAAGGACACTGACAAAGCCAGTTTCTACACATTCCTCTATTCCTGCCAGAATTGTATTTGCTTCTCTGAAAAGCTCAGGCTAGAGACATGGCTCAGCACTTAAGAGCACCAACTGAGCGAGCATGCAGTGGCGCACGGCTTCGGTGCCTGCCGCCAAAAGGCGGCCATGCCCTCCTCTCCGAGTTTGAATCCCTCTCTCCCGTGAGACTCTCTTCAAGTCTCATGGGGAAAAAAAAAGATCACCAACTGCTCTTCCAGAGGTCCTGAGTTCAATTCCCAGCAACCACATGGTGGCTCACAACCATCTATAAAGAGATCTGGTGCTCACTTCGGGCTTGCAGGCATATATATATATATATATATATATATATATATATATATATATATATTTAGAACACTGTATACATAATAAATAAATCATTTTTAAAATGTTCGAGGTCCATAGGAACCTGTACTTTGCATATAAGAAAATAAGTGTCAGCTTTACCATACAATAGCAAATTCCCGAGAGAACAAGTTCATTGGAAGAATGCATTTATTTTAGCTCACAGTTTTGGAGGTCCTAGGCCATGCTTAGAAGCCTATATTAGATCATGACAGAAGCACGATGGAGCAGAGCTGCTCACCTCATAGCCAGGATGGAAAAAAATAGTGGAAGGATCATTATCAGCCTCCAGTATACGAAAGACACTCCAAAGAACCTACCCCTTAAAGTTTTTCCCAACCTCCCAAATGGTACCACAGGCCAGGGAACAAGTCATGAACACACGGCCCTTTGGGGAACATTAACTACCTAACATACAGATAGTACCATGGTATAAAGAGGTACTTATGTAGAGTTACAGTGTCAGTGAGTAATAGAGCTAGGAACAGAACCCAGTTACATTTTCCATACAGTTCTGTCTAATGCCCTGTGATCTAATTAATGGGTATAGAACCACACTGCTTTTCAGTTACAGAACAAAACTACTGCCCCCTTGATTTCTCCCTTTAAAAGGAAGTGGAGGGACAAGGATTATTCTTACCGCACATCAGGTTTCTCATCTCCAATTAGAAGCTAGAAGGGGGCCAGCCGTGCAGTGCCTCATACAGGCTATATGTGAAGCCTTTTGGGAGTTGGTGAGCCTTGAGACTCATCCATGCATATTGAATCCTGTCCCCACCCCACCACCCCTAAAAAGGCTCTCAAACCATCCCCACATTCAAGAAAACAAAACTAGAATCTACCACAACCCAAGCAAAGGAAATTGAAAAACAACCTGCCAAGAATGACTCCCAGTGGAGGACTAGGTGACCCGCTGGCCCTCCCTGGCTTCCTGCCAGCAAGCAGCCTTGCTTCTCTTTGCATTTTAATTCTGAGAGTTAGAGAATCTCTGCTATTGCCAAATAGAGCCTCTGGATACAATGGGAAAGCTGAGAGGGAGGGAACCAGCTCCTGGCAGAAGAGAGCCAGTCTCCCTCACTGGATAAAATTGAGTGTGGAGGGGGAGGGGAAGCCAGCTTATCTGTAAGGAGTCAACCCTTCCCACCAACACCCAGATAGTACTCACACACAGACCCAACTCACTGCATCAGCCACAATTCAAGAGCTGGCCATCAGGCCCCTCCCAGCTCACATGTAACCCTGTACTTTTTATACTAAGCTGACCACAGCTTGCTAGGTCACCTGCTTCTTTTGTACACATTCATCTTCGGAAAGCCTGGTACCCCAATACACTACACACTCCTGAAGCCATTCAGTGCTTGGTAAACAGGCGGTGGGACTGATATCCTGGGTGAGCATCTGATTTGCAGCGAGTGCTATTTAATACATCCACGGGGACCCCTGGTCCAGAAATGGGGCATCTTGCTGCCCAGATTTCATAAAGTCACTTCAATAGCATCACATAGATGGAACTTGCCCGAGTATCAATAACCCAAAAGGAAAGGGAAGCTAATGACTGGAAGTGGTACTCCTAGGAAGCTTGAGGTTAGACTTCCTCATATGCTCAAGAGTTTCTGGGGGACTGGCAGGGCCCCTTCGCCTCACTGCCAAGTTGCAAAATTGTGTGGTCACCTCCCCCAGCTTCCCTCCCTCCTATGCCCTCAGTCCTGGCCTCCTAGAGCCAGGACAAAGCCCTCAGGCAGTGACTGGGAGGGGAACAGGAGGAGGGACAGAGGGATGGGGAAGGCTGCACAAAGGAATTCCTCACACCAAAGCCCCCTGACTGCCAGCTCCAGAGCGTAAAGAAGCCGACCTCCTCTTCAGCTAGCTCACTGGCGCCCATCTTCCCACCATGGCTGTGCTCGGGCCATAGAGCCTCTCCGGGCCTTCCAAGAGGACCCACACTTCTTCCTGTAGGTGGCAACAGTGACACCTGTTTGACCAGTGAGGCTGAGCCAGGGACTGCAAGAGGCAAACTACTCGGAGAGGAGCTGGGAGGCAGAGCTGCTGGCTCACTTGCTCACTGAGTAAAAGGTGTGAGGGCTCGGGAAGGCAGGGGGGGCTACCGCTGGGAGCTGGGAAGCGAAGAGCCGCTCAACCCGGTAGGGATGGAGTCCAGGGGGCTAGGCAGTACCCCTGTCAGATTCCCTGCTCCGGGTCTTTCAGACTGGCCAGATCCTGATTCCATCTTCCAGGCAACTCTTGAGGGAGGTAGGACTCTGGAAATTTGGGGTGCAGGGGTACGACCCTAGAGGAAGTAAGGGATGTGGATTGGTGTTCAGGACCGGCTACTGTAGCCCAGTTCCCGGATGGGGAAAAGCAGAGACCTCCCTTTGGGTTGACTAGTCAGTCTCCTGGGAAGGGACCCAGCTTCCACTCCTCCACTCCGTAAAGAAACCCTCCTTTCCCATGGGGGCAGTTCCAAGAACAGACACACCTGTTCTCCTTACACGAGCCCTCACACGGAGTGAAAAGGGGGCACTGTTCCTTTGTACAGGACAGTTAGATGAGAGAGAGAGAGAGAGAGAGAGAGAGAGAGAGAGAGAGAGAGAGAG
>JANHMN010000005.1:69233042-69277272 GCA_030674055.1 Rhabdomys pumilio | reverse complement strand
GAGAGAGAGAGAGAGAGAGAGAGAGAGAGAGAGAGAGAGAGAGAGAGAGATATGTTTTCCAGAGGCTCCTTACATAGTCATTTTGAAACCCATTTTATTGGCAGCCACTAATCCACTAGTGCACACACATGTACATATGCCGATATATGACACACAGTCACACCCTGCTCACTGCTTACATTGGTGGTTCAGTAGTAGAATTCTCACCAGTTGCAAACTGCACACCCTCTAAAATAGAATCACACTCACAAGCCCAGCCTGGTTTGTAGATCAGCTTGGTCTCAGCCATACTGAGAACCACAAGGCACAGGAATACCCTGCTCCAAGACAATTCCCCTGCTGCCACCACCCCCACCCCCACCCCCACTACACACACACACAAACAGACACGCACACATGCACCTTTGCCCTATGTGAGTAATGTACTTTGATTTAGGATAGCTCAGAGGGTGGGGCCTCTGGGAAGGGGCAGGCGGGAGTTGGGTTTCTATTTGGGGTGGAGGGTGACTGTATTTGATGTCTGGGAAGGAAAGGATAAGGCTAAGGTTGGATTTTCTGGACAGTGCAGTCAGGAATGAGGTTCCTTTAGAAGGCTGGGTGTCAGGGATCCAGGCAGCCTGCTCCCCTCCAGTCTTCCTTCTTTTGGCAGTGCCCCTAACCCCTGAGAAGTGGACACAGAGAATCTTTCAGTCAGGGCTTTGTGGTTTATTCAATCCTGTATCCATAGCAACTAGTCAACTGGCTGTGCGTCCCTCAGCCTGGAGTCAGAATGAGAACCTCTGCTTCAGGTTACTCCTGCTTCCTGGGGTGCAAGACAGCACTAGGCTGTCTCAAGCCCAGTCAGATCTGCCTTAACTTGCTGAACTGCGTTTGCCCCACCCTGAGGCGATTTCTCCTAAGTTACCCTGGGCAAGCACTCCAAACCCAGATTTGGATGTCATTAAATAGGGAGGATCTGGAGAGAGTGGATACACATGATGCCTACAAAAAAGGCTGGACCACTGTCTTCTCAGGTATCAAAAATAAGGGGCAATGAAAGATTCCAGAAACAGTCCCTCTTTTCTAGGTTTGGAATGAATCGCCTCATGAAATCCAGCTCTGGGTCTGCTCTGTGACAACCAGCCTTTCTACTAAGCAGCAATTCAGGCTTCTACCTACCTGCCCCAGGCTCCTCAGATACATGGGAAGGGAGACTGGGATCTGTCCTCTATCGGGGTCCCTGATGGTCAAATGTCCTTTCCCCCAGGCCTTCACCATGGCAGATTCTCCTGGCTGCTGCTCTGTCTGGGCCCGCTGCCTCCACTGCCTGTACAGCTGCCACTGGAGGAAATATCCTAAACAGAAGATGCCGACCAGCAAGGTGGGAAGGGGATGCAGGAGGTGGCAAACTAGAAGGCAAAGGCTGCTCAGAGGCAATACTGAGACCCATTGTATTCGTAGGCAGCTGGGAGGAAGGAGTTTTCTCTCCCCAGGAAGAAAATCTCCCTCAGATACTGGAAGACCAGCTCAGTGCAGAGCAGGAAGCTGGGCTGCCATTCTGGGGTCTCTGAGCATAAAATGGAGATCAGCTGAGGGCTTCTCTTCTGCTTCTTTGCAGTGCGACTGCATCTGGTTTGGCCTGCTCTTCCTCACCTTCCTCCTGTCCCTGGGATGGCTGTACATCGGGCTCATCCTTCTCAATGACCTGCATAACTTCAATGAGTGTGTCATGTACCCCTTCCTCCCCATACCGACCAACCTACATCCTACCCTGTGCTCAGCCCCCACTATAAATCAGCCCTAGCACTTCCAATCTCCTTCGAAAATTCCTCCAAGAAAATTCACCGATCCCCAGAGACCATGGCCCGTAGAAACATTTTCCCCTCACTACCATCTAGTGGGTTTCCTTGATCTAGCCACTTCAATGCCCCACTCCCCCCACAAAGTCACCTCCTCCCCTTGAATACCTTCCTTTACCCTCCTACAGATTCCTGTTTCGCCATTGGGGACACTGGATGGACTGGTCCTTGATAGTCCTGCTGGTCATCTCTCTCCTGGTCACCTATGCATCCTTGCTATTGGTTGGTCCAGGGACATCTGGCCTAACTCCCACATAAGCCCTTCATTTCTGCTCAGGTCTACTGTCTTGTTCTCATTCTGGCCACTGAGGGGAAGAGGATAATTCTTGGGTGGGGAGAAGATGCCAGCCTGCAAATCTCCACTAAGAGAACTTGCTTCTCTCAGAGTCTTCTAAGTGCCCCTTCTGTCTGTTCCCAGCTCCTGGGCCTGCTCCTGCAACTCTGTGGACAGCCTCTGCATCTCCACAGTCTCCACAAGGTACAGTGAGTCGGCAGTGATGGGGAGGGGAGATGCTTGGTCCAGTACCCTGATGGTCATTTGCTTTTCTATCCCTGGGCTTCAGATCAGGACCCAGTACATATTTATTGAGTGAAAGGATAGTGGATGTGTTCAGGAAGGGAAGAATCCTGTGTCCGCAGAATGTAGAGGTAGCCCCAGTAATTATGAGCCTAGGCTAACAAGGAAGGACCATTCATTCATTTCTGGCCCCAGGTGCTGCTGCTCCTAATTATACTTCTAGTGGCCACTGGCCTTGTGGGACTGGATATCCAATGGCGGCAGGAGTGGCATAGTTTACGACTGTCACTGCAGGTGAGTGGCTGATTTCCACTGTCTAGGTGGGAGCCTTGGCCCATGGCCAATTCTGGAATATTACATTCCCCCCCCTCCCATGAGACTGCAGATCTCTCTGAGCTGCAGAGAAGGGGGAAACACAACACAGAATAGTAAGAAAGAGAGCCTTCCTCACAAGCTGTTTTCCTACAGGCCACAGCCCCATTCCTTCACATTGGAGCAGTTGCTGGAATCACCTTGTTGGCTTGGCCTGTGGCTGATACCTTCTACCGCACCCACCAAAGAGGTACAACATCAGCCCATATTCACCCTCATTGGACACCAGTGTCTCTGCCCCCTACAGTTTCCTGTACCTGAGCTCTGCCTTCTGCCACTAGAGCTCCACCTCACCTTTTGCCTTCCCCAGAAGTTGTCCTCCACTCTCTACAGGCCCCAAGGTTCTGTTACTGTTACTATTTTTTGGAGTCACTCTGGTCATCTTCCTGACACCCCTGTTCATCTCCTCCCCCTGCATCATGAAACTCAGAGATTTACCCCCCAAGCCTGGGCTGGTGGGACACCGAGGGGCTCCCATGGTAAGTGATGGGCAGAAACCTGGGCAAGTAGAAAAGAATCTGCTCCTCTAGGCGTCAGGGACCAGGTCTGTGAGTTCCCAGGCCCACCCTTCCCTGCTACCTTCTCACCAACTCTCTTTCACAGCTGGCCCCTGAGAATACCCTGATGTCCCTGCGGAAGACAGCCGAATGTGGAGCGGCTGTGTTCGAGACAGATGTGATGGTCAGGTGATGGAGGGTGGGGCCTAGGGGGGTTGTGGGTTGAGGGACACAGTGGGGACACTCAGGAAAAGATGGCAGCTTTGTCCCCTGACAGTTCTTGTGCCCACAGCTCTGACGGAGTGCCCTTTCTCATGCATGATGAGCGACTCAGCCGGACTACCAATGTAGCCTCTGTGTTTCCAGAGCGAAGCTCCGCCCACAGCAGTGACTTCTCCTGGGCTGAACTGCAGACACTCAATGCTGGAGCCTGGTTCCTAGAGGTGAGGACGCCAGCCAAGATGAGGCCACCAGCTCAGTGGCACTCAGGGCAGAGTCCATTCCAGCAATATGCATTTGCTGCACTCTGTGCTGGTCAGTTCAGAACAGTCTCTGCCCTAGTGTCGCTCCCAGATAGTAAGACAGAGAGCCTAAGCAAAAGACAATTGGAATCGGAAATAGAGCAATAAAAATACTTCTGGGCAGACGGGAGTGAGATCCACTGTTTCGCAAAGCAGGAATCTGGAACTAGTTCTGAGGTGCTGGGTTGAAACCCAGATACATGACTAGAAAGCACCCTACCCCAAACCCTTGCTTGGGCCATAAAGTTCTAGTTTGAGGTATGAGCATTGGGTAATGGCCAGAAATACAAGTAGGTTTCTAGAGAACAAAAAGTAGCTCAATTCAACTGAAAGATACAATTCACAGGGGTGCTAGGAAACAAAGTCTTGATCTTAAAGAACTTTGAATGTTGTACATTGAAGTGTTGGTTTTAATCCTCTACGCAGTGAGAACTACTCAAAGGGGGACTTCAGTTTTACAATACCTCTTTTCCTGATTGTACAAGTAGTAGTTGTTCACTGTAAAACATAAATTTCTGAAAAATCTCCCATAATCCAACTTGTCTAAAATAGGCACTGATTATATATGTGTGTGGACTTTTTTCAAAAAGATAAGAGCACAACACGGAGTTGCTGTTTGCTTTTTTTATATATATATAAAATTAAGTCTATATTTAATAACATGTCAGAGTGATTGAAAACCAAGAATGTCTATATTTGAACTTTGTCTTTAGCCCTTGCTACCTGTGGTGATGCTGGCCAATGGTCCCTAGCCAATCTGTGCCTCAGTTTCCACATTTGTACAGCAGGGATAATAATTATAGTATTTCCCTTCTAGGGCTTATGGACAGATTGTCAGTTCATACACACAAAGTACCTAGGACCCTGCACATAGCAAATACCCTCTGTTATCCAGCTTTATGTGAGCACTTGGGGTCATTAGTTGATAATAAGGAATGGCAGACAGAATGGCAGAGGCTTGAAACAGCCGCAAGGAGGGATGAGAGAAAAAGCCAATCCAGAGCAAGTGGGAAGGTTTGACAGGCCACAGTGGACAAAAGCAGGAAATACAACAGCAGTACTCCCCATGCTGTGGACTGCCTGAGACAGGTCTAGAGGTGGAGGAGGCAGACAGTTGTAACACTGAATGAGTTCAGAGGGTGCACAAAAGGGAAAGGAGTCTATTGAGAGCACTGTGGGAAGGGATTCAGGCTGGGCATGCAGGTACAACGAGAAAGGCGCTGAAGGACCAGGGAGAAAGCAAAGGGTCAAGATCACAGAGGTCTCTATGAAACTGAAAAGATGGTGTAGATGAGGTTCTGAGCCTGGAGGAGTAGGATACTGAGGCCATAGAAGATGCTTTGATGGAAGAAAGCAAAGGTTTAGAGAAAAAGACCCTGGGTCAGAGGTGGGCAGAATCTGGAAACACTTGGTAAGACTGAGAGCAGCTAGTTGGGTGTGGTGCCTCACATCTTTAATCCCAGCACTTGGGAGGTTAGAGGCAGGCTCACTGTGGGTTCAAAGCCAGCCTGCTTTACATAGCTGCATAGCAAATTCCAGGCCAGACAAGACTGTATATAGTCCTGTCTCAGAACAAACAAACAGACAGACAGATGGCAAGGATTGGGAGAAAACCTAGAGGCCTCTTGTGATGTTGAAATAATTTCCCACTCTTATAGAGGCAACCTTTCTGGGGGGCCAAGAAGCTATCAGGCTCTGATCGGATGGAGGCTGAGAATCAGACAGTACCAGCACTAGAAGAACTACTAAAGGAAGCAGCAACCCTCAACCTTTCCATCATGTTTGACTTGCGCCGACCTCCAAGAAACCACACATACTACGATACTTTTGTGAATCAGACATTGGAGGCTGTGTTGAGTGCAAACGTGCCCCAAGCCATGGTGATGTTATCCAGGGCTCCCAACCCCCCCCCACACACACACTTTTTTGCCCCTCTTTGCATCCTACCTTCTTTAGACCATGATGATTTCAAGGCTGCCTCCTGCCCTCACCTTCCTATCCCCGCTCACAAACCCCATTCTGTGGCCAAACCTGTCTGCACCTGTCCCTGGAATCCCTAGGGCCTCCTTAGCATTATAAGATGCTCATTGTCCCTGAACCACAGGTTCTCTGGCTCCCAGATGAAGATCGTGCCAACGTGCAACAGCGGGCCCCCAGAATGCGCCAGATATATGGCCATCAGGGTAGCAACGGGACTGAGAGGCCCCAGTTTCTCAACCTCCCCTATCAAGACCTGCCACTCTTGGATATCAAGTGAGTGCCAAGGAAAGGAATAAAAAGGACCACAAAGTTGACTGTCAGGAAAGAATCAATGCAGGGGGTGCAAAAGCTATTCATTCATTCATTCATTCATTCATTCATTCCCACAATGCATACCTACTAAACGATTGCTATATATCGTGCAGCATTTATTGTGGCCTTAAAGAAATAAATGTGAATAAGATGGGAAAGGTCCTGGCTTTCATGGAATTTAGGAACAAGCAGAAGTTATAGACAATAAATCACCTAAACTACATTTATGCTGGGTAGTGATACTATGAAAACATGGTTCAATAGTGATTGGGGTTTGGTGTAAGGAGCCACATTAGAAAGCACTGATGACTGAGCTGATGACTGAGCTGAGCGCCAGATGATTGATTACAAGGGGCTAACTATGGGCAATGCAGAAGAAGCAAGAGCAGAATAATAGGCAAGAAAAAGGAAGGGGAAGCTGGAAAGATAGACAGAGATCAAGCTCCTTAGCTCTTTGTAGGTCATGAAAACGGTTTTAGTATATTATTCTACATTGCAGAGATCTGCAGAGTGCCTCAGCTATGAGCTAGGCAAGTTCTGGGTGTTCCCCCATCTCTTCTCCACTTCCACAGGACACTGCACCAGGATAATGTCTCAGTGAACCTGTTTGTAGTGAACAAGCCCTGGCTCTTCTCCCTGCTCTGGTGTGCGGGGGTAGATTCTGTCACCACCAACGACTGCCAGTTGCTGCAGCAGATGCAGTACCCCCTCTGGCTTATTGTAAGGACTCTAGAACTGCCACTGTCTCTCATCTCCAATCTCTTATTCCCCTTACACCTGTCCACTTCCATATTTATTTACCCCATATGCTACTCTTGGGGGTTCTGACCACTGATGGGCTTTTTCTATTTCCATAGCCCCCTCAAAAATACTTAACGATATGGGTCATCACCGACTGTGCCTCCATTCTGCTGCTTTTGAGTGTCTTCCTCCTCCGAGGGTGAGTGCTTTTGCCTTGATCTCCTGGGCACTTTCCCCGGGCCCCAAGTAAAAAGGTTGAGTGTGACTTGAGTGCGCTGCCTGGGAATAAGATTTTGTCCATTCCAAATTTCGAGCCTTACTTATCCTCAATAAAATGTCTTGACCCTGAGAAAGCAGTTTGGAGAAACCCTGGGTTGGAGAGTCTTACTACAACTCACAATAGAAATACTCTCTCTCTCTCTCTCTCTCTTTCTCTCTCTCTCCCTCCCTCCCTCCCTCCCTCCCTCCCTCCCTTCCTCCTTCCCTTTCTCCCTCTCTAGGAGATGTGCTAAGAGAAACAGAAGGGGTAAGAAAGAATGCCCTTTTCCTTTCCTTTCTCATTTCCTCCTAATTTCCCTCGGCTGTACCCCCTACAGGACCCCCGGTTGCACCCCTACAGGACCCATCTCTTACTCACTTCTCTAGGCTTAGAAACAGCAGTGCTACTGACCAAGATCAACAATTTCACCTCAGAGTGAATGACGGGCCCAGGCCCCCACTAGCTCCTGCCTAAGGCCTGTGTGCACTGGTCAAAAGGAAGGCCAGGAGCTGACATGGGAATGGTCCTGGAATCAAATGTTTGAAGGAGGGAGCATCGCTAAGAGAAGATTTTTGAACTAAGAGAGTCCTCTGTCCAGATGGTGGGCATGTCTCAAGATGCCATGGAATTTGCTGCCTTTGGTGTTTTGACATGAATTAGTCGGAAAGACGGTGACTGACAAGAAGTTACTCCCAAAATGAAATTAAAGCAAGGAAGTGAGAGAGATTGCCAAGATAATGCATTAGGCTTGTGTGCACATGTACTTGGATAGAAGACTCAGGGTGTGTCAGGGTGGGATAGCTCAGAATGATGACTGAAGGAAATTTGGCCATAATGGCCCTTCCCGAAGAACTCCTAAGATGATGAAGACAGTCCACACTCCATGCCTTCTCTCCTCATCCTCACAAGTCAGCTTCTTTTCTGCCTTACAGGCTGGGATCGAAAAAGCTCATTTAGCAATGTAATATTGTCTCTATGGTAGGTTTTTGTTGTGAGCAGTGAATGGTTTCTGTATCTTGCCTGTTAATCTGTTATTCAATGAATTTTTAATTTGTCATTTGGTCACAGTCTAATCATTTCGGTGCCGGAATTGGAAGGATGCTTTTCCCATCTGGAACTGCATGTAAAATGACATTGAGAGGTCATCATGAGGAGATTTTCGGGAGGGAGATGGAAGGACTAACACCACCACCCTTCCTCCTCAACAGGCTGGAGAGTACCGGAGGCGACTGCCGCGCTTTCCAGGTGCCCCAGAAGCTTTGTGCAGGGGTTGCGTTATAGCGCCACCTTGTGGTCACTCGCCCTGAGAGGTCTGGATTCCTGGATATGGTGACATACTTGATGAATGCCACCACTTTTTCCTTGTGGGTTCTGGAACTTGTGTCCTTGACTTCAGACTGATCTGACTTCCACTATTTTTTTTCTGGGATGAGCGTAGGGTCTGATTCAAGCTAGCCTTCTCCTTGAGGAGCAAATTCCTCAATATGTTGCTGCTTGTAAAGCTAAAAGCTCAGATGGCCAGGGCAGAGCTAGCCTGGAGATGGTGAGGCAGGTAAAAAGGGGGTGGGAAGACAAAAACTGAGACAAGTGGGGGTTCCGTGGCTGACCCTGCAATCCTCCATTACACTGCCATTCATCCTGGTTCCCGCCTAGACTCAAATGCCAGTCAAATTAAGATTTTAGTCAGGACAGGAAAGGTCTTCGATTCCTTCTCTCCGGCCAGATTAGGACTCGGAGCAGCACTAGCAGCTCGGAACAATACCCTACCTCTCTGGTCCCCCACCCCTTGGTTACTGGCAGCCATGGGAACTACAATTCCCAGTATGCCTCTGAACACTTAAGGTCTCCTGTGGATGGAGGCGAGTTTGAATTTGCAGCAGCGCCGCGAGCGCGCGCATATGCGCGCGACACACACACACACACACACACACACACACACAGAGAGAGAGAGAGAGAGAGAGAGAGAGAGAGAGAGAGAGAGAGGACTCTTTCATCGCCGCCTCCCTCACTACACACACACACACACACACACACACACACACCAGACTCTTTCTTTCATCGTCCCCCCCCACTCTCCATGCCAATACACCTGACCCAGGCAGGCATGGCAGGGCTGGAAGGACACCGCGAGCCAACACTGTGACTGCTGTTTGGGTCAGGCCCTTTGAAGGTTCATGTTGCCTTAAACTGAGAGGGTCACGCTGTTTCAAACTGCATTCCTTTATTACCTTTCCCTCTTCCGGATCCCGCTCCTCAGTCTAGCCTACTACTGACCAGCCAGTCAGGTACTGCGTGCTATACCTGACATATACTTGGGCATATACTTCCTTCCCACCTCCTACACGTTTTTTTTTTTTTCATTCTGCCCTTGTCAGTTGCCCAGGCTCGCTGCCCTGCAGCTTCTTCCTTCCCATCTTTCCTTTCCTTCCCCTCCCCCTCCCTCCCCTCCCCCTCCTCTCCCTTCCCTTCCCCTGCCTTCATATACCATCGACCTCCAGCCACACAGTTCTGGCTGCAGTTCTCTAACTCCAGTGTCCAGATTCCCAGAGCTCCAGCACCAATTCAGACCACGCTCCTAGCTCCTAGCTTTGTGTACTGAATTTTGAGCTGGCCACTGCAAACTCTCCTTCCTAGGAGGACCAGACAGCTGTAGGCACTGAGCATCTATGAGGCCCAGGACTGGAGACTAAGACTGACCAAAATTTGAGGGCAGAAGGCCAAGGGGAGCTGTTCACTGGGTTTTGGGTGCAATTGCTCGTTATTTTTAGCTGCTGACTCACAGTCCCTGGCATCTGGGTTTGGGGCTAGCAGGCTGGGTTAGGGGGCTATTAATAGAGCCAAGGCACAGCCCCGACCCAGTTCAATTTGGAAACATGGGGAACAAGGAGCCTCCCCTGCCATCCTGTTTTGTAAAGCTGCGGAGGATAGACAGTGACTGGGATAAATGCTCTCCGGCTGCAAGGTAACTCAACCTAGTATCACATCATCCAAGGGAAGGCCTATAGGCACAGTCCTGGGTACAACTCTCCCCCATACTTGCTATGGATTGGAGGCTCTACCACTATGAAGGTTTTGTTGTACTAGCTGAGAGGGTAGATATGAGTCTCAATGGAGAAGTTACTGTGCTGTGGCCTCGACCTGCATGGGCCTACTCCCAGGTCACACAGCTTACTAGCTTACTAGAAGGGAAATCTGGAAGTTTCTGGTCCCCAGGAGACCTCATGAAGATAGTGCGTTTCAGCGTGATCCTAGTAAAGTGACACAGAGCCAAGAAGCCTCCACGTTCCAGGTCTACCCTCCTCCCGTTCTTTGTGTTTCTTCTGCTCTTTGGGGACACTGTCCCTACTCAAAGGAGTCTGCAGACTTGATCGCTTTTACACTTCTCCACAGAGAAACCTAACTCAAGAGCCACCTGAGAATAAATCCTTTAGGTTTTTGTCTTTCCCATTGAACCTTTACCTGTGATGGACTAAAGTAAGGTTTCCCGAGGCACATGTCAAGAATGGTGGGTAGATCTTGATACTTTACTGGACCAATCACCAAAATTATTCCCACCCACTCTCAATTTGCTCGAATTCTCTTTGGTAAAGAACAGCAGTTTTCATCCTTCACCCCTTGAAAATGAGAAACTTCTGCCTTCAGCAATCTGCTTATCTAGCCCCTAGATGAAACTATGTGTGGGCCAAAAGACAGTGCCTCTCCACACACAGTGCCTGAGGTCACCTGCTGATGCTCTATTTTCAAGAGTGAGCTCAGATTATGAGACAGAGTGCTGACCTATCCTAGTTTCTTTGTCGAGGGTGCTGGAGAGGTGGTGGAAGGAGAGAGAAATGGTCTCTGTGCTCACAAATCCCCCCCCCAACTGCTCAATCTCTCTGTCTCCTCTCAGGCTGCCTGGTCGCCTAGCAACCACAGCCGCCTGCCTGTGCTTGGGGGCTACGTCAGGCCAGTAGGGGGCGACTGTCTCCCTGGGGCCTCAGGCAGGAGCACTAGCAGTTGGCAAATTTCCCTGTTAAATGTCAAAGCATCCCAGTGTTACTGACCTCCTCCCAGGCTTGTCAACCCAAACTGTTCTAAGTGTCAGAGTGCCTGTATAGTAGGGAAAGACACAGTGACTCTAAAAGGATTTTACACAGATTCATTAAAAATGCAGAGAAGGATGGAGCTGGAGAGACAGCTCAGCTGTTAAAAGCACTCGCTGATCTTTCAGAGGACCCGAGTTTTGTTCCTAGTACTCATGCTGGGTGGCTCACAACTACCTGTAACTCTCTTTCTAGGGTATCCAACACCCTCTCTGGCCCCTGAGGCCCGCCACACATATATTTGCATAAATGCACAAACATGCACATGATAAAAACAACCTTCTCCCTTTTTAAAAGACAGGCTAGCAAGATGGCTCAAGCAGGTAAAGGTGTTTTCTGTCAAGCTTCACAACCCAAGTTCAGTTTCTGAAACACAGGTGGTAGGATAGAAACAATTCCCAGTAGGTAGCCTCTAATCTACACACACACACACACACACACACACACACACACACACACACACACGGCACTAGAGAGATGGCTCTTTGTTGTTCTTGCAGAAGACCCAGGCTTGGTTCCTAGCATGGATATGGTGGATCACACCCATCCAGTTCCAGGGCATCCAATGCATTCTTCTGATGTGTGTACGTACTAGGTATTCATGTGGTGAACCCACACACATGTAGGCAAAAGTGAATCTTTTAAAAAAATGAAAAGAGTAAATGTCTTAGTCAGTGAATGTTGGGAGCCGACTTTAGCAGAAAGCGGCTAGAAAGCAGCTATCATCTTTGCAGCCATCTCGAGCCATATACCCTGAAAAGAGACTCGGTCTTTAACAGCCTACAACAGCTGAGCACACTCTGATAAACATCTTGTTTAATCCCACATAGCTTGTTTTGCTGTTTAGTGGCCCCAGCTGCATGGTGCATGTGGTAAAATGTCTTCACCTGTGGTCTCCTGCGTGTGCTTATAAATACCCAGGATTTCCTTGTAGTGGTGTGGTGTAGTAGTAGTAGGTGTAGTGGTGTGTGTATGGTGGAGACAGTAAACAAGTCTTGACTACAGATCCTCTGGCTTGTTTCTATTCTTCGTGGTTCTTCCCCTTCTTCCCCCCACTCTCTCTCTTGCCAGACCCGGACCTGCGGAACAGAGCGGGCTGCTACAATTTGGCCCCCAAACGTGGGCCTGAGTGGTCTTCTACAAGTGAAGAGACTGTGAAGAGACATCATGACCATGGCAACTTTTTTTTAAAGATTTCTTTCTTTCTTTCTTTCTTTCTTTCTTTCTTTCTTTCTTCCCTTCTTTCTTTATTTTGGTTTTTCAAGATAGGGTTTCTCTGTGTAGTCCTAGCTGTCCTGGAACTCACTCTGTAGACCAGGCTGGCCTCAAACTCAGAAATCTGCCTGCCTCTGCCTCTCAAGTGCTGAAATTAAAGGCATGCACCACTACCGCCTGGCCAAGATTTATTATTTATTTATTTGTTTGTTTATTTATTTATTATGTATATAGTATTCTGCCTGCATGTATGCCTACAAGGCAGAAGAGTAAGCCACCATGTGGTTGCTGGGAATTGAACTCAGGACCTCTTGAAGAACAGCCAGTACTCTTAACCTCTGAGCCATCTCTCCAGCCCGACCATGGCAACTCTTATATTAAAAAAAAAAAGCATTTAATTGGGGCTGGCTAACGTTTTCAGATGTTTAGTCCATTGTAATAATGGTGGGAAACATGGTGGCAGGCAGGCAGGCAGAAGTGTTGTGAAGAAGGAGTTGAGAGCTTTACATCCAGATGTGCAGGCAGGAGAAACAAAGTGGCTCTGAGCTTGATGTGGTCTTTTGAGGCCTCAAAGGCCACCCCCAGTAATACACTTTCTCCAACAGGGCCATGTCTCCTAATCCTTTCAAATAGTGTCACTCCCTGGTGACTAAACATTCTGTGGGGGTTAATTCTTACACAAACAACCACATTCCACTCCCTGGCCCCCATAAGCTTATAGCCATATCATAATGCAAAAGTATATTTAGTCCAATGTCAAAACCCCTCATAGTCTGTAACAGTCTCAACACTGTTTAAAAGTCCAAAGTTCAAAGTCTCTTCTAAGACTCAAGGCAATCTTTTAACTTCAACCCCCCTATAAAATCAAAATGAAAAAGCAGTTCGCATACTTTCAACGTACAATGACATAGAATACATGTTACCATTCCAAAAGGGAGGAAGGTATCATAATGAGGAAATAGTGAACTAAAGCAAAATTGAAAAACTGGGCACACTCCAAACTCTGCATCTCCGTGTCTGATGTCCAGCTCCTTTCAGCTTTGTTGACTGCAACACACTTCTTTCACGTGTAATGATTCTACTCCTTTGTAGCAGGTTTTCTCAGCAGGTATCCCAGGGCTCTGGCATCTCTAACATCTTGAGGTCTCCAAGGCAATCCAGGTTTTACCTTCACAGCTTCACACAGTGGCCTTTCTGGGCCTCCATGGAAGAACACACACCTAGCCTTTCCTTCATCAGGGAGAGAGAGATTCCATAACCCCTTTCTTCTATTCTTTACTCTAAAGCCAGAACCATGTGGCTGAAGATGTCAGGTTCTTCTGTTTGCCGGGGCTGGAACATGCCTCACCTTTTCTACATCTACACCATCTTTCTGTTTTCTATGGTTTCCTTCACTGCTAAACTTTTAATTCCTTTTCACAAATTGGAAGTGCCACTGGGTGGGTCTTGCTATGAGGTCACCATTCCCTTTATTATATTTAGCATCAGATTTTCTTTACTCTTTTTTACCTCCTTGAGCAAAGGACTTGGCTCCATTGCATTTTCCAATGCTCTTTCCCCCTCAAACTGTACATACATATATATAATTTTTTGCTCAACTTGCTCCTTTTAATTATAGATCTGCATAAGAGTTACCACATATAACCATGTGACACAGTCAATATTAGTTTGTCTTTAAGTCTTCTCTCCCAATACCATTAATCCTAAAGTCTTCAGTTTCACCTCAGGCAGATTTTTAGGACAAGGGCAGAAAACAGCCACATTCTTCACCCAAACAATACCAGAACAGTTTCTAGGCCACTCACTAATGTTCTTCTCTGCAAGCTCTTGAGCTGGGCCATCATAATCTACATTGCTCTCAACACCACTGTCTTCCATGCTCCTGCTAGCATGGCCCATTAAGCCCCAACTTAAAGCATTTGACTGCTTTCCTGATCCAAAATCTCAAAGTCCACATTCCACTAACGAGCAGAATGGTCAGGCCTGTCACAGCAATACCCAGCTCCCTGGTACCAACTCCTCTCATTATTCTATTTACTGTGAAGAGACACCACGACCATGGCAACTCTTATAGAGGAACACATTTAACTGGGCTTCCTTACAAATTCAGTGGTTTAGTCCATTGTCATCATGGCATAAAGCATAGTGGCAGGCAGGCAGACATGATACTGGAGAAGTAGCTGAGAGCTCTATATCTGGATCAGCAGGCATCGTGAAGAAAGTGACTCTGGACTTGGCCCACCCCCAGAGACACATTTCTTCCAACAGGACCATATCTCCTAACTCTTTCAAATAGTGTCATTCCTTGGTGACTAAAATTCAAATATGTGAGCCCATGGAGACCATTCTCATTCAAACCACCACAATAAAGGAGGGACAGAGAATGGAAAGGGAGGAGTCAAAGGATCAGACAAGACAAAATTGGATAGACAATTTTATTCTTTATATCCACTCTTGACATGTCTATACATTTTCCTCAACCAGAAAAGTTACACAAATACTTTAATTTGCTTCCCTGTACCCTCCCCCACCTCAGAAATAATATGAACCTATAGGAGCCATTTAGTTCAAACCACCACAGGCACACACATAAAATAATAAAGGTGTATTTTATTTTAAAGAAAGAAACAAATTAAGGGACTTATATAATTTGTCGTTTTAAAAAATAGTAATTTCACCTCCCTAGTTTCTATAGGGGTGGGAAATCCTTGGAACAACACTTCATATCCAATCCATTAATAAATCTCATCAGCTATCTCTTCAAAATATACCCAGAATTGCACCTCTTCTCATCCTGTCTAGTGCTATTCCTCTGGTCCATAACACAATCACCTGTTCACTTGGATTTCTTTAGTAGTCTCTTTCCTGATTAGTTTCAAGGACAATATGGTATCTTATTTACAAAGAAATCAGAGCCATTCTGATAAAGCCAAGTCATATCACATCTGTTGTCCTCACAAAGCCATCCAGTGAGTCGAGTCTTTATCTCTCTAACACACGGGGGAGTGAGGTTGCACACATATACCTCATATATACACATAGGTTTTGATTCTGCAAAAAGCTCATATAGAAGAAACTCATATTGAGACACATCATAAACTTCTGAAAATTAAACACAAAGAAATCTTTAAAATAGCAAAAGAAACTATATTTGGTTTATAGAGGTAAAACTGAGTCAAATGCCAGCTGGTTTCTCTTCAGAAACCTTGCCCATATTCCTTGCACTTGGGAGTTCAGCGTCATTCTCAGAACATGACAAGTTTGAGGCCAGACTGGGCTACCTGAGTTTCTGTATCCAAAAGCATAAGACTTGTAAGTTAGTGGTTGATGGGAAAGGGGGAGATATTTTCTTCAGTGATGTAGCCACAAGATGGTGTCTATAAATGACTTTTCACCTGTAAACAACCCTGATGTGCACACACAAACCCACAAATGAAATAAATTTCTTTATTATTAGAAAAAGAAAATAGCCAGGTAGTGGTAGCACACATTTTTGATCCCAGCCTTCCAGGAGGCAGAGGCAGGTGGATCTCTGTGAGTTTGAGGCCAGCCTGGTCTATACAGTAAGTTCCAGGACATCCAGGGCTACACAGAGAAACCCTGTCTCAAAAAAGAGAAAAAAATGAATGAACAAAAGAAAGTATGTAGTTAAAAGAATTGTTAAGCCTGAGTGTTTTGTATGATGAAAATATCCTTCACAAATGATGAGGCGATTAAGACATCCTCAGACAAAGGAACACTGAAAGAATTTGTGCTAGCTGGCATATTCTGAAAGAATGCTGAAGAACATTCTCAAAGCAGAAAGGAAGTCATAAAAGAAGAAATCTTAGGTTGTCAAGACAGAAGAAAGAATAGAATGAGCAAAAATATGGGTAAACACAATGGACTTTGCTCCTCTTCAGTCGTCTAAATTATGTTTGATAGTTGAAGCAAAAACTGTAACATTGTCTAATGTGGATCTCAGCGTGTTTAGAGGGAATATTTAACATAACCATACTATAACTAGGGGAGAATAAAAGGACTTAGAGGGAAGTGAAGTTTCTGCTCTCTCCTCTCTCTGGCTAAATGATGGCATCAGGAAGTCTTTGTGGTGACACAGTAGTTTTGTGTCCTGATTGCACTTGTTATTACAGGACTCCCTACTGGTGCTAAAATGGCATTAAACTCTGAATGCATTGCATCAATGTCAATTTCCTGATTTTGATACTGTACTATAATCTTAAAAGTTGTGATTACTAATGGATACTGAGGAAAGGGCACACAGGTCCTCCTTGTATTGTCTCTGTAGCTTACTCTGAATGTATAAATATTTCAAAAGTAAAAAATTATTAGTTGGGACTGGAGAGATGGCTCAGGGGTTAAGAATACTGACTGTTCTTCCAGAAGACCAGGGTTTCATTTCAAGAACCCACATGGCAGCTCACAATCATCCGTAGCTCCAATTCCAGGACATCTGACACCATCTTTTGACCCTTGAAGACACTAGCCATCCACAAGGTGCACAAATATACGTGTAGGAAAAACACTAATTGGAAGTGGCTAAAGACCCAAATGCAGTGTGAGTATCCTGATTGACTAGATTTTGATTTTAGAATAGAAAAGACAAATTTATTAAACTTGGATTATAATTTTATAAGCATTAAATAAGAAGTGGTCATTGCTCTTTTAAAGATTTATTTGTGTGTGTGTGTGTGTGTGTGTGTGTGTGTGTGTGTGTGTGTGTTCACATGCATACTGTGAAACTGTGAGTGGGTGCCAGAAGAGAGTGTCAGATCCTCTGAAGCTGGAATTACAGGCAGTTGTGAGAGGCTTGATGTGGATTCTAGGCACCAAACTCAAGTCCTCTGGAAAGACTGGAAAGACTGGAATCACTCTTAACTGCTGAACCATCTCTGCAGCTCAATTCTTGTTATTTTTAATAGTGTTCTGGTCGTGTGGGAAAATGTACATCAGTAAAGATTTGTTGAAGCATTCAGAGATTTAATATAACATAATGAAATAGATTCAAACAGGTCAGAAAAGGTATAGGTAAATATAAGAACAGATCAAATACAGCAACATATTACCACTTGTTGACTCAGTAAGGAAGACATACATCAGTGTTCATACAGCTCTGAACATTTCTGTACATTCGTAAATGTTCAATTTTAAAAACTATTAGACTAGAAAGATGGCTCAGTGGTTAAGAGCTCTGGCTATTCTTTCAGAAGACTCAGGTTCAATTCCCAGCACCCTTTTGGTACACATATACATCAAATAAAATAATATTTTTCAAAAATCTATATTTGCATGTCAAGGTCAGAGACAATCTTGGTTTACAGTCCTCGCTTTACACAGTTTACAGTCCTCGCTGTTTAAAGCAGCCTCTCTTGTTTCCCACTATGTATACCAGGGTATCTGGCTCTCAAGCATCCTGATATTCTCCAGTTTTCACCTCCCATCTTGCCATAGGAGCACTGGGGTTATAGATATGGGTTACTGTGCCTGACTTTCTGTGTGTTCTAGGAATCTGAAGTCACATGTCTTCATGTGCTTTACACAGCAAGCCATCCCTCCAGCTTCTCAATCTCTTTTAAACTTGAAGGAGATACATGAAAGATAGAGATGTGATGAAGCAAGTCAAACTCATGAGGATTCACGAGGATCCAGGTGGAGGATAATTGTCTGTAAATTAAGGATTTGTTTATTTTTGGAAATTGGCATATTAAAATGTGGAATAAGTACAGTGGATGGAAATTGGTGGTTGGGAGGTTGCCTAGCCAGCATAACATCATGGATTTAAATCCCAGCATTACAAAAATAAAACAAAACTAAAATGTGAGTACTTAAAAAAAAACCAAATTAACAAACACTGGTCTTCCTAGCACTGCTAATTCATCTCACTACACTCTGTAGTACTTTATCTCAGGGCTTCTGAAACTTCTCCCATTCATTACTTCTTTTCACCTGAGAAATGTATATGCCACCAAATGTACACAGGCACATAAAACAAGCATACAAAATAAATATTTGCTGGTAATAATTATGAAGATATTTATTGTAAAGCAGTTCTGTAGTATACATGTAATGTTACCATTTATTAAAGATGAAAGTAAATTTGCATACTAAGATGAATAAGTGTTTATTTTCATATAAGTAAATCTTGGCTGATTTAAAAAATAATGTGTTTGCATGTGTGCATGTGTGATAAATATAATCAATTCATAAATGTGAGAAAATTCTATCTTAATATCAATCCAAAATTTATTTAACATTTCTATGTTTTTGTTTTGTTGAGGCAGGGTTTCTATGTATTTCCGGTTGTCCTATGCACACCAGGCT
This sequence comes from Rhabdomys pumilio, assembly GCA_030674055.1. Classification (NCBI taxonomy): domain Eukaryota; kingdom Metazoa; phylum Chordata; class Mammalia; order Rodentia; family Muridae; genus Rhabdomys; species Rhabdomys pumilio. The sequence goes on along the minus strand of JANHMN010000005.1, from coordinate 69,258,617 downwards.
GGCATCAAACTCAAGGAGATCCACCTGCCTCTGCCTCCTGAGTGCTAAGATTAAAGGCTTGCACCACCATGCCAGACTTTTAACATTTTTTGACAATGTAACTCAAAACGGAAACTTAAGCAGAAATGTCTTAAGTAAGATATTCTAAGGGATAGGGGTGTAGCTTAGTTGGAAGAATGCATTTCTGCTTGCATACAAACCCCTGAGTTTGATCCTCAGCACCTCCTAAAGTTGGAAGTACTGGTGGATACCTGTAATTCCAGTACTCAGAAGAAGGCAGAGGCAGGTGGATAAGAAGTTCAATGTTATCCTCAGCTATGAAGCAAGTTCAAGGCCAGCCTCTGTTATGTGAGATGCCCACCTCAAAATAAATAAAGCATTCTAATGCAACCAATTTGGATGTGAGAGTGATCTGGCTGCAATGTGTGCCACTCCACTGACTGCAAGGACTGCTTCAGTTTATCTGGCTGCCCAGGCAAGTGTCTCCTTCTTCCTTCACCTCTTCAATGTGTGTCCCTCCCAAAGTTGTGCATGCACTCAAAGAGCAAAACTTTTATAATGGAGGATGGTTCTTTGATCGAGAGTATTCATGGAGGTGTGCTCCCCTGCTACCATCTCCAAACGAGCTCTCAAAGGCACATTCATTTGCTATTTACAGGCTGAGGAGTGATGACAAGTAGACATTGCAAGTCTATGTTTTTAAATTGAACTTTTATATTACTACGAGGCAGAAAGCTTAGTATGCACAGAGAAAAGGCACTGCAATGCATGACATATAGTACTCTGAAGCCCAAGCCTGGGTGTTTGGGCAGCTTTGGTTGGCATTGTGTGATGTGAAGACATGTGCTGTGCAAGATGCACATGTTATGTGCTTAGGAACAAGACTTCAGGGCAAGTGCTGTCAGAAGCACCTTAAATTCATTCTGCATTTGATTTTGAATTAATCTGGGGTTATTGTGTATTCAGGAACTCTTTTTCCTTTCTTTCAAGCTCAAGAACCATTTTATTAGGGTTTGAGAGAAAAAAGACAGGGTAGGCAAGCTGTAAATTCCAGTAGGTGCTAGGAAGAGGGAGATGGAAAGAGGAGAGGGAGTCATGCCTTTTGAATTAAGTCAGTAATGGAGGAGGCCTGCAAGCAGCTAGAGAAAGGGGAAAGTCCAGACTATCAGAGAAAGCATGCTTAGGATTTGGGCTGGTATTCAAAAAATGAGAAATGAGAAGGAACAATAGTATGAACGGTTCTAATCTTTAGGACAAATCAAAATTTCATATCTCCACCAAGGGACTAGTTGGACTCAAAGTCCATTCTTTTGACCTGGAGGAAATAGTTTTACCTTAGTGGGCCTCAACAAAGTCCTGATACCTTTACTCTTCATATGGTAGTTCAAATCTCAAGGAGAGGCAAGTATACCACTTCCTTTCCTGTGAAAGAAGGGGTGGGATCCAGAGAAAGGAATTTATCCTCAATGGCCTCCAAGCCCACTAATAACTATCTAGCCACTTAACATTCTCCCTCAAGAGTTGCATCCCTAGAACAGTTTAGAAGATGAATGTCAAGTCAGTTTGGCTGATTCTGGCTGAAGTGGGCTGTAGATGGCTTAGGCTCTCCATACTTGCTGCCTTTCTGACCTTGGAGGAGTTGTGAGCCTCATTCAGAAACTAGTCCCTAGAGAAACAAAACCAATAGACTATGGTGTGTGTGTGTGTGTGTGTGTGTGTGTGTGTGTGTTCCCAGAGTCAAAAAGATGGTATTAGATCCCCTGGAGCTAGAGTTACAGAGGATTGCGAGCTGCTGACACAGGTGCTGGGAACCAAACTCAGGTCTTCTGTAAGGCTTACTTGCTGAGCCATCTTTCCAGAATTCCCACTTCTACAAGCGAATACATTCTTAATGAAATTAAAAATAAAATTTCTTGGTCATATAGGTTTTTTTCTATAATCAACCACATGGCCGTAGCTGGTATTTATAGCTATTTTTCTCTCCTACTGATTCTGAAGTTCCTCCATGCTTAACAGGTCTTGGTTCTTGATCTGAAATGATGACCCACACACATCCTGACCTACACAGGGGAAGGAGGTAGTAGTCCAGTCTATCTGTAATTGCCTGCGTTGATAACCCCTGCTACTGCTGTAACTCTTTCCTTAGCCTGTTGACTAGAGAGCATGAGGGACCCAACACTGCTAGAAGGAAGTCTTTGTTTCCAGTTCAACAAAGGTTTTGTTGTTTCTCCTTCTGAAACAAAGACTTCTTGGCCACCAGAATATAAAGTCTTAGAAAAAATACATTACAATTTTTACTACTGGGTCTCTAGGGGTGATAGAGACCATTTGCATTTCCATGCTATGAATTTTGGACCCATGAGTCCTGTGTATGAAAAAACCTGTACCATAAATTGGATGTTAATTCTGAGAATATATATTTCTTTCTGAAGAAGCCTACCACAGCCCTCCAGGCTATTGCTACCCAGTAACGCTGTAACTGAACGTTTAAAAGGTTATTCCATGGTTCTATCAAAGCCAGTACTTCAGCATGGTGGAGAATATGGTAAAGCAGTGAATTCTATAACTATGAGCCCACTGGCACACTTATTTTACTGTGAAGTGAGTTCCTTGGTCACAAGCAATGCTGTGTAGAGGACTATAAGGCATTCTGTAAGGCTGTTGATGGTGATGTTTTCACTTTTTTCTATTCGTCACCCAGTATTGGACTCTTGAGTCCCTCCCTCTTCCATGCTAAACTGTAGGTTGGCTTGTTCTTGTGTGATCTTGTACAGGCCACCATAGCTGCTGTGAGTTCGTGAGTGCAGAGGTCCTGAATGGCCAGAAGACATTGTTTTGCTGCAGTTCTCCCTGAATCTCTGGCTCTTACAATCTTTCCACCTTCTCTTCTATGATGGCATCTGGGCACTGGGGAAACAGATATGATACAGATGTCACATTTATGGCCGAGCACTCCACAGACACTTATTCTCTGCACCAGTTGCCATCTTATTAATCGTATTAATGCCATGTATTGCAGAAATAGACTTCTCTGATGAGGCTTGAGAGCAGGACTAACATAAGGATAGAGGGGTGCGAATTTGAAGGGCTGCTAGATACTATGTCCATTTAACAAAATACATAAGTATATTTACTCTTGAAGCCTATAATCTTCCTCATCCATTGGTTCTTGGCCAGGCATGAGTTTCTACCTGTGGAGCAGGCCTTAAATCCAATAGTAAACTTGTTGATTGCTCCTGTGATATCTGTACCATTGTTTCCATTCACAGGTATGTTGTGTCACACCACGCATTATTGTAGTTCATAGGGTTCACAGTTTTGTAAGACCATTGATACTTTCCTACCCTAGCAGCCTGTATAGTAACTTCTAGCACTCTGAAAGCTGTTGAATAGGAAAGAAGCTTCCTAGCCAGTACCAATTTGATTTCCCTGTGACCAAAGTATGTGGTGTTTTCAGCAATAGAGTTTTAATAGCAAGTTCTGGCAGGCAACCAAGAGCAACAGCGATAGCATGTATTGTTTGAGGGAATCTCTGGAACACCCCTAGCCAAAAACTTAAGAGGAGAGATCCATGCCTGAGGCCTTTTGTTTGTTTGGTTTTTGAGGGGTTTTGGGGTTTATTGTTTGTTTGTTTTTCAAGACAGGGTTTCTCTGTGTAGTTCTGGCTGTCCTGGAACTCACTCTGTAGACCAGGCTGGCCTCGAACTCAGAAATCCACCTGCCTCTGCCTTCCAAGTGCTGGGATTAAAGGCGTGCACCACCACTGCCTGGTGACACTGAGGCCTTTTATTTGACAACATACAGCTTCTGAGAGATTTATCCTCTGTGTAGGGTAACTCCGATTGAATTTAGTGGGGTGGGAGAAGTTTATGTGCATGTGTGTCTCATAAAATATGGGTTTCTGTATGGCTTTTTCAATCTTCCTTCATGTTACTTATCTTTTTACCTGTAGATGGTATTTTAGCAGAAAAATTATATGCAAGAAAGGCAAATCCATAACCAGAACAAGTGTTTATTCCAGTAAGAACAATACACTGCCCCTTTCATCACAACGGAAATGACCCAATATAATCAATCTGCTACCAGGTCACTGGCTTGCCACACCAGGGAATGATGTCATATTGGGGACTCAGTGTTGGTCTCTACTATTGGAAAATTTGTCACCATGCAATAGCCATAGCCAGGTCATCCTTGGTGAATGGAACTTTATTTATTTTTTTATTTTTTTATTTTCTTTTTTTTTTCATTGGATATTTTATTTACATTTCAGATGTCATCCCCTTACCCCATTCCCCTCCCCGCCCAGGAACCCTCTATCCCATCCCCCCTCCTCCTGCTTCTATGAAGATGCGCACACACCCCACCCTTACTCTCACCTCCCCACCCTCGAATTCCCCCACACTGGGCATCCAGCCTTCATGGGACCAAGGATCTCCTCTTCTGACAAGGCCATCCTCCCCTACATATACAGCTGAAGCCATGGGTCCCTCTCTATGTGTTACCAGGCTGGTGGTTTAGACCCTGGAAGCTCTGCTTGGTTGGTATTGTTGCTCTCCCCATGGGGCCTTAAGCACCTTCAACTCCTTCAGTCTTATCTCTAACTCCTCCATTGGGAACCCCATTATCAGTTCAATGGTTAGCTGTGAACATACACCTCTGTATATGTCAGGTTCTGGCAGACCTCTAAGGAGACAGCTATATCAGTCTCCTGTCAGCATGCGCTCTCTGGCATCCACATCAGTGTCTGCCTTTGGTGACTGCACATGGGATGGATACCCAGGTGGAACAGTCTCTGAATGGCCCCTCCTTCGTTTTTGTCCCACACTTTGTCTCCGTATTTGCTCCCATGAGTATTATTTTGTTACTCCTTCTAAGATGGACTGAACCACCCACACCATGCAAGAGCCATAGCCAGGTCATCCTTGGTGACTGGAACTTTAAATTGTTAAGTTCATGCATATCCTCCATCCCTGCCATCATGGCCACTTTTTCATGGGCCCACTGGACAACGACAAACATAGCTTGGGAAAGTGATTATCTTATTATCCAGTATTTTATCCACTATTATCCACACAATGCATCATCTATTTAGTTGATTACCGGAGTTCTTCTCTGGTGAGGTCACATTTGATGAGGAACAAGGAACACAAATACCTGCACATCCTTTGCCCACATGGAGAGATCCATCTGTATACCTCTTCCTCAATGTCTTTCTCACTAATTTTCCAATCACACTTCTTCCAAGTCCCTGACCATCTAGCCAAACTATTGGCTTCAGCCCATGAATAAGTATAGAATTACCCATCTGGACATTTTTCTTCCCAAGTAAAGTTTTACCCACTGTGATGAATTCTCTTCACCACTATCCTTTGGGGATGTCCTCCATAAGGACTGTATTCTTCAGCTATTTACTTTTAGATAGTGCCTACATAGTATTCAGAACTATCTGTAAACCAGACCTTAGTATTTTCTTCTTTAGTTGACCACATAAGCCATAGGTGCATTGCATAGAGCACACTATATGAAGCCACAGATGCACTGTATAAAAAGCATTGCAGTTGGAGTAGGAGCCACAGACATTTGGGTCACTTCTGCAAGTTATTTACTTGTGCCTTCAGGATTAGCTTGGGCCTGATCACCAACATTTAATGATCACTTCCATTTAATGAAAGGTTGCTGCTGTGTACATGCAACTTTATAACTTGGTGGGTCCAATAACATCAAACTCAGAATGAACAGCTCAGGTCACATAGTAACACTGTGGACCACTGTCAAATGCTTTCCCTCCACTAAGAGCCCATACCAGGCTAAGATCTGTCTCTCAAAGAAAGAGTAGCTGTCTGCAGATGAAGTCAGGGCTCTGTTCCAAAATCTTAAGGACTTCTGCTGGAATTTACCTATGGGCCCCTGCCAAAGGCAAGCAACATCGCATCTGCCACTGATACCTTCAATACCATTGGGTCTACTGAATCATATGGCCCAAGTGGTAGAGCAGCTTGCATAGCAGCCTGGACCTATTGAAGAGACTTCCTATCTTTTGGCTTCCCTGCTCCCACACACAAAGACTAACAATCTGTATATGGGCTAGACTTACACACACAGATAAGGAATGTGCTGTTGGGAGCCGACTTTTAGCAAAAAGTGGCTAGAAAGCAGCTATCATCTTTGCAGCCATCTCGAGCCATATACCCTGAAAAGAGACTCGGTTTTCAACAGCCTACAACAGCTGAGCACACTCTGATAAATATCTTGTTTAATCCCACATAGCTTGTTTTGCTGTTTAGTGACCCCAGCTGCATGGTGCATGTGGTAAAATGTCTTCACCTGTGGTCTCCTGCGTGTGCTTATAAATACCCAGGATTTCCTTGTAGTGTGTGGTGTAGTAGTAGTAGGTGTAGTGGTGTGTGTATGGTGGAGACAGTAAAGAAGACTTTACTACAGATCCTCTGACTTGTCTCTATTCTTCGTGGTTCTTCCCCTTCTTCCCCCCACTCTCTCTCTTGCTAGACCCTGACCTGCAGAACAGAGCGGGCCGCTACAGTTTGGCCCCCAAACGTGGGCCTGAGTGGTCCTTTACAATGTGCTATCTCAAAAAACTAAATAGTCCCACTAAACATTGCGCTTCTTACTTGGTGGAAGAATAAATTAGAGACAACTATAAGGGATATCTTCGTATGTCCCACACCAATGGAATCTTAGCAGTTTTCTTGAGGGAGACGATCATTGAATTTGTATTGGATTTTTTTTCCTATCCTCTTATGCACATATGCTTTACCAGCAATTCCTTACTTGGTTCAATTAACATATGTCATCAGTAAAATAAGTCAGTGTAGATCAAGATCTCTGTGAATTAAGTTATGACACAGGGCTGGAGAGTTAATATACTCTTTAGGTAGTGAGGCAAGCTAGAAAGACAGAAAAGTTAAGGAGACATGAGAAGAGAAAGATGTTCCTCACTTTGCAATCTACTATGCTCCTCCTGCCTATGGAATATCAAATGTCAAGAAAACTGACAAAGCCAAAATTGCCTACAGAGAATGTGGTATAGGTTTTTGTTTGTTTTTAAGAACACTCCAAATACAGAAGTTATAAACAATGAGGGGACTGGGGAGATGGTTAAGAAAACTTGGACCAAAGTTCAGTTCTTGGTGACTCACAACTGCGTGTAACACTAGTTCCAGAAGATCTGATGCTTTTGTTCTGGCCTCTGCAGGTACCCACACACAATTACACACAATTACACACACACACACACACACACACACACACACACACACACACGGGCAAGCAATGTATATGCACACATACACACATGAGAGAGAAAGAATAAATTTGTTTAAAAAAGAGGGCTGGAGAGATGGCTCAGTGGTTAAGAGCACTTGCTGCTCTTGCAGAGAAACCCAGGTTCAGTTATCAGCACCTACATAGTGGCTTATAGTAGTATGTGACTCCAGTTTCAGAGGATCCAGTGCCTCTTCTGATCTCTGCAGGCTCCAGCACCCACATGGTGCACATACTTACATGCACATATATTCATACACATAGAATAAAATAAATAATATTTTTAAAATATTGAAAATGACAAATGAACTATGCTTACTTAAATCCCAAATGTTTGTCACCTTGAGTTTTGCCGTAGTAACCACTCCTTTCTCCTCTCTAAAGCAAAACAATGCATTCATAAAAATCATCTTAAAATTTACTTACAAAAATAAATTGTTTAAAGTAGTAAACTGAGTCATATTTTTTTTAACCTTCAAAAAATTACATTTGTTAGCTGGGTGATAGTTCACACCACCCTCCCAACAAGTGGGAGTCTGAAGCATTTAGAATCTCTGTGAGTTCAAGGTCACCCTGGTCTACAGAGTGAGAAAAAAATATGTCTTGAAAAAGCATTTTTAAAAATTACATTTTTCAATGTGCCTGAGTATTTTTGCCTCCACGCATGGCTGTGTACCATGTGTGTGAAGTAACTGCAGAGGCCAGAAGAGGGAGCTATATCCCCTAACTGGTATTAGAGACAACTGAGCTATTGTGTGGGTGCTAGGAATCTAACCCAGATCCTCTAAAAAAGCAACCAGGGCTTTTAAATGCTAAACCATCTCTCTAGCCCTTATTTTATTTTTAGCTTTACTTAAAATTTTAAGTTTTGTTTCAACTTTAAACTCTGTTGTAGAGCATCCTTTGAGGATGTAAATTTAAAAACCACAAGATCATACATATGCAGTCACTGTAAAGACTTCTGTGGTGGTTTGACTAGGAATGGCCCTAACAGGCTTATATATTTAAATGCTTGGTCATTAGGGTCTGACAATATTTGGGATGCATTAGGAGGTGTGGTCTTGTTGGAGTAGGTTTGGCCTTGTTGGTAGAAGGTTATCCCTGGGGGTGGGCTTTTGGGTTTCAAGGGCCCAAGCCAGAACCAATGGCTCTCTCCTTCCTGTTGTGTGCAGATCTGAATGTAGAACTTTTAACTCCCTCACTAGCACCATGTCTGTGTGAGTGACACTATGCTTTCTGCCATGACAATGGACTAAACCACTGAATCTGTAAGCAAGCCCAGTTAAATGTGTTCCTCTATAAGAGTTGCCATGGTCGTGGTGTCTCTTCACAGTAAATAGAATAATGAGAGGAGTTGGTACCAGGGAGCTGGGTATTGCTGTGACAGGCCTGACCATTCTGCTCGTTGGTGGAATGTGGACTTTGAGATTTTGGATCAGAAAAGCAGTCAAATGCTTTAAGTTGGGGCTTAATGGGCCATGCTAGCAGGAGCATGGAAGACAGTGGTGTTGAGAGCAATGTAGATTATGATGGCCCAGCTCAAGAGCTTGCAGAGAAGAACATTAGTGAGTGGCCTAGAAATTGTTCTGGTATTGTTTTGGTGAAGAATGTGGCTGTTTTCTGCCCTTGTCCTAAAAATCTGCCTGAGGTGAAATTGAAGAGTTTAGGATTAATAGTGTTAGCAGAGGGGATTTCAAAACAACCTATGTCACAGGGTTATTACTGGCCAGTTTTATATAGATCTATAACAAAAAGGAGAAAACCAGTAAGAAGCATTAGCATTCCTCCATGGCCTCTGCACCTGAAGAACCTGCCTTCAGGTTCTTACCCTGTTTGAGTGCCTGTCTTGAATTCCTTTGATGACAAGCAATGATGTGTAAGTGTAAGCCAAATAAACTCTTTCCTCCCCAGCTTGCTTCTTGGCCATGGAGTCTCATCACATCTAAGTGTGACTCTCAAATTTGCACCTTTTTCTTTCTGTAGTAGACAGAGATTAATGAAAGGAACTCACAACTAGTTGAAGTTCAGATAATAAGTATCTGTGATAAGGCAGCCACAAATGGGACATCTACATTATCTGCCTTCTTATAGGCTTTAGGGACCATCGTAGAAGCAGAGATAGAAAGATTGTGATAACCAGAGATTGGGGAGGACCAGAATCAAACAGTGTTCTTCTAGATGTGACAGAACTGCTATACTTATGAACTTACAGCATCAGTGTTTGCCAGCAAAAGGCCTCGACAATATCAAGCAAGTCAACATTTAGCATGTTTATCAAACCTGATTGTGCATTCTGAGACTCGGAAAGTAACTATAGTTCAGGGGCACATTTAATCTACTGTGAGTCAGACCTCTGCTAAGATTCCATTGGTTACCTTATGTTCTTAAGTCCCTCCTTTGATTGAAGAGCCATGATCTCAAAGCTATTTGAGATCTCCTGGAATTAATGTCAATTCAGAGTAAATGTATGTACTAAAACATCTGATTACTTTTCCTCGGCATATAGTTACCATGGCAAAATAATGTAGATTCATTTTAGGAGAGATTGAAGAAAGATTAATAGTTTTTTTTTAAAAAAACGGCTGGGCAACAGTGGTGCAAGCTTTTAATTCCAGCACCTTAGAGGCAGAGATAGGCAGATCTCTGTGAGTTCAAGGCCAGGCTGGTCTACAGAATGAGTTCCAGAATACCTAGGGCCACAGGGAGAAACCCTGTCTTGAAAAACCACACACACACACACACACACACACACACACACACACAAATGGTTATATAGTAGGGCCCCTCCTCAAAAGGATCTGGTATCCATTTATTTCATAGCCCTAAAAATTGTATAAAGTCTGGAAATTGGTTGAGGAGCCATTATTTTTCATGGCTATGATTCAAGATAGACTTTTGTTCATTTGCTCTGGAAATACATTTCTTATTTGGATTAAACACGAACTTAGTAGACTTCCTGTATATTTTACTTCTCAGAAAATCATGGTTGATTACCCAGCATCATAGCTCTACACAAGAGAGACCATCATGACCATTCCTTTGCTTCTACTGTCTGTTATGGCCAGCATCCTCCATTTGCCTTTGGTAATTGGCCCTCATATCTCTTGCACCCTTATACCCATCTCATTTAAGTTATCCAGTTGAGTGCCTATGGCTCATACTCTAAGGTCTGCTATACAGAAAAGAGTAATGAAAGAGCTCTTCAAGCACCCTGGTGGTTCTCTCCCAAATCTGCTTCTTACAGTATTATTGGAAGGCATGTCTTCTGAACTATCCTGTGATAAAGGAGTAGATACCAATCTTTCAGTTATAGTGAGCCATTGATTCCCTTCATCAACATTAAGCCAAAGGACACCAGGCAGATCCAGCGTATTCACAGTAGGACATTCAATCAAACAAACTATTATGTGCAGCGTTGCGGTGGGGTGGCGTGTGTCTGGGTGGATATGTGTAGATATGAATGCAGTGTCTGCAGAGGCCAGAAGAGGGTGTTGAATCCCCTGGGGTTGAGGTTGTGAACTGTTCCATGTGAATGGTATGGCAGTGAAACATTAAATCAAGAATCTGTTCGATGAGTTCATATCAATAAATTCAGCCTGGAATGGTTTTGTGTTCTGTTCACCACTACACTATACCCTTAAAATCCATTAGCATAAACATTCCCCAGACTTCTACTTGTATGAACTAGAAAATTCAAGCAGTTCTGGAACATAGAGCATCTCCTCAGGCTCATACTGTGTTCCTCATCTCTAAGAGCCTGCTAAGACGTCAGTCTAGTATAGGTCTAGGACTAAAGATGGGTGGTAAGGAGGTGTTCTGAGGGGCATCAGCATTATCTTGCATGACATTGCCTTCAGAAAATGTAATTGCTAGTTCTATAGATATTGCAGGATTATTTCCTTGGCTAAGGATGCAGAGTCCAATGTTTCAGGGAATAAGGTAGGAGTATGCCTACCACTAATGGTAGGAGACTACTTTCTCAGGTAAAATAAACTCAACAGATTTGGGGGTAGAGAAATGGCTCAGTAGTTAAGATTGTGTTCTGCTCTTGCAGAACACTGGAGTTCAGATCCTAGAACCTAAATGAAGTGGTTCCAAACCACTTTCAACACCAGGGAATCTGACACTGTCTTCTGAGCTCCACAGACATGAAATTTACATTTGTACACACACACACACACACTTTAAAATAATAAAGGAAAATCTTAAAACATGAAACCCGGGGCTGGAGAGTTGGTTCAGTGGTTAAGAACACTAGTTTGTTCCAGAGGTTCCTGGTTCAATTCCCAGCACCCACATGGCAGCTCACAACTCTCTGTATCTCCATTTCCAGGGGATCCAACACCCTCCCTCATACATACATACATACATGCAAGCAAAACACCAATGCACCTAAAAATAAACAAACAAACAAACAAATCATTTTTAAAAAGAAACATCAGTATCTGAGGCTTAGCATTTTGGCCTCATTAGTGTCCTCCTGCACATCTCCGTCGTAGAGTTGTAGGATCCCAATCTTTACCAGTCAGTGTCCTCACTTTAACTGCAGACAGTTTTTGAGACTCAGACCTAAACTTGTATTGTAAGTCAGATAAACTAATAATGAGAGTTTGTGTTTGATTTTTGGCAACTTCAGCCCTATGGGTGCCAAAGAGAGGATTTTCTCTCAAGCCAAACTTAGAGCCTTTACGTTTTTTTTCTTTCCTCTAAGTCCCTTCCCCCATCTCCCCTCTTCCCTATCCCTAACCACTCCTCCCTTTCTCCTCAAAAAAAGAGGAGGCCTCCTATGAATCTCAACCATCCCCGGCTTATGAAGTTGCAGTAAGACTAGGCGCATCCTCTCCTATTGAGGCTAGACAAGGCAGCCCAGTAGGAGGAAAGTGTCCCAAAGGCAGGCAACAGAGTCAGAGACAGCCCTTGCTCTCACTGTCAGGAGTCCCACATGAAGACTGAACTACACAACTGTTACATATGTGCAGAGGACCTAGGCCAGTCCTATCCAGGCTTCCTGCATAGGTTGTCAATTTAGTCCCTGTGAGCTCTTATGAGCTCAGGATGGTTGATTCTGCGGGTTTCCTTGTGGTGTCCTTCACTCCTCTGGCCTTTAGATTTTTAAAACTGGAGCCGAGAAACTGCATCTCTGAACTTATTTGTTCCCTTTGTTACTTTATCCAGAGATACAAGAAGCAACCAGCCCATAACATTAAATTGTCTGTTTCCCAGAAATACTCAAACATATTATGTATAAACTCCCCCAATTCCATGCCTCTCACAAGTAAGTGTTGAATCAGGAGTGTCCGTTTGTTGCACATTCTTCTTTCAACGGTTCACACCGCGGATTGTCCTTCACTGCTCTCCGTACTATCAGGAGGATGTTTAGTAACTTTAGATACAAGCAATCAACTGAGAGAACTAGTGCAGAAATCACTAAGCCTTCATCCTTCTTTCTCTAGAACTATTTGTAGTACCAAAAATCTGCATTAGTCAGGTTTCTGTGGGGGGACAGAACCAACAGAATGCATACGTATTATAATGATGGCTTATTAGACTGGCTTATGTGATAGGGAAACTAGCAGTCCAACAATGGCTGTCTGTACACCGGCAAGGCACAGAACCCTGATAGCTGCTCAGTCTAAAAACTAGATGTTTCAGCAGTTCCAATCCAGTGCTAAAAGTCTGGAGGATCTCTGAAAAGTCACTGGTGTTACGTTCACTTGGATGACTGAAGAACATGGAGTCTGGTGGCAGCCAATAATGGCAACAGCAGTGATATGTGCTCTCAAAGGGAAGAGAAGAGGGAATGAAGGGATGACTCTGTGGCTAAGAGCACTTGCAATTCTTGCAGAGGACCCAAGTTTGGTTCTGAAGGACATCTGTAACTTCAGTATCAGGGGATCTGACACGCCCTACTGGCCTCTGCCAGAATTTCATGCAAACGGTGCACAAACATACATGCAGGTAAAACACTAGTACACAGAATATGAAATAAGTCTATAAACAGTTTTTGAAAAGGAAGTGAAAGCAGACATATGCTGGCTGCATTTACTCAGACCTCTCTATATCTGGACGACCTATTGGAAGATGCCACTCCCATTGTGGATCTGTTCATCTGGAAATGCTCTGGAAGATATGCCCAATGCGTATCTTCTAGGTGATTCTAATTCTACTTAAGTTGACAATCGTGGCCAGTTATCATAACTACATGATTATCTTCTCTTTGTTGTGATTACGTTTGTCTACATCCTCTCACTAGAATGTAAGCTCCCCAAGGTCAGTGACTCGTTCTGTTTGTTGTATGTCTTACTGTTCTATTACTAGCTTCTAGAACCGTGTTTGGCATGAACATCTGTTGAATTAAGCCCAAGTCTTTATTCACAACACCTATGTAATGGCCTTACACAGGGTAAGAGCTCAATTGATGTTTGTTAAATTAAACAGAGACCTAAAATCTGCAGGAGAACTTATAGCATAGTACTTATATGAGTAATTTAGAGCATGAGTTTGAGTCAAAACTTTGTATTTCAGTTATGCTACTTAGCTGTGATAGCACCACTGAGCTTTCCATTCTTATTGGTAGAATGGACGTACCTTGATAGAGATTTTTCTTTGCACTTGAGACTTTGTAAAGATTCAGTCATTGTCTGCTAAAGATAAAACGAGGATAGCAACAAAAGGCTAGGCTGAGTGACATCTGTAAAACCACTAATCAAGTAGTTGATGCAGGATGTTCACTCTGTCTCAAAAAAAAAAAAAAAAAAAAGGATTGTGTCTTATAATTATCTTTTCCCCACGGTCCAACAGCATAAACCAGGAGAAGCCAAGGATATCTCCTTCAGTAGGTATTCTTGAGTGCTGTACAGAATTGGCTTCTCTCACTTTGGATCTTTTCTTACCACTTCCTTGTACCCTAACTCCCTTTCTTCTTAACATTTCAAGCCTCTTTCCCCTAACATAATCATGGAGTGGAGGCAGGAGTGTCGGAGGCAGGCACAAGTAGTTTTCTCTCATTGCCGGTTCTGAGATTAAGTCTCTCACTGGTGATGTAAGAAAGGTCGACTGTGAGAGATAGCCATTTCAGGGCCTAGGGAATGAGAGAACAATGGTCCTGATCAGAATCCGCTGACAGACCTGGATGCTGCCCTATTCCTTGGTCCCCTGCAGGAGGCAGCACTTCTTGCACCCTGCCCAGATGCCCCTTTGGTCGGTTCTGTTGCTGCCTTTACTTCTGGTGGCCCTAGCCTTAGAGAAAGCTTAGGGACCCATTGAGCATCTCACTGCAACTCCCTCTTGCAAGTGGGGCGGGGTGGAGTGGGCAGAGGACAGTCTGAAATTGGCAACACGAGGACACAGGATCACAGGATCATACTCTTCAGCTCTCCAGTGAACCAAATCTCAGCAACCTAGACTAGGATCGCCAGTAACCCCAGAGAATAGGGAAGATGTGTCTGAGCCCGGGGGGCGCCTCTGCTTCTGTTCCTTTAAGGAGCCGCTGTTTAGCATTCCTGCTGCTGCCGCTGCCGCTGCCTGACTCTGCGCTCTGATTGGCTGGAATCAATTGAGAAGGGAGTCAGGGAGAGATGCTCTTGACTCCACTCAGATCCATCCTGGGGACCTGAGCAGAAGAGGTTCTCGCCGCACCTAGCCTTTGCCTGGGCGCCCGATTCTTCTTTGCCGCTGGGCCTCGGCCCAGAAGCCACAACGGGCGACACGGAGCCGCCAGTGCTGGAGGGGGAGCCATGGGTGCGGGGCAGCGTGGGGGCAGAGGCCCCGGGACGCCCGCCGGGCCCCAGGCCCCGCTCCGCCCGGGCACCCCCACGGGTGCCCCCCCCTTCTTGGTCTGAGCAGTGCGAGTGTGCTAGGGAGCCCGGCGGTGGCGGCGGCGGCAGCGTGGAAACTGGCGTGGGCTGGGGGGTCCGAGCCGCGGGGGGCAGTGCCATGCACAAGCACCAGCACTGCTGTAAGTGCCCCGAGTGCTATGAGGTGACCCGCCTGGCTGCCCTGAGGCGTCTTGAGCCTCCTGGCTATGGGGACTGGCAGGTGCCGGACCCCTATGGGCCAAGTGGGGGCAATGGGGCCAGCTCTGGTTATGGAGGCTATAGCTCGCAGACCCTGCCTTCACAGGCAGGGGCTACCCCCACCCCTCGCACCAAGGCCAAGCTCATCCCCACAGGCCGAGATGTGGGGCCAGTGCCCCCTAAGCCAGTCCCTGGCAAGAGCACCCCAAAACTCAACGGCAGTGGCCCCGGCTGGTGGCCCGAGTGCACCTGTACCAATCGGGACTGGTATGAGCAGGTAAGGACCGGCTGATGAGGAGGAGGGGAGGCTGGTGGGACAACCCCAAGGACTAGGGATTGGGGTCTAGGAAGTCTGGGGAGCAGTAGAGATTGCTGGGGCTCCAAGTCTATGGATCTGAGCCTTAGCACTGCAGCTGACCAAAGAGAGACTGTTGAAAATACATGCTTCTTCTATGTGTGTCTGTTTAGGGGGTCTCCACTTGGAGGGGATTGGGAGGAGCTGTTTGTATCAGGGGGTGATGGTATGGCGGAGGGGCACATTTTCTAGTGTGGGGGATTTGGGTTTGTCTCAGTGCGGGGTGGGGGGGTGACAGTGTCTCTGTGTCTGGCAGGGGGCGGGAGGTTCTGCGGGGGTTGTATGTGGTGTGTGTCTCCATAGGAGGGGAGGAGGGGGCATGGTGCTCTGCGTGGGGGGGGACATATGTGTTTGTATGTATGTTGGGGTGTGTGGAAGAAAGCAATGGAGCTTGTGTGAATGTATGTAGCAGAGCCCATGTGCCCAGATGGCTTCATCTCTCCATACCATGAGTCCCTCTCCATCCCAGTCCCTTTGTGTGTGAACGTGCACATGGGTATGTGAATGTCTCTCTGAATGTGGAGGTGTCTCTGTAGATGAGGCTGCAGGGATAGCTGTGTTTGCCTAAGGGTGTCTCCATGTATATGTGTGTAAGCATGTGGCTGCGAGTGTACACGTGTGTGTGTGTGTGTGTGTGTGTGTGTGTGTGTGTGTGTTGTCCCTGATGAGAAGCGCTTGACAGGCGAGGTGGGGGGGGGGGGCTAGACACGTCCCAAGCAAGGCTGAGAGGCTGCTGAGAAGGACAGACTCTTTTGTCCAGGCTGCTCTGAAGTGTGTGTGCTGCGGGGGGTGGGGGACAGGGGGTGTTTAACAAGCCTTCTTGCTCCAAAGCAGGCATATTGCCTGGAACCAGGCAAAGGGTAGCTGCCCTAATGCGGGGTCTTCCCTGAGTGGGTACCCACAGATGTGAGAGAGCTTAGCTCCCCAGCTCTGATTTGGCACAGCTTGGGAGCCCCTGGGTGCTGGGCACAACTCCGGCTTCCACTCCCAGCCTGAACTGCCAGCTTAGAAAATGGAAGGAGCGTCTGTGGGAGAAGCAGCAAAATGGAGGCTGGGCCAGCAGAGCCAGGGCTCTGGCACGCATGGCGGAGGGCCTGTCTAGTTCTTCAATTCTGCAGCCCCTAGGGTGGAAAGAAAGGAGGAGAGGCTTTGCTGTCTATGGCAGGTGCTGACTACCCCAAGCTGGTGACCATTTGAGCTACCCCTGTCCTCTTCGGAGAATAGGATGTGCTTTTACCTAGAAGCAAAATAGGGGGCTTCTTGGAGATAGGAATCTTCCATTCTGTATGTCTGTCTGTCTACACCTCTTCCTATGTCCCTAGCCTTGGTTCCTTGCCCTCTCCAGTGAGTCCCCTCTTCTTTGCCCCTCCCTTACAAACATACGCTCATGCTTGGCCTGCCCAGTGAGAAATAGGTGCCAATTCCAGGGCTGGGCCTGTTGGGTACCCTATCTTTACCCAGTCTGATCTTTGGATGGCTCCTGACCCTAGAGGCAAGGTCCCCGAGTGGACATGGGACCAGAGCTAGAGGGTGTACTACTGGGAGCTGAAACCACCAGGTACCACCCAAACTAGGCTTGAGGCATGGCTTGTCACATGTGGAACACACATGGTCCACTAGGTACACCTAAGAGCTGCACGGACTCTCTTTTGCTCTTATTGGTTGTATTGTACTTTCAGTCCGCTGTGTTGGTTGTGGGGGGTGGTCTCTGAAGAACCAGTAAGTTTCCTCCTGGGACTAGGGTGAGGCTGCAGCTGGAGTCCTACCCACTGACTCCTTAAGACCAGAGAACATGAAGGAAGAGATAGGGGAGGCATGGCTAGTCAGCACCCTTGAAGCCAGTGCTGCGGAGGATGAAGGTGGGAAGGGGGAGGCAGAGAAGACTATGTTAGAAGAGCCCTCACCCTGGGTTTCCAGCTGCTCTCTTCTGGGGCCAAAACTTAAGAAAGGTATAATACAGTCAGAGAAATTTGGATCAGTGCTGGGACACCTGGTGAGAGACAAGGGGGTTCCTTCAGTCTTGAAAAGGATTGTGGGAGTGGGGAGCAGGTGTACTTGTCTGTGCAGAATAAGATTTCCACTTGAACAATGGCTACAAGTGTGTCTTGTCTGGAAGGCAATGTCTATTTGTTGCTAAAAAACAACCTGTGGTGGTTTTTTGGACCCCCTCACTGGCCTGTCTTCCCATGACTGCTGTGTGCTAACGATCACAAATTCTGCTACTACTGTTCATGGGTCATCAGGTTCTCTGTCATGGGGAATTTTGTCTACCCCAGTCCTGTCCTACCCTGATTGGTCCTCAGACTCCTGGCCAATTCCCACTCTGACCCTTTCTTCTGGAACACAGAAAGGGTTCAAATAAAACGTTGCTTTGGAAAAAAAATGGGTTAGGATTTTTTACTCCTGTCCATTTGAGAACTTGGATTTCTGGAACCTTTGAAGGAGGTGTAAAAATAGGGCTTCCAGGGAATAACTGATGGAAATATCATGGGGAAGGGGTGTTCAGCCAAATTACCACTGGCCTCAAAGCTCCCTATAACCCAAAGAGTACCTGGAGATGCAAGTTCTATGTCCTAACTCCTAGTGTGCCCTTAGGCACACCTCACAACCACTCTGGTCCTTAGTGTCCTCAACTGTCATGTGAAAGTGGTGTCTGTTGTCTTTCCACATCTGACACTGTGGCAGTCTATGATCCCCAAGTCAGGGGGAGCTGTTGTTCAGAAACGGAGAGGTTCCCTCACCAGGCTTCCTATGGATGTTGGGTGTGGTACGGTTTGCCCACCATGCTCCATCTCTGCCATCCCCCTTAGGCCAGCCCTGCACCCCTCCTAGTGAACCCCGAGGCCCTGGAGCCCAGCCTATCGGTGAGTGCACCACTGGTTGGCTCAGTCTCAGACAATTGATCTGGGCTAAACAAGCAGCTGGTTTTGGACTGATATGGTTGGACAC
Organism: Rhabdomys pumilio; assembly: GCA_030674055.1. Classification (NCBI taxonomy): domain Eukaryota; kingdom Metazoa; phylum Chordata; class Mammalia; order Rodentia; family Muridae; genus Rhabdomys; species Rhabdomys pumilio. The sequence continues at coordinate 69,240,017 of JANHMN010000005.1, read as the reverse complement.
AAAGGGAGGGGTGTGCTCGCTTGGGGTCAGCCTGTCCCCATCTGTGGTCTAGAGATGCCTTGTGGTGTGCTTGGGATCTTTGTGGGAGTGGGGAAGGAAGCCAACTGACTAGAGGGCAGATGTCTGGGAGGGCAGGAGACACTGAAGGAAGTGCTTCTGTCTTCTTTTAGGTGAATGGCAGTGATGGCATGTTCAAGTATGAGGAGATAGTACTGGAGCGGGTAAGTTTTCCAGTAGGGAGATTGGGAAACGGGAGGCTACATCTAGAAGAGGGGAGGACCCTGGGCAGCATTTCAAACCTCATGGGGGAGCCCATATTGACAGTATGAGGAAACAGGGCCCTCAGAAGCCACATCACGGCAGCTATCAATCAACTCACAAATATTGATCTTGTTGACTGAGGCCTGGAAACTTGGGGTGGGGGTGGTTGGCTGAGGCCTCCCCACCCAAATGGTCAACATAAACTGAGAAACCGTTAGCTATCTGATGAATGTGTCCCACCCTTACCATGGGACCTGGAGAACCTACTCTGGGAGATGGAGGGAGATGGAGAGCCAAGAACCGTCCTGTGTGCTCTCAAAATGAAATGACTGTGCCCTTCCACCTCCTTCTCAGGGCAACTCTGGCCTGGGCTTCAGTATCGCAGGTGGCATCGACAACCCTCATGTCCCTGATGACCCTGGCATCTTTATTACCAAGATCATTCCTGGTGGAGCAGCTGCCATGGATGGGAGGCTGGGGTGAGATGGCCTGGAAGCAGGGCTGTGGGTGGAAGGGACAGGATGGAGATGAGGGACAAGGGCAGGATGACCCTTCCATTATATCGGAGAAGGAGAGGGAAAGGAGGAAGGGAGAGACGAGGAGAGGGAGGATACATAGTCGAGGGGCGGCAGCACAGTGTCATGCCTCTTGGGCTTTCCCCACAGGGTGAATGACTGTGTGCTGCGGGTGAACGAGGTGGACGTGTCTGAGGTGGTGCACAGCCGGGCCGTGGAGGCATTGAAGGAGGCAGGCCCTGTGGTGCGGTTGGTGGTGCGGAGGCGACAGCCCCCACCTGAGACTATCATGGAGGTCAACCTGCTCAAAGGGCCAAAAGGTGCAGCCCTCTTGGTTCCTATGCGATAGCAACCCATCCCCAGCCCCTAGTTCATGGCTGCCCCATGGGTGAATGGGAATGGCTTTTCTCCTAGCATGAGTACTAAAGTCCCAAATCATAGCCTTCTTTCTTGATCTCAGGTTTCAATCGTTACTGACCTTGGGATGACAGGCTGGTGTTTGGTGGGAAAGGAGCTTTTGGAGGGGACAGAGGGAGGGAATTGGCTTTGAAATGGATGGAACATGCTCACTTCTCCTTGTGGCTCTCTCCCACTTCCTGCTGGCTGCCATCTAGGCCTGGGTTTCAGCATTGCTGGGGGCATTGGCAACCAGCACATCCCAGGAGACAACAGCATCTACATCACCAAGATCATTGAAGGAGGAGCTGCTCAGAAGGATGGACGCCTACAGATTGGGGACCGGCTGCTTGCGGTAAGATAGCCTTCAAGGGGATGCCCAAATAGTACGGTATGGAGGAATAGCTCTGCCACCCCTGTCACTCCATCTAAACCTCAGTAGAGGATAAGGCATTTTGGTAAATTTCAAGACTATCACCTGAGTTGTATTTACTCAGCTAACAAGGCCCTAGTTTTTTCCATAGTGGGGCCAGCCACTCTTATAGCCCTTTAACCCTACCCTCCTTGGACCTGTTAGTATACTGAAAAAACACTCCTTTGAGCGCCCTGGAGAGGTTTTCCCTTCTTAGACCCACCTTAGGGTGTCTCCTCTTCTAGGTGAACAACACCAATCTGCAGGATGTGAGGCATGAGGAAGCTGTGGCCTCACTCAAGAACACATCAGACATGGTCTATCTAAAGGTGGCCAAGCCAGGAAGCATTCACCTCAACGACATGTATGCTCCCCCTGACTATGCCAGCAGTACGTATCCATTGGTCTTTCTCTTGGTTTCAGCGAAGACGGCGCCTGTGCCCTTTGTTCAGAAAGAACTAGTACAGATGGTATTGTCATAACTGAGTTCAGGTTCCAGCCTTGTGCTTGCAAGCTGGGTGCCCTTGGGCAAGCCCTTTTCACACCTTTAGTTTCCTCTTTAGCTCAGATAAGCTAATGGTGTGTGTGTGTGTGTGTGTGTGTGTGTGTGTGTGTGTATCACCTTCCTCATAGGACTGGTGCAAGGATCGAGTGCGATCAAGTGCGATCATGGATGAGAAAGCCCCTGGAAAACTATTAGGCTACAGAGATGTAAGGGATTGTTATTGGTCACACTTTTACTCATGCCTTTCTTTGTAGACTGCTTTGACTTCAGCTCTTTCTAAGACTCACAGGAATAAGCCCTGGGTTTAGAAAGGGACAGAGGAGGAGGAACCCTGGGCTGAGGGTGGGTAGTGGGTAAAGCAGAGAGCAGTGGCCTAGGGAATCAGCATTCCTTGGTCCTTTTTGCACCTGAAGTAGGATGTGAGGAAAAATCCTTGGCGGGATTTGGGGAAATTTCCATAGTGGACATCTCTGGACTCCTCTCTCTCTCTTTCTCTCTTTCCACCTCAGCTTTCACTGCCTTGGCTGACAATCACATAAGCCATAATTCCAACCTGGGTTATCTTGGGGCAGTGGAGAGCAAGGTCACCTACCCTGCTCCTCCTCAGGTGCCCCCTACTCGTTACTCTCCTATTCCCAGACACATGCTGGCTGAGGAAGACTTTACCAGGTAAGACATTCCCGTTCTTTCGACCTAGAGGGGGTGAGAATAAGTTTTCTGGCCGGTGACAGGCTTTTTTGTCGTATGACAAAAAGGGCAAGGCCCTCATCATTCCCAGCAGTAAGATTTCTATGAGGCCTTCAGACTTTAGAATCAGAGGTGGCTGCAAGAACGACTACTGCCATCAGGGGGAGTGCCAAGCGAGTGGCCCAAATCAGAAAATGCAGATCGGGGTGGGATGAAGCGTTTAGGGGGCTGAGGAAGTGGGGGCCACGGGGGGGGGTTCCTGCCCCGCGACAGTAGCAATCCTCTCTTCGGCAGCCATTCATAGTCGCCGAAGAAGGCCTTCTAGCCGACGGGGTTGGCCGGAGTCAGAGAGGCCGCCAGGCCAGCCCGGGACCGCGGGAGGAAGGGTTCCGCCCCGCGGTGGTGGCGGCGGGCCGGGGCCGTTGAACTGGTCAGGCCGGCCGGGGTTGCAGGGGGACAGGTTTGCAGGGTGGGGCCTAGGTGGCTGCTGGGCCAGCTGCGGTGGAGACAGAAGGGTAGGCTGACCCGAGGAGAACGAGAGGAGCCATGGAGAGGGCTCGCAAGTTCTCAGGCTCAAGCTTGACCCTGGGTTTGGGCTCGGCCTCAGCTTCAGCCTGGAGGAGGGCTTCGCAGAGGTGGGCCTGGCCGCTCCGCTCCCTGCGGCCTGGAGGGGATGCCAGGTAGGGAGCATCGAACCCAAGACTCGAAACTGCAAGGAAGGAAGAGGTTCACTTAAGACCTGGGCTTCCTCTCAGGAAAGATGCTTGTAACAAATGAAGATGGCTGGATGGGACAATGTGCTGGGGAGTTGGGCGAGTTATATGGATCCCCGTGTGCAGATAATTACGTTTACCTGGTGGCACTGTGAATGAATATATATATATATATATATATTTTTTTTTTTCTCTCTCTCTCTCTCCTATAATCTCCTCTCCTCAGTTTAACCTATTTTGGGACCTGGGATTTCCTCATCTATTTCTTCCACACCATTGGTCAGTGGTGGCTGCCATTTGGGGGGAAGGTAGAAAGGACCATATAGTTGAAGGGTGGAACTTCAAAACTTCCCAGCAGTGGGATTAATGAAAGTATCTTTTGGATGGTTAGGGAGATCAACCCAGGGTGACTCCACTGCCCTTAACAGTTTACTCCGTCAGTCCAGGGCCTTTCACAGAGTATACTAGAACAGAAGACTCGGGGAAGAACATGAGCGAGTGAGCTGTGAAGTTTGGGCTCTAGAGTTCTGGATGATGTTTTGTGGACCGGAGAGTACTGAGGAATGCCCATTGGGAAATTGACTAGGAGACTTTAGGAAGGAGGGACAAGGAACTGAAACTTGGCACCTGGCATAAAAGAGCAGCCAAGCAGGTTTTAGGAGACAAAGGGGAAGCACAGGGCACATGGAAGTCTTTGCTTCCTACCGCAAGTATGGATCTTGTGATGGGCTGGTCCTCACAGAATCAACACTTCTGTCATCCTTTGTCCTGACCTGACCTCCCTTGTCATATCTTTTTTCCTTTCTCCCCAGAGAGCCCCGCAAGATCATCCTGCACAAAGGTTCTACAGGCCTGGGCTTCAACATTGTAGGAGGAGAGGATGGAGAAGGCATTTTTGTTTCCTTCATCCTGGCAGGAGGCCCAGCAGACCTAAGTGGGGAGTTGCGAAGGGGAGACCGGATCTTATCGGTGAGACAAAGTCGGGGTGGGAGGATGGGTATTGTGCCAGGCTAAAAGGGAGGAGTCCCTGTGTCCACCAAGAAGTGTTTCTTGGGGATGAGGGAAGGACTGAGAACTGAAGGACATGTAAATTGTTTTTATAAATATCTTTAATTAGGGAAAAGAGAATAAGACTAGACTTATGCTTGGGGAAGAAATGAATGTCTCTAGATCTTAACTTTGATTGGCATTTGACTGCCACAAAAATAATTATTACACCAGAGGTATTGTATCCTTTAGGACTAATTTGTGGGGACAGGATGGAATTTGTGGAAAACCAATACCAAACAGGCTGAGAGATAGGTTGTACATCCTCTTTATAACTGTTATAAGAAGGGACTCTCTCTCTTGCCTTTGAGGTAGCTCACAGCTCCTCTCTTTGGACAGGTAAATGGAGTCAACCTGAGGAATGCTACCCATGAGCAGGCAGCCGCTGCTCTGAAACGGGCTGGCCAATCAGTCACCATTGTGGCCCAGTATAGACCTGAAGGTAAGAGAAGGGAGAGAGATGATGAGTTTCAACGTATACTTAGCATTGGTTTATCCCACCGTAGGTAATAAAGCCATTTGACCAGGTCCGCGGTATTCTAGTTCAGTTACCTCTTCCTTCCTTTTCCCTCAAGACAGTGTGGTAGCTATGGTGGTTTGGGAGTCTCAATCAAGGCACTGCTAAGATCCAGCAGATGAGGAATGCAGTACTGCAGGAAGCCTGTAGCGGGCAGCAGCCCACGAGAAACACCACCAAGAGATTTTAGGGCAAATGGAAAAGACAGACGGAGAATGAGGGCTCAGAAGCGGTCATTGGCAATTTTGTGCCCTGGGAAAGAGTAACTCGGTTAGAAGAACTTCAGAGAGTAAGGAATCCTACCTCCTAAGAGATCTTGGGGGTCACACTTATTTACCTTCATCTAAGTAAGGTGATACTAAGCCCTGGGATGGGGGATTCAGGAATAGAATCACACCCATATGGTGATCTTTGTATTCTCAGCTAGTAGGCCCTCCGCAGGGGCGAGTGGGCGGAGCCGGTTATGCAAACAAAGGTGTTTGATTGGCTGGGGCCAGCGGAGGCCCAGGTGAGGAGGTGAACTGTAGAAGGAGCGCCCCAGCGTGCCAGCTTGCTGGACAACCATTGGTGCGCCGAGCGCGGCCTCCAGCCGCAGGCCCCGCCCCCTGACCCAGGCGGAGGGCGACGGGCGCCCCTCCTCCCCTCGCGCCTCTGGCGTCTCCTCCTCTCTCCCCTCCCCCTCCTCCCCTTCTCCCCTCCTCTCGCGCGCCCCGCTTTGTGTCCGTGGTCTCCCGCGCGGGACAGAGGGACCGGCCGGAGTCGGCGCTTTCTCGACACTAGACCTGGACTCCAACTGGGCGCCAGGTGAGGTGGGACGAATGATAGCCAGGCCCCCTCGCAGTCCCCCCAGTCTCTCTACTGTTCTGTTCTCAGCCTCTTTTCCAACATTGCGCCCCATCTCTGTCCTCTCCCCCGAAAGCCTACGCTGTGCACCCTAAGGCCCCTTCCCCGCCACCTTGGCTTCCTCGACTGCTCTGCGAGGGGCTCTTTGCCCACTGAACCTTGTCTGGCTTTCACCTCCGTGCCATCACTTCTCACCCATCAACTGTTGCCCCCTTTCGTCCCAAAACAGTGCAGCCCACAGCCTCCTTCCTGCTGTGTCCCCAGCTGCCCTCGATCCCTCAGAGGAATTTTGTAAATCCTCCTCTTTCCCCCGTGCTCGTTTCTCCCCCTAACCCTAGGAACTCCAGCAATTAGTTTAGGATTCTTGCGTCCCCGGTCTTCTCAAGGCTTTCATTCTTTACCAGACGTCTTTCGCCTCTCCTCCCTCTTGTAATCCTGGCCTTTGTCCCCTTAGGGCTTCAGTGCCTGGGTTCCTTGGACACCCAGGCCCTACAGGCCTGTAAGCCCTGTGGAGGAGGAACCTGGTGCTGGCAGGTGCTCCAGTTGTGCTAGAGGAACAGGCGAAGCTAGGATCCCTGTGACAAAGCTAAGAAGACTCAAAAGCGACCACCTTTGTCCTTCCCACCCCTCCCCCACGCTAGTTCGGTGCCCTCCGAGCCCTAAGAGAAAGGGCCCTGTCATCCTTTCTACCAGGCTTGATGGGAGACAGGAGTGCAGGCAGGTTAACTAGTAGGAGAGCTTGTTGGTCTAAGATAATTGGAAAGAGAGATGCAAATGGACACTTCGAATCATTTCTCTCCATGTTTGGCGTTCAGCTTCCTGACAGAGAATGCTCCTTAGGGATATTATTTTTTCTGAATCAGGCTTATGATGTTTGCTTCTGAAGAGAGGGTTCGCTATTGGATTTTTCTTAGCAACTAATATTTATCATTTTTTTTTTTTTGCCCTCAATTTAAGAGTAGATTCTGCAAAGGAAATGGCTTCTCATGGCCTGCCTGCCTGTCTGCTTGCCTGCCTCCCCCCACTGCTCTCTGTGTGTGTGTGTGTGTGTGTGTGTGTGTGTGTGTGTGTGTGTGTGT
>JANHMN010000005.1:69200231-69233032 GCA_030674055.1 Rhabdomys pumilio | reverse complement strand
TGTGTGTGTGTGTGTGTGTGTGTGTGTGTGTGTGTGTGTGTGTGTGTAAGAGAAAATGGTTATTCTCTCTGATGCTGGGCACATGGAAACAATACTGTGAATTTGCCTGGTGGCAGTATGCTGGAAACTGGTGACTAAATATTTCTATGACTTTGGCTTGGGGAATGCAACTGGTCTGCATAAAAAGCCGTGAGTGGCTAAAGTCATTCCTGCAGTGTCTGCTACTCTCTCAGTGTAGTTTTGAGAGTTTATGATGTAGACTGAGATGCTGTCTGTGTCAGGTGGTTCTACTTGCTGCTCAAGGCCCTCCTTTCAGGAATTAGGTGAAGCACCACTAAACAATGCCTCCCCAGTCTTATTTTTTCTTTGGTTTGCTCAATCCAACAGAGTCCTAATACTAAGCAAAGTTTTTTCTTCATTTGAAAATGGAACCTTTTGGTGCCGGTCTAGATAGGCCATCAAACATTCTGCATTGAATTTATACTTTTTGTAAATTAAGTCCTTGTATTTAAGAGTAAGGATGACATGCTGATAATTGTAAAAATGCATTAACTATGGCTCCTTGGAGGATTGCATCCTGGTGCCTGTTTTCAAGGTTGAATAATCCAAATATGTTCATCTGTTGGCACAAGTGGCAGAGACTTCTCGTGTTGTTGGCTAAGCAACCATTCATTATTTGGATTTTCTCATAGAATGTGAGCACTGGAGGAGGTCAGATCACACTGTGCATCCCTGCTGTGCAGACTGGAACAACCACAGGAGAGCTAGAACTCAACTGGCCTGAACTCACACAGGGAAAGTTGCTTGAGGATCAGAAAACCATTTAATTTTGAGGTCCAACGGGGGGGGGGGGGGGGGGCATACGGTGGTTGTAACAACTTCGACCTAAGACTAGGTCAGAGTGGAAGGATAACCGGAAAGGGATTGGAGGAATAACAGATAGGGGGCTGGGGAGGGAATGAGGGGAAGAAATCGATGGATGGAAGGAGGCTGCAGAGGCACCATTCCAGCACACCCTTTGACTACATCCTATTTAGCATGGGAACTTAAAAATAGCTTTGACTAATTAGAACAGTCAGGATAAGAACTTTTTTCTGCCTTTTAAAATGTTTTAAATGAGATATAAGTCATAATAGCATTCACTTCCCACATGTAGGTCTATAGTTCAGTGACACAGAGTTGTGCCTGTGTTGCCACAGATAAATTTAGAACATTTTCATGATCCTCCATCTCCTTGGAATACATAAAGAGGGACAAGCATTGGGAAGGTGATAGGCTTAAGGCAGCTGCTTCCTAGTGTATCTCCCTTGAGCATGGGAGTGGTGGTGGGAAGGTGGGCTGTGTGGAACTTAGAGATGCTCCTCACAAGACAGTTTTGGTATATGAGGCTTGCTTAGTGTGGATTAATGAGGTATAGGGACTGCGTCTTTCTAGTTGAACTTTGATACTGTGCTTAGCTTGGGTGCTTTACAGTGTTTTCACAATAAAGTTTTGGATGTATTAAGTAGAGATAGAAGTGCTAAATAACAAGATATCACAGTGAAGGATATTTAATAGTTTCAGTTCTGATTGCTCCAAACTGTTGTGGATACCAAAATCCTACCTGTTAGCTAAACGTCTCATTAAAATAGAAACTGGCATGAGGCGGAGGCATTCTTCCAAGCTACTTTGAAATGGGTATTTCTCACTGGCCTATGGAGCTGCAGCAGCAAGGTAAAGGTGGGCTTAGCATTACACCTCGAGCTCTCCTACACTAGTTACTCGGATCCAGTCTCTGGTTATAAACTGAGCTAGTGTTTTTGTGGAAAGACCTTTTGTTTTTAGAGGACCAATCTGATCTCTAAATCAATAATTGAGCCAGATATGGATCATTTTAAGTAGCCCAACTGGGGACTGATCCTTTGTGAAGTTTTGTCTTGTTTTGGGGTTTTTGGTTTTTGGTTTTTACTGGAGTGTAAATCCACATAGGGTAGAAGTGTGTGCTAAGTGAGAGAATTCTTTTTTCATTTTAAGGTGCCTAATGGTCTCACCGGAGAAACCCCTTCACATAAGCCTTGGAAGAGCTAGGAATCAGAAATGATATGGAAGTCCCAAAGGGTTATTTTTTTTTACAACATTTCCCCATATTTAGGAATGAAGGATGTAAACATTGCTACGCTATCAATACGATCTCTCATGAGAGCAGAGACTAAACTGCATCAAGGCAAAGAAAATTTTGAAATTCCTACATTCCTAAAGCAAGGCTAAGGCTAGGATGAAGATGAACCCCAGAGTGAAAAGGCGGAAAGAACCTAAATGTCCATCGAGCCTAGAATGGGTAAACAAAATATACTCTAATTTAGACCGAGTCTTTTGTTCTACCATAAAACAGAATAAAGAACTGGTTGTCACAATATGGCTTAACCTTGAAAACATAAAAAAAAAAAAAAGCCAGGCACACCTTTAATCCCACCAACATTCCAGAGGCAGTCAGATCTTGGGTCCCAGGCCAGCTCAGTTTACATAGTGAGTTCTAGAACAGCCAGGGCTATATAGTGAGACCCTGTCTTAAAAACCAAACTAAAACAACACAAACAAAAAGCAAACAGACATATTTCATGATTTCATTTACATAAATTGACCATGAGTTGCAAATTAATGGAAGCAAAAGACCTAGGGCTCTAAAAAGGGGGGATGGGGGATTTTCTCTATCTCTTTTAATAGACAAAGAGGGATAAGCTTTGGGAGAGTGATAGGTTTAAGATATATGCTTCCTAAAGTATCTCCCCTGTATGAGTAGAAGTTGGATGCCATTTAGTCTCTGGGCTTCTGCATACTTTGGGGAGTGTTCCAAACAGGGTTTCTCTGTAATCTTGACTGTCCTGGACCTCTACTGTAAACCAGGCTAGCTTCAAATTTACAGAGATTCTCCTGCCTCTGCCTCCCCATGCTGGGACTAAAGGTGTGCACCACCACTGCCTGGCTGTACTTTTTTCCTTTTTTGTTTATGTTTGTGTATTTTTGTTGTTGTTTTTGAGATAAGGTCTCATTTCCTGGCTTTGGTTGGCCTGGAATTTGCTGTTGTAGATCACAATGATTGGCCAACCAGACCTTGCATCTGCCTTCCCAAACGCAGGTGGGATTAAAGGTGTGTGCTACCACGCCTTTTTTATCTCAGTTTTTCAGTCCTGATGATCACACAGTCCTGAACCAAAAGAAGCAGTAGTGGGGAAGAGATTTCTGGAAGCATGTGGGGGTCTCTCCTATAGAAGCAAAGTGAGTTCCCACTGGGAGTGGTTTTGTTGGGCAGGGGGAATTTGCTTTGCTCAATTGTATAGCAAATCTGACCAGGTTTAGAATATTAATGGTGTAAGTAGGCATTTCTCATTTCTTCAACAGGAGTTGGGTCATTCTTTTTGAGTATTGGGGATGGTATCTGGGACCTTAAGTGTGCTAAGCAGGGATGTGCCACTGAGTGACACCCCAACCCTGTTATTCACTTTTATGACAACAATTAATTCAAGGCTACACATAAATGGAGTTTAATAGCTCAGCCATCATCCCCAAACTTCTCCTTCTCAGCCCCAGGCAACCACAAATCCCCTTTCTGAATCTTAGGAAGTGATTGTTTATTCTGAATTTTTCATGTAAGTGAAAGTACATGGTATGTGGCCTTGTGAGACTGGCTCCTTTCACTTAGCACACATTCAAGGTTAATTTGTGTTGTAGCATGTAGTGGTACTTCTTTTCCTTTTATGAATAAATAATATTTCTCTGTGTGTGTGTGTGTGTGTGTTTGTGTGTGTGTGTGTTTGTGTGTGTGTGTGTGTGTGTGTGTGTGTGTGTGTGTGTGTGTCTGTGTCTGTCTGTCTGTCTGTCTGTCTTTCAGTGGACATAAGCTTACATATTTCTTGGATATATATTACCATTCCCCTTAGAGGACTATCCAGGCTGCTTTCTACTGGGCCTGCACCATCTCTGCATCCTCTCTAACACTTGTCAGTCCTTTTGGTTGTCACCATCCTGCTGGGTGTGAAGTGGTATCTCCTTGTGGTCTTGATTTGCATTTCCCAATAGTAATGTTGAACATATTTTAAGGGCTTATTATTTGCTGTTCAGTTTTGCTTTGATTTGGTTCCCATCCCTGTTCACAAATTAACTGGAGAATAAATAGGGCCGGGCATGCTATTGCTGCAGCGAGTAGCAGGAACGAGGGTAACTAGCTCTCAGTCTTATCAGCTGGGTGTGCTGGAGGGGTTGAAAGCTTTGGTGACGATGCTTTACTAGAAATGCTGATCTGATAAAAATAATAGCGTCTACCTTTTTTGAAATCAGGTTATTGAGATATAATTCACATGCCATAATAGGAGCATGTCCATTTAAGATATATTTCAGCTCTTTGGGCAATTTTCAGGATTTTTATTATACTCAATTTTAGAATGCTTTCATCACTCCCAGAAGCCTTGACCCATTAGTAGTCTGTCTTGTTTCCCCCTGGCTCATTCTCTCCCCACAGCCCTAGGCACCTTCTAATGTTTTGCAGGCAGTTCATGTAAACTTTGCAATATGTGGCCTCTTGTGCCCAGCTTCTTAGTATAACCTCTTCAAGGTTCAGCCATGTTGTGACATGTGTCTATTCCTCACTGTTTCCAGGTGGGATAACAGCACAGTCTGTGTTAGAGCCCATTTGTTTATTCGTTCTTGGGTTGAGGGGCATTTGTGTTCTTTTCGCTTTTTTACTGTTGTGAGTACTGCTGTTACGAACATTCCTGAAGAAGTTTTCCTGTGAACAGATGTTTTCAGCTCTCTTGTATTTACACCTAGAAGTAAAATCGCTGTGGGTCAGAAGGTAACAACATTTTTGAGGCACTGCCAGACTTCTTAAAGTGACTACACCCTTTCAGGCCCACCCAGTTTTGTAAACTTAGAAGAGAATGTGAAGCTCCCCTTTCTTAAGAGTTTTGTCCCCTGAAGCTGCATGTGTGTTTGTGTGGGCTTTTCTGTATTCTGTGTTTCTGTAGCCCAAGGACATTGGAGTGAAATTTGGCACGGTGTTTTGAACCTAGCTAGACAGGTGCTTTCTTGTCCTTGCTAGGTGGTGTGAGTCAAAGTCTTAGGAGCTTTGCTCTTTGTAAAATATCAGATCTTACTGCTAGGTGGAACGATTACAATGATATGTAGTAATAAGAATGGGTTATTTCTTAATGTAATTATAGTTTGAGGGCTTCTTTTTCTCTCTATTGTGTTAGGTGTTGAAATCTTGACCTTGATATTGACAATGATGTTTTTTTAAAAAAGAAAAAACAACACTAGTATATTCTACAACAAGGTAAATATTTTGTTGCTTTAAACAGAGGAACAAAGGGAGAGTAATTTGGGACTGCCACTGTCACTGAAATTAAAACTACTGTTTTTGCTACTCTTGTGTAAGATACATGCACACATACATGTACACCCACACATACATATCTATTAACACAATATATAGACATTAGACTCCTACATATATGATATAGAGGTCATATATTATCTATATCAGAGAAGCCAAGCTCCTGAGGTCTACTTCTGAGTATTTCTCTAAATGGATAAAAGTTCCTGCCCCTTCGACTCAGTTTTCTAATGTCTAAAATGAGGAGATTATATAAAATGTTTGTGATATGTTTTCTAGCTAAAATTCTGTGTTAGATAAGCAGAAGTGAGTTTTTAATTCAATTTATGAATTTTTGTTTGTACTTATTAAATCACATGGTCTTGAACTAATAACTGCTCTTTGTTTTAATAAAGCATCCTCCCCTCTTTCTTGAGCTAGGCTTTTATCCTCTTGAGAAAGGCTTCTGTTCACTTTTCACTGAATTCACAGCTCCTTTAAAAGCAAAGGCCCCAGAGATTTTTTGAATATTCTGTTTGACAAAATTGAGTTATGAAATATTTTGTTAGATAAAAAAATGAAGATAACATGTTTTGTATAAATATGTACTTTAAGGATTTGGATTTCAAAAAAGAGAAAGAATTTTGTAAATGTGGGGTTAAATTCCAAAGTGGATTTTCTAGTGTTTATAACCGACCCTAAGAGGAAAGTGGTGAGCACCAACTGGTCAGATTGCTCACATCCTCTCAGTGGACAGGGTTACTGCACTGTGGGTCAGGAACGTCTGGCTGTGGCAGATGGAGATTTCAGTAAGGCACTAAATGCCTACGTTATAAACGGTTATGTTTTCCTGTGGATTTGTTTGCATCTCGTTGCTAAGCTAGGAGCAAGTGTAGACTGAAATTTCTAGTGCAAGTACACCCTGACTTTGCCCTGGTATACTGTTTGTCTGTTCATTGGATCTCCTTACTCAGATCCCTTAAGTTTTATTCCTGGATATAAAAATATTAGACTTACATATAATTGCAAATTTAGAAAATACAAAGTCACAAAGTTCAAATCAACTGACTGGTACATGCACATCTTTGTATATTTCTTTTCAAACCATATATATTTATATTTTATATATCATGCAATGTGTCTGTAGCTTTAAAAAAGATTATTAGATTGAGGCAGTTTTTATATTCTTTTCCATTATTTTAAACTACATCATGAATATTTTCCTAGGTCATTGTATATTATTTGAATAATAATATTATGTGTGTGCCATAATTCAGGTAACCATTCTTCTGTTAGTGGCTATGGATATTTAGGTTTTTTTTTTCCCCAAGATTTTGTTCTTCTAAAAATGCCTTAATGAATATCCTTGTACAGGTTTCTTTGAATCTATAATTATTTCCTGAGAATATGTTCCTTCAAATGGAATTATTCATTTAAAGGATATGAGCATGTTTAATGCTTTTGATGCATTATTTTTTCAAATTAGCTTTTACCTCTGCTGGCAGTATAAGGTCCCCCCACCAAAAAAATTCTCACTAATGTGGAGTAATTTTATTTATTTTCATTCTTTTGGCAGTTTCTACATGCACAGAATGAGTTTCAACCTTTCCCACCTCCTAGCACTCTTTTCCCTCCCCTTCCCTCCCCTGCTGAACCCTTTCATGTCCTTTTGCTTGTGAGCCCCCCCACTGAGTTTAATTAGAGTTCCTTGCATGAACATGGGTGGGAGGTTATTTACTGGAGCATGGGCAACTTATCATCAATCACTACAACATTAAAGAAAGTGACACCCCTTCCCTGAGCCACCGTTAATTGGCGATAGCTCCTTGTGGAACTTCGGTTTCATGAGCCCTTCCCCCTTCCAGGATGAAAAGTTGTTGGCTCTCCCTGATCTTGTGCTGGTCTTATGTAGATAAGCAGAATTGCAGTGAGTTTGGGCGTGAAGTGGTCATGCCTCTTTTGCAGCATACCTCTCCATGCCCCAGCTCTTCCATTCTTTTCAAGCCATCTTGATATACCTTGGAAGTGGGTTATGGTGCTGTCGTACTTAAGGCTGAACTTTAACATCTCTCACACTCGCACTTCTATCAATTAGGAGTCTCTTCATTAACCACCATCCAGTGCAGTAAGAAGCTTTTCTGATGAAAGCTGAGATCAGCACTGACTTAAGGACATAAACATGAGTGCTCCAAAGGCTGTTTGAACATGTGTTTATCCAGGAAAAAAAGATAGGGCCTGTGATCTTTCCAGCCACCAGCTCTTGACCAGGTTTACAGTACTAAGTATGGATTCCCCATGTGGAGTAGGCCTCACATCCACTCACCAAGTGTTAACTATCCCACAGTATTCATGGCATTATTGCACTAACAGGTACATCTTGTCAAGTTGGTCCTTATTGTAGCTTACAGGGTTCACAGCTGGGTTGAGACTGTTGATAACCTCTGGGTAGCAGCCCGGGTAGCAGCACCTTCTAGCACTATGAAAACTAGCCAGCTAGGAGGGAGTTATCAACTCAGCTCCAGCTTCATTTCTCCATGGCCTGTGACTGAAGTGTGTGGGATCTTCAGCAGTAGGACCTTACCATCCAGTTCTTGTGGGGAGCCAACAAGGCCAACAATCTGTATTGCTTTGGGGGCTCTGGGGCTTCTCTGACCAACAACTTACAGGGTAGGGTGTTATCCCACAGCTGCCACTGGGGTTTTCTTTAATAATCTGTAGCTTCTAAGTTATGTTTGTATCTATGTGATAGAGACCATGGCTAAATACAACATGAGGAAGAAAGAGTTTATCTCACAACTCACAGATCACACTGTATCATCAAGGGAAGTCAGGGCAGGAACCTGGTGGCAGGAATCTGGTGACAGGAACTTGAATCGGAGGCCATAGAGAAAACAGGTTACTGGTTTGCTCCGCCTGCTTTCATTCATATGCATATACATGTGTGTATACATATATATGGGTACACACACACACACACACACACACACACACACACACACACACTGGATTTCTCTGTGTAGTCCTGACTGTCCTGGAACTCAGTCTGTAGACCAGGCTGCTCCTGAACTCAGAGATCCGCCTGCTTGAGTGCTGGGATTAAAGGCTTCCACCACTGTCACCACCACCACCACCACCTTTCTTTTATATTTATCTTTTGTGTAAGAATCCCCACAGGGGCAGAAGAGGGCATCAGGCAGGTCCCTTGTACTGCAGTAACAGATGGTTGTTAAATGATGGAGTGTGGGCTGGGGATTGAACCTAAGAGCAGTCAGTGCTCTTAGCCACTGAGCCATTGCTCTGGCTACCAGTTTGCTTTCATTTACACTCCAGGACCATCTGCACAGGGCTAGCACCACCCACAATTGGCTGGGTCCCCCTGAATCAATCATTAATTCAGAAAATGCCCTACAGGCTTGCCTGCAGGCCAGTCTTTTGGAGACATTTTCTCCATTGAGGTTCCCACCTCTCAAATGAGTAACTTAAGTTAAGTTGACAAACAAACAAAACACGTCAAGATAGTTTCTATAAACACTTGAGAGGCAGAAGTACGCAAGTCTCTTGAGTTAGAGGCCATCCTGGTCTAGGTAGTGAGTTGCTAGGCAGGAGTACAAAACAAAAAATAACCTGGGGCTTCAGGGAGAAACATCTCCCTGTACAGTGCAGGATACCTCCTTCTGACTGTTTTTAAAATTATATTTTAATAAGCTTATAAAATAGTATGTTCCTTGTGGCTTTTTCATAATCCTTAGTGTTGGTTACCCACTCCCCACCCCCCTCCTACCACATCTTTCACCCTTGGCAGTCCCCTTTTTCCTTTCCTATCACTTGGGTTTTATAATCCCCTCTCCCCCACCCATCCTCGGCTTTAAGGTCTCGCCCACCTTCCCTTTCCTCTAATGGTTTTTTTTTCTAACTTCCTAGCCTCTATGTGTACCTGGTGTACTTTATTAAAGATCCTCCACACATTTGATACATAACCAATCTATTTGATGGATATTTTTTGTTAGTGATAGAATTGAGCCAAGTGTGATGGAGCAAACCTGTCATCCTAGCACTCACGAGGTCCAAGGCTGCCCTGAGCTACATAGCTAGATTATGACTCAAAACCAAGTGCTGAGGTTAAAGTGGGAGGTCACTTCCCTATCATGTATAAGGCCCTGGGTCTGGTCCCTAGCACTGGATGGAAGAAATAAAAGTACATGATAGAATGGAACATTTGTGTCTGTTTATTGGTTGTTGTTGTCCTGTGGTTGTGGTTATGTCTTTTTAAGACAAGTGAAATTCCTCACGTAGTCTAGGTAGGCCTCAACCTCGTTGTCCTTCCTAGTCTCCTGAATGCTAGGATTTATAGGTCGCACAGCCACACATGGGGGTATTATCTCTTGCACCCCTCCCCAAGTGCATGTTTATAACCTTTCTTCATTCCCTGTTGTGGTATGTTCAGCTATTGAAGGTTTAATATAGGTAAATTATTAGTTCTTTGTTAGATATATTGCAAAGGCTTTTGTAATTTGCTTTTTTGTTGTTTATTATTTCACTGGTGAGAATGAAATCCCAAGGCCTCACATAAGCTAGGCAAACTCTTTACTACTGAGCTACACTCTTGGCCCTTTTTGTTTGAGACAGGAGATTACTATGAAGACTGGGCAGACTTTGAACTCAACTATCCTCCTGCCTCAGCTCCTCATGTGCTGGGATTACAAATCAGCTTTCCTTCTATGTTTCTCAAGTTTTTTGGTCTCTATTGAGAAATCTTGAAGGTCCTATCCTATCTTGAGGGAAAATAAATACCCAACTGTGTTTTCTTTTGGTTACTTAATGTTTTTGTTTCACATGTAAAGCCATTGACTTGAAGTCTTACCTTTATTATAAGCAAAATTATTTTATACTCTCATAATTTAAATTTGGGGGTTTCTTATTCTCTTTTATCATGGTTTACCTTGGACTATCTGATTATTTTACAAAGAGATTACTTGAATGCAACCACAGATATTTTAGCAACTATAAACTAGAGGAGAGGGGTCTTTCTCTAGGTCCCCTTTTCTCTGGTCTCCTTTTACAGAAATTTGATCCAAAAGAGATTGAGATGATACTGTAGTAAAGATTGTTGGAGAGTTTCTGATTCTGGAGAGAGTATTACTGTGAAAGGGCATTTGAATCTGGATTGTTGACCTGGTAAAATATAGAAAGTGGTTATATTAATTTAGATTGGCAAGCTTCATCATAAGCTGTGTGTATTTTGGTCATTATGAGGTAGCATCACCATTAAGTGTAGACAATTGTTCTGAGAATGTGTATTTGGTACCGAGAGTATAGTAAAAGTAGAATTCTGCCTTCATTCTCAGGCTTTCTGCAAGAGAAGACCTGCCTTGGGTGATCTTTCCATATACTTTGACTTGTGGGTTATTAAGGAAGCTAAACACTTGGTAATCTTTCATTGGAGCATGCTATGTGAAATTTCCTTTGAAGTAGGGAGAAGGCCCTGTTTGAAGCTTTTCCCCACTCTGACTACCTGATGGATGTGAAAGCAAGGTATTTTCATACTCATTTCAGACCAGGTGGCTGAGTGTAATAAAGCCTTGAGTGAGCTTAGCACTTTCACCCAACACAGCCAGCTCTTCCTACATCCTCACTTCTTGGGGAAACAGATTCATATTCTCTCTCTCTCTCTCTCTCTCTCTCTCTCTCTCTCTCTCTCTCCCTCCTTCTCTCTCCCTCTCTCTCCCTTCCTCCCTCCCTCCCTCCCCCCTCTCTCACACACACACACACACACTCTCTCACCAACACCAACATCAATACTATCAACACCAACTATAAACCCGCACACAGTCTCTGTAGGGAAGACTGGAATTTTTATAGCATGTTTACCGAGTGTACTTGTTTTCTGTTTTATTCTCAGCGACCTTCACGATGCTCTCCAGAGCCTTGGCTGAGTGTGTGTTGCTGAGGAAGTACATTGTGACAGTTCAGGGACCAGAACAGGTTTCTGTTTAGGGTTAGTCATAATTTCGAGTCATTGTGCTAAGCGTAGAGCTGGAATTATTTTTCCTTAAGCAATATTTGTCCATATGGAAGCTATTTGTCACTTCTGCTGGCTTACATACCCTTGAGATTTTTTTTGCAATTTATATATTTAGTTTTATTTTAAATGCAAAGAGTTTGAGGTTACTTGTGGATTTTAAATTTTTGTTAAATTAAATTACACTATCCTAGGTTTGATTCCTCATGAACCTCATTGATTTTTCTTAAAATCATAGTGTTAGAATAGTCTTTCAAAATTGTTTAGCTTTAGAGATGTTGGATTCTTGAAGTAGTGGGCCCACAATGAGAAACTAACCCAAGTTTTCTTAATTGTATAGAGGCAAGTTGTGATTCCAAGAAAGGTACTTTTTGGCAGTTCATGTATGCTGTACTTAGAGGTTTCTTGTTGCTGTTGTTTTGAGACATGTATCATTGTAGCCCAGGCTGGCCTGGAACTCACTTGTAGCCTAGGCTATCCTTGACATTGAGGCAATCCTGTATCTTGACCTCCTGAGTGCTAGGCTAGATGTGTGCCACCATGTCTGGCTTGCTCTCTCCTTTTATTTTGAAGACTTGAAGGGCTGTAGCATTTCCATAAGTGCTTGTAATTCACACAACCCCAAAGGTTCATACTCCAAAGGCAACATTAGGAGGCTGAAACAATTTACACTCATCAGAATCTGTGCCTCTCTGTGGAGCTTGTAACTTTATTTCCACCAGTGCTCTGTAATTTTTCACAATTGGTGATTCCTTAAAGCCTTGGGGGCAGCTCAGCAATGGCAAATGAGAACTGTGTGAGTTTGAGATCTGAGCGGCTGCACTTGCATAAAAACAGATGAGCTTTCCGGGTAGCCGTTGACTCACTCCGAACATGAGCTAGGTAGGATTCAACCATGTCTTCCCTACTCAGCGTTTTGTGGGACCTCAAGGTCAGAAAGTTCATATTCTCTCTCCCTTTCTTCTTTTCTTTTTCCTTCTCTTTCCTCCCTCCTCTCCTTCCTGTGGACTTGAATGCCATTTCTCCCAGGGAGGACTTTGTTGGTCTATCTCCCCAAGTAGACTGGGTCATCCTGTCTGAATCTCCCTTACTATTTGATTCACTGCAGTTTTAATGATTGTAATTGAAATCGTAATTAAGAAGTTGTTTGTTGCCTCTCGGTGGTGGCGCACGCCTTTAATCTCAGCACTTGGGAGGCAGAGGCAGGTGGATTTCTGAGTTCGAGTCCAGCCTGGTTTACTGACTGAGTTCCAGGACAGCCAGGGCTACACAGAGAAACCCTGTCTCAAAAAAACAAAAAAAAATAGTTGTTAGTTGATATGATTGCAATTTATAGAGACTGTTTTGATTACTGGTATATTCTCAACAACTGTGACTGGTATGCAGTAGACACTTGGTAAATACTTAGATAAGTACATGAATGGATAAAACTTATACAGAGATGAAGGAATGGTGTTGAAGGGCACAAAGAATGTTTGGCTTCAGGCAGTGAAAATCAATGCAGGAGCAGGGCATAACAGACGTGAATAAACTGTGTTCAAGTCCCAGACCAGGGAGTTCGAGAGCATTGTGGAATGAGAAGCAGGTAGATTATATGCAGGAATGGTGAAGCAGTCCTTGAATGCTTACTTCAGATTTAACGGAAGATTCTTTAGTTGCTATGATAGTACATACTTCAATGGGATGGGCAAGTCTAGAAACTGGAGTTTTATGGTGGCCAAATAAGGATCTGAAGACCAATTACCACAATAGAGCAGTTAGAGCAGTGGCCCAGAGGAAAAGAGATGACACAGTGTGACCTAAGTCATGGCAGAGGCAATGTGACCTAAGTCATGGCTGGGGGGCAGAGATAAAACATTATGACACTGGTGTCATAGCACATACTTGTAGTTCCAGCTATTCAGGAGGTTGAGGCTGGAGGATCTTTTGAAACCTGGATTTTCAATAGGCCTGGGCAACAGAGACCAGTCTTTTAAAAACTAAAATAGTGAAGAGAAAACAAGAAGTTAAATCAACTACAAAACAATAGCTGTGAAAGCAAGAGATGGAGTGAGGTCAAGAAGAAAGATCAAAACTTGAAACATACTGGCTGTGCACAGAAAAGTAAGGGGACATTTTAGTGTAAGGAAGGGAAGGCTTGGGTTTCAGGTAAGAGGTGGCACAGTGGGTGGTCAAAGCTAGTCCTAGATACTTACAAAGGTAGGTAGACCACCTTATAGGTAGTAGTTGAAACGGACTTAATAGGACCAGGAAGGAGAAGGAAGCCTGTGACCTGGACCCTAATGCAGAATACCTCAGCTACAGTCACTAGTAGAGCAGCCCTTTGCATTACTGTGCAGAGAACATTACCTCTCCTTTCTGTCTTATCCTTTCCATACTTCATCTTAACCTAAAGGCCAGGAAAGGGTTGTCTGTTCCAGAGAAAAAAATCTTACTTTACTTTTGCATAACTGAAAGGCTCATTAAAGTCTAGTCCCCAAACAAAAGGTTTCCCAAACAAAAGATCAGTCAGTCTGTCCTCAAAAGTAAAATTTGCCTCTACTTCTACAGAAACCAAAAAGCTTCTGGAAGCTTCTAAATCTAGTTTTATCTTTACAATCAAAAGGTTTCAGAATGCTGGAGTTTCATATAGTAATGACAATGAAAAGTTTGCTTTTTTGTGGTGCTGAGATAAAGTACAGGGTCACATGCATGATGGGTAAGTGTGCTACCACTGTTACTGTGTCCTCCCTCAGCTCCATTGTGCATTTGACTCTGTACTTTCACATTTAAAAATCTATGCTTCAGACAGATTCATATACTTATACAATGCAGCATTGATTGAACGTTAAAAAAAGGTCGACTGCGTGTGTTGGTGCACACCTATCATCCCAACACTCCAGACTCTGAGAGGCAGAATCGCCATGAATTGAAGCCCAGCCTGGGCTATACAGCAAGTGAACACTAGGTTATCCTGGCTATATAGCAAGAGCCCCATCTCAATGAGCAAATGATTTAAATGTATACTGACCAGGAAGGATATGACTGAATAAGATACATTATGTCCTCTCTAATATGCAATACTCTGTGGCCATTAGTATGTATGTGGTCTTTATTTGTATGCTGATGTGAATGGGTTTCTATGACATTCGAGAATGAAAACAAGGATGTGTGTGAATCTGTCTGAGCTGTAAATACATAGATATGTATGGAGGGAAGCCTAGAAAGACTCATGAAGAATACTAACAGTGATTGTTTCCAAATAGTGGAAGAAAGAAACCAGACAGAAATTTCTAAATTAGAAACTGGAAACAGTTTTTTTTGAAGTCAAGTGCTGGGCGTGTGGCTGAGTGGTAGAGGGCCTGTCTAGCATGCACGAAGTCCTGGGTTTGAGCACCACTACTGCAAATTTTTAAAAATAACTCATGTGTTACTATTGTGGGTTTTTTGCAGTTGAAAAGGCATTTATTGGAAGTGAAGAAGCACATACATGTAACAGACAAAGCAGGGTGAGGACTCAGAAAGCTGAAAAATGCCACTGTTGTAGCTTTTGAAAGCCTTCTCAGGCACATTGGGCAATGGCCTCTTGTGTTGTCCTTTTTGTGGATTTGGGATTGTATTATCAAATTTGGAGGGGAGCATGCCGTCCTTCTTGCCCTGCCTTCCATTGGAAACTTTTTGCAGGGTCATTGCCTTGCCATTACTCAAAACCAAACTGACTTCTCTGAAGTCCAGACCAGCGGGTTCCAACTTGATGGGGCATCATGGTTACTTAATGCATTTTGAAGACAGATTTCTGGGCTCTGCTCCATTCAGTGGCTAATGATATAGTGTATCAGGGGCAGGGTAGGGGTGCTTCCCAGAATTCTGATCTTAAGGCACACTATGGTCCCTGAGAAATCCTCTTTCTGTACTGGCTTCTACTTGTGCATCTCTGGCTTCTTTCTCCCTGTGTGATTGCATTGGTAAAAGGGAAGGAGGAAGCAGAATATGACTCATCGTGGATATCTTTGTGGGTCACAAATGGTTGGGTTTATCTGAATGGGAAAATGAATAAAGCGCAGTTTAATAGACTTGAGATTTTAGAATATGTGGTGCTTCTTAAAAGTAGCCTATTTGAAGTGGGGCCCTCTCAGAAGGAAGGCTGTTCAAGTAGCTTCCTACGCAGTGACTTGGGCCTAAGAGATGCCCTCCAAATAATGGCTGCTTTACTGGTAAGTGGATAGGAAGGAAAAATCTTGGGAAGTCTTAGAATTTAGCTGTTTTATAAGCGAAGCTTTTATCTTGGGGAAATATTTAATAATATTAAGAGTCACTGTCTTAAGTCCATTCCACATACATTATTGTTGGAATGACTTCATCTTTGTTCTATATAAAGTATGTTAACCAGTCCAGGATGTAGCTTACTGGTAAAGGGCTTGTCTGGGCCTCTGTTCCCTCCCTAGCATTGTGGATCTAATAACTGGGTGACCAGTGGGGATTATTAACGCCCTAAAATGGTGTTGAGGAATCTCAGTTGCTCCCAACAGTTAACCCCTGGAACTAAAGCATCAGCTCTCCTGGAACTGCAGTTATGGGCGGTTGTGAGCTGCCATGTGAGTACTGGGAATTGAACTAGGGTCCTCTGCAAGAACAGCTAGTGCTCTTAACCATTGAGCCATGTCTTTAGCCCCATGATACTTCTTTTTTACCTTTGGAAATCCTCTGTGAAGCTGGTGACCATCACTTAAATAAATCATTTGCTGTGTTAGTTTGATAACAGATGCTTCCGTCTGTACAGAGTTTTCCTCAACAATCACTTAGCGCAGGGTTCTCTGGGTCTAGTGGTCAGTAGATAAGTATCCAGCTAGAAGCCAGAAACTGATAAGGCATGAAACTCTGGGGGATTCATCTGAATAAGAAAAATGAATAACGCAGTCCAAGGAACTTGAAAACCAATAACAGATTTCCTCAGAGTAGCAACTTCGCTCCCCTTCCCTTTCTTATTTTAATTGGGTCCCCTGGCTCAGAATTATCAACCTTGGATATGAGTTTTGAGGAAATGGTGGCTTGGTGGTTGTTTTTAAAGGATTTTTTTTTCTTTCTTCTCTTTTCCTTTTTTGAGAAACATAGTTACTAAGCAACGGCTGTGGCCTGCTGCTGTTCTGTTAGAGTTCAGTGGGCAGGGTCACCTCCAAAGAAGGCAATGCATAGACAAGAGCAAAACACTTGCAGATAGATTGAATGTCAGTCGTTGTTGTTCTGAGTTTGGGGACTGTGTTGTTTTAGTAAGGCAGGGTCTTGGGCTGTCCTCCAGGCTGGCCTGGAATTTATGACTCTTCTGCTCTAGCCCTCTGGGTGCTGTGGTTACTGGTATGAGCCACTGTGCTAGACTTATCCAGGTTCTGTGTACAGTTCTTTGATTCATCATCACCAAGGAAGTACTGGTCAGATCTCTTGCCTGCATGGTTCTTCCCTGAGTGAGTGAGCTAGAAGGGAGGGCTTGGAAGGAAGGAGCAAGAAATGATCCCTGATTCAGGGGTTAGAGGCCAAGCCCTGAGGTGAGGCAAGTATCCTGTCTCTCTGAGCAGCCCAAGGCTTCTATGACAAATCAGTTACCACCCATTACATTTAGATTAGGACAGCTTATATATATTGATGTGTTGCCTTGTAAGTCTCAGAACAGGCACAATGTCCAGCTGCTGTGTCCTGTCCCCCACCCCCACCCCGCCACCATTTAATAGGTGAGTCAGTGAGTCAACTGCTTCCTCCAGGATTGAAGGGACAGGGAGTAAGTAATGAGGACAAATCTCAGTAACACTCAGTGCGTGATGAATGAAAGAACATGCGAATTTAACCGGTTGGCTCCATTGATACAGTGAAGAAAAAGGAAGTCTGAGAGGAGGGGATTTATGTGACTTTTAACTCCACCTGGTCCTCACCTTGGCTTCTTCACATTTCCCTTTTCACCCAGCTGAAGGTCAGGTTGCTTTACCCAGGGAGCTGAGGGAGTGGAGGGGGAGGGCAGGTGTTGGAGCAGGTGTTGTGTTTTCTCCCACAGAGTCACACTGACTAGGTGGGGTTGCTTCTTGCCAGCCCCACTATGGTGCATAAAAATGCTTTTGTGAAAAATTTCCGCTGGAAGTATTTTTAAGCAGTTGCTCAACCTTTAACCTTCAGTATAAATTTTGACTGCCTTTAAAGTCAGCTTGTCACTGAAGTCTGCCTTGTTTTCTGACATTTCTTTATTGTATGCCTCTCAGTATACCCCATTTTCACAAAGCAGTTATAGACTTGAAAACGTGTAAGGAGAGCTCTAGATTTAATGCTGGACAAATGGTGGCAGCTTGTTTCTTTCTAGACTTTGTACTGGGATCTACTATATCTCCACTAAACCAGTCATCCTGGGCAAACTGTCCTCCTTACCTAACTGTGATTGAATAGCCTCTGGTCCTTTCCAGCCCCCCTGCCCTGTGTCTCAGGGCCATCTGTTCTCCACACTCAGCTTTTTGGGAAAGTCTCCTTGCCCATCTGCTCTCCTTGGGCCTTAGTGCCTGCTCTAAAGATTTATAAAGGCTGCCCTGGGACCTCTTTCCAGTTGTTAGTTTTTAAGGATCAATGAGATGTTGAAGCAGATAAAAAGCTGTTTCCATTTGACATACCCAAATGCAACTCTTTTTTGTTTCTAGTGCTTTTTTTCCCCTTCTTGGTAGAGAGGGTTGGTCTGTCTTTCTCAACTTGGGGGAGGGACTCTGCTTATCAAAGCAAAGATTCCACCTCCCGGCTGCTTTGAAGCCAAGTGTCCTCCTGACTTTTTGGCCGAGGGTGTGCTGGCCCAGGGAGCTCCTTGGGTTCATTCTTTTCCCCTTGTCTCCCTGACAGAGTACAGTCGCTTTGAATCCAAGATCCATGACTTGCGAGAACAAATGATGAACAGCAGCATGAGTTCTGGGTCTGGGTCTCTCCGAACCAGTGAGAAGAGGTCCTTGTATGTCAGGTAAGCTGCCCTCTGAGCACCAGCCGAACCATTCTTGTCTAACTGGTAGGGTGGGGATTGTGTACTCCCTGCACTAAACCAACACTTTGTACTGTACCTTGTGCTCACAGTGTGGATTTTATGGTCAGTATCTCCTCCCTTTTGTGAACTGCTTTCTTCCTTTTCACTCACAAATGAGTCAGTCCGGGAACTGTTCAGTTTGCTCTAATTGTAAGACTATTAGGTGATTGTTGCTGGTTGGCATTCTAATAATACTTGAAAATTTAAAGTATGTTACTTGCAATCTGTGCTTTGAGGGGAAAACTATCTCCTTCCACATATGCATGATAGACATGAGGATTTGTGTCTGAGCACATCAGTTATCACAGTGTCTTGGTACAGGGCCTCTTAAGAGACCCACGAGCTGGCAGGTTGCTGCATTCTAGATGTTTTGCTATATATGTTCCTGTCTCCGTCTCTCCACCTGAGGCATGTGATTCATAGAACAAGATGGCGTATAAACCCTAAGAAGGGAAAGGCAGGGACAGCTTATTGTTGAAAGGTATGTAGTGGCATTGTCAAAGACTGAGCTTTTGACTCTTAAAGGGTCAAAGTATAAAACCTCCAGTTAGCAGACTGATAAGGGAACACTGATCTTAGAATTAGGGTAGTTTCCTTCTTCCTGCCATGCTCTTGAGCGCCAACAGTCTGGTCACCAGTACTCTAAGGTCAGCTGCCTTACGGAAAGGTGGTGGGATCACTCCCCAGAGCCAGTAGTCTTCCCTGGCTTATTTCACTGCTTGAACATTTTATGGTGGCCTCTGATACTTGCTGGAGGCGGGAAGGAGAGGCCAGTTGCCTGGTAACGTGACAATTACTGTGTCCTTGGGGTGTGAAATGACGGTAGCTAACTGATGTCAATGCTAATTGCAGCTCTCACGTGCTTGCTTTTCTTTTTCCACAGTTAGTTGTCAGTGACCCTGCTGCATAGGGAGACAGCCTAGGGAGCACTCTGTGCATCTAAGGCCCACTAGACTCTTTTGAGTTCTTTTCTAAAGTGAACCCTGCACTCTGCTCTTTGTGGGTGGAGAATGTTTGCTGCATTCACTTCCTGCTGGCAGCACAGAAGGGAGAGAGGCTTGGCAAGGCCCAGTCATCTTTCCAGTCTCCTTTCTGGAGAAGAAAGGCCTGTTGGTGGTCACTAAAGTTCTTGCTTAGGATCTACAACATGGACAGTGGGTCTCTGATGTGGGGGAACCATCATGTGCTGTCACCCCCAAAAGTGGGTAATATTTATGTGACTTGGTCAGGATTGTTCCGTTCCATGCTTCCAGCCCCCGCAGATGTGGCACTTCAGTGTGCGTGGGAAGCTCTCTTTAGGCAAGACAGTTCCTTCAGAGAGCTTTATTTTTAGATCTCTCCTCTCCGCCTAGCCTCTGCTAGTGCTGTCCCTGCCTGGGTAGAGGAACCGGGCTGGCTCTTGATGTGGCTCAGGCAAGGTGTCCACTCACCTGGATTCTGAGAAGGAAGGGAAAAACCATGACTCTCTTTCTAGTGAATCAGTTTTATATAATCCGCTCCTAACCTTGGCTAGATAACTTTGTCCTCTGACGAAAGTAGCTATGGTTTAGAATAGGAACTGTTTGTGATCACTAGAGGCAATCCGGGGAAATGAAGTTTTATGGTGACAGCTGGCGTGGGAGCCCTTTCCTGGGTTAACCCCCTGCCCTGCTCTCTGTAGCCCAATATAGTCTTTGAGCTTATGATCCTCTTTTCTCAGCGTTTTGAGTAGTAGGGATTACAGACCTGCACAACTAGTTTCAGCTTGTTTCTTACATTCTTAAAAAGAAAAAAAAATCCATTGATATCAATAGTTCCCTAAACTATTACCTCCTCTCTTTCTCTGAATTCTGTGGCAGGAAACACTAGTTCCCTAAAAGACTACTCTGACTGTAGAAAAATAAATTCTTTAGTGAAACTGGGCAAATACAGGCATCAATAGAGGAAAGTGGGCTTCTTTTTTGTGAGTATTGTACTCAACAACTCTATGCCTTCATACCTGTGTGTGTGTATGCATGCATATGCATGTATGGGGGTGGTGACACCTAGGCAGACTGCCTGTAAGCCCAGTTTCTCATTGCCTCTGTTTCTCTAGTACTGGGATTGCAAGCAGGCGCTAAGGATTGAACTCAGGTCCTCATGTTTGCCCAGCAAGTACTTGTCTGACTGAGCTGTGTCTCCACCCCCAAGAACAAGATTCTTCACTGTTTTTAGTGTCCAGCAAACACTGTCTTGGGCAGTTGGCAGTGTTGCTGCCTAGAAATGTGAACAAAGGAATATTCAGGCTGGGTAATTTTGGAGTCACATACTCCCTGCCGCCACTTCTTCCAGTCACTTCTGTGGCTTCACATGTTGGGAGCATCAACTTTTTAGCCTGGTGACATGATTCCTGAGCAGCCCAAGAAGCCAGGGGGAGCCTTTGGCAGGGATCAGCAGTGACCTAGTGGCCGCCATATTCGATGATTGGTTCACTGGTTCTTCCGCACCAGTCTGACCTCCTCATCACCTGTGTTTCTCAGGCATTTGCTTGCTGCTTTAAAGGCTCTGTCTGCCTTGCTAACTGTCCCTAAACACCTCCGTAGCTTCGGGCCTGAGATGGCAATACCATTGCTTTTCAGAGCTTTACATCATACTGTTGTATAAATGACAGCCTCAAACCTGCATATCAACAACCTGATTGACATGTGCAGAAAATAAAGCTGCTCACCTCATGCCTCTGACAAGGGGCATATTCAAACTGGCCTCCTTCCCTCCTTTTAGCGTTCCTTAAGTTAATTTCCTTACCTTGTCATGTGGGAAAGGGATTCGATTTGTTCTGTCACCCAAGGCATATTTCATTCAATGTAAGGATGAAAGCGCTCATAATAAAAAGTCGAAAATGGAATGGACTGCCTGCCTCTTAAGAGAAGATACTTGATTTTTTGGTCACTGAAGGGGTCATACAAGAGCCTGTGTGACGTTTTTGCTCTGGGTGTTGTAGAGGTAGAGCTAAAGCGCTGTTCTGGGCCTGTTGTGCTCTGAAGCTTTTAGTAGACTGCTGGTATCTTCAGCTTAAAGGGAACCTTTATTATTCTCTTTAAATGGTTTTTAAAATCCTTTAACTAATGGTACATTATGATCCCATTTTTGCATATGAGAAAACTGAGGCTGGAATGAGACAGCCAGGAAACTCCCAAACTGGAATGTGAACTGAGTTGCATTGCCCTTTAATAATGTGTAATTCATTCAGTGTTCCCACCTCCCTGACTGATGGGATTAGCTGGAGTGCTGGTAAAATATGTATACCTCTTCTAGCGTTTCAGGTCACTGTGTATAGTGATTTTTTTCTTTTTTGGTCATTGCGTTGTTGCTACTGTTTGGTCAGTTGATAGTCCGCCCCCCCCCCCCCACCAGCACTCGGGATTGATTGAGCCTAGGGCCTCAGACATGCTACCATTAGGCTAGGTCCTCAACCCTCTTTTCTTTCTTTCTTTTTTCTTTTGAGACAGAATCTCACTGTGTGACCCAGGCTGACTTCAATCCTGAGCTCCTCCCACCCCAGCATCTCAAGTAGCTGGGATTACAGGCCTATGCCAGCGGGTCTGGTACAAAATGTGTTTTTAACAGTCAGAATGCTCAAGAATGGCCACTTTATACCGTGATTGACACTTATTTTTACATCAGTGGAGCAACTAAACATTATGTTTCCTGTTCTGTGGAAGGCAGTAATGCAGAACTAATGACTTGAGCCTGCTTGCTGGGATAGATTCAGGGAAGTAGCGGTCTGGTGCCTGTCCTCCTGCCTCTGACTTTTACCCAGAGGGTGATGTGGCTGCTGCATTCAGTATAGGTTTCAGTTTTGCTATTCTCTTCCCTCCCCTCCTATCCTCTCCCCTCCCTCCCTCCTTCCCTCCCTCCCTCCCTCCCTCCCTCTCTTCTTCCCCTCCTCCTCTCCTCTCCCCTCTCCTATCCTCTCCCCTCTCCTCCTCTCCCCTCCTCTATTCCTCCTCTCCCCTCCCCTCCCAAGGATCTATCACCCTCTTGTTTCCATGGGTTTGCAAAGCTATTTTGAAGGAGGTAACCCCTTCTCACAACTGTAGCAGGTGAAACCCTAGGGTGCTGCAGCTGTTCTGAGCATAGGGGTTTTGGGAGTTTTCAAGAGGAAAGCTAACAGTGTTTGGACACTGGCAATTGGCTTTAAAACCACTAGGAACAAGAAAGCCCTTTCCTCTCTTTACTACACAAGAACCATCTCTTATTGGGTGAGTGTGAACAGAGCCTTTGTATGTGCCCAGCTAGGGCTTTTGCTCTGTTACTGTGGTGTTTGATGGCCTGGACCACAGAAATCACCTCTCATGCCACTGGCTCACAGTGCCTTGGCTAGATGCTTGATTTAGACCATTTGCATGTGAAGGCGAGGCAATGCTTCTCAGTAGGTTCAAATTCCAGACCTGACTTTAATTTTATAACTGAATGAATGAATGAATGAATGAATGAATAAATGAATGACCTAGGACTCCAAAGGTTGCCCAGGAGGCTCAATTGTGCAATTGTAGAAGTAGGTTTTGAAAGTCTGTGCAGACTCATCTGACAGCATTCTTTGCAATCTCAGGACAACATTCTGGCAGTTTAGGAATTTTGGCCTCCTGGCTGGCCATCTCCCAGTCTTCTTCCCACTCTAAAATGGAAATCCTGTTGAAGCATCTGTAGTTTTGGTTCAGTGAAACAATGTTAGTATATTGACTTGGTCATCACAAAAGCCTGGAGAGTGCTTATTCTGTCAACACTTTGCCCAGGGTGGTGTTCTTTGAAGCTCAGCTTGATTTATTCATTAAGCTCCAGTAGGGGATGAAGATGGTAAAAAGAAAATATTGGCAGGCTTCTCTGCCTGACAGAATTGGAGGTAGTGACAATATTATTTATTTTTGCAGGGTTAGGGGTCAAATCTAGAGCCTCACGTGTACTAGCAAGCACTCTACTGCTGAACTCAACTGTACACCCAGGCTGTGTTAAAAGCACCAGTAAATGTATGGAAGTCATTGGTGCTACCAGTGGCTGCTGGAACTGCCTGCTTCCAAGCAGTAGTGCCAGTAATCATTCCCTTCTTCTCAGCATCTTAGGAGCTGTAAGCCCTGCATGGTCTCTTATTATGGGTTGTTGGTCCTTGAATGTCTCTTAAAATTCATGGTTGCCCCTTAGGGCCTGGCACTTTTAAATAGACTAGAGATAAAGTCGCTGACCTGCTCATTTTTTGAAGGTGCGTCAAGGTACCTGACTCTAGTAGCCACATTTGGTGCTACCCTTATGATCCACATTCAGTGTCCCCTGAAAATTTGGCTTTAGAGTTTTAGGTTGTTCTTGGAAGGTGCTGGAAACTTTAATTTTCTACTAAGGTCAAGAGCTGATGTGTAACGGCTACTTTATAGTTTTCTGTGCTCATATTATACCAACCAGGCAATAGATAGGTTATCCAGTCTTCAAATTATATGCCCCCTTTAACACTTTAGTGATTACCTAGACCCCAGCTTCAATGGAAGGGAAACACAGTGGAATACTGAGGAATAATAACTTGAGGGTGTTCTGTGGGATAACCTGGGCTCATCCACCTCCACAAGCACTGAGAAGAGCTTACTTGGTGATCTGCTATGAAAACTCAAAAATAATCATGCAAGAATTAAATTGCAATAATAGATATTGTAAAGGAAGGCTGCTACTAAATGTCTGGAATGGATTACAAAGGAAACTTGGGATGTGCAGTATCAAAAAGCAGGAGAAACTTGGGTTGGACCATGGAGGGTTTGTATAGGAGGCTGAGGGGAACAAGACAACCCAGGTCAGGAGGTCAGCACAATCCTGAGTTCTGTGGAAGCAGCCCTTTGCCTTCTAGCCTATTCGTACTAAACTGCTCTTGTTTGCTCTGTTGGGAAACCTGCCTAACCAGTTCCCTCCAGGGAGTTGCATTTTCATTGTGTTCTTGCTTGTTAAGTTTAAGGTGCCACAATGGCTGTGCAAGGTGCTTATGACTTCTTTGGATCTTTTATATGCAACCCTCACAATTTATGATCTGAACTACAAAGACTTTTGCTAGGTAATCTGTTTGCTTAGAGCTGACTATATCCTTCTTTCCCTCCTATTAGAGAGGGGTCAGCTGAAATGAAGATTTAGCTGTCTCCCAGAACCATATGCCTGACCCCTGTGGATGGGCACATGTAAGATCTCTTTGAAGATATTTAAAAAGTCACATCAGTATAAAACAGTATAGCTCCCAAGACCTTTGGAAACATTGTCTCCTTAGAGGAGCAGGCAGTGGTGTGGTCTTCAATGCTGGAATGCTGAAGACCAGTCTGGGATGTGAACCTGGACACTCCTGAGTCTATCCCACTTTGTGCTGATGGAACAGCAGTGGAGGGTTCTTAGTGCTGTTTCTCTATTTTCCCCAGGCCTTTTTGTGTAGTTTCTTTAAACAGTCCAATCTTTTTCTGGTTTGACCTTGATGATAGATAAGTTGTAGGGGTACCCAGGATCTGCCTCACCTTGGGGCTTCTTAAATACACAGCCATGGCTGAGAGGCTGGGAAGCTAGCTGCTTTCTTCTGGTTACACAGAGCACCGTGGCTCCGGACTTGTGAGAGGGACTGTTTCTAGAAACTTTGGCCTTGCATGAGTGTTTCTCAGTGACCTCACTGGTCCCTAATTTAACCTTGACTTCATATAATTTTTTTTATTGGGCCAACAAGATAGTTTAGTGAGTAAAGGTGCATCCCATGAAGTCTGGAATCCTGATAACCTGACTTTGGCCGGATCCCACCTGCAGGTTAAGGCAGATAACCAACTCCACAAAGTTGTTTCCACAATGTGCTGTGACATTCATGGCCAACAACAACAACAATAATAATAATTGAGGAAGTAGTTAAAATTCTATTATGATTCAGAAGAAAAAGGGGTTTCTTGGACTCTTAGTCTTCCAACACAACTGTCCTCCGGTAAGCTTACCTGTACACACATACACACACACACACACACACACACACACACACACACACACACACAGACACACACATAGACACACACATAGACACACTGCAGATCTTTTTATTATGTTCTTTAGTTTAGGTGTGTGAGGACAAAGGTTTACCTTTCTTGTTTCCTTCCTGCTGTCTCTTTGAATCAGACAGAGATTGAAATGGTTCTGTGTTATTTGGGCCTTGCATATGGTAAACTTCAATTCTGGGACAGTGATTCAATTGGCTTTAAAAGAACTAGTATCTACCCTTAATTCCCTTAGGCTAAAGGTGGAGAGGCTTTGGGGAAGGAGGTACTTAGAATCAAAGGCTGAGCCTGTCCCTTTATTAGGACTCTAGGCTGCTTAGCCAACTATCACTGATAGAAGGCCACAATTTTTTCTTTTAATTTTTTTTGACAATTTCATGGGTGTGTGTGTGGGGGGGGAAGCATGAATTTTGAACATTTCCACCCCCATTACTCTTTCTTGTTCTTTTTGTGTATGACCCACTGAGGTTAATTATGGCTGCTTGCATGAACACCAATAGAGTTCTTTACTGGAGCTTGAGAAACTTTCAATGAAGAAAATGACCCCTCTCTTCCAGCAACCATGTTAGAGGTGCACTGTTAAGATTTTTAAAAATTATGTGTGTGAGTATTTTTCCTGGTACCTGTGGAGGTCAGAAGATAGGGCCAGGTCCCCTGGAACTGGAATATGAATGATTTCCACATCTAAGGGCCCTGATTTGGTGGTTGCCTACCACACAATGCTGAAAATGATGTCCTGTGTATTTCTAGGTCTGGCCTTCATTTGGAGGATATCTTCTAGCTATTAGCATATCAGAATTTCTGCAGGAAAGGGGGAGTAGATTTGGAGAAAAAAACATATTGTGGGGTTTGAAAACAGATCAAAATCAGGACAAAGAAATTGTTGAAGACCCTAGCTCACTAAGTGCTAGAGCTAGAAAGAATCTTCAAGAATATCTAAGAAATTTCTTCTTTTAGACAGCAAAGTGTGTAGAGTGAACTTGGAGGTCCCAGTGTTCTGCTGAGTTCTTTTCCTATTGGCAGCCCTGCTTGATAGAAAGGGGAATTCTTAATTCATCATTTGGGTTCATTACTGCACATATTAATTCAGAATTTAAAACTGAAATATCATGTTTGTATGTCCTTAACAGTCATAGCTTACAAGCACTGTCCATCTCTTTCTTTGATATAGCCTTGTCAAACAAAAGCCAAATGGAACAGGTGCTACTTTTAATGGGAATTTGGAGTTATATAACCTTTTGACTTTGTTTGCCAGGGAACTTAGTGCCTCTCCTGAAGTAAAAGGCTCAAGCCTGTACTTAGTGGAGCTGTTTCTCAAATTCTCCGTTAATCGACTTACATTTTTGGAAATTGTAAAGGGAACACATGCTGTGATTACAAAACCAAGTGAACAGCCCAGTCCTAATGTGGCTTCCTTGCTGGCTTGGATCTCTGTGTGCTGAGTGTTGTGCAGTGCCTGAGCTTATCTCAGAAGTAGATGCATATAGATTTTAGTCAAACTTTCAGATGTTTTAAAATGACGAATTATTGGATTCTTGGCATCTAGAAAACTCATTTGTATTAACTCTCCCCTATGTCCCCTGCTTGCTATTGTAGTCACCAAAGGTCAAGCCCAGTTCTTTGGGTTCTAAAACACACCTTGTTTCTACCCAGGCAACTCTCTCATCTGTCTGTCTGTCTGTCTGTCTGTCTGTCTATCATCTACCTACCTACCTATACTGTAATCTATCTCAGTTCTTTTGTTTGGCTTTAGTTTTGTTTTCAGTTTTTGAGATAGGATCTTACTAGTTGTCTTACTTACTTTTTTATTACTGTGACAAAACCCTATTACCAAGGCAGCTAATAAAAGAAAGCATTTAATTAGGGATTTGCTTACTGTTTCAGGGCTTAGCCCATGGCCATTGTGGTGGGGGAGCCTGGCAGCAGGGAGGGAGGCAAGGTGCTGGAGCAGCAGCCAAAAGCTCACATCTGATCATCAAGCAGCAGGCAAAGAGAGCTAACTGAGAATGGCAAACCTCAAAGCCCGTCCCCAGTGACACACCTCCTCCCACAAGGCCACACCTCCTAATCCTTCCCAAATAGCTGTTTCAAGTGGACCAAGCATTCAAATATATAAGCCTACAGGGGCCATTCTCATTCAAACCATCATATGAGCATGTAAATGTCATGCTCATGATCCTTCTGCTTTAGCCTCTCTGGTGCTTTAAGTACCAACCTGTGTCACTACACCCAATCCCTGATTCATTTTGACATCTTTCTATTTCCCTCTCCAAACTTCCAAACTAATGTGTGCTTAATACAAATTCTGTTCTTCTACTTCAGTTTTGGAACTCCTAATGCCGTTGTGTATTGCTCATCAGTTAGAATTACGTTGCTCAAGCTTGTTGGTCTTTGTAGAACAGCTGACAGATGCCCGCCTTGTATTAGCCTGCATAGAACTCAATTCATTTCAAATGCATTGTTCCTGTCACATAGAGCTTGGAAAAGATCTTGTAGACCAAAGGCCTTATCTGTTGGTCTCTGCCTCTGCCCTTATAGCTAGGAGTGCATGCATTGTGAATTAAAGGGCTTTCTGTTAGAGCTTGGATAGTTTCATCTTCAAGTTGTCTTGACACCATTCTCAAGAGAATTCTGTTTCTATACCCTGTCTTTCATCTGGGCTTGTACACATGGAGATATAGTACTTTGAACTTGTAGCTTCCTGCTAAGTGAGACAACTGGAATGAAAGTAAAGTCTTAGTACTGGGTGCTGGACAGTCCCCTGGCCTGTGTGCACTGTTAAAGACAAATGAGAGAACCAGGCATGGTGGCACATGCCTTTAATCCCAGCACTGGGGAGGAAGAGGAAGTTGATTCCTTGTGAGTCTGAGCCTAGCCTGTTCTACATAGTGAGTTCCAGGACAGCCAGAGCTACATAGTCAGACCTTGTCAAAACAGGAGGAGGAGGGTGTGTGTGTGTGTGTGTGTGTGTGTGTGTGTGTGTGTGTGTGTGTAAGCCCAGCAGTGAAGAGCATTAGCTGCTCTTCCAGAGGAGCTGAGTTTGGTTTTCAGCATCCAAGGTGGGCAGCTCACAACCGCCTGTTTCTGCAGCTGTAGGAGTTCCTACTCCCTCTTCTGGCCTCTGTGGGGATCAGCATACATATCACATACCCTCTATCACACATGTGCATAAGTATCGTGTTACTCGAGTCTCCTATTTGTGCTGACTCCACACACTTAGTTAGCATGGGATGCGATGATTGTATTTATTTAGGCGTACTTGTTCCCTGAGCAGGAAGCTCGTTGGACATGGTAAGCGGGCTTCACTGGGACCTGAACTTTGGAGCTTTGCTTTACATTCACTTCCAAATCTCCTCCTCTCTCTCATCTCACTGCGTTTTAGGGTGGAGCCTTAGCAGTGAAGCAGGCCCTACTTCTGGCTGCTATACTATGTGTCTAGAAGCTCGGAGGAGATGAGATTTGTGGAAGAGCTCCCCAATACACACACACACACACACACACACAAATTGGGGCCCAAAACAAGGTGCCATCTCACACAGTCTCTTCTTGTGTGCTATGCTATTAGGTTGGCTCTCTTTTGATATTCTATCTGGTTGCCAAATCTCCCAGAATTCCAGAGTACAACGATTTCTCTTTACTTTTTATGTCTGTTTCAGGGCCCTGTTTGATTATGATCGGACTCGTGACAGCTGCCTACCGAGCCAGGGACTCAGTTTCTCTTATGGTGACATTCTGCACGTCATTAATGCCTCTGATGATGAGTGGTGGCAAGCAAGGCTGGTGACTCCACATGGAGAGAGTGAACAGATTGGTGTGATCCCTAGTAAAAAGAGGTGAGCTGTCAAGGTTTTTAATCCCAGCTTTTCCTGGCTTCTTGTTCTCATTTTCTGTTTCTGTCTCTTTTTTTCTCTCCCTCCCTCTCTCCTCTCTTTTTCTTCCCCCTTACCCCTCCCTCTTTCACCCTCCCTCCCTCTTTCCCTTCCCATCCACGCTCTGGTTGCTTTGTTTCATGAGACAATGTCTCATTCTGTAGCAGAGACTAGACTGAACTTCTTTTGTAGCCTAGACTGGCCTTAAACTTGCTGCAGTCTTACTCCTGAGTGCTAGGAATCAGCAGTGCTCCAGCACACCAGTCCTTGTGTTTGCTTTGCTTGCCTGTCATACTGTGCGCTACTTGAGAGCCCTGTGTATGCCTTGTTAGGCCTTTTGGAATAGTCAGTACTTGGGACATGGTACTCACCGAATGAGCCAGTGTGGTGGTTGTACCTGCCACAGCCCGTTGCTGGGACCTTGTGCTGGCAGTAACTAGACTTCTTGACTCCCAAACAGGGTTGAAAAGAAAGAGCGAGCTCGATTGAAAACTGTGAAGTTCCATGCCAGGACAGGGATGATTGAGTCTAATCGGGTAAGTGGGCCCCCCTACTGCCCTCCCAAGGCAGTCAGCCAGAGTGGAAAGAAGGGTGAGAGGCTTGGAGTTTGGGTTGAAATACAGGAGAACTGGGAAGCATGAAATGCTGTATGTTATTCAAGGGCTGGCTCTGTCCTGCTAGGAAATTGCCCTGAAAGCCCACAGTTAGTGTGTGGGCCTGCTATTGGGTGACTGGCTCTGGAAGGGGTGGAACTGGCTGACTTGGTGGGGTAGATGAAACCACTCCTGGTTGTCTTCTCTGGCAGCAGACCCTGCCAGAGCTGTGGAGACCCTGAGCAGAACCTGTTGTTACCATACCACTTTGCCAAGAAGGTCAGCCCCAGAACATCTGCCTGCCTCCAGACAGCACGGGGCAAGGGGACTTGCCCATCACACATT
This sequence comes from Rhabdomys pumilio, assembly GCA_030674055.1. NCBI lineage: Eukaryota > Metazoa > Chordata > Mammalia > Rodentia > Muridae > Rhabdomys > Rhabdomys pumilio. Next base: position 69,202,837 of record JANHMN010000005.1, on the reverse strand, counting down.
TCCTTTTATGAACTTTGCAGCAAAGGCCAAGGAACTTGAGGAGCAATAGAGGGAAGAAAGGCATGATGATTGTGTCAGTGACAGCTTAGGGCTATGTCTAGGAGGCAACAGTGACCTTTATTCTGTAGGAAGGCCAGTGAGTGATGCTGGACTCAGTAGAGCATCTAACATTTCTACATTTTCCTCTTACCATCAACTTTCATTTAATCTCATAGACTCCATTTGTGAAAGATGATCTTTTATTTAGCTCATCATTGTCTCCATTTTAGTTTTTCTTGCATGCTTTAAAATCCATTGTTGTTTTTTTCTCCTTCTGTTCTCCCCTCCCCCTCCATCTTCATGTTCTTTCACAGTCGATCAAAACGAAACGTAAAAAGAGTTTTCGCCTCTCTCGAAAGTTTCCATTTTACAAGAGCAAAGAAAACATGGCCCAGGAGAACAGCATACAGGAACGTAAGTAGCAGCAGAGTCCAGAGAGCAAGCAGACCATTTGCAGCCCTGTCTTCTTGTCCTTAGTTGCCCCTCCCCTTAGAAGGAGATGGTGGCCGCCCAAGCACTTGTGTGCATATACCCACTTATTTGTAGTCATGGTAGAACCTGGCCTGCACAGGGAGATGTTGGTGCTTATTTGTCCGGCTCCTCACTAGATTGAAGTGTTGGAGGCTCCCAGGCACCTATGTTGGAAGTGTGAGACAGCTGTGCTATTGTGATAAGGAATGGTTTTCAGCTAGTGTCAGGGTTAGAAAATGATTTTTCAAGAGAACAAGTTCAAGGGACTAAGTGTTGCTCTCCTGGCTCTCGCCTCTTGTGTTTTCTTTCCCTTAATTTCATTCATAAATGTTAAAAGAGGAGCCTGTCCCTCCTCAGATCCCTAAGGTTGGGGCTGCTTCTGAAATGCTCATGTGTGTGGAAGCACACAGGACACCCACGTGATTCACAGCAGGCTTCCTATTTTGTCAGGGCACCCCCAGTGCCAGTTACCACAAGAAAACCTTGCTGCTTATATGAGTTGATGTGGACACAGTGTTGCTCAGCATTATCTAAATAAAGATTTATTGAGAAACACAAAGCTGAGTTGGTAGGACAGGCTACAACACTGGGCTGCATTCAGAACCAATTCAGTCCTACTAAATCCCCTTACTCTGCCACATGCCTCAGAAGCAAGTTGCTCTGATGGTGTTCTTGAACACCAGGTTAGGTTTGTACAGCAGGTTCTCATTCATGTCATTGTGAAACTGTAAATTGTAAATGTCTCATTTATCAATCACTCCTCCATCTTTCATAGAGCGATCTTGTCATCCAGAGCTATGGGGTCTGACAGGAGACTGACTAGTTTGGGTAGAAAATGGCCCCTAGTAGGCTTACCTGGTTTATGATTGTGCTATGTATGGATTGTGACCACCCATAGTAACCCTGATAGAATGAGGTATCTTCATAAAGATGAAGACTAGGGCTCACTGTCCAAGGCTTGCTCAGTAACAGGGGATAGAGGAGGTTGATTGGCCTTGTGAGCAATGGGAGCCTAAGACAAAGATCTGAGAGAATGCTGCCACAGTTCACTAGATAGCCCTGAACCTCCCCAAGGAGCCCAGCCTAGAACACGTCACTATTTAATGACTTAGCCAGTTAGGGGTGCCCATTGGCCAATAGCGTTGCAACTTTCTGGTACCTGTTCTCCAGAAACAAAACTTAGGGAAGTTCTGTCCACCATACCACAGAGAAGGTTTTTATGAAGGGCTTGGACAGACTAAGGCATAGTATCGGGGAAAGCTCCCAGGGTAATGATAATTCTTTCTGCATAGTTGGCATATAGACATGTGTCTTTCATACACCAATGGGAGACGTGTTGCAGGGACAAAGCAGAGACCTGGCCTCTACAATGACACATTTGGTCAAAGAAGGTGCTTTTAAGTCTTGGAGTGTTTTTAAGCACTTAAAAGCACCTTAAAAAGGGTGCTTTTAAGTCTGCCGTGTGCTATGGGTATGTGGGCTGTAGACTACCTTAGAAAGCCTGTCTACTCCAAGGCCTTCTGCCCCCAAGCTGAGCAGCATAATGCCAGACATCGTACCTGACGTGGGCTGTTCTTTCTTCAGCAGATGTCTTCACCTCACTGTAGTTCTAAGTCTTCACTGGATACTCCTATCACTAATGCTCAACTGCCTCTGTATTCTTCCTTCCCTTCGTTGTTTTTCTCTGTTTTTTCTCTTTTCCCTGGTTTTCTCCATTTTTCCCCTCCCTCCCCTTCCCTTTCCGTCCCTGTTGTCTGTGAAATTAGGACTTCCCTGGGTTAAGTGACGATTATTATGGAGCAAAGAACCTGAGTAAGTCAAACTTACACACCATTAACTGTATTTGTGGCATGAATGGAGCTCATGGGGTGGGGGCAGGGATGTAAGGGACATGGGTAAAAGGGAAGGGTGAGGGAGGGGAGTGTTTGTGAGACCCTTCCTCATGGCAGGAGGAAATCTGTGGCTCCAAATGGTCCCTGGTATTCTAACAAATCTCTAGTATTCCTGTGTGCGTTCTTTCTGCACATCTGGGTGATAGGGTACAAGTTTAGCGGCCCCATAGAAGAGAGTTAGGTCTAATTGCATAGTCAGGGTGA
>JANHMN010000005.1:69183829-69200221 GCA_030674055.1 Rhabdomys pumilio | reverse complement strand
TAGTTCTAACTGTGGACAGGGTGAACAAACTCCACATCTGAGCGCTCTCGGGAGTTCGGGTGGTACTACCAGGCCAGCTACCCATAGAACATCTCAAAGAAGCCCAGCTGGCCTGGTGGGGCTAGCTCACGGCTGGGTGATTCTTAAAGCTCTGACCGACATCTCCATTTCCTTTGCTCACTGCAAATCCAGAGTTCAGTCTTCTAGGTGGGCTCTGTCCACATGTATTGTCCCTCAATAAAGGATAAAAGTGGAAGACATAAGCCTGTTCTTAGGGGGAACTCAGGGGCTAGCCACATGTGACAGACAACCCAGCAAGTCCTTGGGGAGGTGCGCACAGCATAGTATGGTCCTGGCTGAAACGAGCAGCATCTCTCCATAGTTTGGTGTGTCTGTGTCTCATTTCCATTTGCCTGCTGTTCCTTTGAGAGGACTGCCATGTCTGTGCCTCCTGTGAATGCAGCCCTTTGCTTGAGCTTTCTCCACCCACACTCCAAGATGGGCAGGTCCCAACTGTCTGTGATGGGAGGGGTAGCCTCCATAGTCTTACTGGCTTGTTGTTTCTGTGTATTTGACATGTATCTTGTGGTGGATCAAGGTGCATCTCCTTCACTGCTGAAGCCAAGTTCTCCTCAGCATTGGTAGAAGGAAGGGCTGTGGGTCACACCATGGTTCAGAGTAGTGTTCCTGGTGACTGTTACATCCATTCAGTGATGAGCCTGTAAGTTGGAAAGTGTCACACAATTCTGTACCTTTGGTGGCTCTGTCTTGGGAGGAAATGTGTGAGCAGCAGCATGCCTAGGCTTCTCTCTTTGACCGTCTTATCCATGTCCTTCCTGCCCATTAGCCTTAGGAGATGAGTTCTGAGACAGGATTTGGAAACCATCCAGATCAGCTGGCTTGATTCAGATGAAGAAAATGCTATGAAAGGAAATAAGCCTTCTAGTGCCTATGGAGGGACTTGGCAAATTGAGTGGGCTCTGGGGACATGGAGGAGGTGGCCAGAACATCAGGATTGGAGCTGTGCTTCCCAGTTGGTGGCCTGGATGTGGCAGGCCTCCTGTGGCCTGACTTGGTTGGCAGCTCGCTGTCTCCCTCCTGGCGCATTTGAGTTTGTGCTGCATGCGACCTCTCAGTGGTGTGTTCTGAATTGGAGTCTCTTTTTTGTTGGCTTGCAGAGGGAGTGACATCCAACACCAGTGACAGCGAAAGCAGTTCCAGTAAGTGTGTGTCATGCCCCTGTGTCCTGTAGCTCCCCCATGTCTCCCTGCCATCATCATTCCGGTGTCCAGCACTACCATCGCTGCTCAGAGGCTGCTGCTCCTTTTAGCCATGTATACTGTGAGCCCCTGGAGATGCTGTGGCCAGCTCATTCACCTTGTGGGGTGGAATTTGTAGAATAGAGAGAATAAGGCCTACAGCTCTAGCTAGGACCTGGCTTAAACCATCCCTGGGGTACTAGGGAGGATAACCTGCACTGATTAGGTCCCTGCCATGGGCATGTAGGCTGCTGAGACTACCAGTTGTACAGACTTGCTCAGAAACCAAAAGTAAAATGGCTTCTGCCTCCATCTGCCTTTCTGGGCTCCTAGGACCACCTTACCTTCCGACTGGGTTACATAGTCAGGAAAGGAATTGCCCCAAATGCCTTGGGAGTTCCTATGACTACAACATTGAAGCCATAGTTCAAATCTCACAAGCTCTGGGAATACTGGCCTTTGAGGAGCTGCAGTGACTAGAGGTCTCTAAAATTCCAGCCAGGAGTCTCAGGCTCAGGAGCCCTGTAGCAACTGTCCTGTGGCTCTGTGCAGCTCTCGCTGCCTTCCCTAGAACTGCTGTCAGCTCATTTGAGAACCGTAGGCACCCAGCACCAAGTGTCTTGGTGACTTTCTTAGGAAGACATCATCATTGCTGGGTCACATGAGGGTCCACTATGAGCAGAAAGCAGGTTCAGTATTGCTCTTAAAGGATACTGGGACCTTAGCTCAGATGTGTACCACTTTCCTAGATGCTTCTTAGAGGTATGAGGTTGGTAAATAAATAGATCTTTAAAGGGGCATCATTAGGCTGCAGCTTTGGAGGGTGGGCAAAGTGTCTGGACTCAGGTAAAGTGACTTTGCAAGTGTTTCAACCAATTGGAGCTTCTCTGTGATTCTTCTCAGAACAAGGGGACTACTGAATATACCTAACTATTACCTATAAGAAGTAATTCCCTAGAGCTTGGGGTGGTTTGGTGGAGACTTAACTTCTGGGCCTAGCCCCATAATTGGGCAATATTTCACTGAATGAAAACAGCCCAGCCCAAGGCTGGTGAATGGCTCCTTAGCCTTCTTGCCAACAGAAAGTGAGACTGTTTTGTGGTGGGCGTGGGGCGTGATGAATGCTGTACACAGTCATCAGACCATAAAGTGCTAACGTGTTTCCCTTTTTGCAGAAGGACAAGAGGATGCTATTTTGTCATATGAGCCAGTGACACGACAAGAAAGTAAGCCCCCTTCTGAGAGTCTTGCCTTTGTGCCAGTCTCCCGGTCATGGGGCTTAGTAAAGAGGGTACCTTGGGGGGCGGGCGGAGGAGGCCTGGCACATCCAGCCCTTGGCTCCTCCCTAGCATCGCTGGGTGGATGCCATGCTGCACACTTCTTGTGATACTTTTGCCTACTGCTAGGATGCCTTCCAAAGGGCAGGTAGATTCCAGAGGAAAGCAGAAGGCCTGTTCCAGCAGAGGCAGTTGTTACTACACAGGCATCTCCCCTAGGCATCTGCTTTGCGAGAACCTTGCTTAGTAGCTAGGGTCTGTGTGGAAATTGCTTCTGAATCTGTTGGAAATGGAGATGCTTCTGATTTCAGACTTGCCTGAGACTTTAGATTGTCAAATTTAAAGGCTCTTTGAAATCTTTAATTAAAAGCCAGAGAATAGTCGTAGTTGTTTCACCTTGTCTGAGTGGTGGCCACAGAGCCTCTGTCCTCGGAGGCAGGGCAGGTCTTCCTGTGGAACCTCTGTTCATTGTCTTGTGCTCTTCCTCCCCAGTTCACTATGCCAGGCCTGTGATCATCTTGGGCCCAATGAAGGACCGAGTCAATGATGACCTCATCTCTGAGTTCCCGCATAAATTTGGATCCTGTGTGCCACGTAAGAGCCTAGGCAGACCCAGATGAGTGAGGTTTGGTACTCTGGGAAGTGGTACTTTTTTGAAAGTGTCTAGGATCAGGGCCATTTGGGACCTCCTGGAAGGCAGTAGGAAGTGATGGGTACCCCCAGAGTAAGTGGTATTGGTAGGGTTAAAGTCCAACTGGCTGCTTGCCTGATGCTATGGAGTTAAAGTTTGGGTAGTGATGGTCAGGATTAATTTTACAAATGGAGAGGCCCATCATTGTTTTGGTTTTTGTTTCCTTGTGGTGCTGGGAATTAAACCCAGGTTATTGTACACAAAGTGGTTTGAGGAATCATTTTTAGGGGCTTTTTAAATGCCAAGTATTGTATCTCTACCAGGCCACGTCTCAGGAAGCCCCACCTTTTTGGTCCATATTACCCTCAAGGACCCTGTGTAGAATATCTGGAGTTTGGAAGAAGAAATAGGCTGGACAAAATCTTTCCAAGTGTTTTTTTTTTTTTTTCATTCATCTGAAAAATATTGGAGTAGCCTTGTGTCCTTCCTGTAAGAAAGGACGAAGGTGGCTTTTAATAGCCCAGATCATTGCCTTTGGAGCACACAACATTTCCTTCCTTCTTTTTCCTTCCTTCAGATACCACCCGGCCTCGGCGTGATAACGAGGTAGATGGACAGGATTACCACTTTGTGGTTTCCCGGGAACAGATGGAGAAGGATATTCAGGACAACAAGTTCATTGAGGCGGGCCAGTTCAATGATAATCTCTATGGGACCAGCATCCAGTCTGTGCGGGCAGTTGCAGAGAGGGTAAGCAAAGAGGCGGTGACCTGGCTACCCTGGAGGGAAGGCCCTTACAGACATAGCAGAGAGCTTCGCTAATCTGTAAGGTGGTGCTTTTAAAAAAAATTATTTTTATTTCATGTGCTTTGGTATTTTTCCTGTATGTATGATGGTGTGTGGGTGTTGTATCCCCTGGAATTGGAGTTCAGACAGTTGTTCACTGCCATGTAGGTGCTGGGTATTGAACCCCAGTCCTTTGGAAGAGCTTCCAGTGCTCTTGACCTCTGAGCCTTAACCTGATGTCTTTAACAATCATAAAGAACCATCCCAGGAACAAGAAACTTCTGGGAACTTTTGGGGGCCTCTAGGATGTGTGTGTCTGGGTTCTTCTCAGGCTGATGTTTGGATTGCTACTGGATTTCTTGGGGACCTGTAGCCAGGAACTGTAAGAGCTAATGCAGGCCTACTCTTTCAGGGCAAGCACTGCATCTTAGATGTCTCCGGCAACGCTATAAAGAGACTGCAGCAAGCACAACTTTACCCTATTGCCATTTTCATCAAGCCCAAGTCCATTGAAGCACTTATGTGAGTGTCCACGGGATTCAAATGACCCTGGAGAGGGAATAAAATAGGTTTGCTGGTAGGGGCAGCACCCAGAGAAAGGCTGAAACCAACTCTGAGTACCTGCTGCTCCTCCTGTTTGGGAGCCTAGGCACGCTCCTCCTTCCCAGTTGGGCTTTTCGACTGGAGGTTTGGAGGAGGGAGGTAGCCATGGTCTACTTTAAGGTGGCTGTTTAGCAGATTTTCAGGAAACCTAGAACATTTTGTTGTGTTAATTAAGACATAGGATCTCGCCGGGCAGTGGTGGCACACACCTTTAATCCCAGCACTTGGGAGGCAGAGGCAGGCAGATTTCTGAGTTCGAGGCCAGCCTGGTCTACAGAGTGAGTTCCAGGACAGTCAAGGCTATACAGAGAAACCCTGTCACGAAAATCCAAAAAAAAAAAAAAAAAACCAAAAAAAAAAAAAAAAAGACATAGGATCTCCCTTGGAAATGTCTTGCTACTGTGTCTTTGGCAGGGAAATGAACCGACGGCAGACATATGAACAAGCAAATAAGATCTATGACAAAGCCATGAAACTGGAGCAAGAATTTGGAGAATACTTTACAGGTAAGAATCCAGAGTCCTCTGGGAAGGCCAGACGCTAGTTCAGGGAGACTTAGAGCTAAATGCCCAGGGAGCTTCACAGTCACTGAGCGCAGACCTTACCCCCACCCTGTGCCCCCCCCCCCCACTTAGGTTTCCAGTCAGCACCAGTTAGCCAGGTTTTAGCACAAGCCACTCCCAGGCATGGCTTTTGCTGGTTCCCTTGTTTCATCTATTTGCATGTTCTGTGAGATTACAGATTCCTTTGTCCTCTCCCTCCCTGCTCTTCCTCCTGAAAGCTTTTGCGTCACATGCTTTGGTATTGATAAATGTTTGTTGGTGGTTTCTTAGTGTGGTGTGTCGGTCAGTCTGCATGTGCGCACTTTATGAAAGTCCTAAAAGTGGGGAAGGCTCCCTTTTAAACTACAGCACTAGGTGTATGTGAGCAGGCCGCTGATTAATAGATTCAAACTCATAACGTTGGGTTAGCCAACTAAAGAATTCGGAAATTACTCACATAGCATGGGTCTTTGGAATCTTTTACCATCCATATGTATGTCCTTGTTTGCTGGGCTGACCTCTGACATAGCAGATGTGATTACCCCTAGGAGCTCTGCCTCTTGCCAGAAATTGTGGCTTTTCTGCTCTTCCCCTGGGTAACTGGGATTTTCCAAATCTTTGAGTGAAACTGCTTTAGAATTATAGGCTGCCAGCCCATGGCAAAAGCAATGGGAGCTTCCGTGTCTGGCACACAGCGGGTACCCAATAAACATCTTTCCAGTCAGCATACTGCCTGTGCATGGCTAGTCTCACTGTCTCTGGCAGTTGATGTCCAGCCCTGGGCTCCGGGCAGTTAGCCAGCCATATACTTCTGCTCTGGACCCTGGGCAGATCACTCAAGAAGCCAGACCCCATGCTTCTGTGAGCATCCATACCCTGGAGACATCATAGGAGGGTTGTTACTAGAGGCAGGATGGCCAGGGCTTGGGGACACTATTATGGACCACAGTGGTAATATTTTTTTTGTTCTCTCTTCACTTTAGCTATTGTACAGGGTGACTCACTGGAAGAGATATATAACAAAATCAAACAAATCATTGAGGACCAGTCTGGGCACTACATCTGGGTCCCATCCCCTGAAAAACTCTGAAGAACCCCTCCAACCATTCTCTTGTGAACAGAAGAAATCAAGTCCCTCTTCCCTTCTTCCTCTTCATTCCTGTCCCCATGGGGAGAACAAATGACTACTGTTCTTGTCCCCCTTTTTAGATATGTCAAAAATTGAGTTTTCTAGTCCTGTTCTTTTTTAAAAAATGTTGTTTTGTTTTGGTTTCTTTTTTGGGATGATGCCATCTCACTCATCATGTGACCGTGCCCATTCCTGCATGGACCTTTCCCACGCGCTAGACAGGTGCAAATCCATCAGAGTTGTTGTTCTCATAAACACCCAGCAGAAGCGAAGAGAAGAGAGGAGGACTGATGGAAAGACAGACTCTGGACAACTGCACAGCTTGTGAAGTGAGCGAAACAGCCCACGTGCTGAGGTGCTCCTGGGCATTTCCACCCTGGACTGCTGGCTTGCAGCTCTGAACGGTCAACGTAATGGCTACAGAAAGTATCTTATTTATATATAGATATATATATGTAATTTATATAAAATATATAGAAATTATTATATATATATATATTATATACTCTCCTATAATATATATATATATTCACATACATTGGAACTAGAAAATCTATGGAGACGTCCATCAATGGTACTATGTTATTAGAGAAATGCTTTAATTTTCATATTCCAATCAGATGACATCTTATGTTCCACCTGGTTGGGAAGGGGTTGACAACGGTAGTAAGTGCTATACCAAAGCACTGGAATTTGGTCATTCTCTTCAGAGCTAAGGTTTGCTCCAGGTGGGGCCAACCTACAGCATAAGAGAAGGGGCTTTGGCTGGGAGCTTAAGATGGGAGACTTGACGGAAAGCAGTTGCTGCCCCTGCAGGGCAGTCATTCCTGTGCAGGAAGAGAGAATGAATGGCTAATGATGCTCCGGATGAAATTGCCTATTGTTTTATGCCGCCTGATGTGTCTGCATGAGAGGTTTCCTTTTTGTTCATTTTTAAGCTGCTGTTAAACCAAAACCATGTTGTGCTACTGTGTCAGCCTTTTCATTATTCCAGATTTTACTTTTACTATTTAAGTGAATGCGTAGAATCCTATTTGCCAGTGTTCTAAAGGCTTGTGAGGTTCTGAAGGAGTCAGGCCTGGGCTACAGTAGTAACTCAGGCCTGACCATCCAGTCAACAGGGAAATCAGGGGCTGCTGAGGGCAGAGAGTACAAGCTGGGGTCTGAGTTACCATGCTGGACTTAGCTACGGGTTCCTTCATGGGGCCACTGACAGGCATAGGGAGGTGCTTGCCTTCCAGCTCTGTGCTGGGACAGTGGAAGAGCACCAGGCTTGGCCAGCCATGTAGTGAGTTGGATTTGGGTTCTTTTATTTTGCAGCTGCTCCATTTGCCCTACCCCAGCCCCCTCACCAACAGCTGGTAGCTTACTGTTTCTTCAAAAAGAAAGTAGACTTTAATGCTGTAAATTTGAGCTGTAGAGCTAAGACTCGCTTACTGGTGAGCTGTGAAATCTTGTTGCTTTTTTCCCAGAGTCTGATGGCAGTGACTGGTCCAGGTAGTTTTCCTCCCACAGCCAGTGCAGGCAGCAGGTGTGGTCCAGGCCCTACCCCACCCCACTATGCTCCTTTGAAGCCAACGTGCCTCCCTCACCTCCACACTGGAGGGATGACGCAGGGGAGAACCTAGAATTGCTTGGCCCTCAACTGGGTTAGGACCATTGTAGGTGACGCAGTGTTGAGGACACTTTTCCAGCACTACCAGCCACATTCAGGAACTCTGTTCACAGGTATCCTACCAGCATAATGAGGCTAACTGTGACTCATGGGGCCCATAGGTAGAAGAAAGAAAAGGCAGCAGCTTTCTCTTGGGCAGTACACTGGATTGAAGGCAAAGAGGAATAAAGCGACAGATGATTGTGACTCTCGTGAGGGGGGGTGATCGGGGAGTGTTGATTCTCTGATGGTAACTGACAAGTGTGAGCAATGCTCAGCCCTCCCTCCCAGGGAAGAAAAGCAAAGATTCAAAGTAAGCATGATAATAGTTGGTTTACCAGTGTTCCTTCCAAGGAGACATATATTTTTTAATAAATGATAGTTGCAATGAACAATGGCTCAGAGACCTTCTTGAAGTAGTCGAGTAGGGTGGTTGGGGCCCAACAGCAGGAAGAACTCAAAGCAATATTTCCTAGTGCTGGGGGAGGGGCGACTGACCAGGCAGTCCTTGAGAAGGGTGTGGCCCTGGGTGGTGCTGGATCCTTTGCTAAAACTAAGCTAAAAGTGTATACTGAGGCTTCTACCCTGGCCTAGAAGCTGCCTTTAACGCTCTCAGCTGGGTAGGGGCCATGTCCTTGGTGGCAAAAAGCTGACACTTTTCTCAAAACTTCTGTGTGGTGGAAAATTCTGCCATAACAAAGATGCATGTAGAGAAGCAGGGCCAGCCTGCCATCACAGTGTGGAGAGGGATGGCAAGAGAGAAAGCTGCCTGCCTGCCTGCCTGCCAGCTCCTCTTCCTACAATGGAGGTGGGATGGGCCCGGCCTGGAGAGGGTGCCAGTCATCCTTGTGGCCCCCAAGAGCTGGGAGAAGGGCTTGAAGCAGGTATTTCTGAGTATGACTGATGTCATGCAGGCAGCTCGTGGGAAGAAACCTCAAGTGGTGCTGCCATAATTAAGGTACACAAGTGAAACCTGAATGGCAGAGCCACCCCTAATGTGTGTAGGCTGAGCCCCAGGAAGGATGCTTGCCCTCTCTCATTTGTGAGGTTTCATGGTATGCACAGAGCTTGCCTTGCTATATTCTCTTATGTGTTATAAGGTAGCCCAATAAAAGGGAACCCCTAAAGAGCTCTGTGGGGCTGAGGAATTCACTTGGCTTGTAAGCACACTGTGCTGAGAGTGGCTTCAGGAAGTGTACAGCTGGAGGAAATTAAGCCCCAGCACAAGAAAACAACTGAGTAACTTGAAAACACCAGACAGACTGGCCCCCTGGTGTGTGGGGCTAGACTGTCAGCAGAGCCTCAGCTCTGTGAAGAGTCAAGTGGGGTCCTCTCAAGTCTGCTGCTGACTGAAGCCAAGCCTGACTAAATTTCTTCATTTCTAACAGGAAGAACTCAAAAATATTCAGTTTGATGCCTATGACTAAATAAAATACTTATTCAAACAAACACAAATTATCAACTTTATCCTACTTTGAAAGTGCTTTCAGACATTAGCTAAGGAAATCGCACTCTACCAGAAGCAAGTGCAAGATATTGAGGGGCCAGGAGTGAAGCTAATAAGGACACAGAAGGATGTGAGACTGAGGACTGAGATCGCCTGAGAAGGGACCTTGGGCTCAAGCATAACCGGCATTACTAAAGGCCACCAGTGTTTAGTGATGGGAAAATGCCTGCCTGGTTTTAAGCACTGTCTAAGCCAAGAGAGCAATAAGATGAGCAGTGTTTCCCAGTGTTCACTTTTTCAGGGTAGCCTGTACTGAGCAGAGTCCCGGCTTAGAGGCCTCTTTCTCCACATGGATGGCCTGTCTCTGCTTAGTCTTGCCATTCCTCAGGTTTTGTCTGTTGGCTTGGTTTCCAACTGGGCTTTCATGGCTTCAATTCCACAAATCGTTTTTTTATTCATTCAGTAATTTCCTTGGCAACTCTAGGACATAGTATTATCGTTATGAATGACTTGGGAAGCTCAAATCCCAATTTCCTCAAAAGCTTCTGCTTCCATTACTTCCAAGAGAAAGCAAAACTAGCTCCTGCACTTCTGGATTCCTTCCCAGAGGTGGATACCCGTGCTCTGTCAGAAGCTAGAACTTCAACAATGACACCCCAAGTATGTTATATATGTAGAGCCATCACCACTGGGCACAATGACTCCCTCTAGTGGGTTTTCCATAGAGGGCCACTCCCTCTTCCCACAGGAAGGTGAACTTGACCTTTTCTTTTGTGCATTGTCATCTGTCACCATTCACACAAGTGTGTTCCTTCATCAGTTGCCAAAAACATCTGTGAAGGAGATGTCTTATTCTCCATTTTTCAGGTAAGGAAACTGAGGCACAGTGTGATTGTATGGTTAATATGTGACAAGGAGGCGAGCCAATCACAGCCTATGGTTCTAGTAGCTGTGCTCTCAGGCACCCCAGCAGCCTGTTCCTTTGCTGTGCTGAAGACCTCATCCTGTCCCTGTTTATGTGCCTTTTTTCACAGACAGCCGTCTGCTCTTTTGCACATGCCCTTAAGTGTGGCCCTAGAGAGTAAAGCAGATGAATGAGCAGCAGTCTGTCTGAACCCTGAGGACAGGATGGACGAGACCCCTGCCCGCAGTCATGCTTTACTTTCTGACCTTGCAGCTTGCACTAGGATCCTGCTCCGTTCGCTTTCTTTCCAGTCTCCTTCAACCACTTGCTCTTGCTCAGCTCATTTCCCCTTCTTTTCACTCGGCTACCTGGCCACCTGCCCTGTGCCACATACAAGTGATAACACGTGCTCAACTGGGCTATCCTTTAGCAGCAACTGAGAGCTGACAGAGGCCAGCATTTACTTCCCCAAAAGCTTAGAATAGCGAAGACTCAACCCACAGACCACATGAAGCTCATAAAGAAGGAAGACCAAGTGTAGATGCCTCAGTCCTACTTAGAAGGAGTAACAAAATACTCATGGGAGCAAATAGGGAGACAAACTGTGGGACAGAAACTGAAGGAGGGGTCGTCTGGAGACCATTCCACCTGGGTATCCATCCCATGTACAGTCACCAAAGGTAGACACTGATGTGGATGGCAGGAAGTGCATGTTGACAGGAGCCTGATATAGCTGTCTCCTTAGAGGTCTGCCAGAGCCTGACATATACAGAGGCGGATGTTCACAGTTAACCACTGATCTGATCAAGGGGTTCCCAATGGAGAAGTTAGAAGACTGAAGGAGCAGGAAGGGTTTGTGTCCCCATGAGGAGAGCAACAATACCAACCAACCAGAGCTCCCCAGGGTCTAAACCACCAACCTGGGAGCACATAGGGAGGGACCCATGACTCCATCTGTATATGTAGGGAGGATGGTCTTGTTTGGTATAGGTGTGAGAGGAGATCCTTGGTCCCATAAAGGCTGAACACCAAGTAGGAGGGAATTTGAGGGTGGGGAGGTGGGAATGGGGATAGGTGGGGGCACACCCTCATAGAAGCAGGAGGAGGGGGGATGAGATAGGGGGTTCCTGGGTGGTGGGGGGAATGGGGTAAGGGAATAAAATCTGAAATGTAAATATAATATCCAATAAAAAAGAAGAAATAAAAAAAAATTCCAAGACCCTAGAAACTTGACCAAGCCCTGTCCCCACTCTTCCCCAGGGGACTTGATTTTCCTCTGAGCATGCCCCTCCCCTTCCACTGACTCCCCCAGCCAGCAGCTCTGGCCCTGTCCCTCTAGATGGACCACATTTCCTACCCCTAGGCTCAATGCTGACTCCTTGGGTCATCCATCATATAGACTTTCCAGCCAAAACATGTTGACTATTTCTGTCTCTTTAGTATAGTTCTTTGTTGCTATCCCTGCTCCACCCTGTACGTGAGGAGCTGCTGCTTGGAGAGCACTTTTTGAGAGGCCTTCCTCCTGGTGATAGAAAGACAAGGGCCCAAGAACAGCCCTAGTCTGAAAGATCCTGGGATCTAGACAAAACCAAGGAAGAAATAGAATTTTACATTAAGGCAGAAGGCGATGAAAGAAAAGGCCAGGATGGGGATTTGTTAGAAAAGGTGTGTAGTTGCAGCCTCTCTGGAAGTGATATTCAGATCGAGACCTTTAGCATCTGCAGGAAGGAATGGGGAAGGGGACAGCATTTGCTGAGCACTCTTGGCTACACTGGCAGTCTGCTCTTGCTGTGCTACCGCCTGATAGTTTTGAACCTAGGAGCAAGGTCTCTGACATCTCTAATCTACATCTTTTCTGTTACAAAACCTTCAAGCTTCGGCTGAAATGTTACTATTCATGCTAATGTCGCTGATCTTTCGAGAAGAAACCCCCTTTTGTAACCTCCTAGCAGTTTCTGCTGACTTGCTCTTCTTTGTATGTTAGCTGTTGGTCCACATGTACTTTTCCAACTAGCAAAATGCTTCTAGAAGGTCTGGGGTGTATCTGGCATGTTTCCATAATGCATGCCCTGCATATTACAGGTGCTGGCTAATGACTGTTGAAATGTCCCTTCCTGGGCCTCAGTCTTTCTTAAAACTAAGGTTTTGGGCAGATGCTCTCAAGACTCTCCCAGCTCTACTACCTAAAAGTGACTCAGTAGAGTCCTAAAGAGTGTGGCTTTGTCAAGGCCTTCACAAAACATTCATGTTTTTGTGAACTTGCACTTAAAGCCAATGAAGTGAGTGAGATAAAAAGTTGTAAGAACAGGATAGTTACCATATGTCTTAGTTAGGGTTTTACTGTTGTGAACAGACACCATGACCAAGGCAACTCTTATAAGGGATAACATTTAATTGGGGATAGCTTATAGGTTCAGAGGGTCAGTCCATTATCATCAAGGCGGGAACATGACAGCATCCTGGCAGGCATGGTGCAGGGAGGAGCTGAGAGTTCTACATCCTCATCTGAAGGCAAACAAGAGAAGACTGGCTTCCACATGGTTAGGAGGAGGGTCTCCATAGCCCACCCCTACAGTGACATACTTCCTCCAACAATGCCACACCTCCTAGTAGTGCCACTCCCTGGACCAAGCATATACAAACCACTACACCATACAACCAAACATCACTTGTTGGCAGGCTAGGGGGCTTTCCTCTAATAAGGAGCAAAGGTACAAATGATCCTGGGGCTGTGAGCAGGGGAAGTTGTTTCTATTGACTGGCAGCATGGTCAAATTCCAAAACAAATTGAAAAATTAGAATGCTTTGGGTTAAAGTAGATTATTTGAATTTCATGAAGAAGTTGTACTAGGGAAATTAGGGAATGAAGGTGCCCAAAACACCCATATGTGTGCCTTTGGGGAGAAGAGATGGTTCTCAGCTTGAACGGGGCTACTGAAGCAGCAAAAAGTTGCCAGGGTAGCAATCTTGGGTGAGATTAACCAGGCTTGAGTCCTGCCCCAGTGTCCTGCAGCTAGTGACGGGCGTGGTTTGTCTTTCTGGTGGGCTTATAGAATATGGGTGGGGGTAGCTACAGAGTATGACTGCCCCAAAGCAGCACACCAGCAAGCAGTCTTTTCTCGTGATGAATGATGACTTCCCCATAGGTGCATAGGTGGAAACACCTCTATGCTAGACTATTATTGCCTCCAGAGACCCGGAGAATTACATACAGCTTCAAGAGAAGCATAAGGAGTGGCTAGAATCTTAGGCGAGGTTCCAATGGTCCTCCCCACTCCCCGTTTTAGGAGGGAATGTCAATAGATCCAATCTGGAAGGTGCCTTGCAATGAATGAGTGAGCTGCTTTGATAAGGGTGGTTATAGCTCCAACTCCACCCCTCCTAGATCTTTGAATCTTTCTGCTTCAACCTCTTGCATGTTGGATGGGCTGACATAAATGACTGTTTTCTTCCATTCGGTCACTATGCTACAGCAACAGTCACTTGCTCTTGAGTAGCTTGACTGATTGTGCCTCTATAGTAGCTATTCACTGCAAAACAAGCAGTCTTCATTAAGGCTGAGGGCTGCAACATCTATGTGCATAAACACACATGTTTAGGAGGCACTAGGCAGGAACATTATATTTAACAACCATTATTGTCTCACCGGGGCCTATGACCTCCTTAGCCACAAGTTTTGTTCTAACTTACAATACCAGCTATAAATTCTCTCCTTTGGAGCAGAATCCAATGAGAAAGTTGCTAGTGGCACCCATGACACTCTGTGCCACTACTGTAGCAGCTAGCAATTTTGGTTACAGTGTAGGTGATGTAGTATATAGGGTTAACAGTCTGGGAGTATTGATGGCAATTCTCTCCCAGAAGACTGCAGAATGCACCTTCTAGAACAGTGAAAGCTAGCCAACTGGGAGGGAACTTTCAGCTCAGTCCCAGGTTGTTTTCCTTATGTCCTGCAACCAAAGCATGAACTATTTTTGGCAATGGAAGAGAGGGTCCTTAAAGCCATCACATTGTGGCATACAACCAACAGCAATAGCTTTTATCATTTCGAGGTATTCTAGGGCTTCCTTGGCCAGCAAGTCAGGGTGGTAGCCCATTTCTGGCACTGAGCTTTTTCAATTAATAACCTTATGGTGTCTGGGAACATCTTTCCCCCTCAACACAAAGTACTTTTGGTCATTCTTTAGCCATTGTTTTAACATTTACAAGTACAAACTATTGTAGTGTTCTCTCAATTACCCTGTTTTGTATACTCTGTGCCATACACAAACAAAAGTTCCCAAGAATCACACCTACGCCTAGCCTCTACACCTTATATGAACTTGTTTTCCATGCTTGCTAATGCCGGTGCACTGTCTTCGGGGTGATTTTCTACATCTTCAAAATACTCAGAGGTTAGTTAGCACTATACCTAATCAATATGATGAAATCTATTTATAGAGATTAGGCAGGATCTCTGAAAGTTCACTGCTGTTCATGGCACCAAGGATCTAGGAGTCAGCACCTAAATGCATACTTGAGAAAAATATTAGCAATACACGAAAAGATCCCATCCCTTTTGTCAATTCTTTTATCAAAAGAGCAAAGATTGGAACAGTGGCATGATGGGAGGTAGATACTATTTATATAATCTATAATCTTTCTGTTCTACAATCTATAATCTGTATAATCTGTATCTCTCTATAATCAATCATTCTTCATAATCCACTTTGCTACCTCATCCAGTGGTGCTGCCGTGGGCACCCACACATCACCCCAGACCAAATGGGCTTCGTAGGGGTGACTCAAGATGCTTGGCCTGGTCCAAGGTCAAGAGGGAATGAAGCGTCACTATCTAGTGGCTTGCTCAGTCTTGACTGCCCCCACCCCAGGGGAGGGCATCTGACAGGCACTTTCTGACTGTATCTGAGGTACATTTTGACACCTCCATTCCCTAATTTCTAGCACAACTTCATGAAATTCAAAGAATCTATTCTAACCCAGAGTTCTCCATCAACCACATCTGGCTGCTGAGAGGGGCCTGGGCTGGGTGACAATCTCTGCTCTAACATAATTTTTTTGTAGGAAAGAAATGCACAGAGCTTACTCTGGGAGGAATAACTACCCACTCCTGGGACATACCATCTTCGCCTGTATTATTTTTATCATTTATGCCTTCTATGAACCATTCTTTAGTCTTTAAGACCTTCCAGAAGCTCACTAGCATGGCATTTGGCTGTCATTTTCCCCCCTTGGGAAGGCTAGCTTGACACAAATCTTGTTATACTTGTCTTCAAATAAGTCAAACAGACCTTTCTCTGCTTCTTCCTTTCTTTTTTCTTTTTTCTTTTTTGAATCATCTCTGTGTTGTTTTTACCATCTTACAGGCCCAATTTATATGTCAGTCTAAGTCACTCAGATCAGCCAGAGCCAAAGCCACTACAGTTCCTTACTGGTTCCAAAGTCCATATTGAATTAAATTCTTAACTCTGGTGATCAGTGAGCTGGGCAGCAGACATCACCCTTGGCATTCTCTCAGTAATTCTGGACTCCTCTGTTGCCTTCCAGTCACTGATATACATGGGGGCCTCAGCCTGTGATAACCAAGTGTCCCTAATGGCTCACATGAGCCAGCCCATCAGTGACTGATTTCCCTCATATTGCCTGGAGTTATGCAGCTTTGGATGGATAGTTATATTATTCGGTTTCTATTACTTTCAAAGCACTATCATCCTACATGTTCCCATGTCTGACAGTCTCATAAGCCAGGCTGTGAGAGGCTCCTTCATTCATTTGTAAAAATTTTCCCTTAACTCAAGCAGCCCCAGCGGTAGGTGTTCCCAGATTATCATAGTTTTTTTTTTTGTACTGGACCATTCATTTAAAGGCTCCAGTCTGCAAGCTGAGTCATGGATTTTCCCTTCCTCAGTAATAAATGTTGGATCTAATAGGGCTAGCTTCTATCACGTGTACCTCACCTTCTTCCTTCTCATTATACAATTCTTCCCATGGTTCCCAAGGTTTTAGATCACAAGAAGGGCTAACATATATATAACTTATGCTGTCCTTTCCTTGCACCCTGCTAGCTTTAAGAAACAGCAACCCAAGGCTGGGCCTGGGGCTGGGCCTGGGGGTGGGGCTGGGGCTGGGGCTGGGGCTGGGGCTGGGCCTGGGGCTGGGG
>JANHMN010000005.1:69160652-69183819 GCA_030674055.1 Rhabdomys pumilio | reverse complement strand
GGGGCTGGGGCTGGGGCTGAATATAGCTTCAACTCAGCTGATACTGGGCTCTGTGGCACATGCCTATAAGTCTGAAGATAGGAAGAGCATAAGTTCAAGGCTACATAGGGAGTTCAAGGCCAGCCTGGGCCACATGACTCCTGACTCAAGTAAGCAAACAATAAAGCATAACAAGGCAGCACCTCCACGTCATCCTTTCCTTTCCCAGTTTACAAATCAGAGGCTAACATGGAGAATACTATGTCTTTTTCTTCTTGAAATTCCCCCTTACATGGTCAAGGTTTTTTTTCTGTGATAATAGCTGCATCTCAGTTGCATGTTTTATCACCCACCTATACAACTGACACCACAGCTCCTTCTAGGAACTGTGATATGTTCTCTAGTTCATCAATGGTTTGGGGGACATCCCATTCATCAAGTAGGCATGACACCCCACACTAAATAGAGAAGATGGTCCCCACAGGAATCTGACCAAGGATGCTCCCCTCAGTTTCTCTTTGGTTGCATGTCCTATCATCCATTGCAGAAGGCATGCAATTACCACCACAGCAAGAGGGCATACCCTCCCATACAACGTGGGGAAAGGTAGCTGTGATGGTTTGTATATGCTGGACCCAGGGAGTGGCACTATTAGGAAGTGTAGCCTTGTTGAAGTAAGTGTGGCTTTGTTGGAGTAGGTGTGTCACTGTAGGCATGGGCTTTAAGACCCTCATCCTAGCTGCCTGGAAGCAAGTATTCTACTAGCAGCCTTCAGATGAACATGTAGAGCTCTCAGCTCCTCCTGCACCATGCCTGCCTGAATGACGCCATGTTCTTGCCCTGATGATAATGGACTGAACCTCTGAATCTGTAAGCTAGCCCACATTAAATGTTGTCCTTTATAAGACTTGCCTTGGTCATGGTGTCTGTTCACAGCAGTAAAACCCTAAGACAGAAGTCATATCAGGATGCCCCTGTGGACTCTCTACTGTTACAGGGATCAGCTTCAGTTATGTCTCAGCATCTGTTGAAGGGGCCACATCACACATCCCCAAACTTATTTTTGATTCTGTCATGTCTCTATTTTAGGTACCAAGTGTTTGGGGACCTTTTTTCTAGGGAGATATGAACAAATGCCTACTTCCCCTAGATAAGATAACCAATCACAAACCAAAGTACAATTTTACCAAAGTCCAGTTTGGTGAACTAACAAGCTTATTTGATGTACTTATAGAAGCACGGGTGAGGGAGGAATTACTTAAGGAGCATTAGTGACCTAAAACCAGACACATCATGAAAAAGCCTCAGCCCAGCGTGAATGAGAACGTCTCCATGGTAATAGAAATAAAGTCTAGCCTCCTTCAATGAGTCTGTCACACTGTGTATACTGTCACTTCCTGAGACCATAAGATCATGTGCAGCTGAGGCATGATTGCATGCAGCTGGCAAGAAGCTGCAGGAGGATGTGGCTGAGATCTCAGGTAAGAGTCTAATGACCCTTCCACCTCCTAGATGAAGCATCAATAAACGTGATCAAGGGTTGTTTATGGATAATCACAGCTTCTCTGAGGCTGATAATGGCTGTTATACTCAGAGGTCACTGTTCTACATGTGTCTGTCTTGTATAAACTACGGTCTTGGAAGTAGTGAGACAATCACACAAATGTGTTCTGTTAAGTTCTGTTATTGAAGGCTCAACAAGTAACTGTGGCAGCCTGTAAACTAGCCTTTCTTCATCTTCACTTTCCTTTCTACAATTTACCCACTGTTGTCTAGGTTAACATTCTTAGGGCTCATTTCTGACTGCCCGTTAAACTCCTTCAGTGGTTAAGTTGGTCCTGACTCAGAAAAGAGCAGCTTTTCCTGACTCTTTTGGATGCCTCTCAAAACCTAAGTATGTCGAAAAAAACAAAACAACAACAACAAAAAAAACAAAACCAAAAAACAACAACAACAACAACAAAAAAACCCTAAGTATGCTTTTTCTGATACTTTGGACTTCCTCAGTCTTTCTCAGCAGGTCCCATATTAGTTATTTCTCTGTTGGCTGTGGTTAAATGCCATGATCAGAACAAAGAAAGAACATTTTAGTTTGGCTCATGGTTTCAAAGGAAGGGTCCATAATGGTGGGGAAGGTAGCAGGTGGCCAGAGCAGGAAGCAGGAGGAGCACAGCTCCAACTGCAAACATGGAACAGAAAAGGCAAACTGAAAGTGATGTGGGCTATGAGGTCTTAAAACCTGGCCCCAGTGATATACTTACTCTAGCAAAGCTGGACCTCCTAGGGGTTTTACAACGCAAGCGCAAACAAACTTGCTACCAACTGGAAAGCAGGTGTTCAAATACATAAGCCTACGGTGGGGGAGCATCTCACTCAAAGCACAGCACTCCATTTTCTTGCCCCCAGAGCCTCATAGCCATATTATGATGCAAAAATGCATTTTGTCCAACTTCAAAAGCCCTCGCACTCTTTCAGTCTCAATGCCATTTGAAAGTCCTAAGTCTCTTTTGAAACTCAAGGTACACTTTTAATTGTAACTCCCTGTAAAACAAAAAAAATCACCTACTTACTAGCACATAATGGTACCAGAATATGCACTGCCATTCAAAAAGGAAGGAATGGGGCGATAGTGAGGACATCTGACAGTGAGGACATACTGAACAAAGATAATGGAACCCATCAGGGCAGACCCAAATCTTGCAGTTCCATCTGTGGCGCTTGGGACTTCACCTTTAGAAGGCTTACGTGGTCCCACCTTCCTGCTTTGCTTCCTACAACACACAAGTCTTTCTTGGGCTGGTTCTACTCTCTGTATGAAGCTTTTATTGACAAATGTCTTACAGCTCCAGCATCTCCAACATCTTGTGGTCTCCACTACAAGGCAGGTCTCACCTTTGCAGCTTCATATAACAGCCTCTCAGGCTCCTCTTCTTGTAGTGACCTGAGCATTGCCACACTTTGCCTGCCATCAGTGGTTCTCTGAAACTGTAGAGACACAGCACATGGTGCCTTCACTCTTGTTCTTCTCATGCCTCCAAAGCCTGTGGATGGCATTGTCAAGTTTGAGTGGACCTTGGGATGGACCCTGGTCTCTTAAGTCATATTTGCAGTTATGTTTGTATGCTGTTTTCTGGGAGCAGAAAACTCACTAGGCTTGTTCCTTTCACAAATTAGAAGCTTAGCTATGTGGGAATCTGGACTTGAGGGTACCCTTGCCATTGTTCCAAGGCTTGGTGACACCAATCTCCCTAATAATCACAGTATCTCTCAGCACATGCTGTAACATTAAGCTTCTTAGTGGTCTTTTTTCTGTCCAAATTGTACTCTTTTGATTTCCTTCTACCCCAGTTACTCTTTACATTGACACTCAAATAAGAAAAGTCAATCATCACAATGTCATTAGGGTATCTGTTACTGTGATGAAACACTATGACCCTAAGGAACTTGGGGAGGAAAGGGTTTATTTTGTTTGTGTTTCCACATTATAGTCCAGCATCCATGGAAGTCAGGGCAAGAACTCAAGGTAGAATCCTGGAGACAGTAACTGAAGCAGAAGCATGGAGGAGTGCTGTTTACTGGTTTATTCTTCATGGCTTGCTTAGCTTGATTTTATATAGCACTCGGGATTACCCAAGGGTGGGCCCACATCAACCACCAACCAAGAAAATGCACCACAGGTTTGTCTACAAGCCAATCCAGTCAGGGCATTTTCTCAATTGAGGTTCCTTTTCCCAAAATGACTAGCTTGTGTAAAGTCGACATAAAACTAGACAGCATAATTGTCAACTTGACACACAGACATATCACTATTCAACCAGGACCATTTCTTTCTCATTTATCCCCAAGATGGCATATTTAATATTAATAACATAATACAAAACATAAATAACTTTAACTTTTTTTTTTGGTGTTTTGAGACAGGGTTTCTCTGTGTAGCTCTGGCTGTCCTGGAACTCACTCGGTAGACCAGGCTGGCCTCGAACTCAAAAATCCGCCTGCCTCTGCCTCCCAAGTGCTGGGATTAAAGGCGTGCGCCACCATCGCCTGGCAACTTTAACATTTCTAAGTCTGTAAAAGTTTAAAACATCTAAAGTTTCTTTCAAAGTTCAAAGTTTCTCTACAATATACAAACTTTCTAAAATATCCAAAGTCTCTCTAAAATAGTCAAAGTCTGTAAAATTTCAAAGTCTCTTAATTGTGGGCTCCTATAAAATGAAAAAATAAGTCTCAAAGTCTCAGTTATTTAACTCCAAGAAGAAAGAACCAGGGCACAGAGGCGATCTGAACAAAGTAAAACTGAACTCTAACGCTGGCAAAGATCCCAGTGTCCAATATGTGAGCTTCACTCATAATCTGGGCTCCAATGGCTTCGTGGAACCGTCCACACAGCACACATAGCTTGTCTTGCAGGATTAGGTTAGCACCACTTCCGTGGTTTCTGTTGTCCTAGTATACTGGCATCTTCACAATGCCTCACACTCCGTTGCAACCGGGGCTGCAATAGCTTCACCAATACCTTCACCAAGTGTCTCCTTGGTTCTCTGTAGGGATCCTAAACCTGCTGCATAGTGCAGAGCCCCAGTCTCTCTCTAACCTCCTTCCATACTGATACTGGGTCTCACCAATGACCTGTCCTTGCCAATCATGGTGTCAAGCCTCAGCTTCTCTCCACGACTCTTTTATACTTTCAAAAACTACTACCTGGAAAACTCTTATAATACCAAATGCAGCTGCCAGCATGAGATTCAGCCTCAGACCCCTCCGGACCATAGTTTCTGTGCACTGACCTGAGGAAACCCTTCCCAGAAGATTTCAATTGTCCCACCAAAGCAAAGCTTCCACTTTAGCGGTTCTGGTCTTTTGTTAATGACAGATGACTCTTCAGCACCATATGACCAGAACCACAAATCCATCCATCCATCCATCTTTCTTTCTTTCTTTTTCTTTCTTTCTTTCTTCCTTTTACTTTTCACTTTACATCCTGCTCACTGCCTCACTGCCCCCTCCCGGTCACCCTTCCCACAATCCTTCCCCCCTCTCCTTCTCCTCTGAGTAGGTAGGGTTCCCCTGAGTATCCCCCCCACCCTGGCACCTCAAGTCTCTGTGAGACTAGGCACTTCCTCTCCCACCGAGGCCAGACAAAGCAGCCCAGCTTGAAGAACATATCCCATGCATAGGCAGCAGCTTTGGGGAGAGCTGCTGATCCAGTTCAGGACCTACATGAAGACCAAGCTGTACGACTGCTACATATGCAACCACAAATTTTTATTACAATTACAGAATTGCCTTTATAGTCTTCATAAACCAGGCCTCCAGCATCTACATGTCCCCCAACATTCTTATCCTCTAAACTCCCACAGAACAGCCCACTGAGCTCTGAACACTACATGTTTGTTTTTCCCAACCCAAAGGTTAAACTCCACTAAAACTTTCACCAAAACATATGGTCATGTCTCAGAGCAATACCCCATGACTTGGTACCAATTTATGCCTTAGTTAGAATTTCAACAGCTATAATAAAATATCATTATTATAAGCAATTGAGGAAAGGATTTCTTTTGCTTACACTCCCATGTAATAGTCCATTATTGAAGGAAGTCAGGGAAGGAACTCAAGGCAGGATCCTAGAGGCAGGAACTGAAGCAGAGGTCATGGAGGAACACTGCTTACTGGCTTGTTTCTCATGGCTTGCTCAGCCTAATCATAGCACCCTAGACCACCAGCCCAGGGGAGGCATTCTCCACCATAAGCTGGTCCCTCCTACATCAATCATTAACGAAGAGAATGCCCCACAAGCTTGCCTACTGGCCAGTCTAGTAAGGATATTTTCTTAACCGAGGTTCCCTTTTCCAAAATGACTCTAGATTGTGTCGAGTTGACAAAAAATTAGCCAGCACACCAGGCCACAGACAGTTAAGACATCATGCAGTCTTAAGACTTCTTTTGCCCAAGGAATTAGTCCATTATTTTCTATTTCACTTCAGGTAAGTTCCCAGAACATGGGCTTAGAAAGCAGAAGGTGCCACCCTATTTAGAGTGTGTTTTCCTGCTTCAAATAATCTGATCAAGAAAATCCCTCACAGGAGTCCCAGCAGCTGGTCCTTTAGTTGGTTCCAGAAGCAGTCTAGTTGACAACCAAGATATAGCCACCACAGCCCCAGAGCTTTGCCACGTAGCTGCCTACCATCATGTGGCATGTCATGCTCTTAAATCAAACAGTAATGGCTGGTTTTCCTTGCCTCTTACAATCTTATCTGGGCAGATGCTAAGATTTACAGCTTGTTTGCTGGTATGATTTTCTTTCAAACTCTAATAAAATTGTTCTTGAGCATCATAAAAATAATCATTCAATGGATTATACGATACAGTCCAAAGTCCTTAGAAACAGTGGGAATCCTTCACCCGACCTTTTAACCTTTCCTCACCCAGCATTCGCAGTTGAATCCTCCAGGCAGCAAGTACACAGAGCCATGCCTGGTGCTTTGTACAGAAAGACTGTGCCTTTGCTCCGTTGTTTGCTTCCTCTGGGAATACCCTTCTTCTCATTTCTTATGTCCAAATCTCATATATCTCCTTTCTTTTCTTTTTGAGTTTCTTTCTTTTTATTCTTGCTCTGTTGCCCAGGATGGCCTAGCTTCCAGAATGCATATGGGCAGATAGTGCATACAGTGCTATAGGCATACTCCACCATGCCAAGCTTAAATCTTATCTTCAAAGCCTACTTCAATATTCTCCACAAAGCATGTTCTGGCCTTCTACTTTGGAATCCTTGTTCTTCCCTGACTAGACACTTCCACTCAACCCTTCTATTTCTAATATTGTATTGGTTCTAATCTAATAAAATATAAGCCTTTTTAATATTTTTATATTTATTTTTATATATATTTATATTTTTATATATTTATATTTTATATATTTATATATTTATATTTTATATATTTATATATTTTATATATTTTTATATTTATATTTTTATATTTTTATATATTTATATTTTATATATTTTTTACTATCAGATCATAAAACACACTGAGGAAAAGATCTTGGTCTAAACCACGATCATTTATTGGCTAGAACAGATGAACGAACTGATAAAAAAATGCACGAATTGCATGGATGGGTCATCATTGGTGGCTTCTTGTAGCACCCCACATACGTATGTCATCGATCATGTATTCTTATCATTTTCCAGGGAGCTGTGTGCCACTATCAAGTCAAACAAATGCAGAAAATGGGGACATGGCAAAAGAGCACAGAACACATAATGATAACAGTGAATTATCCACTGAACAAGTGAGACTCTACTAATGTCTAGTAGAATGTAGGTTAAAGGAGGGCTGGACTAATGGATAAATAAGTGGAGATAAGCTCTGTGGTAGAGTATTTACATGGACAAGGCCCTGGAAAGAATAAAAAGTGGAGGAGCAGAAAATGCCTTATCTTGTTAAAGCCAACTAGTAAAAGGAACAATGGAGAAAGAAAGCCCAACAATTTGGCAAGCCTCCACAGTAAAATGGACCCAGGTAAGACTTATCAATTGATGTTAAAACTAGCTTGTGAACATTAACAAGGAACAGGATATTTACTTAGCCTCAAATTATCTTCCACCAAGGACTCCATAATTACTTACTAATTACAAAGTACAAAATGTTTATCAATTAACCTTACACTGGAGAAACCTGGCAGAGACCATCTTAACTTTAAGTCCATAATAGGGCAAATTGACACTGAGTGCTTGCTGGTGGGCAATGGGAAGCAATGTGACCAGGAACACTGCTTTTGTGGTTCTGCTTGTCCAACGTGGGTAAACAGAACCTAATCAGCAGGAAACATCTGCCCTAAACTTGGGTTCATGCAACAAAGCCATTAATAGTCTGTGCTCTGAAATGTTAAGGTCATTTGCAGGAGATGAAAAGAACATGACAACTAAGTGCAGCTTCTGCTCTTGACTTTCTGAAGGACTATTAGGACAACTGCTGTGAATGGAGCTGTGGAACAAATGGCAGACTTGAATGACTGCTAGCTTTGTGACTCTGATGTTTCTACTATTGTTATGTATGGGTTGCATTTTAAAAAAAAACACGCACTCTTGTAGCCGCAGCTGGCAGGGTATGTTTTGTTTCCAGCTCCTCCTTCTCATGCCCCACTATGCACTCTTTACAGTGATATTCTAGCCATATGCCTGGAGACAACAGAGCCCAGCAACCACGGACTGAAACCTCTGAAAGTGTAGGCCAAAATCAATCTTTCTCCCTCTAAGCTGATTTTCTTAGATTATTTGTCACAATGGAAAATTGAC
This sequence comes from Rhabdomys pumilio, assembly GCA_030674055.1. NCBI lineage: Eukaryota > Metazoa > Chordata > Mammalia > Rodentia > Muridae > Rhabdomys > Rhabdomys pumilio. The sequence goes on along the minus strand of JANHMN010000005.1, from coordinate 69,175,541 downwards.
TAAATGGTGCTCCTATATCTTTGTACACGGTTCATTCTGTTTACAGTTAGGAATTTTTAAAAAATGTTTCTCTTCTTAAAAATATCAGCATGCAAAGAGTTTGAAGTGAAGACTTCAGAAGCCTATTAAGAATCTGAGAAAATTATACTGGCAAAGACAGCATGAATAAGAAGCAGTATCAAGTCCTGAAACCTGCATAAGAAACTGTGAAATCTGTCTACTTTCAAATATATCACATCTTACAAAATTCACTTTAAATATTACTATTGAGAACATGTACAACAAAATATTAAACATCAGTTTAAATATTATCATTGAGAATATGTATAACCAACTCTCTCTTGGGTTTTAGGACTAGGAGCAGAGTGACCAAAACATAGTGACTAAATAAAACTGAGTGCTTGATTAACATAATTAGAGGGTAATAGAGAAACTCCTCTCAGGTTCATGGTGGTGTGTCTTCATGTCACCTGTTCAACATGTGACATTCTTGAATTCCAGAACTGCTAAAGTGTTCCTCCAATCTTTCCTCTGTGTTTAATCACACCATCGAAGTTCTCACTGTAATGCTAAATGTTTGACACATACATGTTTCATGGATCACAAAAAGTTGAGGAGTCACTATGAATTTGATGCAGAAGAGTATTTGTTTCTACAGAGTCTGTGAAACAATCTCAAAGGACTGAGAACGCAAGCAAGCAGCAGTAAGAGGATGTAGCTAAGCTGCATCCATTGGATGAAGGGTATTTGTGCTTAACCTGTAGCTGTCCAGCAGCCACGGATGAACTGGGTTTATCTGAAAGGAGGGCTGAAAATGAAAAGGAGCCAGAGGGGGCAAGAGAAAGTGAATCAAGGCTCAAAGTTGAATAGTGAGCACTGTGTTTATATAGGGAAAGCCCCAGGGAACCCATTCTTTGTTTCAGGTGCAAAGCAGGCTCAGCAGGCAGTCTCTTCTAAGTTCTTGAAGGAAGTTGCAAGTGTAAACAAAGCAGCAGGATTCACCTAGGTGTTAAGGTCCTGTGTGGCAAGCAGTCTGCTCAGACTGCTCAAGGCTGGGAAGGGCACACTTACCCATGACTTTTATTCCATAGGCAAGTATTTGAAAACCAATGGTTGGAAATAACTAGAATAGAAGTCATCCATGAGACGGGGAGCAACATGGTACTACTTAATGTTAGTGCAGGCGGAATGAGCAGACTGAACTCTGTGGGCCAGGCCTCTCTGGAGATTTGGTTCTGGGAAGGGAAAAGAAGGGGACTAGATCATAGGAGGAATGGCTGAGAGGCCAAAGGATATTGAACCCAAAGAAGAAAAAGCTGGATGATGGGGTGGTGGTGAATGGGGACGATTTCTGTCTTTGATTCTCTAAAGGGCACCAGGAACGGAAATAGCAGACTTATTACTGGGAAACAGATTTTTTGTTGAGTATAAGGAAAAGCTTTTTACCAATTAGACAAGCCAAAAAGAAGGGTGTGTTTGAACAGTCATAGGATATGATTCATTCTCAGTCCCCAACTCTTTGACAGGTTCTGAATATGTAGTACAGGATGTGTTTTAATAGACTGGGTAATGAATTTTCAAGGATTTCAAAGAAATATTTCATGAATCCAATGAATTGAAAAGTCAGTGGCCACTAGGCCCTCCAACGATGTTTATGGTTTTGTCTTATCTCTCAGCTTAGAGAGTTTGGGCCTTTTGGGAATAAAATATTACATATATTGGGGAGGGACGGACTTTCCTTTATATTCACATGAGGCATCTTGCTCTATCATGGGTTGTTTCAATTACAATTCTTAACAGTTAGGAACATTCACTTTTTTTTTTTCTAGAAATCAGCTGATCACTGGGGTGAAAGTCAAAATGATTTTATTTGAGAAAATTTCAGTTAGCATAAAAACAGGACTTAAGAAAACAAAAGTTCAAGGGAACAAATGACAACCACTGAAATATTTAGCAGCTCATGAATATGCGCCTTCAAGTTGCTGTGAGCCAACCTGCTTTCTATAACTTCCTTCAATCATTATGACTCTTCACTGAAAAGTGAAATCACTTTTTAATTTTATCAGATGCACTGTGGTACCAGAAGACAGTATCAGATTCCCTGGAACTGGAGTTACAGATGGTTGTGAGCTGCCATGTTGGTGCTGGGAACTGAAACTTGATCCTCCGGAGGAACAGGAAATGCTCTTAACTTGTTAGGTCATCTTTGTAGAGCTTGCATTCACCCTTTTAGCTAGTGCTCTCATGAGGTTGCCATACAGAAGATTCATCTGAGAAAGAAAACAGCAGATCAACTTTGGGAAAAAGAAAAAAACAACCAGTAGGAAAGCTTCCCAGATTCACAGTGATGGCACAGAAGTCTGGCCCGTGTGGACTGAGATCTGAGTTGCTACTGGGAGTACAAATAGTCCTTTCTTGAAGAAGAGGAATCCCAGGATAGTAGGTCTGTTTAATTAGGAACAGGCAGCTCTATCTAGTAAGGGAGGTAATCAAAACAGAATAGATTCATTGTTCTTATTTGGTAACAAGGCTTTTTCCTTACCAAACCTACCCTGGTTAGCTAATGGTCTAGATGATTGAAACAGAATAGTCCCTAGAAGAAATGCCTGTTTGACTAGCTGTTGTTTGCACAGAGGCCAGCCCTTCCCCACACACATTGGCACTGACAGTGATATATCCTTCCAGAGTGCACTCCTGGCAGTCCTCATAATTAGATTCCACTCAGTATCCCCGTTTCCTTTTCTCTACTCTTTTTGGTTTCACTCTTAAGAAACTAGTACACGATCTCCTACCACATGAAGTGATGGGAAAGCACTGAGCTCTTCAGCGATGAAGATCTTTACCTAGTCAAGCAAGGTAGGATGTGTCCTTATGGGAGCCTGTCATGCCTTCTGTGGCCTCTAAGTTATGCCACCCACTGCAGGGTTCTCCCACCTACCTTTGCTTCATAGCGTGTTTTGAGGGAGTCAAGTTGTTCAAGGAACTCCAATGCCATTCCAGCCCACCTTTCTGCACATAGATACTTGTCCTTTCTATACATCAATACTCCAATATTCCAAGCCTTGATCATTAGCCATGCAATCTCCTCTTCTGGGTACCTTTCCTGAAATCCAAGAAGAGTGGGTGTTTTCAGTTGTCATCGCCAATATCGATTGTAACACTCTGTCATGTCCCATTACAGTTAAATAAGAGGTGCTGGGCTAGCACTGAGGAAAGATTGTTCCTGGAGAGCAGGAGAGGATCTTGAAGGCATGGCAGTTGTAGAATGTTCCACAGTGAAGTCTTAGGAAGTGACACAAATGTGGAAAAAAAGCACCGCGGCCCTCTTCTACTAAAAGAAAATAAACTCAGAACAACCAGATCTTGGTCTCCCTGAAGCAAGAGAAAAACCTGTATCTTGCTTGGATCTTTCATTGCTGCCATCCTCGGCCAATTATCTCCTCAATCCCGAGATGGTCAAGAAATTGTTTTACTGAGTCTCTTAATTTCCTTGATCAGAATGAATTTCTATTCTTGCAACAGTAATAATATTAATCATTACTGTTGAGATAATCTACTAAGCTATGAACAAAGATCACATTTCTGAGATGGTCTCACAGCCTTATCAGTGGTTTTTAACACCACTAATCACAAAATTACATTAATGTCTTTGTGGTATTCTGCAATAGTGAAAAGGAGTGGTGTAAGAGTAACTGTCCCCGCCCTTGTCTAGGAGATGGGAAACAGAGTGTTCATGCTGAAGCCTTTGTTTACCCAGTATGTCTCAGGCTCTGGAGGGCAAAGATATCATAGAAGACTTCAGAAAAGCTTCTTGAGTGGCAAGAATGTCATTGACTTTTATTCATTATTGTTTTGCTTAAGATGGGGACCTTCTTATGTTGCCTAGTCTGCTCTAAAATTTTTGGGTTGCAGTGATTGTCCCATCTCATCCTCCTGATACAGACCCATACTACCATACCCAGCTGTCCTTCAACTGGATCTATAAAAAATGCTATGTATAAGACACTATGATAATGAGAGTGCTAGAAGAGAGAAGACAAAGCTCTCATCTTGAAGGACACATGGCAGCTTTGTGGAAACAAGGCATCTGCATATAAAGATGACTTCATGGAGCTGAGATTCTATCTCAGTGACAGAGTGCTTGTCTAGTTTATGAGGCTCTGGAATCCACATGGGAAAATGAGTTCCCAAGGCATTATTAAGTGTTTGTTAAAGTGCCATGGACATTAGGTGCCGGGGCATAGTGATCAAAAAGAACACTAGCAGAGCTTGGTCAGAGACAGTCTAGTTTGCCTGAAATATTAACCTTTATAGACATCTATTTTTCAAATTTACTGGGGTTTTTTTTTTTGGTTTTTTCGAGATAGGATTTCTCTGTGTAGCCCTGGCTGTCCTAGAACTCACTCTGTAGACCAGGCTGGCCTCGAACTCAGAAATCCGCCTGCCTCTGCCTCCCAAGTGCTGGGATTAAAGGCGTGTGCCACCACTGCTCAGCTTAGTCATTTCTTTCTCTGCATTTCTACAGAAAACTTTACATTTCTCTAATATAAGTTATATCACATAATTTTAAATTGTTATACATTTCTTCTAGCCTGTTGAATTTTTTTGTGGTACAGAATTTCTCATTTCATTTTTGTATTCTTGGAGTCCAACACTATGCCTGGCACACAATTAAAGCACAAGTTTGCTGAATGAATTAATGAATGAAAAAAATGATTCAATCCTCAATCAAATGCTACCATTTCAGTGAAAATTTACCTTGATTGTTTACAACTTCTTGCATAAACGTTTGTTCCCTGAAAGTTTGGTCATAACCCTGTAGAGCACCTTCTAATACATCACCGTCTTTCTTCTTCACTCAGCAGGAGTGAAGCCTTGTTACGGCAAAAGGTCACTCACCTTTGTGTATTCATGGCCCGGCACAGTATTTGGTACATAGTAAGAATGTGGTTATCTTAACTTTGTCCACTAGAAGAGAATGTGGGTGTCTTCATAGAGTTGTAAGACTTCTTTATACATTCCAAATGTAAATCTCTATCTCCAACATTTACTACCAAGCTTTCAGTTATCTTTTTACTTCCATAATGGTGTCTTACAGAAAAATGATTAATTTTTTTCTCAAAACTAATTGTTTATTTTCATTTTATTGGATATTTTTATGATAGGATATCTAAGAGTCCATGTCCTCATTATAAGATCACAAAAGATTTAAAAATCTGTTTTAGAAAAACTGAGACAGATGTGGTGATACATGGTGCAAAGCAGATGCAAGAGAATCAGGTGTCCAAGATATCCTCAGCTGTGTAATGACTTTGAGGACAGGCTGGCTACATGAAACCTAGTCTTAAAAAAAAATAACAAGGACTGGAGAGATGATTCAGCAGTTGCTCTTCCAGAGGTCCTGAGTTCAATTCCCAGCATCCACATGGTGGCTCACAACCAATGGGATCTGATGACCTCTTCTGGTGTGTCTGAAGACAGCTAAGGTGTGCTCAGATACATTAAATAAATAAATCTTTTAAAATAACAAGAAAACCAAACCTTTGAGTTAGCAATGAATGTGAAGCAATGGAATAGTAGGCTACTTGTATGGTGTATCTGTAAAGGCTGAACAACTGCTGAGATGGGTAACAAAACTGCATAGAATAATAAATAACAATGAAATTATCAAGGAAGGAAAAACTGTCTATGATAAGACGGATGATTAAGAAATAGAAGACACAGATTTGTTCGATTTTCTTTGAGATATTTTTTATGTATCTCAGGCTCTTCTTGAACTATGTAGTCAGGCTCATCTCACACTCAGTCTTCTTGCCTCGTCTCTCGAATGCTAGGGTTATAAATATGTTTCAGTATGCCTGGCTTCTACACATAGGTTTTAAGTGAAGAGAAGAATCAGAAAATAGTGTGTAAACTGTACACAGCAGGGAATGAAGGAAGTGATGGTTGATAAACAAAGCAATGTTCATTATTCTATGGGAAAGGGAACATCTTGTTTTTTAGTTGGATGACGTTCTGAGTAAGTATTTAGAAAATATATGAGCTTCTACAGACTTATGGGGAAGAAAATAATATATAAAGGTTTTGTTTTGGGAAGATACACTTGATAGGGATACACAGGAAAAACAAAAGAAGAGTCAAAGAGAAACTAGGAATCAAAGTACAGAAACAGGAGAAAACAAGCTTTCAGTCTAATTCCAAGATGCCTTTGCAGAAACCACAATTCCAACACCAGGGACATATGAGATTTTGATGAAGGAAAACCCAAATATCACTACATTGTAAAGAAAGAATTCTAGATTCTCTTCTTGGCTTTTCCATTATCTATATTTACAACATGCTTAGTATAAGGTTTAACCTTTCACTGTCTCAACTGACAAAATAATGAATTCAACTTAGTGTAGTTATGCACACCCATAATCCCAGCACACAGGGAGCTGAGACAGAAGGATCATGAGTCTAACAGCAGTCTGAAATACATACTGAGACTCTATTTAAGAGATTTAATTCAGTACCCTCAAAGGCTATTTTTTAAGTTATCCTAGTCAGACTGAAAATTTATATCTTTTAGATCCCAACAGTGTTACCTAATCTAAGAGATGATCAAAAGAGAGAAGACACTATTGATGAATAAGGTTCTTTTTTTTCTTGGATATTTTATTTACATTTCAGATGTTATCCCCTTTCACCCCCCACCGAGGAATCCCCTTCACAATAGCCACAAACAATATAAAATATCTTGGAGTGAGTCTAACCAAGCAAGTAAAAGATCTGTATGACAAGAACTTCAAATCTCTGAAGAAAGAAATAGAAGAAGATCTCAGAAGATGGAAAGATCTCCCATGCTCCTGGATTGGCAGGATTAATTTAGTAAAAATGGCCATCTTGCCAAAGCAATCTACAGATTCAAAGCAATCACCACCAAAATTCCAAATCAATTCTTCATAGAGATAAAAAGAACAATTTGCAAATTCATTTGAAATAAAAAAAAAACAGGATATTGAAAGTTATTCTCAACAATAAAAGAATTTCTGGGGGAATCACCATCCCTGACCTCAAACTGTACTACAGAGCAGTAGTGATAAAAAACCTCATGGTATTGGTACAGAGACAGGCAGGAAGATCAATGGAATAGAATTGAAGACCTAGAAATGAACCCACACACCTATGGTCACTTGATCTTTGACAAAGGAGCTAAAACCATCCAGTGGAAAAAGGACAGCATTTTCAACAAATGGTGCTGGTCTAACTGAAGGTCAGCATGTAGAAGAATGCAAATTGATCCATTCTTATCTCCTTGTACAAAGCTCAAGTCCAAGTGAATCAAGTACCTCCACATAAAACCAGATACACTCTAACTAATAGAAGAGAAGGTGGGTAAGAACCTAGAATACCTAGGCATAGGGGAAAAGTTCCTGAACAGAACACCAATGGCTTATACTCTAAGATCAAGAACTGACAAATGGGACCTCATAAAATTGCAAAGCTTCTGTAAGGCAAAGGACACTTCAATAAGACAAAACGGCAACCAACAGATTGGGAAAAGATCATTACCAATCCCACATCTGATAGAGGACTAATATCCAATATATACAAAGAACTCAAGAAATTAAACTCCAGACATTAACTCAAATTAAACTCAAGAAATTAGACTCCTGCATCCTATCTGTTTTCCATGGATTAAAGCTGAATATTAACAATAGAAACAACAAAAAGTATACAAACTCATAGAAGCATAAGAACTCACTGCTGAAAACTGGGTCAAGACAGAAATCAAGAAGTAGATTAAAAACGTTTGTAGAATTGAATGAAAATGAAAGTGGGACATACCCTGTATTAGTTAGGGTCATTATTGCTGTGATGAAACACAGAATAAAACAACTTGAGGAGGAACTGGTTTTTTTTTTCAGCTTATATTTCCCCATCCCAATTCACTATCAGAGGAAGTCAGGATAGGTACTCAAGCAGGGTAGGAACCTGGCAGTAGGAGCTGATGTGGAGATCATGGAGGAGTGTTGCTTACTGGCTTGCTCCTCATATTTGATCAGTTTGTTTTCTTATAGAACCCAGAACCACCTGCCTATGGATGGTACCACCCACAGTGGGCTGGACCCTCCCCTATTAATCACTAAGAAAATGCCAGGCTTGCCTACAACCTGGTCTTCTGTGGGCATTTTCTCAACTGAGGATCCCTCCTCTCTGATGACTCCAGCTTGTGTCAAGTTGACATAAAACCAGCCAGTACAACACCCAAATCCATGGGAAACAAGGAAGGCAGTTCTAAGAGGCAAATTGACAGCACTAAGTGCCTTCATTAAAAATACTGGGGAGATCTAATATTAATAATGTAATGACACACTTCTAGAAAAACAAGATGAAATAATACCCCCAAAATGAGTAGATGGCAGGAAATACTCAAATTTAGAGCTGAAATCAATGAAATAAAAATATTAATAAAAGCAATACAAACAATCAATGAAGAGTCATTTTTTTAAAAAATAAAATCAATACACTGGCATGTGAGTGCCAGTGCCAAGCTTTTATCTGAAAGTTCCAAGGTCAAGTTTCTTCCCACATAGTGGTGTTAGAGAAAGCCAGCTAAAACGGAAGGCTGAATGAGATTCAAGATCTCAACAGGACATAAAAATGTCTAGATTTCAACAAGAGGATTTACTCACTAAACTAAGAACTTAGAATATTTACACTGAACAACAAAAAGACAAACACTTGATCCTTCTGAGATGGCACAAATGTTACAATATCAGCTAAGTTTTTTTCTATGGCTTTAAAAAAATAGTGTAAAAGTACAGCACACAATTTACTAGCTTACCACTTTGAAGTGAACAGTCTACATTCACATTACTGTGCTACGATCAGCACTACCCAACCACCTACAGAACTGCTTTAATCTTCAAACACTCAAATTCTATAGGCTCCATCCCTAGCAACCACCAGCACTCTATTTTTCATATTTTTCAATTTTACCACTCTTGGTACTTCACATAAGTGGAGCCATATAATATCTATCCCGTTGTGAAACATAATCACTTGATAAACTGCCAGAGAATTATGACGACTGGAAAGGCAATTTGAGAAGGTTATGTACTGTACTATTCCAAAGCTCAATGCACACTGTATGATTCCATTTAGATAACATTCTCAGAATGACAAAATTATAGAAATTGGCCATATTTTAATAGCTGGCTATTTTTAAAGCTGGGACTGAGAGAAAAGTGAAAGGGATAAAAGGGCAACAAGCAAGGTCTCTGTGGCGATGGAGAGGTTCCCTATGTTGTTTGAAATAATGTCAACATTTTGGTTGTGATTTTGTTTTTGTTTTCTCTTTTAGATTTTTGAGGCAGGTATTTTTATGTAGTCCACACTTGACTCAAACTCTCTGTGTAGCAAAGTATGGCCTTCAATTCCTAACTTTCATGCCTCCATGTCCTGTGTAATGGGATTATAAGTGTGTGCTACCATGCCTGGCTTTTGATTGTGATATTGTGACATTATTTTGTAAGGTATTATTGTGGAAATCTGGGTAAAGAGTGTACAAGATTGCTATTCTATTTCTTATAAGTATATATAACTATTATTATTTCAAAAATAATAATTTAATTAAGAGGCAACCTAAACAACCCAATTTCTAAAAATAAATCTAGAATACTATAAAGCCTATTATAGAGTACATAGAAATGTCTACGTAAGCATGTGATCCCTTCCCCGATGGGCTCTTTCATTGCCACTAGCTCTGAATATCAGCCTAAGCCCCTCTCATTTAACGTGAGATTTCCTACTAAAAACTGGTAAAGATGCACTGATAGAACGAGTCCAGTAATAAAGGGGAAATTTAATGAATATTTATGTAACCTCCAAAGTCACATGTTAAAGTCCTAACCTTCTGTCTTAGTCAGAGTTTCTATTCCTGTACAAACATCATGACCAAGTAGTAAGTTGGGGAGGAAAGGGTTCATTCAGCTTACACTTCCACACTGCTGTTCATCACCAAAGGAAGTTAGGACTGGAACTCAAGTAGGGCAGGAAGCAGGAGCTGATGCAGAGGCCATGGAGGGATGTTACTTACTGGCTTGCTTCCCCTGGCTTGCTGAGCTTGCTTTCTTATAGAACCTAAAACTACCAGCCCAGGGATGGCACCACCCACAATGGGCCCTCTCACCCTTGATCACTAATTGAGAAAATGCCTTACAGCTGGATCTCATGGAGGCATTTTCTCAAGGGAGACTCCTTTCTCTGTGATAACTCCAGCTTGTGTCAAGTGACACACAAAACCAGCTCCTTTTTCTGTGATAACTTTAGCATGTGTCAAGATGACACACAAAACCAGCCAGTACATCTTCAAATTACCAATATTAAGAGTTTGGATCATCAGGAAGTGAATAGGTAAAAAGAGTAGTCCTCACAAATAGGGTTAGTGCCATTATTATAAAAGATCCCAGAGAGATCCCTTTTCCTTTTTGCCATTTGAAGTAAAAGAAAGAAATTATGTCATTTATGAGGAAGCAGGGTCTTAACAGAGACGGTACCAGGGCCCATTTGTTAACCACAAATTATTTTAACTAAATTAGTAACCTGACTTTTTAAAAATGTCTTCAATTGTAAAGCCAAGATAAGTAACAGTGACAGTGTCTATTGAATCACAGTGAGATAATGGATATAAAAGTAAAGCATGACTGCTAACTGTAAAGCACGGTGTGTGAGGCAGAGGCTTTATATTTGTGTAATAGGCATTTTGTCCGTGTATGGAGGTAGCTGATAAAAGTTATCAACTTAATACATTTTGAAAAAAATGATAAATGGAGATTTTTCTCCTGAGCATTTGAAACACAGCAGATACATAGCACATTCAATCGAAAAGAGAAAAGCAATATATGCAAGATAAAGAGCTAATAGAGTCACTAAATTATTTTCTGTATAAAACCCTAAGCATATGATCATGTTTCAGGTATGGGCAATAATGGACAGGAAACTCATCAGAAATTAGAAATTGGCAGGCTAACAGAAGAGTGATAGGGATTAGAACTGTAGTGTGATAAATAAAAGCTACAGTAAAATCAAGCTCCTCAGAGAAGCTGTGGCCTCGCAGAGACTATAGAGATTGATCAGTGTGGAGTTAAAGTAAGTCTAATTTTAATTTGCATATAGAAAACAGTTTAAGTTCCAAATGTAGCTTCTGGCTTAGAAGTGAATTTTCCCCTCTTCCAAAAAGGTTAAAGGTTGCAAAAGAAAAGAAAATCCAAACTGATCAGTCCTGAAGTTTTTTAATATTTAAATTCATATAGGCCAGAATTAAGTTTTTCCAGGAAAATTCTAGGTTTCATTAGTCACTGATAGCTTGTATCAGATTACTGTCTTATATTGAGATTTCCAAATCCCACTATATAAAGAACAGCCAAGAAGATTCTTATATTTTGTTGTTGGTTTTGTTTACCTGCTTGCTTTTGAGAGAGAGTTTCATGATCTCAAAATCACTATGTAGCCAAGGATGACCATGAATTTCTGATGCTTCCAGGTGCTAGATTACAGGTGTGTGCCACCACACTTGGGTATGTGATGTTGGAGACAGAGACCTCAGTAAGCACTATACAAACTGAGCTACATCCCAAACCAATATACTTAGATATATCATCATGAATTTAAGTAATGACTTTCTGTATGATTTTAAGCAAGCCATCTTACTGTCCTCTCAAACTATAAACTCTTCTGAAAGTTTTCTTGGTAATTGTATTTCATCACAGCAATAGAAAAATAACTAAGCCAAGATGTAAAGTGGTGTTTCCATTTTGGAAAACAGAGGGCAGCTCTTTACAAAGGTAACCACAGAGCTAGCAGGGGACCCTATAATTCTACTTGTACATATACATTTAAGAAAATTAAATATATATACTACAGCCAGGCTTAGTGGTGCACACCTTTAGTCTTAGGACTTGGCATGCAGTGCCAGGCACATCTCTGTGAGTTCAAGTCCAGCCTGGTATATATAATGAGTTCCAGGCCAGTCAGAGCTATACAGTGGTACAGTGGGGCCTGTCCCTCCCCCTCCTTTCCTCTTCTCCCTCCTTCTCCCTCCCCTTCTATCTATACACACACACACTAATTACAGAAACAAAACAACTATATACAAATGGTCACAGGAGTGTCATAGTGGTGCCATAGAAACAACGTAAATGCTTAACAATTAATGAATAGACAAACAAAATGTGGTATAGAATTTTTTCAACAAAAAGAATGAAATACTGGTAAAGTGATAACATAGATGGACTTCAAAGGGCAAGAAAGAAGGCAGGAACCAAAAGAATCTTCACTGAAAACAAACCGAACAATTGAATGGGACCAAAATACACATTGTTGATCCTTCTATTTTATCACCTGCCTCTAAGATATGGTGGGAATAATAATAAGCCTTTTCACAAAATTAATATAATCATAAAGGAATGAATTATTTCAGGCTCAGAAAATACAAAACAATACAAAACATAGAATAACAATGCCTAGTAGTCTTGTTATTCTAACCCAAACCGTAGTAAACTTACACTAGAAACTTCCTACCATTAACTATTTACATTTTATAAATCCAGGGATATTTTTAAGTGCATGTTGCAATGTGAATTTACCATAAAACTCCTATCAGAAAGTGTCATTCTATATGAATTCAAATTTACATGACACTTTGGTTCCTTATAATCATTGCAAGTTTACTATTGCTCTTTGACTTACTGTTTGGCTAATGAGGTTCAGAGCATTTTTTAGATGGTTCCAAACTTCCTTTAGGGGATACAGTGGTACATTCCATACTCCATCTGACACCAGAAGTTCAATCAACTTGTGCATGCATACACTGAAAAATAAAAAGAGAAAAGTCATCCGTAAGGAAAGAAATCACTGGCCTGGCTAAGAGAAATCAATTGAGTCTCATCTCACACTGAGAGCTTCAAGGCAGTTCTTTTTTTTTCCCTCGAATTTGATCTTGCTTCTAACCTTGAAAGACAGAGTTTTGAAGGTGTAAAAGGGGTTGATCAGTCCTTCCTTTGATACTTGTGGTTGGTTGTCTTTTTAGGAAAGTTCATCTCCCTCATGAAAGAATTGTTTAATTAACTTGTTATTTTTATTTGTGTGTGTGACAAGTACTCAAAGGTCAGGGAACAACTGTAGAGTTGTTTCCATCCTTCCACTATGTGGGCCCTGGAGATTGAACTCAGATCATCAGATTTGGCAGCAGAACAATTTTGTCAGCCCGGTTATGCCATTGCCATATTTTATGAGTTGATTCAATTTATGGGCATATAAAGAATCATGCTACCTCTTCAAGGGAACAAAGAAATTAAAATTGGATTTTAAACTGACAAAAAAAATGAAAATCTCACTTCTCAGAGCAGAAAGACTATAATGAATTTTTCCTGGAAAAAAACCCAACTAAACCACATAACATTATTGATACTTTAAAGTATTAGGGAAAAAAACAGAAGAAAATATAAGAAAAATGTTGGAGTTGAGTGGTGGCTACCAATTTATGATCATTTGGGATATTTAGTAAGTGACCTGAAGAAAAGAAGATACATAGTACTATTTTATTATATGACAAGAAAAATAAAGGGAACCAGGATGTACCCTTCTTTTTCTCCCCTGGGAACAGTATATTCCTTAATCTTGCTTAATATTCCCCAGTGTCTAATACAATTTTCACTACAAAGAAGTTTACAGGATAGTTTCCCTACAATCTTCTATGTTGGCCCAGTTGATTAAAGTGGGTGACTTATGGGACAGTGACTAGAGGTTTTGGTTTTGTTTGTTTTTGGCTTCCATGAAACTTAATTTAGGTGTCAAATTACATTTACTAACCTGTATCTCAAAACATCAACTGGCTTTTTCTTTCTGTAGATCAATAAAAGTTTTCTCAAGGCCTTCCGCGCAATATTAGGAAAGTGTGCAGGCTTATCCATAGCTAGTACTATAAGAAGAGAAGGAAACGGGTTCTGAATGCCACATTATCTTATTCATTACAGTTTTCATGCAGGACTATAACATGCATTCTCTAATGGAACAAAAGGTTCATGTTCTCTTTCTCTTTCTCTCTCTCTCTCTCTCTCTCTCTCTCTCTCTCTCTCTCTTTCTCTCTCTCTCTTTCTCTCTCTCTCTCTTTCTCCCTCCCTCCCTCCCTCCTTCCCTCACACACACACACACACACACACACACACACACACACCCCAAATTTTATAAAAATGATGACTCTACAGAAGCTTTCAGAAAGTCTCTTATTTCCAGGTAGAGCACTATGGTAGGACTTTCAGGTAACATTCATTCTTCAATAATTAGTGTTTGAAAAGCTACTGTTTCTGTAACCATGCACATAGTTCTACAGGTGATGCAACTATCTTATGAATCACAGTGAAGAAAAGGCAAGCTAAGAAAGAAATAGAAGCAGATTAAAAAAAAAAAGGCTGCTTAATCAAAGGCTTCATTGGCCCCACGGCTCTGGCAAACTCAAGGCAACTGTAGTTGTGCTAGAGGCTATCTAATACCTTTCCTAAGCATGCTCAAGGTCTGGAGGTCAGTAACAGGTAAAAGGGAAGACAATCGGGGCATTTCCCGCAGTATAGACCCCAAATGGCTTTGAGGCCCATAAATCCTATAGAATAGCTTTATAAATTGAAAATGACACTTGTGTTAAATAAAATATTTCCAAGTTTCTAGGGGCTAGTGAGATGGCTCAGTGTGTAAAAAAGTACTTCCTACCTAGTCTGATGACCAGATGACCAATCCCTGGGGCCTATATGCTGCAAAGAGAACTGCCTCCTGCAAGTTTTCAGTTAACTTCCACACATGTACACACACACACACACACACACACACACACACACACACACACACACA
>JANHMN010000005.1:69035130-69160642 GCA_030674055.1 Rhabdomys pumilio | reverse complement strand
ACACACACACACACACACACACACACACACACACACACACACACACACACACGGGGCGAGAGAAATGTAAAAACTTTCAAAAATTTTCCAAATATCTCCATACGTTTTAGTAAATTACTAAGGCTGAGTCATCTTTGATCATCAAAGTAGCTATTTATCATTTTTAGCTACTTCCCCTATCATGTTGTTACATAATTAAATTCTACATATAGACTGCATTTGATCACCTATTATGAACAATGCTCTTCACTAAGATTTATTAATATAATACATAAGTAATTATTGCTCATGATCCTAATGAGACTACAATCTTATAGAGTGAAAAAGATAACTATATAAATGATTTTAATTCAAAATAGTCTAAGAATGCATCAGAGAGGGAGAAACAATATACTATGAGGAAAGTCATCTCAAGGTCAGAAGACAGAAAACAGGAGGATCTAAATGGGCACTGGCCTTACACAGGTACAAACAGAGCACCTACCTGCCATTGTTTCAAGGGTTCTGCTTTCTAAACCAGGCATCTTCCAAACTGAATCCAGAAAGCTTTTCAGTGAAGGGTCATTTGTTTTGGTTTTAATTTCAAATTCACACAGCAGAAGCAGTACCTCACAGTTATCACCTGAGAAGTCTCCTAAAAAAAAAGGGGAAAAATTAATATTTTCTGTTACTTCAACATTAGTACTCGCTTCTACCCTATCCTAACCGGACAAGTTTTCCTATAAGGGAAAATTAATTTCACTTACAGTTTGAAGGCCATCCTAGTCTCTATTGATAGACTCTCAATATTTTAATATCTGTAAGTACATCACTAATTTTATACCCTGTAACACATTTACTAGCATTGACTGCATATTCTGAAAGTTCAACTGTGATGCTTATAACTGGCCTGAAAATGTTCTGGTGCTATTGTTAAGATTCGAATGAACATGCCTGTGTCCTTTGAGCTGACGCTCACTGTCATGGCTGAATTAAATAGAAAACATAATGCTGCATGAACGAACAATAGTTTTATGAGCAAAAGAGTTCCCAAATTTGTTTCATTTATTTATTCAGTCAATAATGTGCCTTGGCTCTCATCATGAGAAGAATATGATTTCAGATACTACACCATACTTGAGTTCTATTTGCCATCCGTTAAATGAGTATTTGAGATAGCTGCATGCAGCAGCATGACATGATGATGCATGGTACGGTGCTCCACACCTGTAATTTTGGAAGACTTGGTTGTCTGAGCCTGTTCTAGGCAGTTTGCTGGTTTCTGCTTCTTCCAGGCAGCTCAGATTCAGAATCTTTAAGCAGTTCTTACTGCCTATTTATGCACAGGAAAAGAAGGACCTAGTACATTTGGTCAGTTTCAGGGACTTTCTGAAGCTACTGAGTTATTTACTTCCTGAGCATAAAGAGTTTGTTTCCCTGCAGCAGGCATGTTTTAATTTCCCTTAGAACATCCTGTTTGACCTCCCTACAAGCCATCCACCCAGGATATCCTCTTGTTTACTTGCCTTTGAATACATACCCTGTCTTAAATACCTAACTGTCTCATTTCCTTTAACATTCTGTGTTTTAATGGACTTCCTTCCAAGATGGAAAGTTTTAATCCTGGAGGAAACTGCTACACAATAGTGCCCCCTTTCTAAAAATGTTTAGGAGCAGAAATAATTCAGTTTTCTAGATTTTTGAATACTCACGTTACATTTTCTATAATGAGATATATTGAAAATTAGACAAACTTCATTTGTTTTGTTATATGTCTATGCAGAACATGAAGGAAATTTTGTATGTTAGCATTTTCTATCCATCTCCTGCCTTCTCTTTTCTTCCTTTCCCTTCTATTTATTTGCATGCATATGTACATGTATAGGCATTCGGGCACGTGGAGTGCAGAGGACAACTTGCAGGAGCTTGTTCTCTTCACCTTCCATAGGGGTCCTGGGGATCAAACCTGGGTCATCAGGATGGACAGCAAGCCCTTTTACCTATCAAGCCATTTTTCAAAAACCAAAAACAAAACAAAAAAAGGGAAGCTGTGTGGGTCCTTTGCAGTGCATTCTATGACACATTCAATTCAAGCACTCATACCAAACATTTGGAGCAGTCCTAGGAAAACTTTGTCCCAATCGTGATCTCGAACTTGACTTAGGACTGTTAGTAAGCCAATGACAAAGTCAGATGATCTTTTGTTGTCTTTAGTTCTCATGCATACCTCTGAAAGTTTAAGTTCTTTTATATTGTTAAAATAAGCGCTTTATTTTTAAAGTATATTTTTACTTTAAAGAATAAATAAAAAAGACATTCAAATTTAGGTATATGGCTAAACATTTTAGCCAAAAATTAACAAGGGAAAGCCGTTACTTTATGAACAATAGCATTATTTTTGCCAATGTTAAAAACTGAAATTTCTTTTTTTTTTTTTTTTTGAGACAGGGTTTCTCTGTGTAGCCCTGGCTGTCCTGGAACTCACTCTGTAGACCAGGCTGGCTTCGAACTCAGAAATCCGCCTGCCTCTGCCTCCCAAGTGCTGGGATTAAAGGCATGCGCCACCACCGCCAGGCTAAAAACTGAAATTTCAAGCAAATGTTTCAATTAAAAATTTTTACATTTAGTTTTATTTCAAATTCCTGGGTGTTTTACCTCCATTTATGTCTATGGACTATATGTGTGCCTGGTAGCTGTGGGGGCCAGACAAGGGGTTGGATTCCCTGGGAATGTAGTCATAGATGTTAAGCCACCATGTGGGTGCTGGGAATTGAATCCAGGTCTTCTGGAGGAGCAGTCAGTGTGTTTAACCCCTGAGTTTCTCTCCAGTCCAAATGTCTGAATTTTAAAACATTGTCTTCATCACTATTAGATGACAGTTTACCAAAGAACATTTGAAGCTTTTTTCTGAGATTAATTATATTAACAAACACCAATATCACTTGCTAAAATTTTAATATATAACAAATATAAGTATTTTATTGAATAAATTAATATGCCAATGTTTGGACAATTTTCATAATTAGGGAATTAACATTTTTGAAATGACAATGTATATTACTATATTGATAAATCATTAGTAAAAGAAACATTTAGAGTATTAGACACTGAATTTTAGTGTTAATGCATGGAAACTACATGTTTTAATTTTCACATCACAGGCAGTTAAAATAACTATCAACTGAATTTTAGTATTGTATGAAAAATTTATATCCACAACTATCTTAAAAAGGTTATTAAAAAGGTTCCTCTCAAATAAGTTAGATAAAAGTAGCAAGTTCTAGTGTTCAACAGCACAGTGAGGTAACTATAGTTCATATCATCCTATATATCAATCATATATAGTAACCAGAAGAGAAGAGCCTGATGTCTCTAAACAAATGGTGATGGAAATGTTAATTAATGTAATATGGTGATGGAAATGTTAATTACCCTGATTTTATCAGTGAATGCTGTATTACTATATGACTTATAAATACTGTTAAAATAAAAAAATAATTAAATGGGAAAATATCCCACATTCACGAATTAGAAGCTTTAACACTGTTAAGATGCCAATACTTGCAAAATAAAAAAGAAGCCAGGAGGTGGTGACACATGCCTTTAATCCCAGCACTCGGGAGGCAGAGACAGGTGGATCTCTGAGTTCCAGTCCAGCCTGGCCTATGGAACAGCTAAGTCTATACAAAGAAAGCCTGTCTTGAAACACTCCCTCTCCCCCACCCCCAAATATAGCAATACTTTCCTACATTTGCAGATTCATCAGAATCCCAGATGGGGATATTTGCCTGAAGAAACTGACAAATTGACTCAAAAGTTTATATGGAAAGTCAGCTGACACAGAATAATCAAAATAACTTTGAAAGAATATAAAAATTGAGTGGCTAAAACTTCCTGATTACAAAGCTTATTAAAGGAACAAAAAGATGGATATTCTGGTACTGTCATTAGGACATATATATATATCAATGAGATCTAACTGATAACCCAGAAATGCAGACCTGAATCCATGGCAAACTAATTGTTCACACAGGATATAAGACTATTCATAGGGAATGACTGGTCTTTGAAACAAAACTGTTCTGTAGGTAATTACATGTTAAAGAATAAAGTTGGATTTGTACTTGATGCCATATACAAAAATTAGCTCAAAATGGATTAAGCCTTTTTTTCCCTAGAACTGAATGAATTCTCACTCTGAAGGGACTGGATTAGTTACTATGTTAGTAGGTTCTTATAAAATGAGGCTAACCTTCCTTTTTTGTTTATTTCATACTAGCTCACCCTTTCCCCTTCTGCCATGTTGTGCTCTCATTACATGCCTTCACTGATTTTGAACCCCCCAGCCTCCGGAACTATGAGACAAATTATACAGTAGACGATAGTCATCTGAAAATAATGCACATTATATTTCATGGGGAAAAGTAGTCACCAGAAAAAATCAAAGCCATCATAAGCCACCGTAAGCACACTCATTAGGATGTCTGGAATAATGATGATGATGATGATGATAAAAATATTGCTAAAGAGGTAAAAAAATGAAAGCTCTATACACTGCCAATGGGAATGTAAAATTGTGCAAATGCTTTGAAATACAGTTTGGCAGTTTCTCAAGTGATTAAGCATAGTTATCATATGATTAGCAATTCCACTTCTAGGTACATACCCAAGAAAAGTAAAAGTATGTACAGACAAAAACTTCTACACAAATGTTTATAACAGCATTACTCATCATTACCGTAAGATAGAAACAAGCTAATGACCAACTGATCAATAGATGAATAAAATAGTATGTTTGCAAAATGGAATATAATATTTGATTATGAAAAGTAATGAGTGCTAACAGTCGCTACAATGTGGGGGAACTTTGGAAATATAAATTTTCTAAATTAAATATAAGCCAGTCACAAACAATACATATTATATGATTCCATATATATATATATGAAATATATATATATATTTCAGAATATGCAAATCTAATTGAACAGGACATAAATTAGTGGTTCAGAAAATACAAGGGTTGATTAAAGGCTTGAAGTTTCTTTATGAGGTAATGGAGTGTTGCCTGACAGTGGTTCCACTTATCTGAATATAGAAAAGTCTACTGAATTATACATTTTTATGGATAAATTGCATGGCATTCCTTTTTTCAAAGATTAAGTAATTTCTTTGGATGTTGTGTGTGTCTGTCGAGTGTATGCCACATGTGTGTGGGCACCTGCAGAGGCTGGAAATGGTCGACAGATCCCTTGGTGCTGGCTTTACAGGTGGCTATGAATTGCCAATATGGGTGCCAGGAACTGAACTTAGAGCCCCTAAAAATCAGCAAGTATTCTTGACTGTTTATCTGTCTCTCTAACCACCCTCCAACACATGCATTGTTCAGATTCAATCCACTGTATCCTATTGTGTGTGATTTCTTTTTCTCATGATAGATAATGCCTGTGATTTTCATTTATACTTCTGCATGGACCAGAGACTATTCTCTTTTCTTGCTTTGCAGTGTTCTACTATACAAACATTATTCAATTTATTTAATTCATCCTTCTGTTGACATGGTTGCTTCAGATTTTTAGCTCTTATGAATAGAAATATTGTGAACATTCTTGTGCATATTTTAGTGAATAGATAAATTTATTCCACTTGAATATATGCTTATGGATGAGATTGCAAAGTCATTGTTAAGATGTGAGAGTGTGAGAGTGTGAGTGAGTGTGTGTGTGTGTGTGTGTGTGTGTGCACGCGCGCGTGTTTGTGCATGGTTTTATGAGATACCACTAAACAGTTTTCCAAAGAACTTTTATTAATGGCATACCTCCCAGCTGTGCTCCCTATCCTTATAACAGTTGGTATTAAAAAAAATCTTTTAAAATTTATTATCACAGGGATGGGGCATGCATGTCTTGGTATACATGTGGAGGTGAGAAGACAAATTTGTGCACTGAATTGTCTCTACCTTTCCATAAGTCCTGGAGACTGAATCTAGCTCACTGAATTTGCATGCTTGTGAAGCAAATGCTTTTACCCATTGAACCATCTTGCTGGCCCAATAACTGTTACTTTGATCTTCAGTTTGTATGCAGTATGTGGTGGTTTGAATAAGGAATATCTTCCATGGGCTCATGGATTTTAACACTTAATCCCTAATTGGTGATACTCTTTGGAATAGTTTATGGAACCTTTAGGAGATGGAGTCTTATAGAGGAAGTATGTCACTGGGGACAGGCTTTGAGGGTTTTGGTCTTGCCCCACTTTCTGCTTTTTCTCTCTGTTTCTTGTATGAGGATGAAAATTTGATCAGACAGCTTCCCACTTCTGCTGACAGAAATGCCCTATCTGTTACCATGCCTTCTCCATCATGATGCACAATATTCCATTGGAACTGCAATCCCAAATACACCCTTTTCTCCTCTAAATTACTTGTGGCCAGGTCAGCATTTTAGCACAACAGAGGGTTGTCAATACATACTAGCATCACTTTTTACTTCTAATCTGTATCTCCTTGATGACTAATGATATTGAGTATCTTTTCTGTTACTTGTTGACTACTTGGACATTTTCTTTTGTGATATTCCCATGTAATTCTTTTGTCTATTTGTATTGAGCTATAGGAGTATTTTTTACATAGTCTGAAATACGTCAAATTTATGTGTTGTTTTTTTCCTTTCTGTGGTTTGTACTTTTTCAGTAGTAGCCTTTGACAATCTGAAGTTCCCTTTTGTTCTTTTGTTGTTCTGTTTTGTTTATAGAGACAGGATTTCTCTGTTTAGCCTAGGCTGTCCTGGAACTTACTCTATAGACCAAGCTGGCCTCAAACTCAGTGCCTGCCTCTCATTCCCAAATGCTTGGATTAAAGTTTTATGTCACTGCTGCCAGGCTTGACAATTAGAAGTTCTTAATTGTATCAAAGTGTATTTTATTGTTATTTTCTTATATGGTTGATAATTTGCATTCCCAAGGTCATAATGATATTCCTCTACAATTTTTCTTAGAAATCTTACTGTTTTATACTTCATCTTTTGAGAAAGAATCTTACTATACCGCCAAGGATGGCCTTGAATTCCTGATCTTATGTAGTCTTCCTGTCTCAGCCTCCTGAGTAGCTATGATTGCAGAATGTGCCAATGTACTCATCCTTTCTCAAGTCAATGTTTATACATGGTGTGTGTGTGTGTGTGTGTGTGTGTGTGTCTGTGTATGGTGTAAAGAGAGGTCAATGTTAATGTTTTTCCCATATTTACATAAAATTATCACATTTTAAGATAAAACAAGAGCAACACAATAGCCCTTTCCCCATTCTGAAGTATTAGACACATTGTTGCAAATCAAATCACTATTTCCAGGTTATATTCTGGATTCTTTGTTTTGGGACTTAAATCCTAGGATTCTACCTATCTTTTTCACAATTGCCCTTTGTATCTCCATAAAGATTTTCATATTATCCTTCCAGTTTATGCAACTGAATCAGCTGGAATTGTGACTGGGATTTTTTCAGTCTGTGGATCAAATTAGAAAAAACTTCATAATATTGATTTTTCTAGACCATGAACATTAGACATTATATGTGTATGTACATACACACACACATATATAAACTTCATTTATTTAGGTCTTTAAAATTTTCCAGTGTTTTAAGAATGTCTGCATAGGCTGGGCGGTGGTGCCTCCCAAGTGCTTTAATCCCAGCACTTGGGAGGCAGAGGCAGGCGGATTTCTGAGTTCGAGGCCAGCCTGGTCTACAGAGTGAGTTCCAGAATAGCCAGGGCTACACAGAGAAACCCTGTATCGAAAAACCAAAAAAAAAAAAAAAAAGTCTGCATAGAGGTCTTCTACATCTTTCCTTATTGTTTTATTTTTATACATTTAATGGATTTTGATGCTACTTAAAGTGATATTTTAAAAGTTTTTTTTAATCATATTTTGCTAGAATGTAGTAATAGAATTAATTTTGTATAATGGCTTGTATCTACTAATCATACCAAATCACTTACTTTTTCCAGCATTAATTAAAATAAAATAGATAATGAAAACCACATTATCAGTGTGCTTGTGTGCGTATGCATATGCACACAGACATATGCATAACATTTGAAAGTTTCAATTTGCTCTAACATGATTGGTATTACAGGGAACATTTACATACATCTAATGTAAATTAAGTGTTTGCTTATGTTCCAATTTCTGTGTAAAGTAATAGATGAATGCAGAGCACTGCACCTAGCTGTACTATGCTGTACAGGAATACAGAAACCACACAAAAGTGCACTACTCAAATTTGTATCAGCCACCTCAGTACACCGAATGTCTTATGAGCTATATCTACTTCTATTGTTACAACTTCCCCTCAAGTTCAGACACTCCTCCTTCCATCACTCCATATTTCACAAGCTGCAATCCCTTTAATATTGTCATCCACAAGCAGCCATAAGGTCCATTTCAAGCCAAAATGGCATATTTATTGTAGTTGACGTACTTTATTCATTTCACATATACCAAAATATAATTTTATTTGGTTGTTATGTGTCTTTAAGTTCTCATGTATAATCCCAACCCAATTTTCCCCACAGCTCCTTAGAATTTATAATATAGATCTGCATGGTAGAATCATTTTTAGTAACATATGTGTCATGCTATAGTAGAAATGACTATACATGTAAAGAATGTATAACTGCTAGCCAAAATACCAATAAAAACAAAAGTCCTTATTAGAGCACAGTATTGCACATACTATTTTTGTCCTTAAACTTGTGTCCAAGTAAAAACAGTATTTTTCTTCTTTCTTTCTTTCTCTCTTTCTTTCTTTCTTTCTTTCTCTCTCTCTCTCTCTCTCTCTCTCTCTCTCTCTCTCTCTCTCTCTCTCTCTCTCTCTCTTTCTTTCCCTCCCTCCCTCCCTCCCTCCCTTCTGAGACAGTGTTTCTCTGTGTAGCCCTGGCTGTCCTGGAACTCACTCTGTAGACCAGGCTGGCCTCAAACTCAGAAATCCACCTGCCTCTGCCTCCCAAGTGCTGGGATTAAAGGCGTGCGACACCACTGCCCGGCTAGTCAGTGCTCTTAACCATGGAGCCATCTATACAGCCTCTACTTCAGAATCCTAAATTGTGTGTTTGTCTTTTGAGCCACATGTAAAAACTTAACAGTTCCTTTATTAATGAGTTAAATAAAATTTTGACATCTGCTCTAAAATGAAAATTAAATCTTTAAAATGAAGAGATTTGGGAGACAACAGCCAAACACAATGAGTAGGTAGAAAATTGGTCAAAGAAACCTCAAATATGCCAGTTGGCTTAGAAGAAAATAAAAATAAGAAAATAAAAATACATATTTAAAAACGATTATATAGAACATTTTAGAAACAGAGTTATACTTACATTTATGCATTGAAAACATATCACATTTCAAGGCAAAAATGGCTCAGAATAGAATATTGCCATTTCCTAGCAGTTTTTCAGTAATTATTTATTTATTCATTTTAAGTTTATTACATTTTACTTGTGTGTGCCACCATGCATACATGGAGGTTAAAGAATGGCTCATGGGAGTCAGTTCTCTCCTTCTACCATATAGGATTCCAGGGATAAAACTCAGGTCTTTGGGCTTGGCAGCTGATGCCTTTTCCTGCTGAGCCATCTCACAGACTCTGAATGAATAGATTTTATTTTTAAAGCATCTTTAGGTTCAAAATTTAGGTTTATCAAAATTGAGAGAAAAATACAGAGGGTTCCTTTAACTCCTCCTAAACTCTCTCCACTGTATCTCCACCTGTTTGAACATTAGTTGCAAATGCTGAACCAGCACTGACACATAATTACCATACAGCACTGACACAAAGTCCATGTTTGCTTTAGAGTTCCTGCTGTGTTGTATATCTTATGGGCTCTGGGAAATGTATGATGACATCTATCCACACCTTTCAGATCATACAGAATATTTTTTCTTTCCAGAAAATTCCTCTCATCTACATATTCATCCTGTTTCCTAAATCTCTGATTTTTTTCTCCCTTTCCACCATTTTGCCTTTCCTAGAATACCACAGAGTTACAACAACATGATTTGTATGTAGTCTTTCAGACTGGCTTCACTTAGTAAAATGCATTTAAGATTTCTCTATGTGATTTTCTGGCTTGATATCTCATATCTTTTTAGTGCTTAATCATATTCTGTAATTGAAATGTACCATATTTTACTGATTAATTCACCTATATTGTAGGATACATTAGGTGCTTTTAACTTTGGATAATTATGAAGAAAGCTTCCATAAACATGAATACAAGTTCTTGTGTGGCTATAAGTTTTTTTTTTTACCTCATTTGGGTAAATACAAAATAGTACAATTGTTGAGTCATACTGGTAAGATTAAGTTTAATTTTAAAAGGAGCTCCAAACTTCCAAATTGACTATACCCCATTTCCATCTGTAATATGTGAGAATTTTCTTGCTTTGTACTGTCACTGGGATTTGGTTTTGCCAGTATTTTGGATTTGGTCATATAAATGTGTCTAGTAGTATCTTAGTATGGTATTCATTTGAAATTTCTTAGTGATTGTACATGTAAGCATACACATACATACAAACACCAACATCAATGAGCCATAAATACTGAATGATGGGGAGAAAGGCAGTATACTTATACAAGAGAGTTATGATGTCACTAGGCAACATAAGTTTATGGTAATCACTGTTGTATACGCAATCATTTCTTTTTTGATACAGGTTTTTTCTGTGTAGCTGGGGTTGTCCTGGAACTCGCTCTGTAAACCAGACTGGCCTTGAACACATAACAGGTCCACCTGCCTCTGTGTCCTGCATACAGGGATTAAAGGTGTAAGCTGCTGCCATCACTACCACTTCGGCTGATCAATCCATTCTTAACTGTTACATTATTAGGTTATATATGATGCATGATTGTATACATAAATGTTTATAGTGTTAGGGATAAAAGCCAAGGCCTCACATGGTAGGTATACTCTACCCTGAATTCTATCTTCATGCTGTGTGTGTATATGTGTGTATTCACACAAACTAAATATTTGTTTGTATGTATGTATGTATGTATGTATGTATGTATGTATGTATGTATCTATCTATCTATCTATCTATCTATCTATCTATCTATCTATCATCTATTACCTAGTTGTATTCCTGGAGAAAAGCTAGGATTTTGGAAGGACAGCTAGCATTCTCCCGTACTTTTATTAATTAAAATCACTGAGACTATGTATTTTGCTCTAAGCAATGCTCCAGCCTTTTAGAATTCTAGTATGAAGTTTTTCTTCTTACCTTTTTCCCCTCAAAATAATTGGTATCTATGGAGACCTGACTCACATAATTACAGCTATCTATTCTACAGCAAGAGCCTTTTAAAAACATCTTATGAAAACCTAACAGTACTCACAATTTTCTTGGGACAAAGACCCTAAGCTAAGTCATAGATTACCCACAGGGACTCAAAGGTAGATGGAAGGTGTTGGGAGCCGACTTTAAGCAGAAAGCAGCTAGAAAGCAGATAACAGCTTTGCAGCCATCTTGAGCCATATACCCTGACATGAGACTTGGTTTTCATCAGCCTACAACAGCTGAAGCACACTCTGATATCCCACATAGCTTGTTTTGCTGTTTAGTGCCCACAGCTGCAAGGAGCACGCGGTATCCACGCCTACAAAGCATGTGGTGCACGTGTTATCCACGTGCTATCCACGCCATACACGCCTGTAAGGCACACGTACTGTCCATGCCTGTAAGGCTTACGTCATATCCACACCTGCAAGGCATGTGGTATCTACACGCCTACAAGGCACGTGGCAAAAGCCTATAAATACCCAGGATTTCCTTGTAGTGTGTGGTGTAGTAGTAGTAGGTGTAGTGGTGTGTGTATGGTGGAGACAGTAAAGAAGACTTGACTCCAGAACCTCTGTCTTGTCTCCATTCTTCGAGACCCTGACCTGTGGACCAGAGCAGCAGCGCAGGCCAGGACATTTTGGCCCCCAAGCCAGGCAGAGTACGGGTCACAACAGAAGGTCATAGGAACTTTGGCTCTTTGGGTGGGTTAAGTGTCCTGCTCTATTTTTAAAACAATCGTTGAGAGGTTCCCCTAGTATTGACCAGTTTTTGATCTTTCATGTATTTTGAGTCTTAATCATTTCCCCCAACAACTGTTTCTTGCTGCCTGTTTTTACTTTCCTACTTTGCTTTTCCTCTTCCTCTTCAACTCCTGCATGGTGTCTAAATTCTTCTTTACTGCCACCTTCACAGATATCCTCTTTCCTGTCTACATATTCATCTTTATCCTCTCCAGAAGTTCTTCCTTACCTCCTATTATAAGGTATTTTTCAAATGTCTTTTAATTTTGTTTTTTTTTAAATACTCATGTTTTTTTGATTCAGTTACTAACTCCTATTTTTGTTTGATTATCAGATAATTTTATTTTACTTATATGTTTTAGAATATATTTAGACTTGTCTTATAATTAGTTCTGTAGTTATTGAAAGAAGCACACATAAAACAAGACATGGTTTTGTTCTTAAGACATAGCATATGTTTTCAGGTATTGTTAGGTTTTTATAAAATTTTCTATAGTAGGTATGCTATAGGTCTTTTTATTTTGAATTTTGCTCTTGTTATTTATTTAAATGGTTGTCATAGATTGAAAACCAGTTAAATCTTAGAGGTTTATGTTCACCTCTAATTACTAAAATCTGTCAAAGATATCACATATACACAAAAAGGAAACAACAGGCCAATAATCTCTAAATCCTATGAAACATAACCGTCCACATATTAAAATAATGGCAGACAATAACCAAATAGGTTTTATTCTAGAAAAGCTATTTTGATTTAATTCTAGGAAATCTATTATTATAATTTAGTATACTCATAGTTTAAAAAGAAAAACATAATTATTTCCTTAGAGTCTGACAAAGCATATAATTCAACTCAATAACCATTGACTCAAAAAAATTCTTAAACATGAACAAAATCTAAATGCCAAACAAATCTACTAAGGAAACAGGAAGAATCGATTCTATTGACTTATAACAATTTTGATAATCACGAAATTTAGCAATATATAATATTTACTTTGAAGTCTACTGGTAAATTTGACTAAAGTAAAATCTAGTGATGTAAGAGTAATAACATCATGTTAGACAATAATGGCCTGTTTTTAAGCTTAATATTATACTTTCTTAGAAACTAAGTATTATTCTCACTACTTGTATGAAGTAAAAATTCTATAATACACTATTGAAAAATTCTAAATGAATTATTTTACTGGTTATGAAGTACAGTGCAAATTTCTAGTAGCCACAGTTTCTAGTGACTTTATTATTCAGATCATAAACTCTTATGTGTGGTACTGGGGATTAAACCTAGGACCGAATGCACATGAGGCAAACACTGCACTACTGACCTAATCTTCAGCATGAATTCACTTTGTAAATGCGTTAGCAAATCCACTTCCCATTGTACCTGTTTGTTTCAGGAGATTCCAAATATATTTGCATTTCTGGATCTGCTTCATTGCTGTTCTTAGTAACTTGTTCTATGTGGAAAAAAAGAGATAATTATGCTAAGCTAAAAGAACTTTAAGCAAATTAATATTTCAAATTTCATTTATTAAAAGTTAATAGAAAAAATGAAATAATAATTGTTTAGCCAAACATTTTGCAATTAGTATAGAAATACTAGCTTCCAAATGTTTTCTTCCTTATTGTACCAAGAAAGTGAGAATTAATAGAAAACCTTGACCATTACCAATTTCTTTAATAATATAGAAACATATTTCCCCTGGATAAGAATATGAAGATCTCCATAAACTCTTCCAAACAAAACAGACATAACTGATAAAATTATAACATATAATCTTGCAGGGCTGGGGGTAAAGTAGTATATGTTAAGAGCTTGCTGATATGAGGCATTGGCTCCATGCCCAGAAACTTCCCTCTCTCTCCTCCCAATAAAACCAAACAAAATGCAATCACATAAAGTAATAGAAAATTGCCCAGAGGGTATGTTGTTCTTTGCTTCAAAAGACCTACTAAGTATCAGTAAGAGCAGTAAAAGCCTATACATATGAGCCATGACATGTTTAAATGAACACTCATGTCACTGTGGTGTAAGCACTGCTTTAACGTGATATGGCCAAGTTTATAGGCTGGGATTCCTAGGAGGTCCGTGACTGGCTAGACCTCCCCACCACCAGGTCTGTATTGTAAATGTTCTAATATGAACAAGCACAAGTGAGAGGCCTGGTATTCTCCTCTACTGAGACTCTATTTATAGGAAGGACAAGGGCAAGACAAGTTCAAAGTACTTGGTGTCAACTGTTCTAATGTCAGTTAGCTTACAGGACAGTTACCATGCCAAAAGACACAAGGCAAAATACCAAGGACGACAAGTCTTGCTTAGTCTTCTACTCAGAGATGAATATCTGATATAAACCAACCACTAATATCCTTGCCTCCATATCTAAAACAGTGGTTAGGATGAAGCCTGATCCCCTTAAACCACACTGTGGAGTGAACATTGAGCCATTATACTTGGGGAAAATAGAGCTCAATGAACTAGGCTAGTCAAATTTACTAAAAATTACAAAATGTAAACAAGACAGAATAGTAGTTAAGAACATTTGCTGGTTTTGCAGAGGACCTGGGTTTGATTCCCAGTACTCATAGAGCTGCTTAGAACTGTCTGTAATTTCAGTTCTTATTTCTGGTCTCCAAGACCACCAGGCAAGTATGTCAACCACATGCAGGCAAGCATATGTATAAAAAATAGAAATGGCTTTGTAAAGGCCCAGATGTTAAACTTAAAAGACATACATTTCGAAACAGCTATTTTAATATATAATTAAGTAACTCAAGGAGGGCACATTTAAAGAAAGAATGTATAAGAATGTTCAACTAACGTATTTCTATTAATAAAGTCATACAAATAAAAGATACTCAAATAAAATATTCTAGAATTAAAAATACAATGCAAGAGAAAGTAAGCAATTAGGAATAAAAGACACACGAGATGTCTGAGCTGGAGCCAGGACGAAGTGGTTAAGAACACTTGGTGCTCTTGCAGAGGACCCAGGTCTGGTTTCCAGCACACATATCAGGTAGCTCACTGCCACCTGTAACTACAACCCCAAAAGGTCCGATGCCCTCTTTTGCCCTTTGTTGACACCTGCACACACATAGGGCACATACAGGTAAGCAGGCACACACATGTGTGGGCACACGTGTGTGCGTACACACACACACACACAAATTAAGGAAAATATATGTGAGATCTATAAAAGACAAAAGATAAAATGGCAGTTTAACTATGAAATAATAGCAATTGTCAGTGTATTAAAACTATGTATTAAGAGACAGGGTGCCACACTAGTTTAAAATATAGTTTAAATTCTGTCTATAGGAGATGAGCACTATATCTAAAGACACAGACTGAAAATAAAAGGATGAAAACGGTTATGAGTTAAATATTTCAATATTTAACAATAGCCTCTGTAAACAACAAAACTAGGAAGAACAAGACACCTTTGGTCATGGGCCAACCTTGTTTTCCATTTCCACCACTGATCTAGACTACATTACTCTCCCACTGTTCCCCTGGAGCACTGTCAGCCACTTCTGTAGCCACGTCCTTCCTAGAGACAGTTTAAGTTTGTACCGTCTACTTCAATGAGTTTCTGACAGTCAGTGGATTCATCTTGACAGGGGCGATGGCCTAGAAGGCACCATGAAAAAGAGCTTTTCTTCCTTTCTTGTTTTCCTCAATGACTCACTTGTCATTCAGCACTGTGCTGCTTCATTTCTGTGAGCTCACGAATGCTCTATA
Source organism: Rhabdomys pumilio (assembly GCA_030674055.1). Taxonomy (NCBI): domain Eukaryota; kingdom Metazoa; phylum Chordata; class Mammalia; order Rodentia; family Muridae; genus Rhabdomys; species Rhabdomys pumilio. The sequence goes on along the minus strand of JANHMN010000005.1, from coordinate 69,144,835 downwards.
GTTCTTTTCTGTTGACTTGTAATTTTATTTCACTAATGAGATTCAATAGGAGAAATGATTTTAGTGGTCCTCTATTTGTTAAGATTTGCTTTTTATACTCTTATATGTTCTGTTTTAGATAAAGTTCCATGACCTGCAGAGAAGAATGTAACTGCAGTGCTTGGATGGCATGTGCTGTCTGTTTGGCTTCCTTGGGTCTATGGACCATAGCACGGTTATCCTGTCCACTCACAAGTGACTACATACCATTTCTGTCTTTCTGGGTCCGGATTACATCACTCAGGACGATCTTTTCTAGTTATATCTATTGCAAATTTGCCTACAAATCATGATGTCCTTGTTTTTAATAACTGAATAACATTCCATCATTAACTCTTTAAAACCAAACAGAAAGTGATGTGACTAGGTACAACTTTCCTTGATTTGAAAGAAAGATAAAGAATTGAAGGTGTATTAGAGATGATAATGCTAGTAGCTCCCAAAGAGGTAGGTTTAAGAAAAGTGGAGGCAGGTGTGATGGCTAATAGCTACAATCTCGGAAAGGCTGAGGCAGAAGCACTCTCATGACCTGGGAGGCCAGTATGGTCTACAATTTGAAACCTTATCTCAAAAAAGCCTTAAGAAAGGAATTGAGAATGGAATTCAGGCAAAGTTAAGGGATTCTGTCTTGTTAGACATGAGATGCTGACTTATTAAAGCAAACGTAATTGAGTAAAAAAAGCAAGCTGAGTAAATCAGTTCATCTGGCTATTAGAACTCAAGAAACAGATAAGCCTTTCTATAGCAAATGTGTTAAAGGAAACAAATGTGGAGGACACATGTTGGTGGATCATATATAACCACAGAGGGACAAGATAATGAAGATAAATGTTAATAACAGGAAATACTAGGCCATGGCGAGGGACATCTAAAAAGAAGAGGCTAAGCCAAATATAACATTTGCTTAGGAAGGGATTAACCATTATAAACCTTTGAAATGAAGATTCTTCCAGAACGAAGGAAAATATTTTCTAAGGGGAATAAAAATAAATGTGTCAGGGAAAAGAAATAGACCAAAGAGCACACTCAACCCTCATCTGTTCTTTGAAGATTGCACATTACCTGTTCATAAGCGGTTGTAGCTTTTCTTCCTTGCTCTAGATCAACGACAGCTGCTATAAGCAAACATGTTTTCTGTGCAATCATTAGTCCTTGATCCAAAGGACAAAATAGGGACAGCTGATAAGAAATAACCAGAACATCAATGAATAGTGAGAATTCTGTCAGGTGAACACAATCAGAATGAAAATCAGCAACATCTTGTCTGAATGAGAAAATGCTGCTGGGAAACCACATGTTGCCATAAAAATGATAAAGACTATCACCCTGATTTACAGTTTTAATTTTATATTACTTTTCATTGTTTTTAGCACCTTCCTAGATATAAAAAGCTTCTCTTCTTCAGTTTTCTTTCTCCATGACAAGTACTGTCATTTGGCCCCGAATGCCTATCTAGCAATTTACTCCTTGGGTGATGCTGTCATTTATGGGTGATTTTCCCCCTGGGAAGTAGTTTTCCCTTTATACTGAACAGAGCCCAAATCCGTACTTAAATTGTTGTGCTTGAAGGAGACAATGTCAAATCTTGGCAGGCATTAAGCATAACCTCATCATTAACCCTTGTCCTCTAGGTTTAGGAAATACTTGGAGCCTTTTACTATAATAAAAACTCTAGACCACTTTGATTTCTACATGTCAGTCTTACACGAGCATTATCACAAATGTCAAAACTAAAATGGACTTATCTCATCCAATTAAAACAACATTTATGCATAAACTTGCAGACATTTTATTTTACTAGTACTGGTGATTAAGCCCAGGACCTTGTGCATGCTAGATAGGTATTCCACCACTGAATTACATCCCTAGCCCTCCAAAGACTTTCTTAATCTCTACAAATATTTATGGGTAACAATCATGACCTTCACAGAATTATTAACATTTTAAATTGTCCAATCTCTTTAGGTCTTGGGTTACTTAAGGTTAGGAAACTGTGATCTTCAGTTCATTCAAGCTTTAAATTCTGAACATTTAATTGGCCTCAATTTGTCAGATTCTGATACTTCCAAATGTACTGAGGTATATTCTGTAACCCTCTGCTTCAATTCCCTCATTGGCACTTGAACCACTTTCTAGCTTTTTTAATGTCGACTTTGGAGACTGTTATGGTTTCTATATGCTGGGCCCAGGGAGTGGCACTATTAGAAGGTGTGGCCTTGTTGGAGTAGGTGTGTCACTGTGGTTGTGGGCTTTAAGACCCTCAGGTAGCTGCCTGGAAGTAAGTATTCTGTTAGCAGCCTTCAGATGAAGATGTAGAACTCTCAGCTCCTCCTGTACCATGCCTGCCTGGATGCTGCCATGTTCCCACCTTGATGATAATGGACTAACTCTCTGAACCTGTAAGCCAGCTCCAATTAAATGTTGTCCTTTATAAGGACACCTGCCTTGGTCATGGTGTCTGTTCACAGCAGTAAAACCCTAACTAAGACAGAGGCAAATGACTATTTTTAAAAAATGTTTAAAGGTGAATAATAACAAATTCACAAATTCTTACATACAGAACCTGTTCAATGAAACTTAATAAAGAAGGCTCAAACTTAACTCCTTTTTCAATCCTTGCTGTTCACAGGTACTTATTCGACATTTCTACACACTTATTTGTGTGACCTTTCCTAATGTGTGGTAGCTCATAACATTGGGGCATGCCCATTCTAAAGACACTTATGTTTTAATATGGGACTCTTTTACTTCAAATCCCTTCAAAGGCAAAGGAATAGTTCTGTACTGGTAGAACTCTATAATGTAATGGTAGGCTCTATAATGAACGATTTTTCTTTTTCTTTTTTAAATTATTATTTATTCACCTTACATTCCACTCACTAGTCCTTCCTGACCACCCCCTCCCACAATCCTTCCTCCCATCTTCCTTCCCCTTCCCCTCTGAGAGGGATCCCAGGGTGTCCCCTGACCCTCGTACATCAAGTCTCTGCCAGATATGGCTCATCCTTTCCCACAGAGGCAGGACAAGGCAGCCCAGCTACAAGACCATATCCCACATTCAGGCAACAGCTTTTGGGATAGGCCCCCCTTCATTTGTTCAGGACTCACATGAAGACCAAACTTCACATCTACTACATATGTGCAAGGAGCAGGCCACATCCAGTTCATTATGTTCTTTGGTTGGTGGCTCAGACTCTGAGAGCCCCAATGGTGCAGGTTAGTTGACTCTGTTGGTCTTCCTGTGGAGTTCCCATCCCCTTCAGGACCCACAATCCATCCATCCCCCTATTCTTCCACAGAGTATATCATGAATATTTGTGATGAGATTTACCTTATAAGAAACCATGAAAAAGTTTTTCATTGCTTCTGGCTCCTTCTTAGATTGCAAAGCTAAGTTCCAAGCTGAAAGTTAACATGGAATAATATAATTGGAAAATCAACTGTTTAGTCTGTACCACCATAATCAGTCAATACTTTTAATGCTAATATGCTGCTGATAAGGGGGTTCTTGGGATTAAGTATATTTTAACTTAAAACTTTAAATGTAAAATTAATTTAAAAATAAGTTAAACAAGTCAATGAAGTATTTTGTTTTTGAAAAAAGAAACTGACTTTATGTTTGTGGGGAATCTTTTTGCCAAGAAATTTAGTGATTCCCAGCACTTCTGATTGCCCATTCTAAGTAAATAACACTCAAGAAACTGTTTAATTTTTTAAAGTTTGAGATGTACAAAAAGAATTCTCAGTACTATCTATCTATATGTCTATCCATCCATCTGTAATAATAACAATTAAAGAAAGTGGCCATGAATTTGAAAGGGCATGAGATTTTTGTGGAACAAGGGATAGAAGAAGCTGGGGTGAGAAAAGGGTGGAAGAAATTATGTAATTATATTTTCATTTAAAAATACAGAAAAAAAGGAGAGTCACCAAGTGGCAACTGAAAGTCACCAACTCATCAACTGAAAGTGGTAAAAGGAAAATAAACTTTAGGAAAGATCAGAATATACTAACATCAGTGGATATTTCTGGAACATTTTCTGTCTTCCAAAGGTTAGTAGAAGCCCCAACTAGGTAAACCAATGTGAGTGAGAAAAATGCCCCCATCTTTCCAAAACTTCAAAAGGTCAGAGTCATTAAGTCTTTCTATATTTAAAACTGTTCATTTTCCAAATTTCTTAGAATTCACATTATTTATGCCCTTTTGCCTAGATTAAAACCTCAAGAAATAATTCCATAAAACAGGAACACGTTCATGTAGAACCAGTCCAAACTGTGATAGTGTTAATTAATAGTTCTTAACTACCTCCATAATTTTATATCACTTTTATTAATTCAGTCTTAGAAAATGGCACAATTCATAATTGTGTCACTTGATGAATTTTAATAAAATAAACATATACACACATGAAGAAAGATTTTGGCCATTATCAGAAAACTGCAAATTTCTTTCACATCCAAGCTTTCTTCTTATGGTAAACATTATCTTAACTTTTTTCTTAAGGTTATTTTCATGTTATTTAAATGCTAAAGTCATAGCAACTTCTCCACACATGAATATAATGCACTCTGATGACATTGAGCCTCTCTGTTTTTCTTTCTTACCTCTTAAATGAATCACTATTTTGATTTCTAACACAAAATCAGGTTTGTGGGTTTTTTTTTAAAAAGTTTTATTTATTTTATGTATCTGAGTACACTGTCATTGTTCTCAGACACACTAAAAGAGGGTATCAGACCCCATTGCAGATGGTTGTGAGCCATCATGTGGTTGCTGGGAATTGAACTCAGGACCTCTGGAAGAGCAGTCAGTGCTCTTAACAACTGAGCCATCTCTCCAGTCCCAGGTTTGTGTTTTTTAACCAGTGTATAAATTGGATCATGCATTCTGTACTCTTTAATGTTTGGCTGTGTTTGTTCAACAGTATGTTTCTGAGATTGAGGGGGGAGGGAGGGATGAGGCAGGAGGGGGGATGGGATAGGGGGTTCCTGGGTGGTGGGGGGAATGGGGTGAGGGGATAAAATCTGAAATGTATTTTAAATAAATAAATAAATAAAAGAAAGAAAATAACTTGTGAAACTAAAGGTATAATTAATCATTTTGGTTTTGACCACTCTCCATAGAAAAGGAAAAAATAAGCATAGAATATTTTATTATGTGTGAGATATATATACTGTTTCATATTAAATCCTTAATAAATAAATTATCCTACATAAGAGATATATACATTCCTAGCTTATATACAAGGAAACCAAGATTCAGCAAATTATACATATATACCATAGCAAAAGAAAGAGACATAATTTATTATACCAGAAAAATTTCCATGCCACATATTTGTTTTTTACCTATTTTCCGGAACCAATTGGCATCATTAACCATAGACTTCAAAGTTAGGCCAGTTTCATTAAGATGTTCAGAAAATTTCAGGAGTGCTGTATCAAACAGGAAAATAGGATACTTATCTTAATATGTTAGCAAAGTTTTTAATCATCCTTTAAAAACTGTATAAATCTAGAAAGTTTATTTTTGTGCATATGTATATGGTAGCATATCAGGATAATTCAAATGAGAAAAAAGCACTACTAAGCTCCATGAAGGCATTAACTCAAACTTTGAGGGAACAAATATATTCTTAGAGAGAATTATAAATGTAATTATTACAATTATTCACTACTTGAGGCACATGCAAGGAGATAAAGAATGGGAATAATAATTAAAACACCAAAATAATTCTTAGTATGGTTGAATCCCTGGGGTTCAATCTCTAGCACCAAACAAAACACCCTAAAATAATCATAGTATCAGTAGACTGGCATAATATTTACTTAGCTTCCACAATAAATATAATGTAGAGCCAGAACATGCCATCATCACCAGAAAGCATTTATTACCACATGCTCTTCTCAGAAAAAGAATACCAACCAGCAAAGTTTTCATTTGAAAAGCTTTGTCTTTAAGCCATTTTGCTATGTTTATAATGTGTATTTGAGGTATAAAATTCAACTATTGCCAAACTTAAGGTTTCTAAGGTATGGACTTTGGGATGTTGTTAGAAATGAAAATATCTTTTGAATAAATGGGACACGATCAAAGAAAGCACAGTGCTGGTAAAACCAGCATAATGCAGAGAATTTCATTTGTTTTTAATTTTTGCATATGTAATCATAGGACAGAAAGTTATAAGGGAGAGAAGGATAAAAGGAAGAGATAATGAATGAATGAAAAGAAAGAACGAGGAGGGAAATAGGGAGGGAAAGAGCATTAGGAAGGCAAGTGTCTTTGAAACAAATTTGGATAAAAATGGAGCTGAAATCACATTTAGAAGTAGATGCTAGTGAGGTCAAACACTTCCCTTCTTGTGCATGAAGAAACTAAAATAGATCTCTGCAGTAAGCATTAATAAAGTGTATGAAATTTAACTAAAATATCAGATTAGAGTCAGTACATTCAATATATTTGGAGAATTCAACAGAGGATAGATGCAAGATGAAGGACTAGAAATAAGTTAAGAACATAATTACCTGTTTTCAAGTAGTTCAAAAGTCTATCCATTTCTTTCTTTCTAAAAATTAAAGAAAAGGGGGGTTTTTAAATTGTTCTAAACATTTACTGTAAAAAAAAAAACCTATTTGTGTCTAAGAATTGGGTTAAAAATGAAAAATGTACAGTTTCTAGTTCAGTGAGAAGTACTTAAAGAAATGTTTGCGGGGCGGTGGTGGCGCGTGCCTTTAATCCCAGCACTTGGGAGGCAGAGGCAGGCGGATTTCTGAGTTCAAGGCCAGCCTGGTCTACCGAGTCAGTTCCAGGACAGTCAGGGCTACACAGAGAAACCCTGTCTCGAAAAACCAAAAAAAAAAAAAAAAAAAAAAAAAAAAAAAAAAAAAAAAAAGAAATGTTTAACATCATTAGTCATCACAGAAATGCAAATTAAGTAAAATCTATAGAAATCTAATGTCTAAGAAAAAGCAAGGTGTGGCTCAGTTGTAGTGTCTCACATGAGATGCTTTACAGTCTGTCTCCAGCTTTGAAAACAGTGGCGGTGCTCTGAGTGAAGCAAGAGTAGACAGTGGCCTGGAATCTCATCTCTAAGGAAGTGCCACATAATTTTTAGCATTCTTAGGAAACCCAACTTTAAAAAAACATTTATCTAATACAAACTTCTCATTTTACACTTGAGGAAACACACCTCACAGGATAGAATGGTTTCTCTAAGGTGACAGTTAGTGACAAAGATAAGTCTACTATACTGATCTTTTAATCCCCAATCAAGTTTGTTTAAGGGGTTAACAAATATTTAGGAAAGCTTCTGCCTTCCCATTCTATTTTTAGGAGACTGAAAGTTGACATTCTGACCTAACAAGTAAAAATCTGAACAGACTGAAAAATCAACAACTCTTCTTGAATCCATAACAGTAGTGAGGAAGAAGGCCAAGCTACTGCCAAGAAGATTGAATTCAGGCAGGACAGGTAAATACAGTGAGATGCAGAGCAGAGACCTTTGGAACTAATGCTTTAGTGAGAACAACTGGACTATGGTTGACAAATCACTGGATGCTTATCCTGAAAAAGTTTTAAGAGCTAAAAACTCCAAGGTGATCCATTAGAAGGAGGCCTCAACACTTTTACAAAATTCAGCAAGGTAGCTTAGCTAGGTATTCACAGTATTGTTTTGAAATATTCCATAATACTATATTCCTTAAAATATTCATTTTGTGTGAATGAATATTATGTTTACATATATGCATATGTATCATATGCTTGCCTAGTGCCCATGGAGGGTAGATGAGAGTGTCAGATCCCCTAGAACTGGAGTTACAGATGGTTGCAAACCACCATGTGGGCTCTGGGAACCAAATTCAGGTGCTCTAAAAGTGTACCATATCTTTAACTGTTGAGCTACTGCTCCAGCCCCTATGTCCTTTTTAAAACTTATTTTCAATTATTACTTATGGATACACATGCCACAGTGAATGTCTGAAGATTAGAAGACAGCATTGTGGAGTTAGTTCTATACTTTCCCCTTAATCCAAAAATCAAACTCAGGTTGCCAGACTTGCTTAGCAAGTGCTGTTACCAGCTGAACCATCTTCTCATCTCAATATTATGTTCCCTTAAAATAAAGTCTGACCTCTAAACAAACTACCAGAGTTCAACTTCAACCCTCTAGTGTATTTCCAGAGCTTGATTCTGGGGAAACAGCTGCAACCAGTTCACTTTAAGCCACCCTGACTATATAAAAGAGGAGAGGAAACTAGACCAATTTCCCTCCCATATAACTCACTATCACACAACTAAAAAGCCTATTTGTAGCATTTCTTTTAACTTGGTATATCATATCTTTCTCTTGAGGAAATAGGAAAATCATACTAAAAGGAAAAAAATAATTGGAAGAGACAAAACCAGCATTAGACAGACATGGCAGAGATGATATATGATTAGATTGGGAGAACGTGTGCATTCGGGTGTGTGTGTGTGTATGCATATGTGCACACTTCTGTGTGTGTACACGTGGAAACCAGAAGACAAAACAACCTTAGCTGTCATGTTTCTGCTGTTATTCACCTTCTTCTTCTTCTTTTTTTTTTTTTAAGAAAAGGAAGTGTCTCTCACTGGCATGCAATTTGCCAAGTAAACTACATCAGATGGGCCATCAAATCCTAGAGGTCTGCTGATTTCCACCAACCTAGTGCTAGGAATACAAATACACCAGACATTTTAAGCTGGGAATTTAAATTAATATGATAAGGGTTCTAACAGATGAAATAATATGCAAACTGTAATCATTATTCTTGGTTATCAATTTGACTATATCTGGAATTGACTAAAGCCTAAACGACTGGGCACACATATAAGGGATTATTTTTTAAAAATCATTTGAAGTTGGAAGATCCACCTCTAAGTCAGATCTTAGAAGTGGAAAGATAAAGCTTTAATCTAGATCTTTTGAGCTGAGAAAACTCACCTCTAATATGGGCCACACCATCTGCTGGAAGCCTATATAAAGGACATGGAAGAAGGAAGTTTCTTTGCCTGCTGTTCTCGCCCTCACTAGCAAGTCCATTCCTTCATTGGCATTAGAGTTCACTTCTTCAGGGATTCCAGCATATACTGAAGAGCAACTGAGATATCCAGCATCTTTGACTGAACAACTACTAGGTTCTGGATTTTGGGTTAATAACCAATCGTTATTGGATTAACTAGATCACTGATAAACTCTCCCTCCCTCCCTCTTCCCTCTCTCTCTCTCTTTCTCTCTCTCTCTCTCTCTCTCTCTCTCTCTCTCTCTCTCTCTCTCTCTGTGTGTGTGTGTGTGTGTGTGTGTGTGTGTGTGTGTGTGTGTGTGTGTATGTGTGTGTATGAGAGGGATTGGCGGGGAGGGGGGAAGAGAAATACTAGTAGAATTTACTCTAGAGAACCATGACTAACAATATACAAGCTTATATGAGCAATACAAAAAGAGTCAAAATAATTCTAAGAAAGAACTACAAAGAAATTCTGGGATTTCAAAACATTAGCAGACATAAAAATTCCTGTGAAAGTCTTGTTAGCAGATCAGACACAGCTGAAAGGGTTTATATCAAGAAAAAAATTCAAATACCTTAAACCAAAGAGAATAATGACAAAAAAAATCCAAGGACTGTAGAACAACTTTAAAAAGTGAAATGTGTAATGGTAACACTGGAAAAAGAGAGATCAAAACAGAAGAAATGTGCAAAATCCTAATGGATGAAATACCCTCAAAACTAACCTTATGTACCAAACAGAATTCCTACAGTCTCCTTTGAGGATATACTCCCAGTGATCAAAGGACTTCTAACTAGGCCCTGCTTCTTTAAAGTGTCACAAAATTTCTCAATACTGCCTTCCTGTGATGTGAGTCAAGCCTTGAATCATAATGGACCTTTGGAAGACCTCAACCTATGTCCAATTGGCACAGAAAACCTCAAAAAAAGAGAAGAAATAAAAGGAAAAGATAGTGGAGTGAAATATTAAAAATATTTATCACTCTCTACAAAACTCAAGTCCAAGTGGATCAAAGACCTCAACATAAAACTGGATACATTACATTTCATAGAAAAGAAAGTGGGAAATAATAGCCTTGTATCCTTTGGTATGGTAGACAATTTCCTGAACAAAACAACAATGGTTCAGGATCTAATATAAATAATTGATAAATAGGACCTCATTAAATTCAAAACATTATGTAATGCAAAAGACACTATCAACAGGACAAAAGAACAGCCTACAGGTTGGGAAAAGATCTTCACAAACCCTACATTCAACAGAGGGCTAATATCCAAAATATATGAAGAACACAAGAAGTTAAGTCTCCAATAACCCAAAAAACACAATTTAAAAATGGGGTACAGAGCTAAACCGAGAATTCTCAACAGAGAAAATGACCAAAAAGGAACTAAAGAAATGTTAAACATCCTTAGTCATCACAGAGAATCCAAATCAAAATGACTGAGATTCACCTTTCAGCAATCAGAATGTCTAAGATCACAAACCCCATTGACAGCACATGTTGGCAAAGATTTGGAGAAAGGGGAACATTCTCCCATAGCTGGTGGGATTGCAAACTGGTACAACTACTCTGGAAATCAATCTGGCAGTTTCTCTGAAAACTGGAAATAGTTGTACCTGAAGACCCAACTACACCACTCCTGGGCATAAACCCAAAAGATGCTCCATCATACCACGGAGACAAGTGCTCTACTATATTCATAGCAGCTTTATTCATTATAGCCAGAAATTGGAAACAACCCAGATGTCCCTCAAATGTACCACAAAAAATGTGGTACATTTACACAATTGGATACTATTCAGCTATTAAAAACAAAGACATCATGAATTTTGCAGGCAAATGGATGGAACTAGAAAATATTATCCTGAGTGAGGTAACCCAAAATGACATGCATGGTATATGCTCATTGATAAGTGGATATTAGTCATAAAGTACAGGGTACCCATGCTACACTCCATAGGTCCAAAGAAGCTAAACAAGAAGGAAGGTCCAAGTAAAGATGCTTGAATCTCACTTTAAAGGGGGGATAATTTAGTCATAGGAGGTAGATGGAGAGAGGAAACTGGGTGGGAAAAGAGAAGAGTATGGGGCGGTGGGCTGTGAGAGGCAGTGGGGTACCAAGTTGAGTCTGCTTCTAACTCTAGAGACCCTAAAGTGACGATAGGAGTTGGCGGTACTCCTGGGCCTCCTGGTTCCTCTCACTTAGCTTCAGCCATCCACAGCCCCTCCCAAAGAGAGGTTTGTGGCCTTCAGTCACATAGCACAAGTAGAGGGCATTACTACAGACCTGCAGAGCCTCAAGACATCTTCATATTAATGAGATACCTAAAGGCCAGAGGGCATAGCCAATTAAACATTCCTTCCCAGACCCTCCTCCTATTTCCAAAAGGTATTTAACCTCAAGCCCACCCTGAGGACACGGGGTACAGCTTCATCCACTTTCTGCCATGACAATAAATGCTTTAAGATCAAGGACTTCCTCTCATCTTTGGGGCCTGCTGTGGGGGACTGTGGAAAAGGTCTTCAACTACCAAGTCACAGTATAATCTCCCACAGAGGACTTCTCTACATTCCAGCTATGGATAGGCCGCTAATTCAAGCAAATCTAGCTGAGCCAGCCAAGGCCCAGCCAAGCAAGTTGCTGTGACCCAGAGTCTCATTTCCCCCGTGGGCCACTGTTGGAGCTCATCTTCTCCCCCTTGCCATGTCTCATTCCTTCCATGGCCTCTCAGTGGTGTCTGAGAGCCCAAGGGCTTGAGATAAGTCAATCCCTGTCCGCCTTCTTGCCCGGGGGTCCCCAAGCAAAGAGCTCCAGCCCACACAGGACCTCAGACTGGGATCTCCTCACACTCGGAGTGGAGCTCTGTTGCTTCCCATAGTCTGGCATCTGCCCAGTAATGTGTAGAGTGACCTCAGTCGAATTGTGCTTCTGCCCCCTGAGCTGCGGTCCCAGCCACCTGGGGAGGCAGACATGCGGGACCCACAACTAAGCCCAACAGGACCCACGCTCATGCACGGGCTTGTACAGGGCTTGGGGGCATCTCTAGGACTGCTGTGCCAGAGACCTGGGATGGGTGAGGCTCCCTGGAGTCAACGGGGGTGATCTTAGCTGAGACTCATAGCAGTGGGGACATGGAACCTGAAGAAGTCACCTCCTATAGCCAGGCAGGGCTTCCAGTGTAGGGATAAGGATACCAAACCACTCATAAAACCCTCAATACAAAATCTGTCCTGTCTATAAGAAATGCAGGGACAAAGATGAAGCAGAGACTGAGGGAATGGCCAACCAATAACAGGCTCAAATTGAGACCCATCCCATGGACAAACACCAATCCCTGACCCTATTAATGATACTCTGTTATGCTTGCATACAGGAGCCTAGCATAACTGTCCTCTGAAAGGTACCACCCAGCAGCTGACTGAAACAGAGGCAGAGACTCACAGCCAAACTTTGAAAGTAGCTTGAGGACTCTTAGGAAAGAATTGGGGGAAAGATTGAGGGCTACATAGAAACTCCACAGGAAGACCAACAGACCTGGATCAACTAATCTGGATACTTGGGGACTCTCAGAAACTGAATCACCAAAAAAAGAGCATACATGAGCTGGACCTAGGCCCCCTGCACATATGCAGTAGATGTGCAGCTTGGTCTTAAAGTGGATCCCCAACAAGTGGAACAGGGGCTGTCCCTAAAGTTGTTGCCTATCTGTAGAATCCATTCCCCTAACTGGGCTGCCTTGTCTGGCCTCTGTAGGAGAGGATGTGCCTAGCCCTGCAGAAATTTGATGTGCCAGGACAGGAGGATACCCAGGAGGGCCTCCACCCTCTCAGAGGAGAAGGGGAGGAGGAATAGGGGGAGAAACTGTGTGAGGGGGAACTGGGAAGGGGGCAGCTATCGGAATGTAAAGTAAATTAATAATTAATTAATTAATTAATTAATTAATTAAAAAAATAAAAGACTGACAGAGGAAAAAATGAGCAAGCTAGAATTCTATACTCAAAAAATCTTTTAAAGGGAAAGAAAAGAAAAACTTTAGAAAAAAAAGTGAATGAGACCATAACTACGTACAAGCCACAAGACACTGAATCTCTGGCATTCTGGTCTTAGGCTTCCTGGTACTCAATTGTAAGAAATTTCTGTTTTACAGTATTTATTATAATTTTCTAAATGGAAAGATGAGGATGTAACTCAGCGACAGAACACTTTCCTAATGTGCACCAAGGCCCTATATCTTATTGTTACTCCTGAAAATAACAGACAAAAGACTTTTTGTCTGTCATATTTTGAATGAGCTAAGACACCTATCTATTACAGTAAGACAATAAAATAGGGGAAAAGGTATTCAGATAGGCAAGGAGGAATTATATTTGTTCTCAGATGACTTGTCTGTCTTTCTAGAAAACATAAACAACTCAGTCCAATGGCTCTCCTCCAAACTTCACTCATTCCCACTCCAAATATTGGAACTCATAAAAGGTCATCACAGGATTTCAGAAAACAAGGTAAATAGACAGAAATCAAGGGCTTTCCTATATGACAAAGAACAAATGAAATTAGAAATTAAAAACATAACACCAGAGGACCTATCCCTGTCTGCCCCAACCAACAAGTCTCTCCCATGCTGCATCTAACATTTCAGCCAAGTCAAACCCTGCACATCCTTCTCCAAGGTCTAACCCAGTGAGTCCTCCTAACTCCCCTTATCCAATCCCCCAAACCCATTAGATTAAACTCAGGTTCCATGTCCACTACCTCAGCCTTGTCAGCCACCACTACTTGCTCTGTAACTAATTTGTAGGATTCCTCTAGGACCTTCCTATACCATGTCAAAACTCTCCTGCCAGATCAACCTCTACATTCCAGACTTGGACCAGGGCACACATCCTGAACACAAAAGTTCAGCTGGTGCCTCATAAGAGTCTTTACTAACCCAGCTACAAACCTGCAATCTATAGTAGTCACCTAACTGCATGATCTGATTCTGCAATCAATAATGGCACAAACATTGTGAAACTAACCAACAACTTTTTGATTGGATTTAAGGCTACTCTACAAAACAGAACCATGTTGTTCTATCTACAAGATAGAACACTGCTTGGATATCTGAAACTAGATAGGCCTTGAACCTAGGGGAAAAGCAAATAATATTGTTCTGCTAAAGAAATGTAGCTATAAATTGATTCCTAATGACATTCTGTTATACCCATAGCCCAGAGTCTTCATCAACCATCATCAGAGAAGCTTCCTCCTGCAGTAGATTGGAACAAATACAGAGACTCACAACTAGACAATGTACAGAGAGTTAGACACTTCAGAACATTCCTAATGGGATATGTTCATCAAAACTCTCTCCTCAGGGATCAGAGAGTTGTGCGGAAGAGGAGATGAAAAGATTTTAAGAGCCAGAGGATGACTTCAAGGAAACCTTATCTTCCAGACACAGCAGGACTGACAAAATATGGACTCATGGAAACTGGGGAAGCATGCACAAGTTCAAGCCAGACAGGGAGGGTCCTAGCTCTGAGAGGGAGAAGTAAACACTATTTCCCATCTCTAACCAATCTCCAATTGTCGATCACCTTCAAAGGAAAATTCAGTTTTCTCTAATAGAATATCATGGTACACACAGACACACAGACACACACACACACACACACACACACACACACACACACACACACACACTTAGGGTAAGGCCTCTTGCTCAGCAGTAGACAGGCAACACAAAATGAAATCAGTGTTGTAGTTTTTTCCCCTCACATTGCTTTGTTTGGGTACTTACTGGACTTTTGTTTATATCTAATAATTTCTGATTTTGTGCTTTTATAAGTTTTGTAGTGTTTGTGTTTCTTGGAGGTTTTGTTTTTTTAATATCTGGTTTGTTTGTTTTTATTTGCCTATGTGTTTTTAAGAGAGACAGAGAGACAGAGAGACAATATGAATACAGTTGGAGGATAGGGAAGATCTGGGAAGAGGAAACTGATTAAAACATATTGTACAAACTTTCAATTTAAAAAAAAAATGAGCCTGGGAACTGGCTAGAGAGAATTCACAGAAGAAAAAAATGGCTAAGAAATATCTCAAAAAAAATGTTCATGGATCCTAGCAATTATGTAAAAGCAAGTCTAAACAAGTCTGAGATTTCATCTTACCCCAATCAGAGTGACAAATATCAACAAAACAGCTAAAAACAAATGTTGGAGGGGGTGTGAGGGAAAATGGAACCTTCATTAGCTGTTGGAATGATTGTTAACTGGTCCAGCCACTCTGGAAATCAGTGTGGAGAATTCTCAAAAGGGTAAGAACGAATCCACCATATAACCCAGTTATACCACTCCTTGGCCTATGTCCAAAGGACTCAACAGTCTACTCCACAGATACTTGTTCAGCCATGTTTATTACTGTTATATTTAGAATAAGAAGGAAACAAAAACAATCTCAAGGTCCTTCAACCAATGAATGGATAATGAAAGTGAAGATCACACACACACACACACACACACACACACACACACACACACACTGTGGGATACTATTCTGGTGTAAAGAAAAATGAAATCATAAACTCTGTATGTAATGGACAGAGCCATTGAAGATGATATGAGGTGAGATAAACCAGATCCAGAAATAGATATTTTGCATATTCTCCATCACCAGAGGTTCCTAGCTCCAAATCTTCAGATATGAATACATATCCTGGAGTAACCGGAGAATTCAAAAAAAGTAAAAAGGGACCCTTGTGGGGTAGGAGGAGCAATACAGAAAGGAATAATAATATACAACTGATCTGATGGGCTGGGGCAGGAATAAAAAAGCCTCTAGTTAGGAAGGGACAAGGAGAGAAACACAGAAGAAAAGAAGAGGGGGGAGATAACAAAAAGATTATCTGAAAAAGTCGTAAAATCATACTATTAGCCTCCTATCTTAAAAAACCTATAACACACATTAGTATATTATACATAGACACAAATATATACATATAAGTTTAGTGTATATGTATAATATACATACATACATACATACATACATACATACATACATACATACATACATAGTATAAGTGAAAAAGTCCATACAGCAAAACCCCCCAAACCAGGCCTGAGTTGGTAATCAGCTGTTGTCCAAGAGACACTCAAAATATTACAGGCTACTGATATTGCCTTTGTTTGCTCCTCCAAAGGTGAAAGTTAAGTCCATGTACATCAGACATGGGACCTAGAGGCTCTCAAGCTGGAACTGACTTGATTGACTCTTTCCTGAAGACTAGCTTTCATGGTACCAGAAGGTACCATGCAAGCTTCCTAAGGAGGGAAGCATCCAACAGCCCTACCCAGTTATGACAATGGACCACAATGACCAGCATGTCATGATATCCCTTAGGGTGGTTAGTAGTGTTCATAACCAGGTGGTAATCAAAATCTCTCTAATTAGACTTCTTGCTTAACAAGAGAAAGATCATTCCTATTACTGGAAACCTAGTCAAATATACTTAAGGCTAGTAAAGTCATGAATCTTGGAGGAGAACCTACAAACACCACTCTACTGAATCAGGATAAACCTTATCTACATTCTAAATAGTTGTCCCTATACCCACAGGTAAGTGTAGTCCTCACTCCTCATCAAGGAAAGTTCTCTTTGCAACAGATAGAGACCATTGCAGAAAACCACAACCAATCAAAACACAGTGGATATATCTACAAAACAATTCCTGTACCTAAGGCTCAGGAAACATAGAAAAAGAGGAAAGAAAGACTGTAAGAGCCAGAAGATGAGGGAGTTTGCTATGAGATTGTAACTTTTAGTAATGTCAGAAGCTGAGGAGGAGGGCAACCCCATAGAAGACCAGCAGTCTCAACTAACCTGGACCCCTGAGATCTCTCAGACACTGAGCCACCAACCACGCAGCATACACTAGCTGATATGAGGCCCCCAACACATATATAGCAGAAGACTGTCTGGTGTGGACTTAGTCAAAGATAAACTGAACCCTCGAGAGACTTTGGGCCCCAGGGAGTGGGGAGGTCTGATGAGGTAGGTGGTGGGTGGGAAATCCTCTTAGAGACAGGGTAGGAGTAATGAGATGGGGAACAGTTGGGGAGTGAACCAGGAGGAGGGATAATGACAGGACTATAAAAAAGAGTAAAGATAATTAAAAAAAAAGAATTCTTAAGACTCAAGTAGAAGAAAAGTCAATTAAAAGTAGACTGAAAGAACTTCTATAAGGGCGAATACACTGAGGTACTGGGATGAAAGTTAGCTTGAGGTGTGTTTCATCTAGCTCTTCCTAAACTAATTATTTATAGTAAACTGTAAGTCATGAGTACTCCAAATCTGTCTAGCAAAATAATGAATGTAAAAATGAGGACAATTGAAATAATCCCTTGCATCCTATCAGAACAACATGGACTAAGGCTGGTTTTCAATAATAACAAAAACAATGGAAAGCCCACACACACATGGAAACTGAACAACACTCTAATCAATGATAACTTGGAAGAAATAAAGAAAGAAATTAAGGACTTTTTAGAATTTAATGAAAATGAAGGATCACCATACCAAAATTTATGGGACAGTGCTAAGAGGAAACTCATAGCTCTAAGTGCCTATAAAAAAAACCTAGAGAGAGAATACACTAGCAACTTGACAGCATACCTGAAAGCTTTAGAACAAAAAGAAGAGAATACTCCCAAGAAGAGTAGATGGTGGGTGCAGACCCCCACCTGGTCTGCTCCTGTGTGGATACTAGATCCTGAGACATCATAGAGGGACCACTGAACCCAGAGTGGCAGGTAAGAACACTCACACACTGCCCTATGCCCGCCCAGAGCCATAGCTGAGAGCAGGGAGTGCTCAGGTTCCAGCAGACACCCAAACCTCATCCCTGCAGAATACCACTTCCTTTCTACCCCTCTCCTGGATCTGAAGCCTGGAGCAGACCCCCGCCTGGTCTGCTCCTGTGTGGACACCATATCCCGAGACATCCTAGAGGGACCACTGAACCCAGAGCAGTGGACACCTTATCCTGAGACATCCTAGAGGAGACACTGCACTCAGAGCAGTGGACACCTTATCCTCAGACATCCTAGAGGAAACACTGCACTCAGAGGAGTGGACACCTTATCCTGAGACATCCTAGAGAAGACACTACACCCAGAACAGCGGAAACCTAGCTGGTCTGCTAACTTGGAGACACCATATCCTGAGACATCCTAGAGGAATCACTGTATTCAGAGCAGCTGGAGCTCAGGATAAAAAGATCACAGAGACATCTGAACCCTGAGGAGTACAGACACAAGCAAGATAATCGAAAAGGCAGGCTCCAGTCAGAGACAGTGAGTACAAGTAGCACTAGAGTTAACCAGATGGTGAAAGGCAAGTGCAAGAATGTAAGTAACAGAATCCAAAGTTACATGGCATCATCAGAACCCAGTTCCCCCATCACAGCAAGCCCTGAACACCCCATTACATCGGAAAAGCAGGATTCAGAATTAAAATCACTTCTTCTGACAATGATAGAGGACTTTAAGAAGGACATAAATAACACTCTCAAAAAATTTAAGGAGAACACTGGTAAACAGATAGAAGCCCTTAAAGAGGAAAACACAAAAATCATTTAATGAATTGCAAGAAAACACAACCAAACAGGTGAAGGAATTAAACAAAACCAACCAGGATCTAAAAAGGGAAGTATAAACAATAAAGAAATCACAAAGGGAGAATACTCTGGAGATAAAAAAAACCTAGGAAAAGGAAGCAACAATCATTTTTCCTTAATATCTCTTAATATCAATGGACTCAATTCTCCAATAAAAAGACATAGACTATCAGACTGGATACATAAACAAAACCCAGCATTTTGCTGCATACAGGAAACGCACCTATGTGACAAAGACAGACACTACCTCAGAGTAAAAGGATGGAAAACAATCTTCCAAGCAAATGATCCCAAGAAACAAGCTGGAGTAGCCATTCTAATATAAAATAAAATTGATTTTCAACCAAAAGTAATCTAAAAAGTTAAGGAAGGACATTTCACACTCATCAAAGGAAAAATCTACCAAAACGAACTCTCAATTCTGAACATCTATACCCCAAATTCAAGGGCACCCACATACATAAAAGAAACTTTACTAAAGCTTAAAGCATACATTGCACCTCACACAATAATAGTGGGAGATTTCAACAACCCACGCTCAGCAATGGACAGATCATGGAAACAAAATCGAAACAGAGATACAATGAAACTAACAGAAGTTATGAACAAACTGGACTTAACTGATATCTATAGAATATTTCATCCTAACACAAAAGAATATACCTTTTTCTCAGCACCTCATGGTACCTTCTCCAAAATAGACCATATAATTGGTCACAAAAAAGGCCTCAACAGATACAAAACGATTGAAATAATTCCTTGCACCCTATCAGACCACCATGGACTAAGGCTCGTCTTTAATATTGACAAAAACAATGGAAAGCCCACATACACATGGAAACTGAACAATGCTCTACTCAATGATGACTTGGTCAAGGAAGAAATAAAGAAATTAAAGACTTTTTAGAATTTAATGAAAATGAGGACACATTATATCAAAACTTGTGGGACTCCATGAAAGCAGTACTAGGAGGAAAACTCATAGCTCTAAGTGCCCACAAAAAGACACTGGAAAGAGCATACACTAACAACTTGACAGCACACCTAAAAGCGTTAGAACAAAAAGAAGCTAATATACCCAAGAGGAGTAGATGGCAGGAAATAATCAAACTCAGGCTGAAATCAACCAAGTAGAAACAGAAAGAACTATACAAAATATCAACAAAACCAGGAGCTGGCTCTTTGAGAAAATCAACAAGATAGATAAACCCTTAGCCAGACTAACCAAAGGGCACAGAGACAGTACTCAAATTAATAAAATCAGAGATGAAAAGGGAGATATAAAAACAGAAACTGAGGAAATTTAAAAAAATCGTCAGATCCTATTACAAAGGTCTATACTCAACAAAACTGGAAAATCTGGATGAAATGGACAATTTTCTAGACAGATACCAGGTACTAAAGTTAAACCAGGAGCAGATAAACCATCTAAACAGTCCCATAACCCCTAAAGAAATAGAAGCAGTCATTAAAAGTCTCCCCACCAAAAATTTCCAGGACCAGATGGTTTTAGTGCAAAATCCTATCAGACCTTCCAGGAAGACCTAATACCAATTCTCTTGAAACTATTCCACAGAATAGAAACAGAAGGAACAAAACCCAATTCTTTCTATGAAGCTACAATTATGCTCATACCTAAACCTCACAAAGACACAACAAAGAAAGAGAATTACAGACAAATCTCTTATAAATATTGATGCAAAAATACTCAATAAAATTCTTGCAAACTGAATTCAAGAACACATCAAAACAATCATCCATCATGATCAAGTAGGCTTTATCCCAGGGATGCAGGGATGGCATCTGATAGAGGGCTAATATCCAATATATACAAAGAACTCAAGAAATTAGACTCCAGACAACCAAATAACCCTATTTGAAAAAGCGGTTTAGAGCTAAACAAAGAATTCTCAACTGAGGAAACTTGAATGGCGGAGAAGCACCTTAAGAAATGGTAGACATCCTTAGCCATCAGGGAAATGCAAATCAAAACAACCCTGAGATTCCACCTCACACCAGTCAGAATGGCTAAGATCAAAAACTCAGGTGATAGTAGATGCTGGCAAGGATGTGGAGAAAGAGGAACACTTCTCCATTGTTGGTGGGATTGCAAGCTGGTACAACCACTCTGGAAATCAGTCTGGCAGTTCCTCAGAAAATTGAACATAGCATTACCTGAGGACCCAGCTATACCACTCCTGGGCATATACCCAGAAGATGCTCTAACATACAACAAGGACATATGCTCCACTATGTTCATAGCAGCCTTATTTATAATAGCCAGAAGCTGGAACGAACCCAGATGTCCTTCGACAGAGAAATGGATACAAAAAATGTGGTTCATTTACCCAGTGGAATATTACTCAACTATTAAAAATAATTCGAGAAATTCTTAGGTAAATGGATGGAACTAGAAAATATTATCCTGAGTAAGGTAACCCAAGCACAAAAGAACACACATGGTATTTACTCACTGATAAGCGGATGTTAGCCCAAAAGCTTGAAACAGCCAAGATTCAACTCACAGAGCACATGAAGCTCATGAAGAAGGAAGACCAAGTGTGGATGCCTCGGTCCTACTTAGAAGGAGTAACAAAATACTCAAGGGAGCAAATATGGAGACAAAGTGTGGAACAAAAACTGAAGGAAGGGCCATCTGGAGATCATTCCACCTGGGTATCCTCCATCCCATGTGCAGTCAGCAAAGGTAGACACTGATGTAGATGTCAGGAAGTGCATGCTGACAGGAGCCTGATATAGCTGTCTCCTTAGAGGTCTGCCAGAGTCTGACATATACAGAGGCAGATGCTCATAGCTAACCACTGATATGATCAAGGATTTTCCAATGGAGAAGTTAGAGAGAAGACTGAAGGAGCCCAAAGGGTTTGTGGCCCCATAAGGAGAGCAATAATACCAACCAACCAGAGCTCCTCAGGGTCTAAACCACCAGCCTGGGAGCACATAGCAAGGGACCCATGACTCCATCTGTACATGTAGGGGAGTTTTGTTAGGCATAGCTTTGTTGGGCATAGGTGGGAGAGATCCTTGGTCCCATGAAGGCTCGGTGCTTAGTGTGGGGGAAATCGTGAGTGGGGATGTGGGAGTGGGGATAGGTGGGGGCACATCCTCATAAAAGCAGGAGGGGGGATGGTATAGGAGGTTCCTGGGTGGGGGGGGGTAATGGGGTAAGCAGATAAAATCTGAAATGTAAATATAATATCCAATAAAAAATAATTAAAATAAACAAACAAATAAAGAAAGAAATACTGAGTGGGATATAGACTGGCTTCTTCACCTTGATAAATGTACAAGATATGGGGTAGAAGCCACTAAGGGAGTATCCTCAATAGATAAACTCTTCGGCTTCTGAGTAAACTAGGGGAACGAGGCTGGAAAATGATGTTGGTATAAATGCAATTCTTCCCAAAAGGATAAAACATTGGTATGAAGACTATATAATATTCTTATCTCCTTCATATCACCTCAGTTTTCTGTTTCTGACCTAGTTATGTAGCTGCAGGATTATGTCCACTACAAGTGCTAAAAAATTATTTCTAAGCAGCAAACTGTAACTGTATTTTTAAAGTCTTTTTAAAATGCAGGGTCCTTCATAGTCTGGGTTGTCCAGGAACTCATTCTGTAGCTAGGCTGGCCTTAAATTTACAGAGATATATCTACCTCTGCCTATTGAAGGTGGAAACAGGAGGATCATTGTAAGTTCAAGGCCAGACTGAGCTACACAGTGAGTTCACAGCCACTCTGGGCTACAGAGTGAGACCCTGTCTCAAAAAATGTGTCGGAGAACAGCAGTCTCTTAATAAATGGTGGTGAGGAAACTGGATATTCATACACAAAACACTAAAACTAGAGCACCGACTCACCCAGTATAAAAACCAACTCAAATGATCAAAAGCTTTAATGTGAAACTTCAAACTATTTCAAGAAAACAGGACAAACACTTCAAAATATTAACACAGGCAATGATTTCTTTGATAGGACTTTAGTAGCTCATTGAAAAAGCAAGAATTCATAAATGAGATGGTGTTCAGTTAAAAGGCTTCTGCATGACAAAAGAAACAATCTAGTCAAAATAGCCTACAGATGGAAAAAAATCCATTAGCTAATCATATGATAAAGGACTACTATCCAGAATGTATAAATAATTTTTGAAGTAACACTGGAAGAATGAATACTAGAATCAATTAAGTTGGCAAATGAGCTGAAAAGACACTTTCCAAATGAGTAAGAAAAAATGGCCAATAAATATTAGAAAACTATAAGGTATTATCAAGCCATCAAGGAAATGCAAATTATAGTTACATTGAGGTTGCATGTCACCTCTGCTAGAATGTTTTTTTAGAAACAAAATGAAACTAAAAAGCAGTAACAAGCACTGCCAAGGATGTGGAGAAAAATGAACACCTACACTCCATTGATGGTAATACAAATTAGTTAAGTCATTTCTAAAACAGTATAGAGGTTCTTTTAAATATTAGAAATATGCAGGTATATCACTCCTAGGTATCTGGAAAGAAATGAAACCAACACACAAGGAAATATTTGCACACTCGTATTTATGGCATACACTAGCCAAGATATGGAACCAGCCTAGATGTTCATGAGCAAATAAATGGATAAAAATTGTGTGTGTGTGTGTATGTGTGTGTGTATCTATCTACCAAAAGGTATACACACACACATATAAACACATGTATACAATATATATACCTACATATATATATATATATATATATACACAGTATATACATACACACACACACACACACACACACACACACACACATATATTATATACTCCCTATATAATGGGAGTCAATGCATTTATAAGACTAGTATTGCTGTCTAAATGTGGTTTAGCAGTGGCTAAATCTAATACAAATTTTTTATTAATCATCCCATTCATTTACATCTCAAATGATATCCCACTTTCCAGTTACCCCTCCACCATCCCTCATCCCACATCTGCCCTCCCCCCACCTTTTGTCTGTATGAGAGTGCTCATTCTTAAAAGTGGATTTTTTTTTTGGTTAAAAAATGGAAAAAAAGGAGAAATAGAACATTGAGAAAGAACCCTAATGAAAACGGGGTTTAATGTGACACTGTATCGGCTTAGGTTTCTTAGCTGTAATATCTGCATTTATTTGGTAAAGTGTGTTGATGATGGAGGCTGATTATAGGTAAATAGGGAGAAGGGATATTTGAAAAAAATCTCTGTACCGACTTCTCAATTTTGCTAAACCTAAAACTATTCTCTAAAATGCAGTGAGTGAGTGGTTGGTCAGCACAGTCCAGGTGACTCTCAAAACTAGGCTATCCATTTAGCCCTTGGTTGCTTCTCAGGTTGAGTGTGGCCCCTATTGCTGAAGACGCGTAGGACACAGGATTCAGATGATTAGAGCTGGATCTGATATGAAAGCCTCTTTCCTGCTCTCTAGTTCCCATGGTGACAGAAAAATATACAAGCTGACAATGGAGGGAAGCAAATAGTTCCACTTAGGTGTAACACCTATGAACCATGACAATTACCAGCAGGGTGAGGTATGTGGAAAAGTGCAGTAAGTGGCACTCACACATTTGAGGTAAACTACAGCTGTCGAATTGAACTTAAAGCCCATTTGTTAGGAAGAAAATGAGAGCTGCTGCTCTCACTGTCTGTTACCTCCACTCTGCCATCATGGACTCTAACCCTCTGGGTCTTCAGTCCTAAATAGATGCTTACTTCTATAATTGTGTTGGTCATGGTATTTTACCACAGTAAATAAGACACAGATATTCAGTCTCTTAAATATACATAGTGGCAATTATATGTCAGTTGCTAAGCTAGGTTCCAGAGATAGTATAGATAAATACAAATACTCCCAGCCTTCAAGGGACTCTTACAATATGACAGATAACAAAGTTTAGTTCTGAAATTCTGTACTCTCTACTCCTTAAAAATAATTTTACTGGGGCTGGAGAGATGGCTCAGGGGCTAAGAGCACCATCTGCTCTTCCAGAGGTCCTGAGTTCAATTCCCACCAACCACATGGTGGCCCATAACCATCAGAAATGGGATCTGATGCTCTCTTCTGGTGTGTCTGAAGACAACAAGTATACTCAGGTATATAGAATAAATAAATATTTTAAAATAAAAAACATTATTGATAATTTCAAAGATGTCTCAATGTCAGAAGACAAGTTATGTTTAGTTTTCATATGCCTGTAATCCAGCTTCAACAATTATTAACTCATCTATCTTATACCACTGTAAATCTGCAACTATTTCTCCAGTATTATTTTGAAGAAGTTTCCAGATATCACACCATTACACTCACACTTATTTCAAGGATGCATCCCCTGGGGATAGAGAATATTTTTTTAGAACAATATAACCATTACCACTATCATGCTGTCTAAAATGAATGGCAAAATTCTAAGTGCCTCTTATTCTTTAGATTGAGTTCACTTCTATTTGATTGATAAAGCCTGTTAAGAAAAAAGTGAATTTCACAGTATATACCTGAGCAAATGGTATAACAAAACAAGTAAGAATTCCAAGTTATATCAATGATCGATATTTCTCCAAAATTCAGTCAATAACATAGTGCCACCAGCTGTAAGTACTGGAAACAAAATATGCAGTAGACAGTCTATTACAGAGCTTCTGATGAAAACATACAATGCAGTTAGATGCCATTTTCTGAAAGCTAGATTTAATCAAACACTTGAGCAGCGTTTTCTCTCAATTCATCAGGAAGTAGTGAATTTTATGAATGAAAAATTGATGATAAAATCCTTCCACAAATAGTCAAGTTCTTGATATCGTACACCATGGTAACTGTGAGAAGAAATTTGTATCTATAGTCCTAGCTAAGGTAATAGAGAACAAGAGCCAACAACAGTTCACTACATTATTTGTTCTTTGTGAGTTTCTATTGAGTTTACTGTTGTGGGGAATAGACACAATAAAATAATCAGGCCATATGTAAAATTTGAGGACTTATGAACTACTAAGTATTCTTACTTTGTGTATATTCACTTACAGGATGATTTCCCAAAGGGTTGTATTTTTTTTTACCTTCTATACATATTAATTCACAGAGTAATTATAGAAACTCCATGAGGCATACATTGGTATTTCCATTTTACAGATGGAAAAACTGAAGAAAAGAAATGATAAGAAAGTTATCTAAGCTACATATTTCATAAATAATTATATATAATATGATCAAGGAAGAGTGGTTCAAATCTATATTGTTTTATCCACTACACAATGTATCTTTAAATATAAGGTTTTCATTTAAAGCTACGTTAATTTTTCTAATGGTAAATACATCATTTCTCTTGAAATAACTTACTTATTTTCAGATTCTGGCATTTGAAAAGTTTGTGGAAGAATAATTCGAATGAGGCACCTGTGTAAAAAAGCAATAGAGAATTTTTAGGAGTGAGAATGCAGCTTACTGTGGTAGAGTACCTGCCAATTTGACACAAAAACTAGAGTTATCTGAAAAGAGGAACCACAAATGAGAAGATGCTTCCGTAAGATCTGGCTATAAGGCATTTTCTTAATTAGTGATTGATGGGGGTGGGACCAGCCTATTGTGGGTAGTGCCATCCCTGGGCTGGTGGTCCTGGGTTCTATAAGAAAGCAGCAAACCATGGGGAGCAAGTTAGTAAGCAGCATTCTTGAATGTTCTCTGCTCCAGTCCCTGCCTTCAGATCCTGCTTACTTCCTTCAGTGATGAACTCTGATTGAGAAGCATACATCAAATAAGCCCTTTCTTCCTCAAGTTACTTTTGGCCATGGTGTTTCATCACAGCAATAGAAAATAATCTAGGACAGAGGCCATGGTTTCCCCTTCCCTGGGGCCTTAAGTCTCTGGAGGATTAAGCACATCTTCTCCCACTGAGGCCAGACCACGCAACCCTCTGCTATATATGTGCTGGGACCAACCCGTGTATGCTGCCTGGTTGGTGGCTCAGTCTCTGGGAGCTCCCAGGGGTCTGGGTGAGTTGACACTGGCCCAACTTGGGATCCAGCTCATGAGCAGGCACTAAACCATGACACTATTACTGATGCTACGTGCTTACGGACAGGAGCCTAGCATGGCTGTCCTCTGAGGCTCTACCATCAGCTGACTGAGACAGATGCAGATACTTACAGCCAACCATTGGACTGAAGTCAGGGACCCTTATGGCTGAATTAGGGGAAGGATTGAAGAAGCTGAAGGGGAGGCCTACCTGAGCATCTTTGTTACTGGTTCTTACTTAAAGGCTTCTATATCATCAGCACTGTCCTGGCAGGTTGTAAATTAAGAGTAAAAAGAGCAGAGAAATCTCCATATATCCACAAAACACAAATTTCTTACTTTACAGCTCCAAGTACTTCTTTTGGGTCTTTTGAAAGTTGAGATACATATTCCAAACCTTTTTCTGCCACAAATTGTTGTCCATTCTAAAAGGAACAAACATAATATGTTAAATTACATACATACATCTTTAAAGAAAGTGATGTTTGGTTGTCTATCCCTGCCTATTACAAAGAAATATATTCTTTTTTAAGAACTATCTAATACTGTAGAATGAAGCTATACATGTTCATTGACATAAAGAAACAAGTTCATTTTATTCTCAGAAACTCACTTCTGTTATTCTTGTGTTCATTCTTTGCCTCTTTTTATTCTGTTTCTTTTGTCCAATCTCAATCTGTTTATTTTTGCTTTATCTTATATTGTATTTTTATTATTTCTTAATGTCTGTTTTCTTTTTTCTTTGTTTTAAACATAGCTCACTATTTTAAATTTATTTTTGTTCTTTCAGTAATCCTGCACCCATCTCCATCTGTCTTCTAGCCATGCTTTTGTGTTGGCTAGAACAAATGGCTCAGATAGCTTTGAGCTCCTGTAGTACCCATTTCTTCCACCTAAAGTAACTGCTTTTGTTCCTCAATCATTAAAAACATCCTCAACATTTATGCATTTGCTTCTTATCATAGAGATGCCTTTCCTTGGAATTAATCACATTTTACTTCACAAAAGCATTCTGCATTGGTAATCTCCACTTTTGGCTTACAGCCTTCTCCCATCACACATTCTGGAAGTCCCTGTCATGTCTACAGTAGCTCTCCTCTGAGTAGATGGGGTCCCCTGGATACCACCTCTCCCACTGAGGCCAGTCAAGGCAACACAGCTAGAAGAATATATCCCACTGACAGTAAATGCCTCTTTTCTAAGCAAAGTCAAAAAGGATGTGGATCCAGATATGAGGGGAGGTAGGAAGGAACTGGAAGAACTAGGGGGAGTAAAAATGGTGATGAGAATAAACCGTATGCAAACAATCTATTTTCAACTTAAAAAAAAGAAACTCATATCTTCCCAGCCACAAGCACAGCCTTGTTAAGTCTCTTTATCTTTGTTTTTTAACAGTAACCTCAAATTGTTGAATTCCCTCATTTTCAGTACTCCAATACCTTAAAGGCTCTGAATATTCCCCCTTTATATCCTTTTCTCATTTCTCCCAGCTCCTCCAACCTTTTCACTACACATATTTAAGTTTGGTACGTTATCAGAAAGGTCTTATATCTGAGAGATCTCTTCTCTAAAAGTTCCTATCATGTTATTTCTGCCATGGAAATGTAGGTTTCATCCAAGGATATTGCTTACATGGGAAACTTCTCAAGGGTCAATTCATTTTGCTTTCATTACCTTTCCGAAACTTTGGAGGTAGAGTATGTGCCTTCATTTTTCAATTCAATTTTTGTATTATTCTCCTCATTTCTTCCCTAAAAACCACTACTTTAAATTTCTTGTCACCAGACTATATCCTTTATTATCACCATGATCTCTACATTTCTTGCTGCTCCCATGGTCTCTATAACCTTTATTGTTACCATGGTTCCTATATCCTTTATTGTTGCCATGGTCACTATTTCTCTTGTTTCTATGGTTCCTAGGTAATTTCTTCTCATTTATTGGTAAACTCACTACTGCTAAGTTATTTTATCCCACCTTCCTCCCCCCTCATCTCTCAGCATTTTCACTGCATAGACGGATGATGTTCCTAATATTCTAGTCTCTCAATAGCTTGAATTACATTCCATTACTAATAATTACAACCATTTCATGCTGTCATAAACTGCTCTAAAGGGTTTTAAAATTTTTAAACTACAAACTTGTGAAGTCACTATGGAAATCAGTGTGATAGCTCCTCAAAAAGCTAGAAACAGATTTACCATTGTTCAGCTGCACAACTCAGCATACTTCCAAAAACATCTATAGCCTACTATGGAGGTACTTGCACATCTATGGTTATTGCAGCTTTATTCACAATAGCCAGAAAATGGAAGCAGCCTAGATACTCATCAACTCATCAATAGGTAATGGAATATGAGACAAGGGATTCCTTTTCAGCTGTAAAGAGAAATGAAAATTTCAAGTAAACAGATACAACTGGGAAATATACTGAGTGGGGTGACTCAGGTTTAGAAATACAAATGTCACATGTTTTCTCTTGCTTATTTGGGGATCTTGGATATGAATCTTTAGGTTTGAATGTTTAACCTGGAATAACCATAAAAGATTGGAAAGTAGAGAGAGACCATTGGGGGAGGTGGTGAGAAGATACTCTCTAGAAAAGTGGCTAGTTGACACAAGTACTTTGAAGAGTGTAAGTGAAAAGTTGGGGGAGACTCAACTGGAAGGTTAATATAGAGAGGGGAGAAAGAAGGATAAATGATGTTTGAAAAAAGCCATAGGAAAACCAAGTATTTTATAGGCTTACTTAAAATTACAATTTTAATGTAATTACTTCTACATGGCAAGATAACGCTCCCACAAGGGATTAACAAAACCCTAGTGCTAAGCAGGGGATACTTCCCTTCAAATTGTCGGTCAAGGGGTTGAAAAGACCCCATCAATTATAGGCTATTATTGTCTACTGCAATTGGTCTCTTGTCAGAACATGAACATAAAGACCCTACTGATGCAGGCACCACACTTTGGACCATAGGAATAGAAGAAATCAAGCTGGTACTGACATGGAAGCGAGTTGACTGAGGGCTATCTCCAATATTGTTGGAAGTTGCTATGCAAACTGCCAAGGAAAAAAATTACCAAGAGTCTTACATAGTTATGAAGATGAAGCCTGAGAATCACAATAGGATCAGCAAGACACCTCCAATGGTGCAACAGTGATATTTGTATCCTGAGGCAACAAACAACTGTTCAATTGGACCTAAACTCCACCTCAATAGGAGGGAATTCATACCTAGTACTGTAAACCTAGCCAAGAACCCATGGCTGGAGAGCTTATAGGCTATCTGGTGATTTAAATAAGAAGTGGCCAACATCCTTAGGCATTTGGTCCCCTGTTGTTGATGGTATTTGGGGATGCTGAGAAGATGTGGCCTTGCTGGAGGAAGTGTATCACCAGAGGCAGGTTCTGATGTTTCAAAAGCCACTTGCAATTATTATTATTATTATTATTATTATTATTATTATTATTATTATTCTTTTGCCGGATATACTTTGGTTTACAATTTTGTGTTTTTGCAGGTTTTTTTCTTGCTTGTTTATTTTTGCAGTTTCCCTTTTATGTTTGTTACTTGCTTTTTAAAGAGAGAAAAAGAAATACAGCTCATGAATTTGGGTGGGTAGGGAATAAGTAGGATCTGCAAACAGTTGAAAGAGGGGAAAACGTGATCAGAATATATTGTATGAAAATGGTTTTCAATTTTAAAAGGTCAAAAAAAATTGCAAGCCCTCAGCTTGTTGTTCCACACAGCATGCCTGCTGCTACCCTTTCCTTTCATAATGAAAATGGACTCTCATCACTTGGGGAGCTACACGCTCTAAATAAACTCTTCCTTCTATAAGTTGCCTTAGTCATGGTATTTTATCACAGAAACACAAAAGTAACTAATACAAGTCAAAAGGAGTACTTAGTACTACCATATTACTAAAGGAACAGAGTTTCCACTGCATTCTAAATACTCATCCTTATGACCTAAGATGAGTGAAGTTCTCACATCTCATCCAAAAAGCTTCTCTTGTATTTTTCAGTAGATGTACAATATTAGATCTATAATTAATTAAATGGCAGAGAGAACGGTGACTATGTGATGTTCAGTCAGTCCTAAATGGGACATCAAACATCACAACCTCTAAACCTAAGGCTTGCGAAAACCCGTGGAACAGTGGGCAGAAAGATTGTAAGCACCTAAGGACTGACACGACAGCTGTTTAATAGCTTTGTTTTTCCTGGCAGGATAGAAAGTAGCTCCCATGAACAAGCAACAATATGGTTGCCTGTATAAAATCTACAAGAAAAATATCAATTTAAACATCAACATAGATAGAGAAAGTTTCACAAGTCCCCAGTGGCTACTCCATCTTGTTTCTTGGGGTCATGTGCTTGGAAAATTGTTTTCCAGCCTTTTACTCCGAGGTAGTGTCTATCTTTGTCACTGAGGTGGGTTTCCTGTATGCAGCAAACTTCTGGGTCTTGTTTATGTATCCAGTCTGTTAGTCTATGTCTTTTTATTGGGGAATTGAGTACATTGATGTTAAGAGATATTAAGGAAAAATGATTGTTTCTTCCTGCTATTTTTGTTATTAGAGGTGGAATTACGTTTGTGTAGCTATCTTCTTTTTGGTTTGTTGGAAGATTACTTCCTTACAGCAACCCTGCAGTAAAGCCTCCAACACATTGATGCTTCCAACTTTTCACTGCATCAGTCACTTAATGCCTTCTGATACACCTACTTAAAACTCTAGAGGATTCATTATAATTACTCTACTTTTACTGACAATTTTCATTCATTGTATTCATTTTATAAAACTGAAAGTCTAGTTAAGTCCAATTTTGCACTGACTTACTTTTGTTCTTTCATTCATTAACCAGAATGCAGAAGTTGTATAAAATTATACAATTATTTGCTTTATTTTTGAATATCATCAAATGAGTCTTAATGCTATTGGCAAGCACATGACGCTTCCTTAGTCATTCATTTCCTGTCTTCATGAATGATTAGTTTATACCTTATTCTGTCTTCTCAAATCACACACACACAGACACACACACATATATATCCCAATGTCATCACATGACAGCAAGTCTAAGAGAAATGAAAAGACAATCCATTAAAAGAGAATGAAAGAGAATGACTGATAAGGTACAAATAAAACAGAGCACTAGAACCTAATTACGGTTCAAAGAAAAATGGTCAACTGTATTGATTACTGATAATAGTAAATGATGAAGACTAAGATTTAACCATTGCAATATATAGGACCAGGTCACCATGACCTTAACAGAAGCAACTTGGTATGCTCTCCTGAAAAAAGCTTGACCGGAGAAAGTTCAGGAGATATGGAGGAATAAGTATAGAATAAGTATAGAATAAGTACAGAGGAGTTTTGTTACCAAAACCCAGAAAATAAATTAGGCAGTAGTTGGTAAGAAGATGGTAAAGACAGGCTTTTTTTTTTTAAGTTTCTGATCATTTGACAAGAGGATATTTATAAGCTATGAAATTAACTAAGTAAAACAGAACACAGTGGTAACAGGTGATTTCAGAAGCAAGTTGAGACAGCAGAGGTTCTGGCTAGTCAACAAAAGGATGGACTGGGTATTAAGACTATCTTGTACCTCACTGGTACAAATAGGAATAATTATGCTTTAATTGTATTTTGAGAGAAAAGCTTTATTTTAACAGGAAGGGTGATATGTAGGAGGAGCTAAGGGGAAAGGAGCACCGAGAGGAAAAGATGGAGTAAGGAGAGGAGAAGATGAAAGTAGATGAGAAGCTTGGTAATGAGAGAGAGAAAGAAAGAGGGGGCAAGGAGGCAGAAGTTCACGTGTCTCCACTAGTCAAAGATAGTTTACATAGCTAGGTTGGGTATTAGGTTACACTTCTGATTGAGCATTACCATACTTACAAAGCCCTTGATTAACATTTAAAAAAAAATTGTATAAAAGTCAAATGGAAAAAGGGGGGCACGGGATAGGGGTTTTCTGGGGAGGGGAAATGGGGAAAGGAATTGGCATCTGAAATGTAAGTAAAATATCCAATAAAAAAAAAAGAAAATGCAAAATGCAAAATGCTAAAAGCTCCTAACTCAAAATATCCAGGAAATCCAGGACACAATGAAAAGACCAAACCTGAGGATAACAGGCATAGATGAGAGTGAAGATTTCCAACTTAAAGGGCCAGTAAATATGTTCAACAAAATTATAGAAGAAAACTTCCCTAAATTAAAGAAATGCCCATGAATATACAAGAAGCCTACAGAACTCCAAATAGACTAGACCAGAAAAGAAATACCTCCCACCACATAATAATCAAAACATCAAACACACAAAGAAAAAATGTTAAAAGCAGTAAGAAAAAAGGTAAAGCAACATATAAAGGCAGACTTACACCAGACTTCTCACCAGAGACTATAAAAGCCAGAAGATCCTGGACTGATATCATACAGACCCTAAGAGATCACAAATGCCAGCCCAGGCTACTATACCCAGCAAAACTCTCAATTACCATTGATGGAGAAACCAAGATATTCCACTACAAACCCAGATTTACACAGTATCTTCCCACAAATCCAGCACTTCAAAGGATAATTGATAGAAAACTCCACCACAAGGAGGGAAACTACAACCTGGAAAAAGCAAGTAAGTAATCTTCCAAGAAACCAAAAAGAAGATAGCTACAGAAAGATAATTCCACCTCTAATAACAAAAATAACAGGAAGCAACAATCACTGTTCTTTAATATCTCTTAACATCAATGGACTCAATTCTCCAATTAAAAGATGTAGACTAATGGACTGAATATATAAATAGGACCCAGAATTTTGCTGCATACAGGAAACCCACCTCAGTGACAAAGACAGACACTACCTCACAGTAAAAGGATGGAAAACAATTTTCCAAGCAAATCACCCTAAGAAACTAAGCTGGAGTACCCATTCTAATATCCAATAAAATCGACTTTCAACCAAAAGTAATCAAAAAAGATAAGGAAGGACACCTCATACACACCAAAGGAAAAATGTACCAAGACAAACTCTCAATTCTGAACATCTATGCCCCAAATGCATGGACACCCACATACATAAAAGAAATTTTACTAAGCTCAAAGCACACATTGTATCTCACACAATAATAGTGGGGGGTTTCAACAGACCACTCTCAGCAATGGACAGATCATGGAAACAGAAACTAAACAAAGACACAATGAAATTAAAATAAGTTATGAACCAAATGGATTTAACTGATATTTACAGAATATTTCATCCGAAAACAAAAGAATATACTTTTTTCTCAGCACCTCATGGTACCTCTCCAAAATAGACCATATTAATTGGTTACAAAACAGGCCTGAACAGATACAAAAAGATTGAAATAATCCCTTGCATCCTATCAAATCACCACGGACTAAGACTGGTCTTTAATAACAACAATAACAGAAAATTCACATATACATAAAAACTGAACAATGCTCTACTCAACGATGACTTGGTCAGAAAGAAATAAAGAAAGAAATTAGAGGCTTTTTAGAATTTAATGAAAATGAGGACTCATCATACCAAAACTTGTGGGACTCCATGAAAGCAGTACTAAGAGGAAAACTCATAGCTCTAAGTGCCTACAAAAAGAAACTGGAGAGAGCATACACTAACAACTTGACAGCACACCTGAAAGCTTTAGAACAAAAAGAAGCTAATATACCCAAGAGGAGTAGACGGCAGGAAATAATCAAACTCAGAGCTGAAATCAACCAAGTAGAAAAAAAGAACTATACAAAGTATCAACAAAACCAGGAGCTGGCTCTTTGAGAAAATCAACAAGATAGATAAACTCTTAGCCAAACTAACCAGAGGGCACAGAGATAGTATCCAAATTAATAAAATCAGAACTAAAATGGGAGACTTAACAACAGAAACTGAGGAAATTCAAAAAATTGCCAGATCCCACTTCAAAAGCCTATACTCAACAAAACTAAAATATCTGGATGAAATGGACAATTTTCTAGAAAGATACCAGGTATCAAAGTTAAATTAGGAGCAGATAAACCATCTAAACTGTCCCATAACCCCTAAAGAAATAGCAACAGTCACTAAAAGTTTCCCCACTAAAAAAAGTCCAGAATCAGATGGATTTAATGCAGAATTCTATCAGACCCTCCAAGACCTAATACTAAATAATATAAAATACCTTGTTGTGTCTCAAGGGGAGTATGTCTCAGAGTAAAAAGTCAAAAGAGGAACAGTGAAGTGTTTTAGTGGTAGAGTGCTTGCCTAGCATGTATGAGTCCAATCGTCTATTTAGGCCATGAATTTCTGAGTTGCTTTTGAAGCTTTTTGAATTCTGTATTTTATTAAGACCCAAATTTTACAAGATACATTTATTAAACTAAAATTGATGTTTTGTAGCTATAAAAGAAAAGATATAGGTTAGTTGTTCGCATTCTGTCTAAGCTCCTCCCCACAGTTACTTGGCAACAGCCAGGTGTGCCTCACTCACTATAAAAGGGGATGCTTGTCCCCTCCTCTCTCTCTTGCTCTTGCTTTGTCCTCTTGCTCCTTACCCCCTCTCTCCCTATTCTTCTCCCCCTCTCTCTCCATGTGCTCATGGCCAGCTTCTACTCCTCTACTATCTCTCTCTGCCTTTCTCTGCCTCTATCACCCGCTAAAGTCCCCTCCCCATGCCCTGAATAAACTCTATTGTACACTACACCATTGTGTGGCTGGTCTCTCAGGGACAAGGGATGCCTCAGTACGGGCCTGCAGAGGCACTCCTTTCCCCCACACCTGACTGCACATCCACCAAATATACTCCTCCTCTCTCCTTATATTTTTATAAAACACAACACTAGTCTTAGTAGTAACATACATCTTTACTCCTAGTAAAGGCAGAGACAGGTAAATCTCTATAAGTTCAAAGCCAGCCTGGTCTATATAGTAAGTTCTAGACTAGCCAGAGCTTCATAGTGAGAACAATACCACCACCACTGCCACCCCTGAAAAAAAAAGAAAAATCACAAATGTTTAAACTATTTCATTTAGTTTAAACTATTTCATTTAAATTGGTGAGAAATGTAAACTTCAAAGCAGATACATATTTATTTGCATGGTGTAATATATACTCCATACTCTACCTTTTCAGAGTTGGGGATGTAACATGAGGTGTGTTCATGCTAGGCAAATGCTCTACTAGTAACTATATTCTCTGCCTGAAATGACATTTTTAAAATCTGAAATTTCATTTATTTTAAAATATCATTACTATCATGATCATCATCTTCATCATTATTATTAGTGTGTGTGTGTGTGTGTGCGTGCGTGCGTGCGTGCGTGCGTGTGTGTGTGTGTGTGTGTGTGCGCGTGTGTATGTTTGGTGGGAAACACATGTGGAGGTCAGAGGACAACTTTGTCAAGCTGGCTCTCTCCTTCCATCTTCATGTGGGTTTAGGGAGTTAAACTCAGGTCACCGGGACTGTGACAATTGCCTTTACCCATTTAGTTATCTCAGGGGTCCTAGAGCTTCATTTAAAATTAGTGGTTGTTAATGTTTATTTTTGTTTGTTTTAAACACAAATCTGTTCCCTCAAAAGAAAATAAACAAGACAATTCTATAAGAAGCTTGGGTGAAAATGTGAGACAAAACAGTAAAGGAAGGCTCTTATAGCTAGGTGATGGTGATTTTATGAAGTCTTCTTCAAAAAGGGAAAGAGTATAATATAATAGTAGATGCTTGACTTACCTCTAGAGCAAACTCTATCGATAAATTTAGGATTTGGAGAGTTGAAACTCCACTTTCATTTAGTCCACGATCTTCTGATTCTTCATTCATTACTAATTCCTTTAAAGTACTGACTACCTGTAAAGCTGAAACAAATAATAAAAATGTGAGACATTTTCATCAAAGATAATATTTATGGTTATTTTACAATGGATTTTGAACCAACTTAAGAATATCTGTATCTTTAGAAAGATAAAATGTATAAAGTTATATGAATTAATAAACCACCAAGGATATGAATATTAGAAAAATGCCTAATTGGACAACTGTATTTGTGTGAATCCATAGATATATGCATATAGCCTGAAAGGAAACAAATACAAACTGTTCATCAAACACTACATGTAAGAATAAAATACGGAACCTAGAACCTAAATTCCATTGCTAATGGATGAACTGACTACATTGTGGGACATTCACAAAATGAAGTATATAAAACACTATTGAAATGGAATGAATATATTATATTTCATTATTTGACTTAAAGGCAGATAATTGTACATTGAATGTGTGCAATAGATATTAAATGATAAATAACTTATACATAATAGCCAAAAGGTGAAAAATCTATTCACAATATTCAATTGATCCAAAAGAAGTAAAAAGCAAAACATCAACAAAAACTAGATGGCATAAATGGAATACCAACAACATAATGCTAAATTTATATCCAATCAAGCTGAATGTGTTAGTGCAGGTCTGTAATCACAGTACTCAGTAGACCAAGGCTGCAGAATCACAATTTCAAGGCCTTCTTGGGACACAAAATAATTACAAGGTCATCCTAGTCAATTCACTGAGAGTATGTCTCAGAATAAAAAGTAAAAACAGAGCCGGGGATATAATTTAGTAGTAGAGTACCTGCCTAGCATGTATGGGACCTTGAATTAATTCCCAATTACTTGAAAACAAAATAAGTCTAACATTATTAATACTCATGTTATGTCTAAATGATGAAATGAACCAACTGAATGGCAAAGATGATTAGATTAAAGCAAAACAAAACTTTCAAATATATGCTTCCAACAACAAACACATTAAAAATGTTTATTGGCATATACTCAGTTTACATTAGTGTGGGGTTTCATAAAGACAATTTCATTCAGTACAGTATATATGTAGGCCATATTCTTTTCCTCTTTCCCTCCTTTCCCCATTACCTCCTCTAGGTAGTCTCCCTTGTACACTCAAATTTTTATATGTATTAATGGTCTTACATATGTATACAAAACTAATATCCACCAATGACAGAAAGCATGATGTATTTGTCTTTCTAACTTCCAAACATTTCTGAGTTTTACTCATTTTACTTAATATGATAGTCTTCAGTTGTATCCATTTTCCAGCAAATGAGTTTTATTCTTCTTTATGCCTGAATAAAATTCCATTGTTTATAAATACCACATTTAAACATATTTTATTATTTATGTGTATGGCATTCACTTGGGTGCCTGTGTGTGTGACAATACATGTGTGGAATTCAATAGATTACTTTGTCCAGTTGTTTCTGGGGCCAAATTCAGATTGCCAGGCTTTCAGGACAAATGTCTATCCACTAAGCCATCTCATTAGATATCTTTTATTCTAAGACAAGCTCCCATGCAGACAAAGCTGTGCTTGAATTTATTCTGTGGCCAAGAATGACCTTGAACTTCTGATACTCACCTCCACCTGCCCAGTGGCAGGATTAGAGGCATGTGCCAACATACCTGATTTTACATGTTGCTAGGAATCAAATCCAGAGATTCATACATACTAGTCAAGCACTTTATAAATCTACATCCCAGCCACAATATTACCTTTTCTTTACACATACATCTGTTGGCAACACTTGTACTGGCTGGATTTGTCAACTTGACACAAGCTGGAGTCATCAGAGAGAAGAAAGCCTCAGTTGAGGAAATGCCTTTATGAGATCCAGCTATAGGACATTTTCTCAATTAATGGTCAAATGGATGAGTGACACAATATTAGGATAGAAAGGATGGTAAAAAGGTATTCTATGCACTAGAATTAGGAAAGAAGACATTGCTACTATAATAGCTGGCAAAAAATAGACCAGACTAAGACTAGTCAGAAGACATTAAAAAACAGTCACTTTATACTGATCAACAGAACAACCAATCAAGAAGGCATTACAATTCTAAACACATGCACTGACCAGGGAGCATAAAAATTTCATAAAATAAACACTATTAGATATAAAGTAAGAGGTTAACTCCAACACAGGGTTACTCTTAACAATAGGTCATCCTAACAAAAAAATAAACAGACACATCAAATTAAATGACAACCATAGATTAAAATGGCCTTAACAGATCATTCCATCCAAACACTACAAAATACGTATCCTCTTCAGGACTCCATGGAACTGACTCTGAAATAGATTATATATAATAGGATGCAAAGGAAAGAGTAAAAATCACAGAAATAGGTGGGAAAGAGAGTTTAGTATTTGAGTGTTTGCTGCTCATGCAGAGGGCCAAAGTTAGTGTACCAGCACCCATATCAGTTGGGTCATATATTCCCATTCCTCCAGCTTCAAAGGATTCAAAACCTTCTGGTCTCTTTGGACATGGACAGACACGGATGGACAGATGGAGACAGACAGACAGACAGACAGACACACACTGTATTTAAAGTGTAAATGAAAATTTAAATGTCTTATATCTCATTTGATTCTAACAAAATAAATCTAAAACTCAACACCAAGGGAAACCAGAAATTTTCCTAAACTTATTAAACAACACAATATTCAATAATAAATGGATTATTGAAAAAAACTGAGAAGGAAGTAATCTCCAGAATTTGATAAAAATGAAGGCACAACATACCAAAACCTGTAAGATAGAATGAAAGTAGTCTTAAGAAGGAAGTTCACAGCCACATGGAGATGTGTCATCAACAGTCTTACTCAGCTGGGAACAACACCATTGACCAGCCAGGCAAGATGGTAATCAGAGTCATGTCAGATATGAAAGTAATCAACCACTTTTTGATTGGATTTGAGTCCTGATCCACCGGAAAAAGTCCATGGCTGGGACTGGAAATCTAATCAAAAGCCCATAGTTTGGCATGTCGTAGGTCGTACTGTAGAAGCTACCTTATATCCATATATGAAAATGTCATAATGAAACCTAATATTATATATAATCAATATATAGTAATATAAACATTTAAAAGGGACAGGGCTAAAGGTGCTTGCTGGACAAGCCTGTTGACCTGAGTTCAATACCCAGAAACTACATGAAGGTGAAGGAGAGAAGCAACTCCATGAAGTTTTCACTTAACTTCCATTGTGTACACACACACACACACACACACACACGCACGCATATGTACACACACACATAAATATATTTAATTTAATAGGTGAAATAATTCTATTTAAAATAGAGTTTTTAAAAAAGGTTTAACCTTTTCCACACTAATTGATAAAATTATCTCATGAAATTTAAAGTTCTTTGTCCCTTAAGATACAGTATCAAGTAATACAAATGCCCAGAAGTCTCTACTGAAAACAGTAAAGACAGATGTGACAACAATATTAATCTTGATACAGAGCTAACTCTAACTTAATAATTTTTATTATTATTGAAATATATGACATGATTGTATAATATATTGCATTATTTTTTTCTAGTATGAATAACAAAATCTCTGGTATATAGTAACTTTAAATAGTTGAGTAATTTGATGTCTATAGTTTCTGTTTCCATCCATTTGCTTTAGTTTCTTAATTTCCTTAATAAATGGCAACTTATCTATAGTTCAGGTTGCTTCAGAACTTTCCCAATTATACAAGGGTTGAAAGAGTTAAAACCTTAAATGAACATATGCATATATGCAACTAATTATATATACACATGTGCATTTAGACATATCAGCTAACAAACTATGCTTGAGTTAATGGGGGAACACAGCACTGATGGGATGTGCCCCACGTGTCTACCACATTAACCCTGTCACTTTGTGAAGAAAAATTCCATTTGAAGATTAGGGTTGTTTTATCCTCCTCCTCCTCCTCCTCCTCCTCCTCCTCCTCCTCCTCCTCCCCCCTCCTCCTCCTCATCCTCTTCTTCCTCCTCCTCCTCATCCTCTTCTTCCTCCTCCCCCTCCTCCTCTTCTTCCTCCTCCCCCCTCCTCCTCTTCCTCCTCCTCCTCCTTAACAACATTATTTTACAACATTAATGAACAAGAGTCAAAAGGTACCCAAAGACTTTGATTTATAGGTTAATTCTTAATTGCTGTAAAATGTTTATTATAATTGTCCTTCCCATAACCTTTAGAACCTCAGAGATGGTTGGCTCAAATGATAACATATAACCAGGAATAAAAATATTTCCCAAATTCTTGCCCAATATTTGCCCATTTAAGACCTTTTAGGGGCTGGAGAGATGGCCCAGAGGTTAAGAGCACTGACTACTCTTCCAAACGTTCTGAGTTCAACTCCCAGCAATCACAAGGTGGCTCACAACCATCTGTAATGGAACCCGATGCCTTCTGGTGTGTCTGAAGACAGCTACAGTGTACTCATCATATACATAAAATAAATAAATAGAATCTTTTTTTTAAAAAAAGATCCTTTAGATAGGTGGTTGCATTTTTTAAAATACTTTCATATACTTCTTGTTTCTTTGTGCATTCTTGAATAATTTTATGGAAGAGTTATTATATCTATTCAGTCTACTATCTTACAAACTATTAACTTATTGTGGATTTTTTATTTTCTGAGAATTTTTATTGTTAACATTAATGCATAAAGAACATTTATACCTCTGTAAGCGTTACCCTCAATGATTGCAATCTTGAATATATAATACTGAGTGAAAATGCTTGCAGGATCCCGATGCTCAGCTTCTGCTATGGCCTCTTTAGCCTGAAAAGAAAACAAAAACCACAGGGTTGAATTTATAAAAGTCCTCACCATATTTTACTAATACCATTGTTAGACACAATTGTTAAGGGGTACTCACAATGAAAAAAAATGAACCTAAAAAAATTTTTTTTAAAACTCTATTGCCTTACAAGGTTAGAGAAATAGATTTGCTTCTAGAACAAGCGTGAATAAGCCATCATAAAATAACTTTGCTTCTGAAAACAACTATAAATTTTGGATAATATACTTCATTTTAAAAAAACTAAGATAAAATAATAGGACACTTGGGAAAGTAGCAAAAAAATCATAAAACCAAATCTAAGAAAAAGTTGAGACCCATAAAGGTAAGTAGAGAATGAAAACCCTTTGGCTGGTAGGTGTTTGTGAATATGGACAAATATTTACTGAAAATGTGACAGTTCTTGGTAAATCAGAAACTAGACATCAAATTCCACAAGATCATATGGTTAGACTAAGACTAACTGAGAAGTAAGCACTCCAGAAGACCACAAAGAATGTGACTTTGGCACAAGATAAAAGGGAGAAATTGTTACAGGAGGTGTAATACAAGACAAATTTATTTGTTTATAGCACAAAATTACAGTATCTGGGGCAGAGAGGAATCGAAAGACCTAAAGTTATGAATAATTGCTCCCAAACACATGTAAGAAAAAGGGAAATCCTTTCTGTGAAAAGGAACATTCATTTTATGCTTCAAAATATTTCATAAATAAATTTTCAAGAATGATGAGCTGTAAACATTAAAAATAAATAACCAAGTACCCTATAGAATCAGTTACAATAAATGAATAACAGCAGAAATAATAGCTAACAGAAACAGATATTCAAGATGCAGAAACTGGGGTAATAATAAAAAACCAGTTACAAAGCAACTATATTTTCAAAGCCTGAAAAAATAAAAAATATATTTTAAAAATGCAAGTAGACAGATTAGTATTAGTACCTAGTGCCACAATTACAGTGATCTTTCAACTCTGTGTGCATTCTAATTAGCTTTTTCTACACTATAACAGATTTAATATTTTTTGACTATCAGTGAATTTCATGGAAACAGAGACTAATTTTAATGATTTATTTTTATGTGTTGTGTGCTATGCCTACATGTATGCATGTGCACTACATGCTTGAGGACCCAGAAGAGAGGATCAAATCCTCTGGAACCGGAGTTACAGCTGATTATGAGCCACTAAATGGCTACTGTGAAATTAGCCTTAAGTCCTCTACAAGAACAGCTAGTGTATTTTAACCACTGAGCCATCCCTTCATCCCCAAAGGCTATTTTAAAATGTGACCTTGAAATGTTGAAAAGGGTGAACTTCTTGAAGTGAAATATATAATAAGCAAAATGAAAACAAAACAAACAGGATGAATAGTAGATTAGAAATAGGTAAAGATAAATTTAATTAACTGAAAGATAAGACAGAAAAGTATCATAGAGGATGGGGTAAATGACTAGTAGGGTACTTGCCTAGCATGAACAATGCCATAGGTTTGTTTGGCCCTTAGCACCACAATCATAGTTAAAATATGATCTTAGTTAAGGTTTCTACTGTTGTAATAAAGCACTGTGATCTGAAGTATCTTGGAGAGAAAAGAAATCCGCCTGCCTCTGCCTCCCAAGTGCTGGGATCAAAGGTGTGCGCCACCACTGCCCGGCCCATATCAATTATCAATCAAGAAACTTCACCAAATGCTTGCCTACAGGCCAATCTGATTAGGGCATTTTCTCAATCAAGGTTCCTTCTTCTAAATAACTCTAGCTTGTGTCAAGTTGACACAAACTAGCCAG
This sequence comes from Rhabdomys pumilio, assembly GCA_030674055.1. NCBI lineage: Eukaryota > Metazoa > Chordata > Mammalia > Rodentia > Muridae > Rhabdomys > Rhabdomys pumilio. Next base: position 69,101,614 of record JANHMN010000005.1, on the reverse strand, counting down.
TGCAAATATTAAATATGCAGAACAAAGACAAAATATTCAAATCTGCCAGAGGGGAAAAAACAACAAGGAACATATAAAGAAAAAACCCATGAGAATATCATTTGATTTCTCAATGGAAACTCGGAAAGTCAGAAGAGTCTGGAATAAGACATTCCAAATTCTAAAAGATTATGACAAGAAAACTAGACTACTGTCCCCAGAAAACTATCTGTCATAGTTAAAGAAAAATGAAAAACTTTCCATGACCAAAACGTCTTAACAAAATCACATAAAACAAGCTGGGCAGTGGTGGCGCATGCCTTTAATCCCACCACTTGGGAGACAGAGGCAGGTGGATTTCTGAGTTCGAGGCCAGCCTGGTTTAGAGAGTGAGTTTGAGGACAGTCAGGGCTACACAGAGACACCCTATCTTGAAAAAACAAAACAAAACAAAATCACATAAAACAAAACAAACATCCCCACTACACAGAAGCAATAATCTGAACTGAAAAGAGGAATAAGCACAGCCAAGAGACTCTAGGGAAAAAAAAGCTATAACAACAAAAGACAAAAAACAATTAATCATACAAACCAGCACAATAAATAAATAGAACAGCAAAAGATCTACCAATTGCCATCTATACTCATCTTTCAGTAATAACTCTAAATATCAATGGGCTCAACTTTACAATTAAATCACACAAGCAAGCTCGATGTATGTAAAAAACAAAACAAAATCAAAATCTATTGTGATCTGTACTGCAGCAGAGGGCTGTGCTGATGTCCAGGGTCTGTAGTGCCACTAGAGACCATGTGGATGTCTGCAGTCCTTGCTGCCTGCTGTCCTTGCTGTTGTCAGAACCCACATGGAAGTTCTTGATCCATGCTCTTGCTCACTGTAAAGTGCAAGGAAGCTAATTTGCACTGATGACTGCAGACTTAGAGTTGAAAAGGTACACAGAAGGCCTCTGTGACAAACACTACCACCACCCCACTGCTGCCTACACCCCCAAAGGAACAGCCTAGAGAGGAAAGCATTGAAGAAAACTCTTAAAATTATGATAAGGATGCTGAAGTGTCGCTCTCCACAATTGAGGTTTCTGGTAGGGCTGCAGAGGAGGAAGGACTCGGTTTTCCTTAAGGGACTGGTTACTGGGAGTTTGACCATGCTCCAGACAGTATACAAACAACATAAATTGGACTTGTAGACTTGTAGACGTGTGTTCTCGTTCTCTCTCTCTCTCTCTCTCTCTCTCTCTCTCTCTCTCTCTCTCTCTCCTTCCCTCCCCCCTCCCCCTCCTTCTTTTGTGGGAGAGGTCACAAGAGTAGAGGGAAGACCTGGGAGGACTGGAAATTTAATGTGATTGGGGTACATGATGTGAAATTCTCAAGTAATTAATAAAAATATCATGTTGCGAAAAAATCCACATACCTGTTGTCTACAAAAAACTCCACCAGAGCCTGACAAATATAGAAGCTGATGCTCGCAGCCAACCATTGGACTGAGCATGGGTTTCCCAATGGAGGAGTTAGAGAAAGGACTGAAGTAGCTGATAGGAAGAACAATATCAACCAACCAGAGCCCCCAGAGCTCCCAGGGACTAAACTACCAACCAAACAGTACACATGGAGGGACCCATAGCTCCAACTGAATTTGTAGCAGAGGATGGCCTTGTTGGGCATCAATGGGAGGAGAGGCCCTTGGTCCTGTGAAGGCTTGATGCCCCAGTGTAGGGGAATGCCAGGGCAGTGAGGTGAAAGTGGGTGGGTGGATGCGGGAGCACTCTCATAGAGGCAGGGGTAGGGGGGGATAGGGGATTTCCAGGGGGCAAACAGGGAAAGGAGATAGTATTTGAAATGTAAATAAAGAAAATATCCAATTAAAAAGAGAAATGCCTTTCTAGTTTTGGAGGTACCTAGGTAAAGCTGAAGCAGACCACATAGGCCCTGGCCTCAAGAGGAACTCATAAGTCGGGTTTAAATTACACTACCATGTAGCTGTTTCATCTAGGCAAGGTTGTCATATCTGTCTGAGGCAAGATGTCAAGACCTGGCAAATTTAGCCAACAATAGAAATGGCTTCAGTTTTCTGTTTCATGTTAAATGAGATGATGTCTACAACAGTTAGCACTATCTCTGTCTCAACATGAAGCTCTATAAATCATGAGACTATTTGTAAAAAAAAAAGTACTACCTTAAATCGAAATGATAGAAAAAAGTATTTTAGTCAAATGGGATCAAGAAGAAATCAGGCACTGGCATCCTAATATCTGACAAAATAAACCAAAATAAACAGCAATCTAATCAGCAGAAAGAATGAAGGGCACTTTATTCTAATCAAGGGATTATTTAATCAGGGAAAAAAATTCACAATACTGAACACATGTGCACCAAAGTTTGGTGCACTGAATTTCACAAAAAAAGCCTACTACTTGAATTAAAAACACAGATTAGCACTAAACCAATAATTGTAGGTAATTTCAACACCCTCCTTTATCCAATAGATAGATCATCTGGTTAAAATAAGGAGAAACCTCAGAATTAAACAACATCCTACATCAAACGACCCTAACAAATATCTACAAAATATTCCACCCAAATGACAAAAAGTAATCTACATGGAAACTTTTCTAAAATAAACCACATCCTAAATAAACCACATTAACAAATACAGAAAAACTGAAATAATTCCATGTGCCTTATCAGACCATTATGCAATAAAACTCAAAACTGACAGCAAACAAACTCCAGTAAGGATGTTAATTCATGGGGATTAAACAAGTCACTATGAAATGGTGAATAGGTCAAAGAAGAAATCAAGAAAGAAACGAAAACATTCTGGAAATTAAATGAAAATGCACCCTGACTAAACCTCTCGGGTATATAAAAGTCAGAATTAAGAGAGAAGTTTATAGCCTTAAGTGTCTACACAAAAAGAACAAATTAAATGACTTCATGATGCAACTCGGGAATTTGGGGAGAAAAGAACAAACCAATCCTAAACTCAGCAGATAGCAAGTAATAATAAAAATCAATGCAGAAATTAATGAAATAAAAACAAAGAAAATAATACAAAGAATGAATAAAACTGTAAGAGCTTATTCTTGGCCCACCTAACCAAAAGAAAAGAAGAAATGACCCAAATAAACAGAATTAGAAATGAACGAAGAAACATTAAAAGAGATATCAAAGAAATGAAGACTGTTATAAGGGAATGCTTTATGAACCTGTATTCCATTAAATTGGAAAATCTAAAATAAATTAATTTTTGACTCATCCAAATGACCAAAGTTAAACCAAGAAGAGAACAACCATAACAAAGGCAACTGAGACCATAATCAAAAGCTCCCTCCCTCTACAAATACAAACAAACACCCTTTAAGTTCAGATGGAATTCTAGCAGAATTCTACCAGACTTTGAAAGAAAATCTATAACCAATGTTTTTTAAACTCTTCAAAAATATAGAAACAGAAAGATGACTGACTCCAGAAATTAGCCAATATTACTCTCATAACCAAACCAGGTGAAGATATAACAAAAACAAACCTATGAACCAATACCCGTGATGGACATAGCTACACAAAGATCCTCAATAAAGTACTACCAAACCAAGTACTAGCACATATCAAGTACATTATTCACTATGATCAAGTTGGATTCCTCCTGGAAATGCAAGGGTGGTACAACATAAGGTAAGTCAATTCATATAATAAACCATAAAAATATACTTAAAAACAAAATCATAGGATGATGTCAATAGAAGCAGACAAATCTTTGGCAAAATTCAACATGGTTTCATGATAAAAATCCTGGAGAAAGTAGGAGTGAAAGGAACATACCTCAACATGATAAGGGGTGTTATGATAAAACTCAGAGACAACTGTATTAGTCATAGCTTTCTAGAAAAACAGAACTTATAGAATGTGTATATATATGTTTATATATATATTTAGTTTTTTCAATCCTTTGTGCATTCTGGTTTTTAAGTCTTTGTCAGATGAATAGTTGGAAAACAGTCTTCCTATTCTGTAGGCCATATACACACTCAATTAACTGTTTCCTTTTATGTAAGTTTTTAAATTTTACTATGCCTTGTTTGTCAGTTGTTGATTGATTTCCTTAGTGGCTAAAGGGCAATTCAGAAAGAGAAAAAAAAAACCTAAAGTTTGTATGTCACTAAAAAAGATCACAGATATCCAAAGTAATTATGAGCAAAAAATAGTATCACTGGAGAGATTGCTAACAGAACCATAATGACAAAAGCAAGATAGTATTTGCACAAAAACAGGCAGACCAATGGAATAAAACAGAAGACCCAAACATGAGCATTTGATATTACAGCCAGCTGGTACTTTTCAAAGAGGTAAAAAACAAACAAACAAACAAACAAAAAAGAAACCACAGGGGAAAAGACAGGAGAAAGACTTCACCAAATGAAATGGTGCTGGGAAAGCTGGATGTACAGAAGAAAATTAAGGCCAACAATTAGCACTTGGGACCTCGTAAAACTGAAAAACTTCTGTACAGTTAAGGAAAACAAAGAAAAAATCTTGAGAACAGGAATGAACTTTTGACTGTTGGACTTCCTACCTGGTCCACATCTTCTAAGCCACTTTAATTAAGTCCATTAGTATGTGCGTATGTAAGTACATACGTATGTACATGTATATATACTGGTGGGGAGTTACTAATTAAACTATATAAGTATAGGCAAACAAGAGACATCTTTACAAAATTTGTCATTTAATAACATATTTGAAGTCAATAATATTGTATTGCACACAAAAAAATTAGTTGAGAATGAATTTCATTTAAAGTTTAATAAAGTAAAAATAATGTTATTTGGATTTAGATCTTGTTTGAGGATTTTAAACTATTGAGTAAATTACATTAATAATCACTTTTGGGACTGCTCATATATTTCTGGTTCCTTTCTTAATCCAGTGTAGTAAATTCTATTTTTTTTTCTAGGAATACATTCATGCATAAAGGTGTTCAAATATCAATACTCTCTTGGTCTTTTTCATTTTCTTTCTTTCATTTTTATTCCTTGTTTGTCTTACTAGATGTCTGCCCATTTTATTAGGTTTTTTTTCCAAATAGCATAGTTTTAGCTTTCTGGGTCCTGTTTGCTTAATATATGAGAAATTTCTGCAGATAAATAGTTAGATTTTAAAATGCTCTTTGGATTTATCTTGCACTTGTTTTAGTAACTTCTACTGATACATTTACATTTTTTTCAAATATATTTTTTCAAATATATTTGTGAAATATTTAATGCATCTCCCACTAAATGTTACCTAAGCTCTAGACGACAATATTTTAAGAAAATTTTTGTGTACAGTGTATTTAAATAAAGACACACATCATCAGTATACAGTCAATTATAACACAATGACCAAAACACATAACCACTATCAAGAGGTTTACAGTACCAACCTCCCTGAATGTGTCTTGCCTAGGCATGCATTTTGATATATAGTATGATGGATAATTAATATGAAACTCTAAGAAGGACGATTTTATTCTATAGTGATATAAAATATATAATTCACTACTTGAACCTAGGAGTTGAGCTGGGGATTAATTAGAAATATTTTATATAATAAGTTTTCTAGATATTCCATATCCAGATTGTGATAGTGGGTGCATGTGGCTATATATGTCTCAAATTTATTTAATTATGTAACAAAGTAGGCATATTTTAATATTTAAATTATAGTTCAATAGTTATTTTTTTAAAGAATTTAGCAATGATTTGAGATCTCTTTAGTTCTCAATTTTAAAAGTCTACATAGTCCTCCACAGTCTTTTTGACTATAATAGAATTTATTAAATTATATTATCAGAATTAAATTTATTAAATTATATTATCAAACTACAAGTTATTAAGTTATATTATTAGAATCATGCAGTTGAGGGACTCTGAATATTTGAAAATTCTTCTGATGTGTGAATATTTTCAATAACATTCAGAGGAAGTAGCCATTCTGCCTTTATTTAAATACCTTCAAAAAAAGGAAGCTCATTATATCTTTGAAAAAAAAACACTATCTAGGACTGGAGAGATGGCTCAGTGGTTAAGAGCACTGACTGCTCTTCCAGCGGTTCTGAGTTCAATTCCCAGTAACCACATGGTGGCTCACAACCATCTGTAATGGGATCTGACGCCCTCTTCTGGTGTGTCTGAAGACAGCTGCAGTGTACTATATACATTAAATAAATAATATTTTTTTAAAAACCCACTATCTAAATTTTGGGCAAGTCTAATTCTTAAATAGGGTCTTCTTGTGATTGAAAATTTCTTTCACAGTTTTCACCCACTGACACAAGTGTGGTATAGATGTAACAGGTTTTCTCACCAGTAGCTATACAGATATTAGGAGATACTATATTGTTTATGTCCAAAATCTTCATTTTTCAAGTTAAAACTCCACACTGTCCTTTAACCAGTTCTTGAATGCTTTCATCTTAGCACATTAGACCTTGTCAATATCTTTCTTCAAAATTATTCCCCAACCCAGTAAATGTCTTCAGTTTACCCTTTCATGCATTACAGAATCACCTCTCAGAATCTACGGAAGATTGATTCCAGGGCTACCTGTCTCCTTTCAGATACCAAAATGTGTAGATGCTCACGTTCCTTGCTTGTACGGAGCCCATAGATATCTTCCTGTTCATTTCAAATCATCTCCAGACTATTTAAAGTAACTAATATAATGAAACGCTATGTAAACAGTTACTTCACCATATTCTATAGGAAAGAATGAAAAATAGTCTGTACAATGCCAGCACAAATGCATTTTTTCCCTGAGTGTTTGTGATCTGCACTTGGTTACATTCATAGAAGGGGAATACATGAATACAAAAAGCAGTCTGTTCTATTGATTCAATTTAAAAGAAGCAAAATTTCTTAGTATTGTTTTTTTGTTTATCTCACAAGCAACAGAAAGTCCTAAATTTTGCACATGTGCTTCTGTTAAAACCCCATTTCATCCTTTCTGTTCTAGCACAGCTGGCTTTGGGAATTTGGCACAAGATGTTTTGTTGTTTCCTGTTTGTCTCCATCTTCTTAGAATGGCTTCATTATTTCACTATATTAAGGTTCCTTTGAATATGACTGTCTTCTAACGTATCAGCCACCCTTCTGAACTTTGAGTTGTATGCTGTATACCCAATGAATAGCTACAAACAGCTCTCATCTCATCTATTCTTTTTCCATACTATATTCCACAGTATTTGACAATTTATAAATCTTTTTCTTTCTTTAAAATCATATTATACATGCAAATCTTGTCCCTGAAATAATATAATAATTATAATAATATAATAATATTTTAAAGCATATCTATACAGAGGAGTAAGGTATATCTTTAATTTATTTACAGATTAAACATTCAAAAACTACTTGGTGACTTCAAACCTCAACTTCATCAGTTGAGCCAAAATTAATCTTCACCTCACATTTCATTAAGTGCTTTATTTTATATCCATACAGATGTATCTGCAAGAAAGGCAATACAGTCATTACAAAAACCTTCAAAAGCATTGAGCTACTCTAAAGTACAAACAGAAGCCACAGTGCCATCTAGTGAATATGTTATGTGCACTGACCACGAGCTCACTTTCAGTCTTGTAATGGAAGAATATGATTTTTAGAGCTTTATATAGTAGATACAAACAATATATAACCAGAACATGAAAGATAAATACTAGTCTTATCTTTGTGGCTGTTTTAATTCCTTTTAAATTTTACTTATTTTTATTTCACATGCACTAGTGTTTTGCCTGCATGTATGTCTGTGTAAGGAAGTCAGATCCCCCAGAAGTGGATTTAGACAGTTGTGGCCTGCCATGTGGGTGGGCGCTGGGAATTGAACCCAGGTCCTTTAGAAGATCAGTTAGTGCTCTTAACCACTGAGCCATCTCTCTAGCCCCGGCTGCTTTAATTTTTACAGCCATCTTATCATATGCATTGCCCCTTCCTGCTCCGGTTTTCTTCTTTGTAGTTATCACTACATAATTATCAACAGATCAAGAAACTACAGTCTTTGGCAAAATCTAACTCACCCTCTGTTTTTGCATAGCCCACAGATTAAAAATAATTTTATTGGTTTAGATGGCTGAAATAAATCAAAAGACAAACATTTCATGCCACAAGAAAAATCATATGAAATTTAGTATCCCTAAATATAAAAGTTTTCTCAGAGCACACTATGAGTACTTGTTTACATATTATTTATGGCAGTATCTAGTATAAGATCAGAGCTGAGTGTTACATTAGGGACCATGTCACCTCCAAACTCTTAACTATTTTCTGTGTGACTCTTTACAAATTTTTCGACCCCAAATTGTTCCCATCTAAAGAAATGCAGGAACAAAAATGAAGCAGAGACTGAATAAATGGCCAACAAGTGTCAGGCCCAACTTGGGATCCATGCCATGGTCAGGCACCAATCCCTGATGTTATTACTGATGCTTGCAGACTCTAGACTAGTATGGCTGTCTTCTGAGAGATCCTACCAGCAGCTGACTGAGGCAGATACAGATACTTACAGCCAACCATTGGACTGAGGTTGCGGACCCCTATGGAAGAGTAGGAGATGGATTGAAGGAGCTGAAGGGGATGGCAACCCCATAGGAAGACCAAGTGTCAACTAACCTGGATCCCTAGGATCTCCCAGAGACTAAGCTACCAACCAAAGAGCATACATGGGGTTTGTCTATGGCCCCCAGTACTTATGTAGCAGAGGACTGTCTTGTCTGGCCTCAGTGGGAGACAATGTGCCTAATCCTGTAGAGGCTTGGGTCCCCAAGGAAGCAGGATGAGGGGGCATGGGAGGTGGGAGTTGGAGAGTGGGAGAGGGGGTTAGGAGTGGGGGGAGCACCCTCTCAGAGGCAAAGAGGAAGTAAGAATGGGAAGAACTCTTGGAGGGGTGACCAGAAAGTGGGGGGCAACATTTGGAATGTAAATAAATAAAACAATTTAAAAATAAAATAGTAAGCATACATTTTAAAAACCTGTTAGATAATGGTAAGATGGGGATGGCAAAGTACTGATGGCTTTCCCTCCAACCTCTACCTTTTTATATGTCCTACTATATAGGAATGTATTCTTTACATATACAAAGTATCCAAACAGTGTCTGCTAGGAAGTCAGGAAGAATGAAATGAAAAATATGCTAAGTAACAAACACAGTTACCTTGAACATTTCAAAATAAGCTTTGGCTTCCCTACCTATATGGCATTAAATGACACAGTTGGACATGGAATACATGTTATTAAGACATACTGGTTTCCTGATTGCCTATTTTTTCCTTTTTGCTAACAACAATTGAACTCCAATTACAGGTTCAGTTCTGCACTGACTCTAGAACGGATCCTGTCATTATCCAGATATGTAAGGAGTGCTGCTTCAGGCTGGGGATGTGCTTCAGTGGCAGGCCGTTTTCCTAGTATACGGATAGCTCTGAGCTCAAACTCAAGCACCACACAAAAATTTTAGTTTCTTGTAGAGAAAGATTGGACCTAGTCAACTTGCATACTGCTTTTCTGGTAATTTTTTTCAGATGACCTAAGGCCTTGAGCATCAGACTGGGAGTGCTGAGACACCTAGCCTCATATACTGAGCAGCTGCCAGAATGCCAGCTTCCAGTATGAAGACCATTATCAGTGAGCATATTCATTTTATTAGCTCTGTTTTTCTAGAAAACCCTGATAATACACAGACCTGGGAAGGAAACTTACAAAATCACTACCCTTATTCATATAATTTCTCCTAAAGCTGTCAGTAAAACTTGAAAAGGCAACAAAAACTTTCATATTTGATTGAGTGCATACTTGTCCTTCTCACTTTTTGTTCTTCTAAAACCAATACCACATATTATGTGCACACTGTATGATGTTCAAAGGAAAAAATGTCTCACATGCTATTAGAAATATGAATGGCCCCATCATTCATAAAATCTTTTTATCTTTTAGCTTCTATATTTTTCCTAATGAAGGGTCATGCACTGAACTTTTCTTGAGTGGTTATAAAGACAAGATAATAACCTAAAACTAAAAGAGTAGCTATTTCATGCAAGTATCTGCTGTCAATGGATGCCTAACAAAAATGTAGACCATCAAATGTTAGTCTATTTTAAAGGACTATATAGCAGATGGTTAGCAGCAAATAGCCTTTCAGAGTAAGGCAGAAGATACATGGTAAGGACAGTAAGTAAAGGAAATCAATACTTTCCCAAATACTCTCTCCTTTGGGAAATTCTGCTTCATGTTTGCAGGACACACATCAAAAAAAAAATGTCAATTTGACCTTGTTCGCATCCTGAGGCACTCACTCTCAGCCACTCTAAGTAGCTTTGAGATCAGAGTGATGCATTCACCTAAGTGCCACTCTGCACAGAACATCGTCTGCCTCCGAAAATAGAATAAGTAAATGAAAGCACCTTATCAAGTTGTTTCAAAGATAAGTAACAGGAAGCCATGTTCCTCTTCAGCTTGACCAAATTCAGATCCGCTTGGCCACACTCGTAAAACTTCAGAGAATAACTGTACCACTGTAGGGCACTGGTATAATTGTGAACCTAAAGTTAAAAACAACAACAACAAAATTACAGATTATTTTTCAAAATTCACTTTAAATTTTCCCAACTACCCTCTAGTGGTAAACAATTTGTTACAGATTCTACTTTTTAGACAGCAAAAACAGTATCTACTCACTTGAATTCTAAGTGTTTAATTCTTTTTCTGTTTCCTACTCATTGCAAAGTTCAGAGGCAGAGTAAATGCCTAGCATGCATAGGGTCAAGTCCCCAGTACTGAAAGTATAAAAGTCATTTGTTCACTCAAAGGATGAAGGCTCTATATTTTAACTTTATTCTTTTAGAGATGTAAATTGTAGTTATCACAGCTTATATACAATTTCACATTTTATTCTTTCCAGTAAATCTTATGTGCATATTAATCTACATGATTATAGTTTTCAGTGACTAATTTTAAAGGAAAATATTAGTCTAATCAATGTATTATTTTCTTAGTTTCATAATTTGGTGGATTTCCAGTTTTCCCCATTAAAATTAATGCAAATGTATTCTTGTAAAAAATATTTTGTTGCTGTCAATTTTTCAATGATAAGAAACTATTAGTAGCAACAACCTAATAGAAATAGCTTGGCTTATTTAACTCTAAGACAGATTATTCATAAATACTATATAGGTAACTGAATCTCCTGTACCCTATAAAGGCTTCCTGTCTTTTAAGCAATGGCTAAAGAAGAAACAGCTACGCTAGGAAGGTAAAACATTGGCTTTAACTATTTGAACATAAAATTACATTCTTCACAATTGAATGTGAAATGGGGGAGGGGAAACAATCAAAAGGAGAAAGGAGATGATTCAGAAGAAACTTTTTACCTTCTCAGTACAAAAATAAAGAAGGCCTAAAAAAGAGTGATGGTTTGGTTTGCACTATAAGGTACGTATATGTCTCTATATGCTTCTACTTCTTTGTCTTGAATCTAATTTCTTGTTTCCTATTTTTTCCTTTTATCTTCAAATCCTTTCTCTTCATCTTTAACCTACCTACAAAATCTACCACAACATATTTTGCAACATTGTACTTGAACCCTGAGACCTCATGCTTGCCAGGTAATAAGGATTTTTGGTCTGGTCTCTTCCATTCAACTTAAATAGTTTCAAGATTAGTCCCTATTGCTGCACATACCAATAATTCATTCCCTTTTACTGCTAAGTAATATTTCATTATATGGACATACCACAGATTGCTTATACACTCACTTATTGATGGACATTTGGGTCCATTTTCAAATATTACAAATAGTGCCAGAGTGTTTTTCTGTCAACTTAACACAGGTTAGAGTAATTCTGGAAGAGAGAACTTGGAGAAAATGCTTCCATTTGATTGTACCGTGGGTAAGCATGTGATGCATTTTCTTGATTGATGTGGATGGGACTATTCTATAGATGGTGGTGCCAACCTAGGTGGATGGTCATGGATGGTATTAAGGTTGAACAAACCATGAGGGGTAAGCTATTAAGCAGTACTCCTCCACGGCCTTGGCATCAATTCATAACTCCAGGTTCCTGCTTTCAATTCCTGCCACGACTTCCCAGGATGATGGGCTATAAGCTATAGGATGAAAAGTAAAATAAATCTTTTCCTCTTCAAGTTGCTTTTGTCATGGTGTCTTACCACAACAATAGGAACCGTAACTAAGACACAAAGTTACTTTTCTGTTTAAGTTTTTGTATGTGTTAACTCCTGTGTTACATACACATTTTGCATGGATCTTTACTTTTCTCTTGAGCATATACATGGGGTTAGAATAAATTGCATGAAGGGGTGAATATTTAAGAAAATTGCCAACCTATTTCCTAAACTGTTTGTATTATTTCATGGCCCAACAATAAAGGTTTCAGTTCCTTCGAATATTTTGTATTTTTCAAAAATTTTGATAATTCTAAGTAGTATCTCTTTAGGGTTTTAATTTGTGCTTCCCTGACAACTCTTAAATCATCTTTTTCATCAGTTATTGTATTGGAACATATTTTTTGTGTAATTTATGTTCCTATCTTTTAGTGTCCATTTTCAATGGTTTTGATGAGCGCCCAATTGTTCCAGTAACATTAGTTTTAAAGACCTCTCTTCCATAGAATTACTTCTGTTCTTGGTAAGAAACAAAACAGTTAAACTTTTGTGTAGAATTAGTTTGGGGTTCTTTATTTCTACTGATGTATGTCTTTAGCTTTGATATTAATACATTCTATAGAAAAATACTGTGGCTATATGACAAGTCTTGAAATTGGTTGTGATGAGCTTTAGATTAATACTATTTCTCTAACAGCCTGAGGAAAAGAAGGTCCAGTGACAGGCCCAAAGTGGGATCCAGCTCAAGGGGAGGTCCCAAGGCCTGACACTATTACTGATGCTATGGAGCACTCACAAAAAGGGACCTATCATGACTCCAAAAGACTCAGCAGGCAGTTGGAGGAGTTAAATGCAGAATATTTCCACAGGAAATCAGAATTGTTTTACAATTTTTAAAGCTACTTTTAAAAGCATCAATACTTTTTTAAAGGAACACTCCTCCACAACTTCCTTATGTCTCACATTAAATTAGTTTCCTATCAATAACGTCATTTCCCTTTACCGAAAGTTCACAATGGGGAAGAGTCATGACTTACTATTTTTCAATAAATGATCACAATACCTATTGACACTCTGCACTATATTTAATTCATCGATGATATCTAAAAATAGAAACTAGGATGGTATTGTTACTATACTGTCTGTTAGCTGTTTATTTGCTTCTGTGGAACTGAGTATAGAATCTAGGGCCTCACACATGCTACACACGTGCTCTGCCACTGAGCTGCACGTCCCAGATCCTGTTCTGTGTGACTTTTATACTCAACAGTGTTTTATTTGGTGCAAAGGAGAAAGAATACAATGACTGAAAAGGTTATTTCCAAACCTTAACACTTCTGGCAGCTTTTCCCCACAGAATGTTGTGTAACCAATTTACTAAATCTCTTGTTAGTCGACCTCTTGTTTGGTGCTCTGAAAAAAACCGAAAAACAAAAAACAAGCTCTAAAAAGAACCTAGATCCATTGAATTAAACAGTGTTAAATGTATACACATCAGACTTAATCATATAGCTGTACTTCATCTTTAAGTAACGTCTATAAACCAATCACATCAGACAAGGTTTCACCTTCAATTTGCTTTACCATTACAACTGGTTATATAATCTAATCAGAGTTTGCTAGAATCACTGGAATTCTCCCAACAGCCTCCGATAGATTCCCAGCCTAGTCTCTTTTTAACTTACTTTTCATGTTCCAAATTAGATCACCATTCGGTGCCCTAATAAGGTTATTGTGAATGAGCAGACAGCAATGTCAGAAATCATTAATAAGAACTGCTCATACTATTATGTACTAAAAAGATCAGATCAAGTTCACAAGAAAGGCCAATTATAACTTAAAGCTTTTTAAAAAGTACTTTAAGACCGCACTTACAGATAAACTTTATTCATTTAAATTGTAACTTGTGTTTGATTATTTCTGGTCTAGACATTTACAGGATTCAAATACATTAGCACATTAAAGTAAAGTTTAAACTGCAATAGAATTCTATACCCCTTTCTCATCTGCCCTTCTGGCACAAGCTATCAATTTTCGCAAATGTCTTCATTAGAACACTAATCCTCTGACTCACCAGTGGAGTCAGCACATGTGGCTTAAAAATACTTATGTAAGAGTAACCAATTACTTAATGTCTCCTTAAAAGTTTATAATACCTTGATTATATGAATAAAATTCTAACCTTGTCTGACATCAATGAAAAGGGAGTCCCTTGGTCCTGTGGAGGTTTGATGCCCCAGCCTAGGGGGATGCTGGATGGATGAGGTGGGAGAGGGTGGGTGGGTGGGTGAGCACCCTCATAGAGACAAAGGAGAGGGAGGATGAGATTGTGAGATGGGGGGGCGCTTGTGGAGGAATAACCGGGAAGAGGAATATTATTTGAGATGTAAATGTATGCAATGATTAATTTAAAAAAAGAAATGAATTATTCTGTAAAATCAGCTTTTTAGTTAGCCGACAATTTTCTGTCCTTTAAAAAGAAAGTCAAGGACTAGGGAAATAATAGTCAGTGAAGTACTCGCTATGTAAACATGAGGAGCAGAGTTTAATTTCCAGAATTCATATAAAATGTGAGACATGGTGGCACATGATTGTTATGCCAGTGCTGGAGAAGAGGAGAAAAGTGGATCCCTGGAGCTCACTGGCAGCCCAATATAGTTTACTCACTTTCCTCCTAGCTAATGAGAGGTCCTGTCTCAAAAGGCAGGTAGAGAGGGTCTCAGGAAAGATTACTGAGCTTGCACTCTGGACCTATGCACCTGCTTGCGCCTTTGAACACATGTGCGCTACACGTGTGTGTGTGTGTGTGTGTGTGTGTGTACACATAAACATAACATATAAATGTCTAACTTCCTACGTTGTCTTACTTAAAATGTAACCTTTCTTGGCCATTGAAGGTCAACATCACAAAACAACTGCATTTTATTGTACTATTACGTTATTGCCATAGGGAAAACACTGTAGTTTCAGCTAGTTGAGAGGCTGAGGGAGCAGATGATTCACATGAGGATAGATTGAGTAGAACAGCACGATGCTGTTTCAGAAATATACAACTTGTCTAGGGCTGAAGAAATAGCCTAGTTGGTAAAGTGGTCAACTGGTTGTGCCATGCAAGCATTAGGACCTGAGTTTGGATCCCACACACATAAAAGCCAAGTGTAGTAGCATGCCCTTGTAATGCGCATGTACTGGGGAGCTAGAGAAGGAGGATCCTTGGAGTTTAGGAGTGTAATTGAATTGGCAAACCCAGGTCTTAGTAAGCCAGTCTAGCTGAATTAGTAAGTCCCAGGTCCCAGTGAGATCTTATCTCAAACCATAAATAGCTTTTGAGGAATGACACCTGAGATCATGCTCTAGCCTCCATGACACACACACACACACACACACACACAGACACAGACACACAGACACACACATAGACACACAGACACACACACAGATTATCTTATATCTATCTATCTATCTATCTATCTATCTACCTATATATTATTTCCTAATTCTTTTATTTCTGTATCTACATAGCATTTCCAAAGAATAACCTCAAAACAAAACAAAAAAAATTGCAGCTTTTCCTGCCATATAGTCAGCTGAGCGATATATTTTCTTGTGGATCTTTTCTATTTGTATTATGATATCATTAAAATGCCAAGGACCAGATAACCAAGATTATCAAAAAGGGATTCAAAAAGTAATTGAAATCTTAATGAAAATCTGGGTAACATTAGAAAAATATAGTTTATAGGAAATAGAATTCAAAAAGCATGATTTCCTTTTGGGAACTATTAATGTTTGTTTTTATGAAAATATGATCACACAATACAAATTTACACAATGCAGTACAATATCACAGAAGCAACACATTACCTTAAATGCCACCATTCAGAACAAATCTCCCTCTTAACATTTAGTGACTATCACTCCAGATTAGGTCAGGCAGAGAATTTTCCAAGACAGAGCTTATATTATGTGCACTCTGTAAGTTATGAAGTCTATGCAGAGAGTGGAGGATTAGGGCAATGCTGAGCAGAGGTGGTTTTACATCTTTGTTTTAACTACAGAAAATCAAATCTATTTTATCTGAGAGATGTAAGACTGCATGATAAAATTATGCTGCCACTAAAAAGCTTTAAAAGCAGGAATTTGGTTCACAATATTTACTTTACAGTTGAAAAAGCCAGCATCCAAAGATACTGACTTGCCCCAAGGCACACAGCTAACCTGAAGTCAAATCAGAAACATAAACTTGGGTTTATAAACCTCACAATTTTCTGCTACAGGTGGGCTTTAAGCTCAGAGGTTTGTCTGTATTTTAAAGGTATTTTGTCATTTTTGCTTAGTTGTTCATTATAGTGCACCAAAGTTGTAACCTCTATATAGTCACACTGTTGTAGAAAAACTTTAAGAAAAGGAGGGGAAAGGGGATGGGAAAACCGGTTGATCTGAGAATTTTGCCATTGCTCTGACATGTATCTTAAAATAATAAGTAAATTAACAATTTTCAGAAAATGCAGAATCTCACTGACCTTTAAGAATTTCTTTAATCTTCTCTTCAGCAATCACGTCTTGATCCTTTTGTAAAAGCACGTCAATGTAGAACAAGAGAATTCTCTTCCTATCTTCTGGCAACTTAAAATGGTCAAAGATGATCCTCAGAAAGCAAAACCCAACAGAATCTCTGCCAAAAAGACATAATTTTAAGCAGTGTAAATAAAATTGGTTTTTGACCAATGGGATTAAAATAATTTCAATGTGAGCTAAAACAAATTAGTTAATGCCATTAAATGCCTATTTGTCAGAAATAAACTGTTTCATTATAGTAACACTTTATTCATTTTTTATTTATGTGTGCACGCACAAGTGAGTGAGTGAGTGAGTGAGAGAGAGAGAGAAAGAGGGGGAGGAAGAGAGAGAGGAAAGAAGAGAGGGGAGGGAGGGAGGGAGAGAAGGAGAGAGACAGAGACAGAGACAGAGGGAGGGAGAGAGAGAGAAAGAGAATATATGCACCCATGTCAGGGAGAGAATATATGCACCCATGTCAGAGAATGCATGTGGAGGTCGGGGGAACAAATTATGGGAGTGAGTTCTCTCCTTCTGCCATGTAGGCTAAGGTCCTCAAGCTAGGCAGAATTACCTGTTGAGATCTATTGCCAACTCAACATTTTCTTATTGTTTGTTCATTTGTCTTTTCAAGACAAGGTCTCACTCTGTAGCTCAAGTTTTCCCTGAACTTACTATGTAGCCAAGGCTAGCTTTAAACTCACATGAATCCTCCTATCTTGATTTCTCAAGTTCTGGGAGTACATGAGCCACTATGCCTAGATTTCAGTATTATTAAATGTAAATACACTCAACATACATGAAATATTTAATGAAATACCCATTGAAATACTAACAGCTTTTTTTAAAAAAGACAGTGCCCATTCATACAGCATTTCAAAGACTAATATAATCACAACAATCTTGAAAGCAAAGAACAGAGTTGGAAGACTCATGCTTCCTAATGTCAAACTTCCTACAAAGATACAGTAGCCAAAATGTATAGGACCAGCATAAATACAGATAGACCAATAAAATAAAATACAGGACACAGAAATAAACCTTGACATATATAGCTAAATGATTTTTGATGAAGATGCTACAGCCATTTTATGGTGAAACAAGTCTTTCAACAAATGATGATGGGAAAAAAGAAGATATTTATTACTCTCAAAATAAATTGGACCTTTACTTTGTATTATATACAAAAAATAACCATAAAATGGATGCAAGACATAAATGTTACAGTTAAAATTTCTCTGGTCGCACAAGCAATTACAAGAAGCTACTTGAATAAAATATACAAAACACAATAAAATTTTTTGTATTACAATAAAATACCCTGCAAGTGAAATAAATGTATTTCCCCTTTACCATAGCATTTAAAGTTATGTAAAATACTCAAGAATAAATTTAACTAAGGTGACTAATTATAAATGATATAAATAGAAAGACATACAATTCTCATGGATTAGAAGAATTAATGATGCTAAGATATTTATGCTTACCCTCTAAAATCTACAAATTGACAGCAATCTCTATCAAATTGTTTTTATCATTATTCATAGAAGTAGAAACAGTAATATTAAAATCTTATGAACTAAAAATGAACCTAAGTGACCAACAAAAATTATAAAAATAAAAAGCAAAGGCTAAAAAGACAGCTCAGAAGTTGAAAGAGACTCATCCTCTTCCAGAGGATCCAAGCTTGGTTCTCAGCACCCAAGTTCGGAGGTTCCCAACTACCTAGAATGCCAGCCCCAGGGAACTGGGTTCCACCTTCTGGCTTCTGGAGGCATCTGCACATTTGTAGCACACATATACATACACATAAACAAAATAAAAATAAATCTTAAAAACAAAGTTAGAGGAATCATACTTCCTGATTTCAGATTGCAGTGCAAAGGTATAGCATTCCTAACAGTATGCTACTATCATCATACAGAAACAGAAAAATAAACAAGTTTGAAAGACAAGGAAAAACTTCATTCTTTTTAGTAAGAGTACCCATAAAACAGCAGGAAAATATTGTCTCTTCAATAAATGATGTTGGAAAAATGGCTATTCACACTCAAAAATGTGAAACTGTACCTTTATCCTACAATATTCACAAAAATTAATCCAATATGTATTAAAAGACTTAAGCATAATATCTGAAGCCATAAAACAACTAAAAGAAATAAAATAAGGAACAATCTCTGACACTGATCTTGGCAATGATGCTGGTGGGGGAGCTGGTGGAAGAACTGGAGGAGTGGAGGGGAATTACAACCCCATGGGAAGAACAATGTTGGCTGGCCAGACCACCCAGTGCTCCCAGGGACTAGACCACCAACCAAAGAGTGTACAGCGAGGGATCTATAGCTCCAGATATGTATGTAGCAGAGCATGGCCTTGTCTGATAGTAATGGGGAGGAAGGCCCTTGGTCCTGTGGAGGTTTGATGCCCCAGCATAGGGGGATGCTGGAGCAGTGGGGTTGGTGGGGGAGCACCCTCATAGAGGCAATGGGAAGGAAGGAGAGAGAAGATATGGGGTGGGGGGGGGTGTAGGGGTAGCTGGGAAGTGGGATATCAGTTGAGATGTAAACTAATGGAATGAATAATAATAATAATAATAATAATAATAATAATAATAATAATAATAAAAGAAACAATAGACAAAATCAAAACCAAACTAACCAAGTAGGACTATACAAATTTAAAATGTTTCTATAAAGCAAGGAAACATTTAGTAAAATGAAAGGGAAATACACAAAATAAGAGGAAATATTTCATATCACAGTCCAATATGAGGTTGGTATCTAAAATTTACACAATTTATAAAACTAACCTGAGGGGGTGGCAGAGATAGGAGGATCTTTTAGAATTTCTGCTGGTCACTCACTAAGTCTAGCTGAAACAGCCAGCCCCAGATTCAGGGAGTGACCATGTTTCAAAACAAAAAAATGGAGAGCAATAGAAGACGATACCTTCTGTCTATGCTAGCTAGCCAATTGGCAAGGTAGGAGAGCAATGGGGTACTGCTGGGTAGCCAGCTGTTCCAGACACTTTGGCTTCACATAACCACAGAATTTCCAACAGTTTCTGAGATAGCCCTAAACAGATTGCTGATGTTTTTAATTCTGACTCAGTACTGATGATTGTAAAATGAAAATATGGGCCAATTCTGAAAAATACCAAGGATACACTACATCATGCTGTGTCAACTATCCATCCAGAAATTATTTATGTAAAAAGAAAGAATTACATCCATCTCACTATATTTACCTCAAGAAAATAAGAGAATAAATATCAATGTAGATCCACTGAAGAGCCAGAGACTAGGAAAATATATTGTCAGTGCTTAGGAACTTTGAAAGATTTTTGTAATTAAAAGCAAATGTAATTAGGCTGATAAAAAAATCAGGGATGAGAATATAAAACCAAAAAGGGACAAAAGAGAATAAATAGTTGAATAGTTAACTCATTCAACCAAAAATAAATAGCCTAGAAAAATCTATTAAGTCAGAAATTAATGGGACATAAGAACAATTGATTATGGTTATAGAAGAACTGCAAACATTAATTCCATTTTCCATTGTGTGGCAAGCAATCTAGAGTGCTTATATTTAAACCCAGGTTTTTCTGTCAAACAAAATTTTAAGCAATATAAGGGATCAGTTTCAGCTTATATAAGAAGGAGAGGATGCAGACCTGGGGGAAAGAATGAGAAAGAAGGAAATCAGCATAGTGAAAATCCCTCTAATTCCCACATCAAAGTGGGGATGGGCCTACACTGTGTCTAGTGTGTCTAGCCTACACTGCAATGGCTACTTTCTAAATATATCTTCCCAATAAATTGTGCTTCTTAGTATTCACATCCTGATAAGATATTTTCTCTTTGAGTCTGGACTGGCTTTGTGGCTTGTTTTATTACAAGCATGTTTTCTTTTTAATTTTTTTTATTTATACTCCAGTCATTGTCCACCCCATCAGTCCCCTCTCCCATAGTTCCTCATCCCATTCCTCCTCCCGCTTGCCTCCAAGAGGATGCTTTCTTCACCACCTGACCTTCCCCTTCCCTGGGGCCTCAAGTCTCTCTAGGATTAAGCACATCTCCTCCCACTGAGGCCAGACCAGGCAGACCTCTGCTTTATTTGTGCCACCAGCCCCTGTGTGCTCTTGGTTGGTGGCTCAGCCTCTGGGAGCTCCCTGGGGTCTGGGTAAGTTGAGACTGCATATTTTAATTATACAAATAGGTTTCATTATGCTGTTTTCAGATATGCATATAACATACTATGATCATATTTATCACATCATTAATCCTCACTAAATCCCTTCCCACCCACATAACTATTAGTCCTCTTCTATTTTTCATGTGTTTTTCTTTAATAGCTACACAGAGAGAAAACATATATTATCTTTGATTCTGGGTTATTTTGCTTAAAAGATACTCTGTAGTTTTAACTATTTATTTTTTTCTTTAAAATGCCAGAATTTTTGGTTGTTTTTTAGACCCAAGTAAGATTCATTCTATATATTTAACACACTTCTTTATCAATTCATCTACTGACAGATACATATATGGAGTTCAAAACTCAACAATTGTGAATAGTGCTATAATAATTATGGGTATGCAGGTATCTCTATTATAAGTGTACTTATTCTTGAGGCCTATCCATACTAATTCCCACAGTGGCTAGGCTATTCTCCTTAGTAGCATTTAAGAGTTCCTTTTCCACAGGGTTAATTTCCTCTGAGAATGTGATGACTATTCTCCTGTAGAAAGCCACACTTGCAAGATTATGTATGCACCATGTATCAACCTTAATGGAGATACAAAAAGGATACAAAGTTGGGTGGGAAAGAAAGAGGATGGATATGGAAAGAACTGGTTAAAGAAATGTGGTCAAAGAACTTATGAAAAAAAAAAAAAAGGTCCTTTCCCTGATACAACTTCACAAGTATTTCCTAGTTTTGGAGGTACTTAATTACAGCCATTCTGACCAGGGTGAGATGCAATCTCAAGGTAGTTTAAATTTACACTTCCCTATTGACTAAATTATGTTTAACATTTTAAACTTATTTTACTGTTCATACTAGCATATAATGTGTTTTTTTATCAAATCCACCTTAACTACCTCCTCTCCAACTCCTCCCCTATCACCTCCACCACTTTCCCCTTCCAAGTTATGTGTTTCCATTTAAAATACCAACTGAGCTAGATGTGGTATAGCTGCGTCTTCTCCAGGATAAGAAAGAGACCTGGATAAGTGAGGTGCCCAAGAATCAATGGGGGTGACCTTAGCTAAGACTCACAGCATTGGGAATATGGAACCTGAAAAGGCCACCTCCTGTAGCCAGACAGGAACCCCACTGGTTCAATAGAGACACCAACCCACCCACAAAACTTTCAACCCCAAATTACAAGACATACAGAGACAGGGGATGGAGTGGAAGCTGACGGAATGGCCAAGCAATAACTAGCCCAACTTAAGATCCATCCCATGGGCAAGCACCAGTCCCTGACACTATTAAAGATACCCTGTTATGCTTGCAAACAGGAATCTAGCATGGGTATCCTCTGAGAGACTCCACCCAGCAACTACTCAGACAGATGAAGACACCCATAGCCAAACAGTGGGTGGAGCTTGGGAAGTCTTATGAAAGAATAGGAGGAAGGATTAGGGGCCCCAAAGGGGTTAGGAACTCTACAGGAAGACTAACAGAGTCAACTAACCTGGACCCTTAGCGCTCTCAGGGTCTCAGGGTCTGAACCAAAGAACAAGCATGAACTAGATCTAGGCCTCCCTGCACATATGTAGCCAATGCACAGCTTGAAGAAGGCTGGCTTCCTGGCAGCTAAGAGGAGGGTCTTAAAGCCCATACCCACAATAACACATCTACTCCAACAAGGACACACCTACTCCAACAAGGACACACATCCAATAATGCCACTCCCTGGGCCAGGCATATACAAATCATCACATCAGGACAGAACAATATAAACCACAGACTGATTTCTCTAATCAACACACATGTAAAAACTCTCAATAAAATACTAAAAACCTAAATGCAAGTACATATCAAGAAGATTATCCGCCATGATCAGGTAGGCTTTATCTTGGAAATGCAAAGTTGGTATAACAATATATAACTCAATTGTTGAGGCCTGGCCCCCTAGCATAGCTGTAGCCATTTTGTTCCATGCCCACCAGCTATTTCATATTGCTGTAATATACCTGCCACTCATTGATGCAGAAAAATAAACCTGACTCAGAGCAGGGTCATGCTGACCACATACCCTCTTATATTCTCTATGAGTTTGTTAAACTTAAAAAATCCACAACTATAAGCTTCACATAGAACCCATCAAATTAAAGGTTAATATGAACTGTTATATCTAAAATGGCTTGAGTCAGAGCCAACCACCAGGCAGTACTTCCAGCACTTCAAGCACTTCCAGCACTTGTGTATATGAGCTCATTGTGGTTTTGCAGTTTTAGCCTTCATAAGATGACATAGAAAAAAATGTTCAGGGTTGTAGCCTCAGCCTCGAAATTCTGAGCTATGGCCCTGATCGATCAATCTTAGGGTATGCATTCAATAAACCATCCCTGTCTGACTGAGATCAGTGTTGTATGGTTTGTGGAGCAACTCCTAGACCCCAACAAATAAATATGATAAATCATAAAAATGGACTTAAACAAAATCACAGAATCATCTCAAAAGATGAAGAAAATGCCTTTGAAATATCCAACATGTTTGCATGATAAAAGTTCTACAGTAAGACTGGAGAAAACATACTTCAGCATAATAAAGGCTATATATGACAAAACCATAGTCAATATAATCTTAAATGGAGAAAAATTCAAAGTAATCCCATTAAAATCAGGAACAAGATAGGGCTGTCGACTACCCACACTCCTTGTCAATGTTCTACTAGATGCACTAGCTGGAATAATGAGACAAGAGAAGAAAATTAAAAGGATACAAATAGGAAAAGAAGTAAAACAATTCCTTTTTGAAGATTATATGATATTCCAAATAAGTGTTAGTTTTTGGCTTATCTTATAATATTTTATTATTATTATTCCTTAGAATCCAATTTAGTTTCTAATGAGAGACATAAATCAGGTAGAACTCCTTTATGATGTGGAGGTGAGGAGAAACTGGGAGGAGTAGAGGGAAAAGAAACTATAATCAGGATATAGTATGTGAGGAAAAAAGATATTTTCAATAAAAACAAAAATTCATTATTTCCTGTTCTTTGTTATTCCTAGCTCTCAATATTCAGATGTGAGTAACCACAGAAACTGGGAAACTATGAAGGGATCTGAAGTGACTGCTGAGGAGGGTCTCAGGAGAACAGCAAGGTACAGATAGTATGAGATAGGAAAATAAAACAATAGGGTACGGGCTCCAACTAAAGAGTAGGGAGGGCAATATAGTAGGAGGGATGCGTGATACATAGCACCAATGTTGCTTGACAAAGGCTTAAGGAATGACATTTTATATATCAAATATTAACTTATGTGTACATATCTTAAGGGAAGTTAGGCTCCTTAGGATGATAATGCTCCCTAGAAGAGCCATAGTCTAACACAAACCCAAGCAGTAGGCACAAGAAACCTTATATTGGAATTTTAATTCAGCAACATGGCTGCTCTAGCAAGCAATCACGTCCAAAGACCTAGGTCTGTGTAATCTAGCTGGAATGCATATATACCACACATTTTTAATCCCTCTGTCTGGAACACAGACACACACTTAGTATACATCTTTATGGTAAAATTAGTTTGTAGAAGGAAGCAGTCATGTTTCAAAGTGACATCTAATTGAGAGCCAGACAAAGTGCCAAATCAGAGAAAGGTTTGATAGAATGAATCCGAGATAGGATATGCCCAACTATCAGGAGAACTGGCAGGAAAAGTCTATTTAAGAGCAGTGAAGGAGAACAAGAGACAGTCAGTTGGGAGTCAGTTCAGTGAGTGCAGTGCAGTGGAGTTGACTTCATTTCGGAATTCATGCAGTTCAGTGCAGGTCAGCAGAGACAGTTGAAGTCAAAAAATAAGAAGGAACCAGAAGATTAGAACAAATACCAAAGTTAGCTTGAAGCCAAGGAGAGCAATTCAGTGAGAAGCTGAGAGAAGACAGATTGAATCATTCATTTGGAGAGGTTTTTGAGCCAGAACAGCTGAGTTGAACCAGCCAGCCAGAAAGAACTAGAAAAGGTGAGCTTATTCATCAGTAAGCCTCTAAGACAACAACTACATCAGGCAAATAAAAGTTACTTTTACAAATCTCTTTTCAAATGGATGGCCAGGGTAATCCAAGTGACTCCCAAAACAATATAGATTATAAATGTAACCCTTGGTTGCTTCCCAGAGTTAAAGTTAAACCCCTGTTGCTAAAGACACAGTTTGGACACACGATTTAGTATGATTCCAGCTGGATCTAACCTTCTCTGTGGCCTAGTTTAAAGAAAACAGAAAATACTATGCAAGCTTACAAGAAATAAAGGCAATTAGTAGTCTTACCCAGCTGAAACACATATGAACCACAACACTGACCAACATGGCAAACTATCTGTACTGGTGCAGTAAGTTACAGTTTGTGCAACTAAAAGCTATCTAATTTGATTTAGGGCCTAATCAAATAGAAAGAAAACCATACCTGGTACTAAAAACCAAGCCAACTTCTCAGAGGTAGTGAAGCTATAGACCTTAGAAATAAGTCTAGCACCATCATTTTGTTAGATCAGCATAATTCTTACCATATTCTAAATCTAACTCTACCAAAGATAAGTATAGATACCAACATCCATCAAAGAATCTTCTCTTTACAGTAAATAGAGACTATCACAGAAAATCGGATCATAATACAGAGATCAAGGGATTATGGGGTGTCTGGCATCAGTGCATACATCCACATCACAGTTACTATATCTATATCTTGGATAAAATCACAGAAGAGGAAGTGAAAAACATTTAAGAGCCAGAATACCAGGAAGTCTACTGAGAAAGTCTCTCCTAGACATGACTACATAAATAAAACTGAAACAATGGAAATAGTAATAGACATACTTGCATGAGGATGGATTTCTACAGAGTCCCACCACTGAACTATAGGCAACAGCTTATGACTACTGGGAGAGGGAAAATTCACCTCTTTCAGGGATAAGCACTATCTTAATTAGAGTTTATATTGCTGTGAAGAGACAACATGACCATGGTAATTCTTATAAAGGCAAATATTTAATTGGGGCTGGCTTACACTTTCAAAGTTTGGTCCATTTCATCATGATGGGAAGCATGGCAGCATGCAGAAGCAGACATGGTGCTAGAGAATGAGGTAAGAGTTCTACATCTTGCTAGCGCGCCATGGCGCAGCACTTGGGCGTCCGCCAGCAGAGGGCGGGCGCGCCCTGTCTCGTGCTGGTTCAAATCCCGTGAGGCTCTGTTGTGAGTCTCATGGGAAAAAAAAAGTTATACATCTTGATCCACAGGCAACAGAAGTAGAGTGTGTGTCATATTAGGTCTAGCTTGAGCATAGCAGACTTCAAAGCCTGCCTCCACAGTAACATGCTTCCTCCAACAAGGCTATACCTCCTAATAGTGAGATTCCCTATGAACCTATAGGGGCCATTTTCTTTCTTTTTATTTTTTTTTTGGTTTTTCGAGACAGGGTTTCTCTGTATAGCCTTGGCTGTCCTGGAACTCACTCTGTAGACCAGGCTGGCCTTGAACTCAGAAATCCGCCTGCCTCTGCCTCCCAAGTGCTGGGATTAAAGGCGTGTACCACCACTGCCCGGTTGCTGATGCCCCCATGTTTGTGATGGGTGTGAACCATGAGAAATATGACAACTCGCTCAGACTGTCAACAATGCATCCCGCACCACCAACTGCTTAGCCCACCTGGCCAAGGTTATCCATGACACTATGGCATCGTGGAAGGGCTCATGACCACGGTACATGCCATCACTGCCACTCAAAAGACTGTGGATGACCCCTCTGGAAAGCTGTGGCGCGATGGCCGTGGCGCTGCCTAGAACATCATCCCTGCATCCACTGGTACTGCCAAGGCTGTGGGTAAGGTCATCCCAGAGCTGAACGGGAAGCTCACTGGCATGGCCTTCCATGTTCCTACCCCCAATGTATCCGTTGTGGATCTGACATGCTGCCTGGAGAAACCTGCCAAGTATGATGAAATCAAGAAGGTGGTGAAACAGGCAGGCATCTGAGGGCCCACTGAAAGGCATCCTGGGCTACACTGAGGACCAGGTTGTCTCCTGGGACTTCAACAGCAACTCTCATTCTTCCGACTTTGATGCTGGGGCTGGCATTGCTCTCAATGACAACTTTGTAAAGCTCATTTCCTGGCATGACAATGAATATGGCTACAGCAACAGGGTCATGGACATCATGGCCTACATGGCCTCCAAGGAGTAAGAAATCCTGGACTACCTACCCCAGCAGGGACATTGAGAGCAAGAGAAAGGCCCTTCGTTGCTGAGGAGTCCCTGTCCCCAACACTGAGCATCTCCCTCACAATTTCCATCCCAGACCCCCATAACAACAGGAAGGGCCTAGGGAGCTCTTCCTACTCTCTTAAATGCCATCAATAAATGTTCACCGTGCCTACCCACCCACCCCTCAAAAAAGCATTTTCAACAAACACTATTGGTCAAACTAGATGATTGTATATAGAAGAATGAAAATAAACTCATATATTTATCACCCTGCAAAATACTCAGCCCCAAATGGATCAATGGTCTCAACATGGAACCAGAAACCCTGAATATGCTAGAAAAGAAAGTGGAGAATAGACTTGAACTCATGAGCATATAAAAGGATTTCCTGAACTCAGGTATTAAATCAACAATTATAGGACCTCATGAGGCTAAAAATCTTACAGCAAAGGACATCAGTATTGGAGCAAAAGCAGCAGCTTTCAGACTGGAGGGGAAAATCTTAGCATCTGCTTGAGGGTTAGTATGTAGCAAACAACCTAATTTAAACTAGGGTATAGAACTTAACAAGGAGTTCTCAGAAAATGAAATGCCAAGTAGCTAGAAAATATATTTTAATATGTTCAACATCTTTTGCAATTAGAAAACTATAAAACTTTTATGAGATTTCATCTTATCTAAGTCATTGAATGTTTGCTTATAACGATTGTGAGTTGCTGGGGTCTTCTCAGGGAACCTTCCCCTATATAGAGAGGAGAGTCAGAGAGTCTTTGCTGACAGGGCGGGCCTTAAAGGGGATGAGGAGTCTGCAAAGGAAGAGAGTGAACCAGGCATGATGGTCAAGGGAATCTCACAGCTCACTGAATAGCAATCAGGCTGCTTCTATGGCTCTAACTAGCAATCAGGGCATTTCTGCTGTTCTGACTGACAGCCAGGTGCTTCTTTATTTAGACAGCTTCACTGAGCAGAGACAGACTAATAACTACCCACATAGTACAGAATACATGTTCGGTTTCTCATTACATGTCCAAGGTTACAAGTTGAGTTACAATTAGAAAATACAAAGAGCAGATTATTCTTATTCTTATCAGCCCTATAACTCCCAATGTAAAGAATCTAAAGAATGTCACCTCCAGAGCAAACCCATGTATTATATGACAGCCTATTTTTAGGTTGGCAATGTTTGCCGTTTAAAAGCATCCCAGACAAAGAGAAAATCTCTGAATCAGTTTTTTATGAATAGCAAATATTAATATCTAACTTCTTTTACTATATGCTTCATCATCTAAGCTATAAAGTAGGAAAAGTGTATTTTAGTCACTCTATCTTACTGAGTTTTATTTCTTCAGGAGCGTACCCTATATGGCCCCCTACTGAGAATTGGGCCCCCATCTAGCTATGTTCTTATCTGTGCTTAATGATCTCCAGGGCATAAGGAAGACTTCCAAATAGTGGCCAGATAAAGTTAATTTTAGGATTTTCCTAAAAAGACTCAGGCATAATTCTTCTCAGGAAAAGAAATAAAATTAATCCTAATGCAGAAAGTTCCTAAGAATGCAACACGCAGAGACCCAAACCCAAAAGTTATAGACAGAAGGACAGCAACTGTAGCAATCGGCTCAGTTTTGCTGGAACTGTGTCAATCAGCAGTGCCTGACATTATGACTCTTGCCTTTTCCAGTGGGAATAGCTGTGCCAGTGGGTATATACCCCAATGCATAGAAGAATTACTAGGTGCTATGGTTTGGACCCTATAAGGTTCATTTGTTGATGTCTCTGTCCCCCGAGTAGCAGTGTTGAGAAACTATGCTGACTAGTTATGTCAATATGACAGAAGCTAGAGTCATTCTGAAAGAGAGAACCTTAGTTGAGAAAATGCCTGCACCAGGCTGGCCAGTAGGCAAGCTTGTGGTCCATTTTCTTCATTAATGATTGATGTGGAAGAGCCTAGCTTACTGTGGTGGTGCCTACACCTAGGCTATAAGAAAACAGCCTCAGAAAGCCATGGGGACCAAAGCAGTAAACAGCACTCCCCATGGCCTCTGTCTCCAGGTTCCTGCCTTGACTTCCCTGGATGATGAACTATAAGCTTTAAGACAACCATCGTGTTTTATCACAATGGAAAACCTAAGAAGACACAGGATGAAGCCTGAAAAAGTAGCATCTATTGGGAGGTACTTAGGTCATTTAAGGGTGTACTGTTTTTCCAAGGAAATACTGTTTTCCTGAAAGGAGTTTTAGAGACAGTAATTAGGAAAGCCTAAAGTGACCCTTCAATTCCTCTCCAGGTTCCTGTATTGAGATGATTGCTAGAGCACCCACACATACTCTCATCATTGCCATCCACCATGACGGGATACAGTCAAGAGTATCCTCACCAGAACTGAGGGGATGCCAATGCCATAATCTGATCCTGCAAAACTAAACAAACTGTAAGGCACACTTTTTCTTAATAAGGAGTCTGTAACAAGTATTTGGTATAATGACAAAGAGCTAATTATACTCTAGGCAATATAATGTTATATGATTAACTTATTGAGGAACTGTTTTCCAAAACAGATGTTCCATTTCACATATTAAACAGCAGAATAACAGAGTCAGTACTTATTATACACATGCTTATCACTTGAGAAGTAGCACTATATAGATCAGTACAATAATATTGTCTTATAAGAATGAACACAAATATAAAGATTTGATATGTTCATAAAAATCATAGAAAAGTTATTCATCATAGAAAGAAAAATCAAATTTCCATACCTGTCATTATCCATCAGGAATTGAATAATGCTCAGACAGCACTCCAAAGGCACAGCAAAATATAGCATTTCCTTAGAAGCTAACAAAAAACATATTAATTAGTTAATCATACTAACAAAGAAAAAAAGAATGAAAATGAGTAAAACATATCAACTTTACTTATAGAAAGTTTAACTATTTTCAATAATTTTTCTGTTCAAAGTATTCATATTAAAATTTGCTATGTACTATATTTTATCTAGTACTTCACCAAAAACTTTTTAATAGTGCATTAATACCCAATACTAGACAGGGCAGTGACATGGACATCTTTTAACTTAGTGCAAATTTTCTGAAATCAACCTGGCAATACCCTATGCTAAGAACACCTGATTAAGAGTTTGGAATCTAAAGTCAGATGTAAGTGATACCAGTTGCTACCTGTATAGCCATAGGCAAGTTATTTTATTTTTCTGTACTTTAGTTTGTCACATATAAAGTAATAACTATACTACAGATTTATTTATGTTATCAAGAGGATTCCATGAGATAATATATGGAAATTATATAGCAATGTATCTAGCACTTAATATAAGCATTAAATAAATGACAATTCCTATTGCTGTTATTCCCTTCCTTCAGAAATCATACTTCTGAAAAGCCATCTAAAGTATGGAAAAAAGTTTCTGGAAAAAAAAGATATTTAAAAGAGTTTATACTATAAAGTAGTAAGGGACCATCATTAAATGGCCACTATGGTATAGCCATAAACTAACACATAAATGTTTAAAAAATTGCTGAGTATTAGATAAGATGGAACAATGACTATACACTAACATAAAAATATTTAAGACTACTAGTAAGTGCAAAATTTAAAAAAATTAATATGTATTATTAATTCTATAAAACACACAAAATAGATTAAGAAAATCCTAACAATACATCATCAAATTGCTAAAAAAAAAAAACCATTTTGTTTACATTTGATGATTAATACAGCAAGTGTTTAATGAGTATATTCTCTAAATCTGTCACTATATTTGTATTGGGAATCTAGCACTAAACAAAATACACAACAAGCCTTGCTAACAAGATTATATTCTAGGGCAGTATTTTCTCAACCTTCCTAATGTTGCAGCCCTTTAATACAGTTCCTCATGTTGTGGTGACCCTCAACCATTACTTTCGTTGCTACTTCAGAACTGCAATTTTGCTACTGTTATGAATCATAATATAAATATCTGATATGTGACCCTGTAAAAGAGTCATTTGACCCACAGGTTAAAACCCACTGTTCTAGGAGATGGTAGGACCATTGATATCTTCAGTATCTTCCAAAATTTTCTCTGACGAGTTTGTGATATCTTTTCCTGATTAAAAGTTTGTCTACTTTAAATTTTCTGCCAGGTATTTTGGCACATACCTTTAATTCCAGCACTTGGCTGAGATGTGCAGATCTCTATAAGTCTACAAAGCAAGTTCTAAGACAGCCAAGGCTATAAAGTGAGACCTTGTCTCAAAAAAAAGGTCTTTTGAACCTTTTCTTCTATAAAAAATAGCAGTGAAAGTCAAATGCCTCCAATTAGGCCAATCATTCTAACAGGAAACTACTTTTGTAAAGAAATGAACAGACTACAGCTAGGGATAGGCCGACAGGGATGTAGCTGTGTAGAAGAGAACTTGCCTAGCATACAGTCCCCAGCACTGCAAAATTGAATACATTATAAAATTATTTTCTCAACATAATAGAAAGCCTTAAATTTATGGAAGTCTCATAATTTATAACAATTTCAGAAAAATAACTACTCTAAACTCGGTTTCTGATAATGCATTTAGATAAACATTGTGATGAAAAATTCTAATCCAAAACTAATCAACTTCAAACTTGGTAATTCAATAATATATCTTAATTTTATACATAGTGTTAGTTCAAGTAAGTCTATTAACTTCCTTAGCTTTCTAAAGAAAGGAAAATGGGATTGTAATCCTGGTTCATAACAGTTTTCAGGCTGTGTATGTGAAGGTGATATAGAATCCTCTCTACATTTCAGTTTCTGAGGGGTTTTGAGTCACTAAATTTCTAGAGCTTACAGAAAAATCCAGCAATATTAAATTAGCACAAAACTTAGGACTACTTCCAAATTTGATTACTACCCTAATTATTTAAGAATAATTTACTATATAACCACTAATTATACTAACATATAATTTTACACAGTACAAATAACTCTTAAAGATAAAATAATTAAATTAATAATTAAATAAATTAATAATTAAAATAATAATTCTTAAAGATGACTAAAATATCAAGTCAGGGTAGATCTATAATATAACCCTCAAACTTGGAAAATGGAATCAAGAGAATCAGGAGTTCAAGTCCATCTTCAGCCACTTACTAAATTCAAGGACAGCCTAAGCTATACAGAATATATGTCATAAATGCTTTACATACATTTTCTCATAAATTTTTCAAACAACATGAGATATTTTTACCATCATCATCATTATCTCTTTTGAAAATTAACTGAAACATAAAAATTAAGGTACTTGCCAAATGACACACTGACACACAGCTATATATCTGTATATTTATTTCTTTGTATATTCTGCACCCTTAATAATTGAAAAAGATAACAATGCTTATACAAGTAATTATTTAAAAGCGCATCATTAAACAGTTTCATTCAATGGATAGTTTTTCTCTTTTGGCCACTGTGGAGGAAGCCAAGAATCTCAGCCCAGAACACAGATCTAATTGTTCTCTATGGTACTTCGTCAACCCCCATGCCCATCTCTTAGTCCCTCAATAAACTAGCCATCCTTTCCCCACTACTCCTCCAAAACAAGAATCCTTTGTTCGTGGTCATAGAACATTTCATAAAGGTTGAGCAGCTGTAATTCTCTGCAAAGCTAAAAGAAGCTGATTGCTTGATTCAGTTTCTTTTTATAAGCACCTTTTCATTTCACTCCTATTCTTCTCTCTTTCTTCCTAGTTAATAATTCCTTTTCTATTTATCAGTTTTCTCCTCAACTACCACTAAATTATACCTATTGTTAGTAAATTACAAAATTACTTTGTACTGCTATTTCAAAATTGTCTGCTCTTTCCACAGAGAAGTTATACCTTCAAGGAGCTCTTCAGGACACGCTCTGCCTTTCATGAGGATCCTCATCTTTAAGAAAAGCCCAGCTGGATCTAAATGTTCCTATTGTAAACAAAGAAATCACAGTGATATTATAACTCTGGAAGGGAAAATCCAATTTTCAAGTAATTGCCTGTTTTGTTCAACCTTTGCATGATGACTCAGAATCAAAGAAAATTGAAATTATAAAACATCATATAAGTCATATAATAATATCTGTTCTATCCCCAAGGATACTTTCTGACACTTTGTTCAATCTCAATAAAATAATACAAGGAAAGGAGCATGCAAAACATTTTCATGGACCGGTAAACATTTAATGGCAATGTAATTAATTATTTAAGTGGCAAATTTCACACCATATTATAAGGAAAACCTTAAACATGAGTTAGATTTATTTTCTACAAAATATCTCTCTTCCCTTTCCTCGTTCCAAAACCACCTATATACACCTCCTTGCTTTCTTTAAAATTTATCGCTTCTTTCTTCATTAATTGTTGTTATATATAAATATATATGCAACTGTATACTGTTACTTGTATGTATATTTTAATAAGCATCCTTTTGATACAATGTTAGAAAAAACACAACAATTATTATTATTTCTAAGGACATAGCTTTTATGTCTACCACTAATAACAATGTTGACTAAGTGACATTTCCAAGTTATTGTTAGCTATCCCTAAGGCAACTGTAGAGAGTGGAAGCTATTTAAAAGTGTGGCCTGGGTACATCAACACGAACTCTTCCCTCTGCGATGACAATCAGCTTCTAAATAAACACTGGATATATATTCTGTAACTACTTATAGCTAGTCATTATATGATAACTTAAGAATGAAAATTAAAGAAAGCAAACACCGATGGCTCTGTGTGTGTGTGTGTGTGTGTGTGTGTGTGTGTGTGTGTGTGATACAAATACAGAGAATAATCTAAATTAGTCAGCTTTAACTCTGATTTATTACTGTGTTTAGATTTCTAGTGCTGAATCTTTCTACTCTGCTACCTTTAAAGCTCAGTCTAACTTGGGACATCATATAGTCACAATATCTGATTTCCCACAACTTAAAAAAATAATGTAAACATTTTTCTAGTGTGGCATATACCATGTGCATATACATACCCACAACCAAGTATATAAAGTATGTATGTATAGTTTATAGTGCTATAATTTGAATCTAAAATGTCAAACAAAAGCCCATGTATTAGAATGTTTTCCAGCCTATAGGGTTAGGGCTATTTGGAGGTGATGAACCTTTAAGAGGAAAGTGGGGAAAGCAGTACTACTAAAGGACATACTAGCTTTTTGGTACCTCTAACACATGCTCTGTCCTTCTTCTCCTTCTCCCTCATTCCTCTTCTCCTTCTCCCTTTTTTAGCTTCCCAGATGCTATTAGGTGAATAGGTCTCCTCTATCACATGCCTCCACTATGATGTACTGCCTGGTCACATGCCCAAAAGCAACAGGCTAAGTGCCTCACAGATGAAAACTACTTCACTGATTCGACTCATTAAACTTTTCCTCTTCTCAGGTTGATTATCTCACGAAGGCTTGCCCAACCTATACTGGATGAGGTACAGATAATGCGCATGCACCTGAGGACAGCTATGAATACTGCTCAAAACAAAACTGTAAACTTACTTAAAACACTTTATTTTACCTTTATGTACTAGAAAGAGTGTAACAATCTGTTGCGTTTTCTAAAGAGACTAAAGTGAATGTCTAAACTGGATTTCAAATTACGAATTAAAACTTGTGAAAATTTTAAGTTACTATTAAAAGTAAAAGTCTCATACCTTGTTTGCAATGAGTATAGCAATGAGGGCCTTGCTATAATATTCTTCATCATCAAAATTCAAATAAATAGTGGCTAGTAACCGCAGAGCTTTAGCCTGTAATAAACAACAGATAAAAGCTTCTAGTTAAGGAACAAACTACAACACAACAGCTGGCTAGCATTTGCACAATGATGTAATCATCTAGAACATAAATTATCTTTTTTAATAGCTTGTATATGTTACCTAGACTAGTTAAATTCATGAAAACAGAAAATACAATAGTGGTTGTAGTAGGTGAGATGAAAGGAGAACTGTTTGATGGATACCTTGTTACATTTGCTATCCTAGTGGATATAAATGCTTCAAATTCCTCTTATGCTATGGCATGTAATAATTCTATCACTTGTATTTACAGTCACATTTTATTAAATACTAAAATTAATCAGTTAACTTCCATACCCAAGTGCAGCATCTTAAAAAAAAGTCCCCTATGCCAGGAATGGATTACATCTAGTTGAGTTGTTGGCCAAAGGGACCACATAGAAACCACCCCAAACAACACAGGCTATTGCCAAGGCTTATTGTCAAAGCCATTATCCACTAACTGATGATATAAGGCTCTATTGTTAAAGATACTATCTACACAAGTCATTGAACATGGAAAAGACAAGCAGGTGCTTACCTAGAGCCTTTACCCCTAATAACTACCATTCATGGTACTGGAAGGTACCCTGTATGCTACTAGAGAAGAAAGGAAAATACCAAGCCAGCTATAAACTCTTCAATCTACAATGGTGACCTGCCTGCAAGACAGCCTGGTGCAATAGTGACATAAACATTGCTCGAGTAACCAATCACTATCTGATCGAATTTAAATGTTCACTTCACAAAATGTAACTGAAGCCTGATACTCTTCAGGTGGCCAGGAACTTGACACTAGATAGGCCATGGGCTTAGGGAAAACTAAAGTACTATTACTGTGCTAAGGAACATAGCAATAAAAATGACTCAATGACATTCTGCTATACCCATAGATCAGGGCCTATCAGATCAGCCATTATCAGAGAAGCTTCCTCTTTCAGTAGATGCCAGCTAACACAGAGACCCCAAACTGGACCACATTCAGAGATCGAGAGACCTCGAAACACCCAGTTTTAAATGATGTCTTCATCAAAACCCTTCTCAGGGTTCAGGGAGCTATGAGGAACAGGCAGAGCAGATAAATGACTCCAAGGAAACTATCTTCCAGATACAACAGGACTGATGCACTCACAGAGACTGTGACAGCATGCACAGGGCCTACACAGGTTCAAGCTGGACAGAGTCCCAATACTGAGATGGGGAAGTTTTCATGGGCTCTCACCCATAACCAAGATGCTATTTGCAACTGACACCCACTTGCAAAGGAAAATTAGTTTTATTAATGGAGTCTCACTGGGGATATTAACCAATTTCAGGGTAGGTCCCATTACAAGCAATACAAGCAATAGATAGTCAACACAAAATGAATTCAATACATTTGTAAACTTTTGCCTCGATGCTTTGGGCATTGTTTATTGTCCTGGTCTTTTGCTTGTATACTATATTTCCAGTTTTTTTGGGGGGGTTGTTAGTATGTGTGTGTGTACATGCAAAAATGTACATTTTTTTGGTGTTTTCTCTTTGTTATTTTTATGTATGCATGTTCTTTTCAAAAGTTTATTTGACAACTGTTTGCCTATTTGAGAGGGGGGGAGGGAGAGAGAGAAAGAGAGAAGGAGAGAAAGGAGGGGGGAAGGATATGGAGTTTGGGGGAATCTGGAAGGAGTTGAGGGAGGGGAACCATGATCAGAATATATTGTATAAATAAATTTTAAAATAAAAACTTGACCCTATAAGCTCACATATTTGAACTCTTTGTTCCTAGTTAGTGGTGCTTTTTGGGAAGGCTATGAAATCTTCTATCTCGGTGATTTAAGGAAAACATTAAACTTTAAACAATGCAGTAATAAAAGCTATTATTTACAAAGTAAAACACTATCCAAAATAGTGTGTGTGTGTGTGTGTGTGTGTGTGTGTGTGTGTGTGTGCATGTGTGTTAATTCACAAGTAGATTATGAACTTATGGGGTAAATTATATTGCTATATACATTTTATGGAAATAAATGCACTAAAATGTTAAATAATGTGCCCAATAGATAATCTATTCACTAATAAGGGGTCAATTAACATAACTCTATAATAGTATAAACTGTATTCCATCATTCTACTTTTCTAATATTAAATGATACTTACCAGCATTTGTGGTTCAACAGAATTCTTATCCATCTTCCCAATTTCATAGCTTTGGCTAGCATTAAAAAATAAAAATGTGTGTAAGTATACATTCACACTAAGCATTATATATTGCTAAGAAGACAAATCAAATCAAATCAAAAGGACTGGTGACAAGATAGATTAATTGGTAAAAGTGCTTTTCTTACAAGCCTCATGACTTGAATTTGATCTCCAAAATCCCTAAGAAATAAAGGCAAATATATTTGAATGCTTAATCCCTTCAAAGTAGTGCCACTCCTTGATGACTAAGCATTCAAATATATGTGCCTATGGGGGCCATTCAAACCACCATAAAAGCATAGGCTGTGACATTCATATGCACAAGGGTGATGACCTAGAAAGATGGTAGAAAAAAGCATCCCTTTGTTTCTTGATTGTGAATGTAGTATTTCCAATTGCTTCAAGTTCCTGCTACTTTTATTCTCCCACCATGATTGATTGTACTTCTAAACAGAAAGCCAGATAAACTCTACCTGAAGTTGCTTTTGTCAGTGTTTTAATCACAATGACAAGAAACTAAGATAACTCTCCTATCCTGTTCTTGCTGGCCCCTTTCCCAGAGAGTCCTCCTTACTACTATCATGTTAAGGAATTACATCACCGTTTCTTTTTCAACCTTCCCCTGTCCCTCCTCTCTCACCGGTCTCTTTTTATTTTCACCCACTCCCACACATGTATACATGCATACACACAAACACACATTTAAATCTAGACTTCGTGTATGACAGAGAACATGAGGTATTTGAGTCTCATTTATTTAGCATAATAGTGACCTCCAGCTCCGTGCATTTTTCTACAAATACTATGGATTTATGTTTTTTTTTCTTTTTGACTAACTAAAATTCCATTGTGTTTATGTACCCTAATTTTTTTATCCATTCATCTCTTAGAGGGCATTGAGATTAGTTTCTTAGCTATTGAAATTAATGCTGTTGTGAGTATGGATGTGTATGTATCTTCACAGGAAGTTAATTTACAATTCTTCAGGTACAGCCCTGAGTGGTCTAGCTGAATTGTGTAATAGTTTCAATTTTTTATTTTTTTAGGAACTTTAAGACTGATTTCAAAAGTGGCTGTGTGTG
The DNA here is from genome assembly GCA_030674055.1 of Rhabdomys pumilio. Taxonomy (NCBI): domain Eukaryota; kingdom Metazoa; phylum Chordata; class Mammalia; order Rodentia; family Muridae; genus Rhabdomys; species Rhabdomys pumilio. The sequence continues at coordinate 69,063,421 of JANHMN010000005.1, read as the reverse complement.
TTTACATTCTCACCAATAATGTATAAAGATTCCTCTTTTGTCACATCATTGCCAGCATTTGTTGTCTTTAAAAATTATTCTTAGTGTGTATATGTATGTAAGTATTGTGTTTGAAGATGTGCACATGACACAGTTTATGTGAAGGTCAAAGGTTAACTTTGTAGAGTTGAGTCTATCCTTCCACCATGGATTTTGGGGATCAAACTCAAGTCATGAGGCTTTTTAAGAAAAGCACTTTTACCAATTAAGCTATCTTGCCACCAGTCCTTTTGATTTTAATTTGATTTATGTTACATCTTTCTTTATGATCATCAGACTAACTAGGATAAAATGAGATACACTCTCAAGCAATTTTAATTTGAATTTCTCTCATGGTTATAGATGTTGAACACATTTTCAGGTATTTATTGGACCTTTGTATTTATTTTGAGAATTTTTTTTCTTTAAACTTTATATGTTCAAACTTTTATTAGCACATATGATTAAACACAGTAATAGATTTCACAAATATATTTCCAGTCATCTATACCATATGCTCTGACCATATTCACTCTCCTAAATTCTCCCCTTACTTTCTCTCCCCTCCCCCATCCTCTTCGATTTCTGAAATCATCCTCCTTTCATCCCCATTTCATATTCCACACATACATGTGCAGGCACACACACCTTTAGAGATCCACTGTGACATTTGTCATCTTGAGTCTATGTTGTTTCACTTAACATGACAATCTCCACTTACATCTATTTTCCTGCAACTGTCATTTCATTTTCCTTTATGGCTAAATAAAACTCAATCATGTATGCTTGTTCAGTTCATTAGCCTATTTTTAAAATTTATTTTTTGATGTTTAATTTTTGCATTCTTTATACATTCTAGATATTAAGCCCCTGTGTGGCATATTTGTGTGACAAGGCTTTTTTCTCCATTTTTCCCCATTGGCACTACTTTGAAGGGATTAAGAGGTGTGGCCTTGTTGGGGTAGGTGTGGCCTGTTGAAGGTACTGTCATTCTGGCAGGGTGAACTTTGAGGTTTCAGAAGCTCAAACCAGGCCTAGTGGTTTTTTACCTCCTGCTGCCTGAAGAATGGGAGGTAAAACTCTCAGGTACTTCTCTAAATCTTGTCTGCCTCCATGCCACCGTGTACCCTGCCATGATGACAATAGACTAAACATCTGAAATTGTAAGCAAGACCCAATTAAATGCTTTCTTTCATAAGAGTTACAGTGACCATGGTATCTCTTAGAACACTAAGACAGCTCTCAAGAGTGTAATGATAAAATATGGTTATACCAGTGAATTTGAAATCACTGATGATCACAAGACTGGGAAAATGACTGTGAACTTCACAGGCACCTTCACCAATGGTGGAATGATTAGCTCTAGATTTGATGTGCCCTAGATACATGGCAGAAAAAAGTTTGCTTCTATCCCAGTCTGGTTTCATTGTATGAAAACCTCAGTGAGCAGCATAGACCATTATGATCAAAATGAACATATATGTAGAATAAAAAACTCTTAGAATTTTAAAAGAGATTTAAAAATGCAAATAAAAAGCCTCTGGGGCTGGAGAGATGGCTCAGCATTTGTGAGGACCCAGGTTCAATTCCCAGCACCCACAAGACACTGACATAAATGCAAGCAAAACACAAATGCACATAAAATATAAATAAAAACTGTTTTTTTAAAAGCTGCAGTGGAGGTTAAAGACAGAGGAATTAAAGCATATTAATCTTCAGATTGCTTTCTCTATTTAATTGGACCAGGATTCCTTGCCCAGAGAGCAGTCCCACCCAAAACTAAGATGGGTCTTCCTACCTAAATTAATGTACAGGCATGACTGGAGGCCCATCTCCTTAAAAGTTATAGATCTTATCAAGTAAAAAATTAACACTAACCATCACAGAGAAATAGAGTAGAGAAGTAAGGAAAAGAAATGAGTAAGTACAAAATATAATAAGATTCATCACTCTATATGCTTATTTAAGTAATAAAAAACAAACAAGATAGTAAAAGAGCGAAGGAAAGAAATCACAAGACATATAGGAAAGAACAAAGAAAGCATCTACCAATAATAATAGTAATATTAAATATGTATTGATTAAATAATTCAATAAAGTCTTAGAGATGTTCATTTTACATTAAAAAACAAAATCCAGCTACATGTTATCTATAACATCCACAAAGATTTCAAAACTACAAAGAGTTGAAAGTAAATAGATAGAACAAAATGTTCCAAATAACAACCATAAGAATCTTTGAGTGACTGTGGAAATATGAGAAAGACTTAAAAACAAAAAAATAAAGTCTCTAAAGATAAAGAAGAATATTTTTAGAGCCAGGCATGGTGGTGCACACCTGTAATTTAAACACTTGGGAGAGTGAGGCAAAAAGATCAGGAGTTCAAGGCCACCCTCCACTATATAGTTTTATTGTATTATTTAATTTTTTAATATTTAATAGCCACCATGTGTTACATGACACCATGCTTTAGAAAGATGAAACAAAAATGAAAGAGAGATATTTTATAGTAAGTACATGCCACAAAAGTACCTGAAAGAAAATCTGACAAAAGGGAAAGAAAAAGTATATTACTCAAAAATAATTGAGATCTTCAATACTCTTCTTTCAATAGTGGATAGAAATGAGTATAATTTACAAGATATACAGGACACTTAACAGCACTATAAACTTATTAACCTCAAAAAGCAATTTGTAGCACAGACCACCATCATTCTGCTTAAATGAACATAGAAGGTAAGTCAGAACAGAATATGTGCTGGCCACACAAAATCACATTAGATTTAAGAGACTGTAATCATAAAATATATTTTCAGCATGAAATTATGTTTAAGATCAACTAACTATAAAAGGAAAATTTGTCAATTAGTAGATGTAAAAATTAAACAATATACAAATGAAAAACCAGTGGTTCAATTAATAAAATTAGAAAAAGAATTAGAAAAATACCTTGAGTTGATTAGAAAATAAACTTATGGGATACAGCTACAGCAATGCCTTCAGGAAAACATATAGATTAAAAACCCCAGTGCTTAAAATGAATAGAGGTATCAAATCAACATTCAAAAAAATATATGCAAGGACAAGGGAGAAAGAGAAGCATAAGGTAAATACAGAAGAAATAATGAAGATTAGCATAGAAATGAAATAAAAACTGAAAAACAATGAAGATAATTAAGAAACCCAAAATCCGGTGCTTTCAAAAGATCAAATACATGAGGCAAAGCCATCAACATTATTGAAAAGAAAATGAACAGGAAGTTTTGAATTATTAAAATCAGGAATGAAGGAATAGACACTATTGACACTTGGAAAAAGATTATCCCTAGAAAATTAAAGCTCTAACACCTGAGCTGTGCACAATAGAATAAATATCTTACTCTGGGAACATTTCTATTTCTGATCTATGCAGAATTGAAGTTGTCTGGATCATTCATTTTCAAACATTTATAAGCAAGCAAAGATTTTTCAAAAATCTTACAAGAAAATACCAAGTAAGAAAATAGTTTAAAGTATAACTTAGAAAATGTGCTTTCCTGGCAGGACCAAGAGCTCTACAGAAAACGGTTTCTAAATTCCTAAAACTAGACAATTCACAAGATTTCTTCTACCTCTAAATTAATGTGTATATTAAATTCTATTCTGTTTAAATTATTGCAAAATTTGTTTCCACTAGATGGTGCTAATATGCTTCATTTTCTATTAAAATCAGTTTATATATGACTATTTTTAAACTTAAGAATTTGTCATACTGCATACATAAATCTTTAATATTGTCAACATATTTTCCATTTTTTCTTTGAGAATTCATACATGCATACAATACTTTTATCATAATCACCCCTTACCTTTTTCCAAATCCTTCTCCCATATCTCTTTCCCAAACTTCACATTTTCTCCTTTTGTATGTGTGTGTGTTTATGCATATAAAATGTAGGTCTCTGTTTTTTACTTTTCAACCATCCTTAGTGGCAGTTATTTTGCCACCATTCCAGCCCTTCCTCTAGCCTATGCTCCCATCTTTTTCCCCACTTAAAACCTCCACACCATTATTCCCCTTCCTCTCTTCATATAACTTATGTTCTACTATATCCCTTTCCAAATTATACTGAATGAGCTAACATTAAACCTAGAAAGGTAAACACTGAATGATGTCTACCATAGCATCAAATATTTTTTATTTGCTATTTTATTGAATATTTTATTTACTTACATTTCAAATATCAGCCCCTTTCCCAGTTTCCCCTCCTGCTTCTATGAAGGTGCTCCCTCATCTACCTACCCACTCCCACCTCAAGCCCTGGCATTTCCCTACATAGGACCAAAGGCCTCTCCTACCACTGATGCCAGACAAAGCCATCCTCTGCTATATATGCAGCTGGAGCCATGGGTCCCTCCATGTGTACTACTCAGTTGGTTGATTAGTCCCTGGGAGCTTTAAAGGGATCTGGTTGCTTGATATTGTTGTTCTTTCTATAGGGTTACAAACCCCTCCAGCTCCTTCAGTCCTTCTCTAACTCCTTCATTGGGGACCCCATGCTCAGTCCAATGGTTAGCTACGAGCATCCACCTCTGTATTTGTCAGGCTCTGGCAGAGCCTCTCAGGAGACAGCTATATCAGGCTACTGTCAGCATACACTTCTTGGCATCCACAGTAGTGTCTGGGTTTGGTGACTGTATATGGGATAGATCCCTAGGTGGGGCAGTCTTTGGATGGCCTTTCCTTCAGTCTCTGCTCCACACTTTGTCTCCATATTTGCTCCCATGAGTATTTTTTCCCCTTTCTAAGAAGGAATGAAACACCCACACTTTGGTCTTCCTTCTTCTTGAGCTTCACGTGGTCTGTGAATTGTATCTTGAATATTCCGAGCATTTGGGCACCTGAGAATCCAGCTATACCACTCCTGGGTATATACTCAGAAGATGCTCCAACGTATAACAAGGTCACATGTTCCACTATGTTCATAGCAACCTTATTTATAATAGCCAGAAGCTGGAAAGAACCCAGATGTCCTTCAACAGAGAAATGGATACAGAAAATGTGGTACATTTATACAATGGAGTATTACTCAGCTATTAAAAACAATGACTTCATGAAATTCTTAGGCAAATAAATGGATGGAGCTAGAAAATATCACCCTGAGTGAGGTAACCCAGTCACAAAAGAACACACGTGGTATGCACTCACTGATAAGTGGATATTAGCTCAAATGCCTGGAATACCCATGATACAACTCACAGACCACATGAAGCTCAGTAAGAAGGAAGACCAAAGTGTGGGTGCTTTCGTCCTTAATTCTTAGGCAAATGGATGGAACTAGAAAATATCATCCTGAGTGAGGTAACCAATCACAAATTATTATAAAATATTACATACAAATTATATATAAATACTTTATATATATTGAGACAGAAAGATTCCTAGTTCAATGCAGGCTTTGGCTACATACTTATTTTAAAAGAAGAAAGTAATAATGTGGCAGGTATGGTGGTATATTCCTGTAACATGACACTTGAGAAGCTCAAGAAAGAACATTTCAATTTCGAAACCATTCTAAACTACACAGTGACAGTAAAGGTCAGCCTGGGCTACATGAAGTGATCTTATCTTCAAACAAACCAACAAACATAAAAGTCTTCCCTAAAAACTTCCTAAATCAAAGTTGGTAGAAGGAAGTAATAAAGATCAGAGTAGAAATAAACGAAAAAGAATACAAAACTAATTTAGATCAACAAAAAGTTGGTTGTAAAAAAAAGATAAAAATCAATTTGCTTTACCTAAACTAAAAAAAAAGAAGAGACCACTCAAATGATAACATAACAAATTAAAGAAGAGACATTATAAGTGTTGCCACAAAAATAGAATGCATCATGAGATCACTTTGAACAATTACATACTAAAGTGGTTTGAATATGCTTAGCCCAGGGAGTGGCACTATTAGGAGGTGTAGCCTTAATCAAGAAAGTGTGTCACTGTGGGTGTGGTCAATGAGACCCTCCTCGTAAACACATAGGAGCCAGTCTTTCCTAGCAACCTTCAAATGAAGATGTAGAACCACCATGCTTCCCGCCTTGATAGTGGACTGAACCTCTGAACCTGTAAGCCAGCCCCAATTAAATGATGTCCCTTATAAGAGTTTTCTTTTCTTGATCATGGTGTCTGTTCACAGCAGTAAAACTATAACTAAGACATATACCAACAAGTTGCTTAATCTACAAAAAATGATTAAATCTTAGACACATTCAATCTGCCTGCATTGAATTGTGGTGAAATAGAAAATATAAGCACAGTAAGGAGATTGGATCAGTGATAAAATACTCTATTAATGAAAACCTCAGAATATTAGGTTTTCACTGCTCAATCTTAACAAAAAATTTTTTTTAAATAAGTAAGAGAATACTGCTCAAACTCTTCCAAAAACTAGAGAAAGATAAGATACATCCAACTCTTTTTCTAAGGCTGTTATCACCATACCAAAGCCAGACAAGGAAATTACAAAATAACAAAATGGATGGAGGTAAAAGAGGGAAGGAGGGGAAGAGGAAGAGGAGAAGGAAAAAGTGAAAGAAATGATTGCAAGTCAATAAACTGGATAAACATAAGTACAAAGAAATTCAGTTAGTATAGAAGCCAGATAGGAACTCCTATGTTCACAATAGCCAAGACATGGAAATAACTCAACTTCAGAAGAACAGATAAAGAAAATGTCACACACACACACACACACACACACACACACACACACACACAGGATAGGATGTATAAAAAAAGAAAGAAATCCATTTCCCACACCGATACACATGAAGACATTATGCTAAGTTGCTAAGTAAAATAAGCCAAGCACAAAGAGACGAATACTTCAATTTCTCACTTAGATGTAGATTCAAAAACAGTAAAACTCATAGGAAACAACTGAATGATAGATAATTATCAGGGGATGGGGGAGATGGGGAGATATTGTTCAGAAGGCATAAAGTTTCACTTATGCGAATGACTAAATTCTCAAGGTTTAATTTACAGCTTGGTAACTAAACATTGGTAAGTTGCTTTTTATATGTGAAATTTGTTGGGAGACAATCTTAAATGTTCTAAGTAGGAAACAGAAGATATCAATGTGAGTACATACAGGTGCTAACTAGCTGGGTTATGGTGATAATTTCACAATATCAGGTACATGTAAAATATCAGTTTAGTTCTGATAAATTATCATTTGTATTAAAATGATTATTTTGAAAAGTGAACAAGTAAGATCCTGTGAGCAACTGTCTTACAACAGACACAATTTCAGAGATTGTTAATGCACTTAACTGTCTTCAGAAGATTCAAGGAAATCAGCCAAATACTCATGGAGACAATGTCTTGAAAATTCCTACTGCTAAGAATGGATCCACAGCAGCACTCATCTACCAAACTGCTACCCAGGCCAGCATTGCTTGTGACTTGTTGGAGTGGTATGAGGCAGATGCCTAACACTGTAAGGCATCTACCTAGATGTTATGTTTGTCAGGTTATGAGGTATCACACCTGACATTTTCTGTGACATTGGTCACATGCATGACATAAGTGCCTGATGCTAATCTCTTGACATAGAAAGGTAAAAATTCTACAGTGCTTAAACCAAATCCCTATAACTGTGAACAAAGCATCTGATCTACCATAGCAAGAAGGAAGGGTTGGGGGACTGGTGAAGTGTTTTTGTGGAGTCCTAGAAGTTATGCTGAATAACACACCAATTACCAAATTGGGACAAACTTGGACTTAGATTTCACTCTATTACTGATAGTGATAACACACCAACATCGGGGAGCTTAAATGTATCTAGTGCTGAAATAGTGGAAGTTACCATCAACTCAGAGGAAATGGTCAGACTATTTAGAAGTTCTGAAAAAAATATACACAAAGTCAGTTTACATAATTTCAAAGCTCAGATGATGCCACACAAATATAAGTTTCCAGGAAACCAAGATCCTATCCCTAAAGGTGAGGACAGCACACTAAAATATGACTAGATAGTAACCAGTATGGACAAACACTAGAATGGATAATTTAAAACAGATGCTTTAAGGAAACCTACTAAGCTCCAAAAGGAAGGAAAGGGGGAAGAAGGAAGGGAAGAAAGGAGGGAGGGAGGAGAGGGGAGGAAAAGGAAAAAGAATAGGAAAAGAGAAAGAAGTAATCAAATCATATGCAAGGAAAATTACCTAGAAAACACACTGACCTGCCTGCAATGGTGTTTCTGGAAATAATTAACAGGATAGACCTACATTTAAAATGGATGGCACCTCCAGTGGGTAATGTTGGTTATTCATGCAAACCTACATGGCAGAAACTGCTTTCCCTGGTAAGCCCCTCCTCCGAGGAGCTCCAATGGCCAGGCCCTGCCCCCAAGACTTCCCTAAACAGTCATAATGGCTACTCCCAACCCTGAGACAGGACAATGGCCAGGACCTCCAAGATCCATCCTACAGGAAAAAAATCCTACTAATTCCTGAGTTTGCCCCAGGATCAAGCCAAATAATTCCTCCAATCTCAGGCCATCTTGGAAAGCTACCCCTCTCAACCCCTCTCAACCATATATAAACATTGCTCTCTGCCCAGTTCTCTGCTGCTTCTCTTGCAAGCAGAGGTAGCCACATTCCTGTGTTTTTCTCTCCCAATAAATCTCTTGTGTGAGGTTTGTTGTGCAGTGTGACTTGGCTTCCAACTGCCAGAATACCTTTCCATATGAGCTGCAATGCCTACAGGTAGCCCAGATACAAAGAGGTTCATGGAAGGATTAATATGTGCACACCTTCCTTTCCTTCTTTCTGATCTGGCTGCTGCTAAGCTACGCCTCTCATATCAGACTCCAGCTTCTTTAGCCATCCAGCATGGACTCAACAGTTGCAACACTAGGGACCTTTCAGGTTTCCAGCAACAGATTGGGATTGTGAAGGTATTCAGCTTATTGAACTCATAGTTACTGGGATCTTTGCCTCCCTAGTATGCAGACTGCTGCTGTTTGACTACATAGCCCCCTATCTTTTAAGCTAGCCTAATACATTCCCTTTAATAATATATAACATTCTATTGATTCTATTCCTCTAGGGAACTCTACCTAATAAAGGTTTTATTATTAAGAATGGTTACTAAGAAACAGAATTGTTAAGGACAAATTTCTCTAAAGGGTTTGATGGTTTCTAGAGATGGCTTTCTAATTCTATTAAAGCAGATGTTAATAAAGACTTTCCTGCTAATTTGGAGAGCATGGATAATACATAGAGTAAACTTTTAAGAGATCTATGCACTATAAATAGATTTGCTATCCTATTTATTACTTATGAAGAGCAAGAGATTTATTGGCTCTACATGTGAGACTTTCAACCATTTCAGGCAATACACACAGTAATACATTTTGCTTGGAAGGAAAAATGGCCACATCAGGTTACATACTGATTCTTTAGTAGTGAACAAATGGTTTGTTGTATGATTGGGGACTTAGATGGTAAATTATTTTTTAATGAGTAAAAAAATATTTGGGGAATGGGTGTGTATGTGTGTACTTTTCCAAATAGACAAAAGATCTAAAGAAATGTGTGTGCCATTTAAATGCTCACCAAAAGGTGACTGTAACAGAGGAATAATCAAGTAGACAAGATGACCCAACCTATAGATAGCACGTCTTTAGCTGACAATTCTTGACACTGTTCAATGTGCCCATGAACAAAGTGACAATTGCAGCACACATGTTGGTTATGCACAAGCTTGACAACATGTACTTCTTACCAAGACTGGCCTATCTATAGCTGCAGCTGAGTACTAAATCTGCTAACAGCAGTGACTAAGACAAAGTTTCCATATGACATCATTCTCCAGAGAGACCAAGCAATGATTTGATGGTTGGTTGATGACATCGGATGGTGGGACAACTTCTATGATGCAAAGTGCTGCATTTTGTTCTTACTGGAATAGATTCTTATTCTACTTATGAATTTGGCTTTCTTGAATAAAATGTTACAGGCAGACTTTTGTTACTTTGTGAATTCCTTTTCTTTTTCCTATATGTTATCTCTAAACAGGTTGGAAGAAAAAAAAAACAGAAGAACCCCTCTGGGAGTAAAGTATGGAATAACCCAGCAGAAGCAGACCCAATAAAATTTTTGCTGGTATCTTGAAACAAAATATCCATCCCTTCACACTCTGCCATTTCCTCTAAGGCATTTGAAATCAGATTTCCCATTATGCCTCCATCCACACTGGGCACCAATTATAGCCAGACTTTTGTTACTTTGTAGCTTTTTTTTTCTCTAACCTCTTCCACTCTTCTTCCACACTTTCAATTCCCCAACACTAGGTAGGAGAGAAAAAATGATATAGAGGAAAGGGGGTGACGACACCTACTTCCTGCTGATTAGGAGTGTCAAGTTCCTTGGGGCAAGTTTGAGCTGCACCATCAGGACATATAACTTCTTGTCATATCTTCACACACTACTACTTCACAAACCACAACAAACCGACAACAACCAACAGCATCCAACCACCAAACCAGCCCTTTCTATCGGGGCTAGCATTTTATATCTTCTGAAAAGTCAACAGAATTCCAAACATCACATACTTGTATAAAATATCTGCAGCTGCCAAAAACCATCCCCCTGCTAGAGCACAAGGCAAATCATATATATAGTAAGCTGCTGTAGACAACCTGAAGCATCCCCATATTACACACTTGGGATTAAAATGAAACATATTCCACTAGTATTTCTGCATTTTTAATGAAACCAAAACTATCACTACATAATGCTTCAGCAGTATCACCACCTATAGACTTATCCACTGTCACAGTATTCCACACAACATTGCCTCTGATCAAGAAATTCACTTTACAGCCAAAAAACCAGCAGTGGGCTCATGCTCATGGAATTCATAGGTTTTATCATGTTCCTAACCATACTGAGGCACATAGACTGAAGAAAAAAGAGTAGAATGACACATGCACAGTGCAAACTAGATAGCAACAGCCAGTAAGACTGGAGCATGGTTCTCTAGAGGGATGTATATGTTCTGAATCTTTATCCAACTGTTCCTCTCATGACCATGATTTTTTGAGCCCAGAAATCAACAGATGGATGGGAATGGTATTATTCACTATCACCACTGACTCACTAGTAAAATTTTACACTCCTACTCTTACAACCTTATGTTTTGCTAGCCTAAAGTCTTTGTTGTAAAGTGGGGAGTGGTTTGCCAAGGAGACACAACAACCATTCCACTGAACTATGAACTAAGATTTCCCCATGGTCGTTCTGTAGCCCTGATGCCTTTGAGTCAACTGGCTTAAAAAAAAAGAGTCACAGTGCCAGAAGGGGGCACTGATCTAGACTTCCACAAAAGAGGTAAAAGAGAACATTTCTGAACTTCCAGAAATCCTCAAGGCATCTATCTCTTAGTGTTCTATGATCATATTCTGTGATTATAGGCAACAGAAAACGTTTAAACCCAACTGAGGCAGGAGGATAAATGGTCCAGACTCCTAAGTAATGTAGGTGTATGTCACCTTTCCAGGCAACGAACCAAGTGAGACCTACTGAGAAAAGAGAATGGATAGTAAAAGGTAGTTATAAATACCAGATAAGGCCATGTGTGTCAGGAGCAGCTTTGCTTATATACTGAAGGCCTAAAATCAGCCATAGGCCTAAGTCAGCCTGCTAACACAAAGTCTCAGGTCTCTGTGGAAAGACATTGAAACAGATAGCTAGAAGCTACCATAAACAAGCAGCTTTGGTGGAAATTTGCTAGCGTAAGTCGTCATAGACCTTGTAGATAGGTAACTTTAACAAGGTAACTTTAACTTTCCACCTTTGGTGGAAAGTTGCCAAGTTTTAGTCATAGACCTTGTAGATAAGTAACCTTGATGAACAGTACCAACTTAGATAAGAACAAGTGAATCATAGGTGGAGTCATAGTGACCTGACCCCAGGAGCTTCACCCAGCTGATACTGTTCTGTACTCCCCCTGAACACTTACGTTCCTGCGTCATCCCCTTCCCTCACATCCCTGCCTTTTTGTATATATAACCCCTGTGTGAAAAAGTAAAAATTGTGATTTGATCAGCCTATAGCCAGATTTGCATTCGCCTGTCCCCCATCTTCTCTTTCAGGTGACCTCCCTAGACCCCTGGACCCCTGTTTAATGCCCTGCTGGCCAGGACACATGTGGCCAGTAACTAAAATGAGGATTGTAATAACCATAAGCATTTCATCTTATTTTGTTAAAATTTTGTTTGTGTGCGCACACACACACACACACAAAGCATATATTTGTGTTTTCTTTCCTCTCTCTTTTAAAATCAATTTGGCATTTCTTATTAATATTTTATTGTTTATTTTGAGATTGAAATTTAATTATATTATTTATCCTCCCTCATATACTTCTCCCTACTCTCCTTCAAATTCATGGTCTCTTTTCCCATTGTTACTGTGTGTGTGTGTGTGTGTGTGTGTGTGTGTGTGTGTGTGTGTGTGTATACATAAATATATATATTGAAAATATTCTCCCTACCAAGGTTGTAGAAGGAATGCTCTCCCTGTTAAGATTAATGACTCCATGATAAACAGCCTGAGCCCAGAAAATGAGAATGTGTTCCTCAGGAAAATGGTAAATGCTATGACCTTAAAGACAGTCCATAAGGCTATGAGAAAGAACTCTGAAAAAAAGAGTTCAAGAATATATAATTTCTCGACTATACAAAATATAAGGATGCAATATAAATTGTATGAGGGGCTTCATGGACCTAAAAGAACAGAGACAGCTGCACTAATGAGCCAGCTTGTCACAAAGATATTAAGGAAGGGGGAAAAAGAGATTGAAGGAGTGATGATCTCAAAGGGAGATCCCATCCAGATATTGTCTTTGCTTACAAAGGCAGGCAGATTCTCGACGTCAAGATCAGCCTGGGACAGAGCAAGTTTAGGTCCAGGTGTGATGGGAATCTCAGGATGGAATCCCACACAGCTAAACTTACTGTGCTTACTTACAAAGGCAAGTAGATTTCTGAATTCATTCATAAAAAATATGTACTCGCTGTCCTTTTCTAATAATCAAAGGGCTAAGGTTATAAAATGCTGATTTGTGGGATAATCAAAAGGGAACCTGGAATAAATGACTGAATTGATATGTAATAAAAGACTGGGCTTTGATCTGTCAGAGAGAGCTACCCAGAGAGAACTGCTTGGAGAGCAAAACAGCTCTTTTATAATTCTTCTATGAGGATTTCTGACCTTGGTTAGAAAACCAAAAGGCTATCATACAGAGCTGTTACAACTCTTTTAGAAATTTTTCCAGCAAGATTTCTGACTTTGGTTAGAAAACCCAAGAGCTATCTCAAGCAAAGAGAGCCATTTCAAGCAGAGAGAGCTGTTTCAAGCAGAGAGCTGTCTAGAGCAGACTACAGAGCCAAGAGCTATCTACAGAGCTGTCTAGGGAGCCATCTCAAGCAGACTACAGAGCTGCCCGCTTATAAGTACATTGACTTTGGGTCATTCTTCCATCACTCCCAAACACCCCTTCCTCAGGAACCCCTCTCCAAGCTGAGGCTGGACCTTGACAGTTTCATAACGTTAAGAGATAGCAGACAGAAGGATGAGTTGAAAACTCATATTTGGTCCACAGATATAAGTTGGAGAGAGCATACTTAGAATCTCATGAGTGTTTTGAAACCTCAAAGCCTGCCCCCAGTGACACTTCCCCCAACAAGGCCACATCTCCTAGCCTTTCAAAAAAGTTGCACAAACTAGAGATTAAGTATTAAAATATAAGACCCTGTGGGGGATGTAGTTTGAATGAGAATAGTTTCCATAGGCTCATATACTTGAATATTTGGTTCCCAGTTAGTAGACTGCTTAGAAAGAATTAGTAACTGTGGCCTTTTTGGAGGAGGTATGTCACTGGGGATTGGCTTTGAGATTTCAATGGTCCATACCAGGCTCAAACTCTCTCTATGTATGTATCTTCTACTTGCAGATCAGAAAGTAAGCTCACAGTTACTCTGTGCCTATATCCTTGCTGCCATGATCCCTACCTTGATGATAATGGACTAACCCTCTAGAATTCTAAGCCAGCAAATTAAAGGCTTTCTTTTATACAAGTTGTCTTGGTCATAGTGCCTCTTCACAGAAATAAAACAGTAACTAAGACAAGGTTGATTTCATTCAAACTACCATACCATTTAATATAGCATCGATAAGATCAGTAATTAAGTGTTATTAAATCTACATTGTCATGTTTAAGTTATAAAATATTAAGGAACTGATCACCCCTCAAGGGAATTTTGTGTTTTTACTTATATGTGAGATAATTATATCACATTAGGTAGAATTACCAGCATGCTACTGTCTTCATTTGGAAATCAAACATTACATAAATATATATGATTGGGTGTCAAGTTGACAAGAAGTGGACTTGTGACTGTTAATCTTGGTTGTTAACTTGACTGGATCTGTCCCTATTTGGGGATTTGCAAGCAGTTCCACGAATGATTAATTGAGGGAAGAACAGTCTTCCTGAGAGAGCCCTGCACTGTCTAAAACTCAGATAGTCCTGGGAAAAAAAGCATTGCTGCTTGCCTCCTTGTCTTTGCTTCTTGTTAGTGAGTTCATCTAACTGTGTTGCTGTAACCATTATTTGAGGACATCAGAATCCACCTTCATCAGGTTCTACTGTGAAGTGAAGACTAGTGACTCCCTCGGGAATCTTCAATGCCTTTGGCACCAGATTGAAACTGCTGAGGTATCTAGCTTCATGGACTGAACAGCAACCAGGTTCTCTACCTCTCCAATGTGCAAAGAGTCAATATTAGCTATAAATAACTAAAATAAATTCCCTTCATAACATATATACTTTCTATCAGTTCTATTCCTCTAGAGAATTCTGAATAACACATGTTAAAGAAGCAAATAAATTTGAATGCTAGCTTTTGAAGTCAGAAAATATTTAAATGTCCAAAATACTACACAGTAAATATGAACTATCATATGAATAATATGATAGTATCTATCATAATATTTTTGAATTTTCATTTTTTTACATTACCTAAGCCAGAATGAACTCTCTTCGTATTTATTCTGCTTGCTTGTTTCTACTCCAAGGTTGTAACAGAGTACATGAAGATATTTTGTCTGTAATAAAAAAAAACATAAATAAGTAAATAAATAAATATAAATATTTAATAAAATAAACTTTATTAAAAGTAAATAAAGATTCATTATTTTCTTCAAGTTAAAAAAATATCAATAGCTATTTAGAGTCTTAAAAACAGCCCAGGAGTGGTGGCACACACTTTTCACAAATTCAGACAGATTATGAGTTTAAGGCCTCACTGGTCTACATATGAATTCCAGGCTGGCCAGAGCTACATAAATAACCATCCTTATAAAAACTTCTCAAGTTATACAAAAGAGAGATACAAAGCATTCAAGTTGGGACTTCAATTATATATGGAAAATATTACAAGAGATTATTGATAGAAGTTGAAAGTCCCCTCGTTACTGGTAATTAGACATCTGATACCAGAAAATAATAAGGTTTCTCATGTTGATGGATTGGTAAAATTCATATTGTGAAAATAGCAGCCTTGTTTGTGATAGCCAGAAGCTGGAAACAACCCAGATATCCCACAACATAAGAATGGATAGAAGCTGTGGACCCCTGAAGTTGAATTGGGGGAAGCTGGGAGAAGCTGAGGAGGAGGACGACCCTGTAGGAGGACCAGCAGTCTCAATTAACCTGGACCTCCAAGATCTCTCAGAAACTGAACCACCAACCAGGCAGCACACACCAGCTGATATGAGGCCCCCAACACATATACAGCAGAGGACTGCTGGGTCTGGGTTCAGTCAGAGAAGATGCACCTTACCCTCAAGAGACTGGAGACCCCCAGGGAGTTTAGAGGTCTTGTGGGGTGGGGTAAGGGGTAGGAACATCCTTGTGGAGACAGGAGGGCAGGGAGGAGGTATGGAATGGGGAACAGTCAGAGGGTAGACCAGGAGGGGAATAAAATCTGGAGTGTCAAAAAAGACTAAATACAATTAAAAAGATAAAAAAAAAATAACCATCCTACAAAATTAAGATTCAGCTTAATCCCATCAAACTTCTAACACAATTCTTCATAAAAATTTTAAAATATAATCATAAATGTCATACAGAGGGACAAAAATAAACCAGGATGGATCCTGTGCCACAGCACTCCATACTCAAATACCGCTGGGAGAGAGCTGGTCTCCCAGGAGTGCCAACACACCTGTAAGCACAGGTAAGACCACCACTTCCACTAAAATTCCTGACCCAAGTGGGACATGCCCAGAGTCATCAGGACACAGAAAACAAGGAGAAGTTGAGGACAGGATCCTTCCAGTTTCCGTCTCCACCTCAGAGCTGACCCTGTGCCACAGCTCTTCATACCAAATTCCTCCCGGAGAAAATAGGTCTCCCAGGAGTGTTGACACACAGGCTTGCAGGAGGGACAAACCTCAGTCAGAGACAGCAAGACCAGCTAATACCAGAGATATCCAGATGGTGAGAGGCAAGGGCAAGAACATAAGCAACAGAAACCAAGTCTGCTTAGCATCATCAGAACCCAGTTCTTCCACCACAGTGAGCCCTGGATACCCCAACACACCAGAAAACCCAGACTCTGATTTAAAATCATGATGATGATAGAGGACTTTAAGAAGGACATAAATATCTCCCTTCAAGACATACAGGAGAACACAGGTAAAGAGCTAGAAGCCCTTAAAGAGGAAATACGAAATTCTCTTAAAGAATTGCAAGAAAACACAACCAAACAGGTGAAGGAATTGAACAAAACCAGTTATACAGAATCTAAAAATAAAAATAGAAACAATATAGAAAACACAAAGGGAGATAACCCTGAAGATAGAAAACCTAGGAAAGAGATCAGGAGTCATAGACGCAAGCATCACCAACAGAATACAAGAGATAGAACCATGTGCAGAATCTCATGTGCAGAAGATATAGAAAACATTGGTACAACAGTCAAAGAAAATGCAAAATGCAAAAAACTCCTAACCCAAACCATCCAGGAAATCCAGGACACAATGAGAAGACCAAGCCTAAGAATAATAGGTATAGATGAGGGTAAAGATTCCCAACTTAAAGGGCCAGTAAATATCTTCAACAAAATTATAGAGGAAAACTTCCCTAACCTAAAGAATGAGATGTCTATGAAGATACAAAAGGCCTACAGACTCCAAATAGATTGGACCAGAAAATAAATTCCTCCCATCACATAATAGTCAAAACACCAAATGAACAAAACAAAGAAAGAATATTGAAAGCAGTAAGGGAAAAAAGATCAAGTAACATATAAAGGCAGACCTATCAGAATTACATCAGACTTCTCACCAGAGACTATGAAAGCCAGAAGATGCTGGACAGATGTCATACAAACCCTAAGAGAACACAAATGCCAGCCCAGGCTACTATACCCAGCAAAACTCTCAATTACTATAGACGGAGAAACCATGCTATTCCATGACAAAAAACAAATTTACACAATATCTTTCCACAAATCCAACCCTACAAAAGGTGACAGATGAAAAACTCCAGCACAAGGAGGGAAAACTACACCCTAGAAAAAGCAAGAAAGTAGTCTTCTTTCAACAAATCCAAAAGAAGATAGCCACACAAACATAAAAATAACAGCAAAAATAACAGGAAGCAACAATCACTGTCCCTTAATATCTCTTAACATCAGTGGACTCAATTCCCCAATAAAAAAATGTAGGCTAACAGACTGGATACATAAACAGGACCCAGCATTTTGCTGCATACAGGAAACCCACCTCAGTGACAAAGACAGACACTACCTTAGAGTAAAAGGCTGGAAAACAATTTTTCAAGCAAATGGTCCCAAGAAACAAGCTGGAGTAGCGATTCTAATATCAAATAAAATCAACTTTCAACCAAAAGTTATCAAAAAAGATAGGAAGGACACTTCATACTCATCTAAGAAAAAAATCTACCAAGAAGAACTCTCAATTCTGAACATCTATGCCCCAAATGCAAGGACACCCACATTCATAAAAGAAACTTTACTATAGCTCAAAGCACATATTGTACCTCCAACAATAATAGTGGGAGACTTCAACACCCCACTCTCAGCAATGGACAGATCATGGAAACAGAAACTAAACAGAGACACAGTGAAACTAACAGAAGTTATGAACCAAATGAATTTAACAGGTATCAATAGAACATTTCATCCTAAAACAAAAGAATATACCTTTTTCTCAGCACCTCATGGTACCTTCTCCAAAACAGACCATATAATTGGTCACAAAACAGGCCTCAAAAGATACAAGAAGACTGAAATAATCCCATGCATCCTATCAGATCACCACAAACTAAGACTGGTCTTCAATAACGACAAAAACAATGGAAAGCCCACACACACATGGAAACTGAACAACGCCCTACTCGATGACAACTTGGTCAAGGAAGAAATAAAGAAAGAAGTTAAAGACTTTTTAGAATTTAATGAAAATGAGGACACATCATACCAAAACTTATGGGACACAATGAAAGCAGTGCTAAAGGGAAAAACTCATAGCTCTAAGTGCCTACAAAAAGAAACTGGAAAGAGCATACACTAGCAGCTTAATAGCACACCTGAAAGCTCTAGAAATAAAAGAAGATAATACTCCCAAGAGGAGTAGATGGCAGGAAATAAACACATGGCTGAAATCAACCAAGTAGAAACAAAAAGAACTATACAAAGTATCAACAAAACCAGGAGCTGGTTCTTTGAGAAAATCAACAAGATAAACCCTTAGCCAGACTAACCAGAGGACACAGAGACAGTATCCAAATTAACAAAATCAGAAATGAAAAGGGTGACATAACAGAAACTGAGGAAATTAAAAAAAAATCAACAGATCCTACTACAAAAGCCTATATTCAACGAAACTGGCAAATCTGGATGAAATGGACAATTTTCTAGACAGATACCAAATACCAAAGTTAAATCAGGAGCAAATAAACCATCTAAACAGTCCCATAACCCCTAAAGAAATGGAAGCAGTCATTAAAAGTCCAACCAAAAAAAAAAGCCCAAGACTAGATGGTTTTAGTTCAGAATTCTATCAGACCTTCAAAGAAGACCTAATATCAACACTCTTCAAACTATTCCACAAAAAAGAAACAGAAGGAACACTACCCAATTCATTCTATGAAGCCACAGTTATGTTGTGGATTCTCCTTTGGAGATGGAACAGTTTCTGTCTAATCAGAAACTTGTCACAATTTCCTTTCATAGAGGACTTCATAAGAGATTTTTTCTACTTCTATCATGTTTAATGTTCCAAATAGATTTTAAAAACTGGTTGACAACCAGACCCCCCCCCCCCGAGCCCCAGGGACTAAACCACCAACCAAGGAGTACACATGGAGGGACCCATGGCTCCAGCTGCATATGTAGCAGAGGATGGCCTTGTTTGGCATCAATGGGAGAAGAGGCTCCTGTGATGGCTCAATTCCCCAGTGTAGGTGAATTTGAAGGCAGGGAGGCTGGAGTGGATGGGTTGGGGAAACACCCTCATAGGAGCAGGGGAGGGGAATGGGATAGGGGGTTTCTGGGGGGAACCGGGAAAGGGGTTAACATTCAAAATGTAAATAAAGAAAATATCCAATAAAAAAAGAAGAAAACTGGTTGAGCGCATATTATTTTTAGCTTCAGAAGATATCGTGTATATTTAAGAGACATTTAAAACCATTATAAATTAGTTTGATGACTTAAAAAAATGTCAATGTTGAGTTGTATATTTTAAAATAAATTTTATCAGCTTAATTTTTAAAAAACTTCAAAAAATAAAACAGGATAACCAAAACAATCCTGATCAATGAAAGAACTGCTGGAGGAATCATCATCCATGGTTTAAGTTATACTGCAGAGTAATAATAATTTAAAATAAAAATAACAGGATGGTATTAACATAAAAACAATCACGCTGATCAACTGAATAGAATTAAGTACCTGGATACAAGTCCATGCATACACAACCACCTAATTTTTAACAAAGAGGCCAAAGATACACCAGTGCTGAAAAGACAAGACCTTCAACAAATAGTGATGGTAAAACTCAATAATTATGCGTAGAAGAATGAAACTAGATCCTTATTGCTCAACCTGAATAATACTCAACTCCAAAATGGATCAAATACCTCAATATAGGACCTGATACCCTAAATCTGCTAGAAGAGAAAGTAGGAAATATGTTTCCATTTCTACCCACAGAGAAGGACTTTCTGAACAGGATCCTAAACAGTAAGGTACTAAAACCAACAATTGACAAATGGAACATCAAAATCCTTCTGTATAGCAAGAGATATTATCATTTGAGTTAAGAGGAAGCCTACAGAATAAAAAAAATGTCTTTACTAACTACACATATGATAGAATGTTAATGTCTAGAATAAATAAAAAACTAAAAAATG
Organism: Rhabdomys pumilio; assembly: GCA_030674055.1. Classification (NCBI taxonomy): domain Eukaryota; kingdom Metazoa; phylum Chordata; class Mammalia; order Rodentia; family Muridae; genus Rhabdomys; species Rhabdomys pumilio. The sequence continues at coordinate 69,042,914 of JANHMN010000005.1, read as the reverse complement.
TTAGCATCAAGAAAACAAACAAGCCAGTTAAAAAATAGGTCAAAGAACTAACAGAAAATTCTCAAAATATGAAATGGTAAATGGCCGAAAAATACATTTTTTGAATGTTCAACATCCTTAATCATCAGAAAAATGCAAATCAACATTATTTTGAGATTTTTATCTTACCTTAGTCAAAATGACTAAGAAACAATAAATGCTGGCATGTATGTGAGGAAAGGGAGACACTTATACTGATGGTGGGTACGTAATCTGGTTGCAGCTACTATAGAAATCAGTGTGGTGGTTGTTCAAAATGCTAGAATTAGATCTAACGTATGATCTAGCTGTGCTCTCTTAGACATACACCTAAAGGACTGGAAATGGGAACATCCTTGATATCCATGAAGTGGTGAGTAGAAAATGAAAATATGATATGGAGAGTGAAAATGTAATACATTTACACAGTGGAATATGACTCAGTTGTTTAAAAAAAGTAAAATTATATTTGCAGTCAAATGGATGGAACACAGAGACCCACAACTGGTCAACTTGCAGAAAATAAGAGATGTTGGAGTACTCAAATTCCACTGGATATCTATATTGCACCCCTTCCCCAGAGACTCAGGGACCTTTATGGGAAAGGGGGTAGAAAAAACAACAGAGTCAGTGAATGAATACAACAGGGCAGTCATAACAGCTGTGCTCTCACACATGGTGAACTCACATAAAGTTAGGACAAAATACACAAGACTTCCTCAAGTTCAAGACAGACAAAATTCTCAGAACAGAGTAGAGGATGGGGGTGAGCATGAGCTATTGGTAACCATAGCTGCTGGGAGACAGAGTCCTGATAGATCTACCAGGCTCCGGGGGCCCCATACCCGAGAGTATTTGGTTAACACAATTGGACTTGAGTTTTTTTTAAAGTGGTTAAGAGCACTGGCTGCTCTTCCAAAGGACCCGGATTTGATTCCCAGCACCTACATGGTAGCTAATAATTTCTGTAACTCTAGTCCTAAAGGCTCTAAGTCCCTCTCTGGTTTCTATGGGCACCAGGCACACATGAGGTGTCCAGACATACACACAAGCAAAACAACCATATACATAATATTTGGGGGGGAGCATCAAATTCACAAATATTCACCTGACTCCGAATCCCAAGTGCTGGGATTAGGAGCATGCACCAGTACATCTGGCTCATACAAAAATAAGTTTAAAAAATTTTTAAAGATACAAAGTTGGGTAGGTATGGAGGTAGAAGTAGGTCTGGGAGGAGTTGGAGAAATAATGTGATCAAAATACATTCTATGAAATTCTCAAAGAATTGATACTATTTTTTTTTTAAATCTGATCAGTTGCCTTGCAAAAATGATAAACAAAAATACTTGCTTTGGGTTGTTACATCCAGTTAAAGCATTAAAAGTAGAAAATATATTCAAAGAAAAAATAAAACTCTCAAAATTTTTAAATTTTGAAAAATATCCAAAGAACAATCCAGCTAAAAACGTCTTTGTTAATAGTGAGTCCAGATATACATATGGAAATAGTTTAATGGTTCCTTTAAATTTCCTTTACATAAATTATTAGAGATAAAAAGCAGGAGCGAGTATATGAATTTACCATAGAAAAATAGTTATGGGTAAATCAATGAAATATATCAATAGCATGTTTTTATAGAATTTTCAACTCTCAAAATATTAGAAAATGATATATAAAGCTGTTTTACAATTCTAATAATTTATCTTAATGCCTTTGGTATTTAAAGCAATCACCTACATAGAATTGTATTCATTAAAAAGAAATTCTTCATAAATTTTACCAGAGCAAGACTAAAAAGCAGAATCTCAATTAAGAATCTAAGATCTGGGGCAAGTTATTCATGAGTAATGTATAAAGCCTTGGCTTTCTTTATAAAAAAAAAATTCCCTTTGTATAACACTACATTCAAAAAGTATAAATTCAATATGCATGACTGAGCACATCAGATCTACCGTATATCTGAATCTAAAATAAAGAACAGTCTTGTTAATCTTGCCAATATGTGTTTGAAAAGCATCCATTGATATTTAAATGTATTCCTGACATTGCAGCAAAAACAGTTTAACTCATTACATGCTCCAGATCCCACAGGTTCATACAAGGCCATCCCAATTATGTAGCCGTAATGCCGTTCTCACCAACTTACTGCACAGACGCCTACAACTGAACTGGTTCAGAGGAAAGTGTAAAACAAAATTCTGATGAATAATTATGTATACTAAGCCTTTATCCAGTTTCTTCTATATTTTCCGTTTGTGCTCTCACCATTCTTACAATTCTATTTACACTACATGCTACTTCTCAGAGGGGGAGAATAACGAAATAATAAACATAACAACAAAGGAATACAAGGCTAAAAAATCTGTGAAGGTATTTGTAGCGTGTTTTTAAATGAAATGATCAAAATTTACTACTTCTGCTTCATTGACTCATTCATTTATATATTCAATAACAATAATTTGCTAAGAATAGTAGACATTATTCTAGGAATTAAGTACACATCCCTGAACAAAATAGACAGAAATTCCTGTATTCATAAAACATTACTAATGTGATGTGAAATAAGAATTGTTTAAAAAAAATCTGTTTAAAGAAACAAGCCATGCCCTGGGCTCTAGCTTTGATTCATAGAACTGGAAAAAAAATACTGGGAAGAACGAAGGAGAAAAGACAAGCAAGAAATATATTCTTAGTTTTACATGGGATGCTAAAATATATGAATTGAGGTTTCCTAGGGGGAAAAAAGTCACATCTATGTTAAAGATTCTACAACATTAAACTGAGTTGGGCTAAGGAATGTATGTAGCTCACCTATCATGCACAAGGCCCTAGGTTTGAACCTCTATACTCCATAAACTGGATGTGTTGACACATGACTGTAATCCCAGAACTTGAAAGGGGAGACAGGAAGATCAGAATTACAAGCTCTGCTGAACTAGTCCCAAACTCCGAAGTGGAATATAGCCTACACTTCAGTTCAACAAGGAATACTGGCAATGTTAACACCAATATAATCTAAGCCAGTTATGGGACAACAGCCAACACTTCTTAGTGCAAAGGTTAGGGTTAATGATCTATGAAAATTCTCAATTATGCAGAATAATAGATTAAACATGGAAACTAAGACACTTAAGAGCTCAAGTTTCCTGATTAAGTCACAGAAAGTAAACAAACAATATAAAAATTACTCTTGTTGATTTCTCACTTTCCTTTCTAATTATAAAATAAGTAATAACATTTGGTTATTCCTATAAAATCTAGAAAAATTCTGATTTCTCATAAATTTGGCCTCTTGTCTTTACCTCTGTCACGAAAACACTTGGTACACGGAGAAAAAAGTATTTTGTTGAGAAAAAATTCAAAATAATACTATATAGTTATTATGATTTCTTGTGTTTTGTGTTATATTTACTTCTCCAAACTGAAATCTGGTCTAATACCAAGATAACAGAACAAATCAAATAATAATTAACAGATAAGAGTTATAAAGTATATATTAAGTACCAATTTTTCCTAGTATTAAAACAATCCATTTCACATGAACTTATAGCCATGGAATAAAAGTGGCCAAAAGAAAACCCGTCATTAAAAGTAATGACAAACCTAAGCTGGGTGTAGTACACACCTTAAATCCCAGCACTCAGAAGGCAGAGGCAGCTGTATTTCTGTGATTTCTAGGCCAACCTGGTCTACATAGTGAGTTACAGGACAGCCAGGGCTACACAGAGAAAACCTGACCTGAAACATATACACTCACATGCGCGCACGCACAAACACACACACACACACACGCGCACACACACACACATGCACGCACACACACACACACACACACACACACACACACGCACACACGCACACACAAAGAAAATAGATATAAATGTACAACATAGTAGTCATACAAAAAGGAACTACTCCAGCCACTGCTATATTGACTGGCCTGGAAATAATAATTTCATACTAATACCTAGTTTACAATTCTAAGATGAGACTATATAGATGACAGGACCAATTTAATATTATTAATTAAAATTTATCTTGTCCACAAACCTTTGAGCTTGATATGAGGACTTTTAATTATATAAATAATTTTTTCCCGTTTTCCCTTCCCTTTCTTGCCCTATGTATGTGTGTGTGTGTGCTGTGGTATATGTATTCTTGTCCTGGCATGCATATGGTGGCTGGAGTCTAATATTGGATATCTTCATCACTTGCTTTTCATCTTGGTATTTTGAGACAAAGTCTTTCACTGAATCTGGAGTTCACTAATTTGCTAGACTAGCTGGCAGTATGCTCCAGAGATCTGCTTGTCTCTGAGGATCCATCTGTGTCAACAACTTTAAAACACTCCATGTTAGGAGTACAAACGTGTGCCTTGAAACCGGGCCTTTATGTTGGTGATGGGAATACAAAATCAAGGTCCTCATGTATGCGGCAAGCACTTTAACCACTGGACTACTGCCCCAGGTCAAATGTTATTTTTCAGTCTCATACTTCTAATTTATTTTTCTCTTGATTTTTTTGTCTTTTAAACATTAACAGATCATATATTTTTATATTTTTCAATTATTATATTAAAGAAATAATAGGTCATACATATTATACTTTGTTGAATTATTATATTAAAAATTAAACAAGTGCTGATTGCCTAGCTTTAAGTACCTTGTACTCTTCCCTTACCCAGCTTTCTCTAGTCCTAAGATATTTCAATGATAATTGTTTTTCATGGACTTCAAAGATATAAATGTATATATATATAATGAGAAAATCAAAGCATCGTCACTAATAGCAAGAAGAGGCAAGTGCTCCCTGTATTTACTCTTACTTGATACAGTGCTTGGTGTATTAACTAGAGCATTAAGACAAGACCAAGAAAAGAGATAAAAATAAAAAAGGAAGAGGTCACACTATCCTTGTTTACAGATGAGATGATTCTATACCTAAGAGACTCTAGACACCACCAGAAAACTTCTAGAACTGGTAATTACTTTCAGCAAAAAAGCAAAATAAAAAAATCAGTAGTCCTTCGGTACACAAATAACAAATATGCTGAGAAAGAAATTAGGAAAATAGTCTCACTCACAATTGCCTCAAAATAAAGTAAAATGATATTCAAACAATGAAGTGAAAGACCTCTATGATGACTTTCAAACACTGAAGAAAGAAGATAATAAAATGGAAGATTCCCCATACTAATGAATCAGAAGAATAAATATTACGAAAATGGCTATGCCACCAAAGGTTACGATATGCAGATTCAATGCAATGCCAACATCAAGATTCTATTGCTACTGACAGATAGACTCCAATTTCTTTTTATTTCACAGAAATAGAAAAGAGAACCTTAGAATCCATATTGAAATACAATACACCTAGGATAGCCACAAAGAATAATACCAGAGCTATCAACATACCTGATCAAAATTAGTACATGCAAAACTATAATAAAGCAATTTTGTATGCTACCCTATAAGAAAACATGAACATAGGGTCTCTTCTCTGAATGACACTAAATTCAAGAATAAGTTGTATCCTAAAAACTGTCAAGGTCATGAGTGTCAAAGCAAGATGAAAAAGTATTCCAGAGAGGAACAGCCTAGAGACTAAAATCACAGATTAAATCTTCTTTCTATATAGGTCACAGCTGGAAAAGCTGTATCTCAACTCTCTGGATAAAAGATATGTGAGTTATTACACTGTTTTTGTAACTTTTGTAAACATGAAAAAAGTTTAATATTTAAAACTGAAAAGAGTACCTAGGACATTATAAGCAATGTAGAAATATATAAATTCAGCTCTATAGTAAACAAAATATTTAAGGGAAATTAACAATCTCACAAGTATAATTTATAAAACCTTTGACAAATTTTCTGTAATATCCAACTATAACTCTGTTATTAATCCCTCTGTAAGAGTAAAGCCTAAACCAAGCATAAACTCTGAAGGAAAAGCTGACCAGTGGGAAAAGGGGGGAGACAAGAAAGGGAAAGAAGAAAAGCAAAAGGCTATATTTAGAAGTTCTGATGAGACCCAGTGAAGAAAGAGCAGCCTTTATCCTATTGAATCTCTCATACTTCCAAATCCCAGTATAGGAAAATACTAAGACAGTGACATTAACTGCATTCAACCTCATTAGCAGGGAGATAAACTCATTTTCTTCTCTGATTATATAGCATGAAATCTTAGCAAAATCATATGACAATAAAGGGATAAACAAAGAAATTTAACCGGCTTCACCTTTTGAATGCCCTTTCTGATAAAGAACAAGGGAAGTCAGTTATTTTAAAGATCAGCTAAAAAAAGTAGAACTGATCTCAAATAGAACCTCCAAAAGGCTCCACACAGCAGCAATAACTCTTCATAGACTTAATACAGCACGTTTTGAAGCTCTTGGGGGACTACGTGGAGAAATCTCACTCACCGTTGCAGGGAACCTCATCAGCATGTCTTTACAACGTAAGATGCACATAGACGCTTTCTTGAAATCCCCTCGAGTAACAGCCTAAAAAAGGTGTCAAAAATTGGTTAAAATGAAATGACAAGACAACTGTCTCACAGTCTTATTTATCTATTTACTTGTGAGAGCGTGGGGGGGGGCGCGTGCACGCACATGTGGAATTTACTATGTAGCACAGACTGGCCTCCAATTGACACTGATAACTCCTGCATGAGCCTCCTCAAATGCTTAGACTATACATGTGAGTCACTACATAGGGCTCTTTTTCAACAAAATAATGTTATAAATTACTTCCTAGGGGAGAAAACTCCTACATTTGCTATTTTCTTCTCTTTATGTAAATCAAGTATTCTTGTGCTTTGATTTTGGGGGATTTAACTCAGTGCTGGAGCACAAGATAATATTTAGGTTCCATTTCCAACACCAAAAAGATATAAAATGCTCAGTTCACTCTAGTTTTCTTCTCCATCCACCTGACAAGCATAAACCTTGACATTTTCTGAATAAATACTCTTGCTAGGGTTTTTAATAGAAGAATGTTTTAAAATGAAAATAAATTAAGACAAGAATATCAATAGATCGAATCTCACACAGGGAGATTAAAAATAACATTCCCATCTCTACTGTAACTATTCAGTGAATACAAGGAAATCTTATGATTAAAGAGAAATACTTTATAATCAGAAGTTGCTTTCTACTATAACAACATAAAAGAATGTAATAATACTCTAATAATGCTCTAATAAACTATAAATCTATCACACACAAATTTACTCTACATAAATTAAAGCTAGAGTAGTACATGTTATTATAGTTTTAATAGAAATATAAATGCAATTGCTGAGTAATAAACGTGTACTTAACTATGTTATAACAAGACTGTAGAAAGACTAGCTGCACAGCTCAGTGGTAGAAGACTTGACCAGTCAGTATGCATGATAAACTTTTCATCCTTTGCTTACATTAGATCTCTAGGTCTATTTATATTTTGAATCAATCTTTAAACAATATGTGTTTTCATTAAAAAAATTTAAATGGTAAATTTAAAAATATTTGATATGTTATGCAAATGTGCAAATATAGAGTAACATAAAACATACGAAACAAAGGAAGGCTGGTGAGATGGCTCAGTGGGAAAACAACTTACTTTGCAAGCCTAAGGACCTGAATTTAATCCCAGAACCCATGGTGGAAGTAGAAAACTGATTCCCAAGTTGGTCTCTGATCTCTGCACAGGCATAGCTGCGTGCACGCACACGCACACACACACACACACACACACACACACACACACACACACACACAC